>OX451737.1:1287084913-1287692659 GCA_948472305.1 Vicia faba
GCATGGATAATGCTTCAATAGCCAGGTTATATCTTACTTGTACATCATCCATTTGAATCACATGCAAAGGACTTGGAATGTATTTTCTCAATTGAGACACATGAAACACATCATGAAGATTCGCAAGCGACTGCGAAAAAGTAAACTGATAAGCCACCTCAACAATCTTCTCTGATATCTGATATGAACCAACAAAACATGGTGTAAGCTTTCTTGACTTTAAAGCTCTACCAACCCTAGTCACCAGAGTAACTCTCAAGAAAACATGATCATCTTCCTGAAACTCAAGATCCTTCCTCTTCTTATCATGATAACTCTTCTGAAGTTTGTGAGAAGCTTTCATCTTCTCTTAGATTATCTTTATCTTTTCCGTTGTCTCTTGCATAACTTCTGGTCCAAGCACAACACTATCGCCTGACTCATACCAACACAATGGAGTTCTACACCTCATTCTTTATAACTTCTTCTCTTTTAACACTTGTAACATGATTCACAAATGCTCAGCGTGCTCTTATTATGATTTAGAATAGGTCAGAATATCATAAATGAAGACCACTACAAACTTATCCAGATACAAATGAAAAGTCATATTCATACACTCCATTAAAACACATGGCGCATTAGACACACCAAACGGAATCATAGTGTATTCATAATGACGATACCTCATTCAGAAAGCAATCTTCGGAATATCATATGGTTTAACTCGAATCTGATGATAATCTGATCTCAAATCAATCTTGCTAAACACACAAACTCCTACCAACTAATCCATAAAATCATTGATCCTTGGAAGTGGATACTTATTCTTAATAGTCACTTTATTCAACTATCTGTAGTCCATACATAATATCATACTTCCATCTTTCTTCTTAACTAGAAACGCAGGTGCACCCCATGGTGAAACACTCAGTCGAACAATCTTCTTATCAAGCATCTCATCCAATTGTTTCTTCAACTCACTCATCTCTGCAACAGACATTTGGTGAGGATCCAATGATACCAGACTTGTACCTGGCACCAAATCTATAGAAAACTCCACTTCACGTTCAGGAGGTGAATCGCTGATGCCATCTGGAAACACTTCTGGAAATTCAAAAACAACTAGTAATTCCATATTCGCATCTTTACCATCAACTTACAACGATGAAAATATTGCAAACATCACTGCTTCATCTTCTAACAATTCACTCACCTGCTTAGCAGACAAAAACATTAGTTATCCATTATAACCAAACTTAGGGAATCTCAAAGTCTTATTATAACAATTAATATGAACATAGTTGAATTCTAACCAGTTCATTCCGAGAATAACATTGATTTGGTGTAAGGGTAGACACACCAAATCCATCACAAAACTGTTACCGTAAATGGTTAAAAGGCACTTCGAACAAGCAATAGCAATAGTAACAGAACCATTAGTAAAAAGTGTCTAGTACCATACTACCATTCATATCAGAAAACTTCAAACCCGACACATTAGAACATTCACATGAAATAAACAAATGAGTAGAACCAATATCAATAAAAGAAACCAATTTATCATCATTAATAAAACAATTACCTTGAATCAAGTTGTCCTTCGTCGAATCCTCTGATCCACTAGGAGTGAACACACTACCATTGTTTTGGGCAGCAACGTCCTTCTTTTGCTTCTAACACTGGGTACTGATATAAACCTGATCTCCAATATTAAAATAGGTTGGACCATCGTTCTTGCATTTGGGAGCATGATGACCCATCTTACCACACTTGTAACATCTCAGCACCTTATTCTCACATTCGTTGGAAATGTGACCTTGTTCACCACACCTATAACACTTGACAGGAGCGGGAGCTCCTCCCCCACTTGTCTTCTTCCCATAATAAACCTTTTATTTACCTTTATCAGTTGGGGCATCATAAGGCTTCTTACGGTCCTGATACCATTTTCCCCTTTTCTCATTCAACCTCTTGTAGCAAGCCGAATGAGCTTTGTTGTCCTCTTCATATATTCTACAAATATTCCCCAACCCAGGAAACACACCAATCTGTTGATACCCAATTGCCCATTTGATTTCCGGACACAAACAATTCTCAAACTTGACATACTTTGAGAACTTAGTAGTCGCTTCACTGTAATGTGGATAATACTTTGCCAGCTCCACAAACCTCGAAGCATACTCAGTAACAGTTAGATTCCCTTGTTTCAACTCTAGAAACTCCATCTCTTTATTTCCGCTCACATGATCAGCAAAGTACTTCCTCAGAAACTCTCTGTTGAATACAACCCAAGTAACAACTTCACCCACCACTGCCAGTCTTCGACCGGAGTTGAACCACCAGTCATCAGCTTTTTCTGTCAGTTGATGCATACCAAACCGTACCTTCTGTGCCACTGAGAAATCCATGAATAAAAAGTTCCTTTCAATATCCTTGAGCCAAGTTTGCGCTCCATTAGTATCGTACTGGCCCTTGAAAACAAGCGTATGGTTCTTTTGAAACATCTCCAAAACACAGGATCTATCATTTCCTCCAGCATTAGGCTAATGTTGCATAACCTGAGCAACATCCTGCAAAGCACCAACAATTACAACATCGTTCCTTCTTGCCATTTCTCTGTTTCATGCCAATAACATTCACAATGGTTAGAAACTATCTCGGCAGTATTCTACCGGCATACACTACAAACTTAACAACCTGACCAGAAAAACTAACTTGCTTTGATACCACTAATGTAACACCCTTCTAAAGCCACATACATTTCACATATAATTTACGAAAATAATTTCAATTAAAATCACCAACGAGGGTGTCACATCTTCATACAAACATCATGTAACCAATCCTGCTCTATAACACAGGTTTTCAAAATTAAAACATTTGCCTCTTTGAAAATATCATCAAGAAATTCAAACATCGCAGCAGAAATTATAGTCTCAAAATATATTTATTAAATACTTCAAATAAAATATCCTCACGCTTCATAATTTATAAGTCATTCTCAAACCATCTTAATAACAAAGCCAAATATCTCAATACATCACACCAACAAAGAAAATAGTTCAATTCAAACGAATCCCAAATACCCCGATGTTACATATCAGAGCAAGACCCTCTTTATTAGAAATAAAGCAACTAAAAGACTCCATAAATATATTATCGAGCTTCTACGCTATTCTTGATTACCTGCAAGTTACCCACATATCGAGGCAACATTTCCAAGCAGAAAGGGTGAGAAATTATTATTTCTCTGAAATTATGGTTGACTTAAATTTTGGTAAAACCATTTTAGCAGCAACATGTTAAATAAGATGTTCCAACATTCTATTTCAACAAGTCGAGTAAGATGTCCCAACAAGGTGACAGGACATCGTGTTTGCAATAAGCTGATAGGTGTGGATCATCTGATTTTTAGCTATTGTATATTCTAGGCTTAATGCATCCTTTGGTATTTAACTTAATTTCATATTTCACTTTAGTCCCTTATTTAACAAATATTTGTTTTTAATCCCTTAAATGTCATTTGGTTAATCACATTAGTCATGTCCGTCAAATTTTGTCAAAATTTGTTAAGTTATGTATACGTGACACTTTAGCTGACATATGTTTAGATGACATGGAATTATTTTATTTGATGTTAAATATTTATTTCATTAATAAGAAATCTGTCAAAATAATTAATTTCTTTCAATTTTCATTAATCATCATTTTTCAATGTATTCCTTTCAACATCAAAACAAAACCCACCACCAAATCTGCTTCTCTCTTATCTTCTCTCAAAACCAAATCTTCATAAGTTCATACTTCAATCAACCATGTCTTCCCCTCACATCTTCAATCAATAATTTCGCTCTTCATTCTTTTTTCAGATATGAAATTTCTGGGTAAACAAACATAATACCAAGAACCTTAAACTCTTAATCACCACTAGAAGAGGATCCAACCACCGTCTTCCTCCATAACCACCACTCCGTGAAATTTTTTCCCATTGATTTTCACCTACAACAAAGACAACTCCTTCAACAACTTCGACCCAAACCGCAAAACCGGTGACAAAATATTCAGTTTAGTTTACCTCGGAAATCTCCGTGACAAAAATATCACAAATTATTGGTAGCTTATATTTTTACATTCATCATTTCATTATCCCCTCCCTATTTGGATTTTCTGGGTATTTTTTGGATTTTGATTTGTTGGAGAAATGAGATTTTAAATTTCTGGATTTAGGGGTTTGTTGGAGAAATGAGATTTTAAGTTGTTGGTTTAGGAGTTTTTTTGAATTCTGGATTTACTCGGGTTTATTTTGATTTGAAGAAATAGTGTTTATGGTGATTTAAAGAGATAACATGGAAGAAGATGGAAGATTGAAGCAGGTGGAAGATTTGAAGAAAATGTGTTTTCTGGGTTAATTTTTTTGTTAATATATATTTATTTATTTTAAGAGGTTTGGATATTTGAAGATTTTTTATTAGTTGTTCATTTTTTTGGAGAATATTTATTAATATTTATTTATTTTTTGTTAATATATATCCCTACAAACTTTTAACAAGATGAACTAGGTACCCAATATTCATTGGGTCCTTGAGGGTGAGTAACAAAACCATCACACTTAGGGTTTCAATTAAGGATAGCCATTTGATCTTAAGATTTTCTAAAGTTTACACTCTACAACTTTATGCCCTTTTATGATACAATGATAAAAAGTTATATTTTGAAAGATGTTATTCATAATTTTCATTTTAACAAAACTACATTTAGCATAAGGCGGATTCAAGGATTTATCAAACTTAGTTAAGTCTACGACAAGAGTGAATTTTTGTTGTAGAGCTTTTGTCATTTTGGTCTTAAAAGTTTTCACTTCTTTTTGCCAAATATGACAAGTACCACAATCAAAATTAAAGGGATTGTCATCCGTCCTATTCTTAACAATTGGAATATTAAAAAGAGAGTTCTTTAAATCTTCAATGTTATTTTCACATTCTAAAATCTTTGTTTCCAAATGTGAAAAAATCTTTCTATTTGAAGCTAACATCTTAAAGGCTTCAATAGCTTCTTTATGTAGTTTTTCAAAGGCTTCAAGTAGATCAACATGATATTTTTCATTTGATATTTTATTTTGAAAAATCTTTACCTCATGATTCTTACCCTTTTGATTACAATGATGATGAACATAGTCACTTGCAGAAGTTGTTGTTATTTCCTTGTAATCTTCATTATAATGACCTGAGAAGCATATCTCATCATACTTATATGGTTTATCATTTGAATAAGTTGAGAGACACACATTAGCGACATTAGAACTATCATTATATTCTTCACCACTTGATGATTGATCAACACTTCCCCAAGCTACATAGACTCTTCTAGCTTTGCCACGATTCTTTGTTTTATCTTTATTTTTTATTGTTTCTTCCTTTGAAGTTAAATACTTTTGTTTTGCCTTAATGTTTCTCTTGTTGAGACTTTTCTCCTTTTTCTTTTACATATACTTGTGATATCTTTTAAAAAATAAGCTCATTTCTCTGTCTTCAGAAACATGAGAATTATTACCATTTCTTTTATAATTATATTACTCTTCTTTTGAGGATTTAGAGCTAGAAGTCATAAGAGCTTTGGACTTAGTAAATTCCTCTATGTGCCTTTCATTATTCTTCTTTTTCTTCTCAAGCTTCCTTTCATATTTGTCCAAGCAATTGAGTTCTTACTCGTGTTCTTCAAGCTTACCAAAAAGTGCGGTTAGATCAAGTGTTTCAAGATTGTTAGCTTTCTTGATTGCGGTGACCTTAGGTTGCCATATCCTAGTAAGACATCTCAAAACTTTATTAGTAGCAATAGCATTGGAAATAGGATTACCTAGTAAGTTCAAACGATTAATAAGATGAGAGAATCTCTTTTGCATTTCCGCAATGGTTTCACCATTCTTCATGTGAATGATTTCAAACTCTTGAGTGAGTGTATTAATCCTAGCTTGATTGGCCTCATTAGTTCCCTCATGGGCAACTTGTAGAGTGTCTCACATAGCCTTAGCGAAATGACAATGGGAAATGCGATAGAACTCATCAACATCAAGTGCAAATACGATGATGTTCTTAGCTTTCCAATCGTAAGACCACTTTTTATTATCATTCTCATCCTATAGATTTTCCGGATTAGGCATAGTCATGCCATCAACTTCATATGTCACCGGTGTTGGACCATTTTGAATGGCTTCCCATAGACCTTTTTCATATGATTTGATGTGAATTTACATACAAGTTTTCCAATAGTATAATTTTCTCCCGTGAAAATTGGAGCCTCTTATGATCCCTCTTAGGTTCGTTAGCCATTTTCTAAAGAGTGTTCTTAATCCGAAATGAATCGGGCTCTTGATGCCACATTTTAGACGATAACACGTATCTTGAGGGAGGTGAATAGAGGTGCAAAAATATTTCTAGACAAAGATCTATAAATAAAGTAATTTTAAAAACTTTAGATGCAGAAGCAATTAACTGGATAAGTCGTCTAAAAATCACTTATTGGAAACTCGGATATACAAATTATACAAGGTTAATCTATGATATAAAATGAGTAATAAATTAATACAAACTCAAATCAACAATCCACGTTATTTATTGTTTGAACACACTTACTTTGCAATTCTATTTCCAAGGCTAAACAATTAAAGAACTAAGTTGATCATTTTATCAAACACTTGGCGTGCAAGTGAATTTTCAGATTTTCTATTTTGAGTAGTGTTGATATACAAACCACTTATAATCAAAGTTGATTGTAAGCTATATCCACACCTATTTAAAAAAGAATATTTTGAGAGAAAAATTCTTACAATTCAATTACTATCACAATGCTATTTGATAAACCGATAGATGAAATTTAAAGCAAGTAAAAGCGAAAAAGTAAAAACACACAAGGAATTTATGTACACAGTTCCCCATTGTCTTCCTCGCGTGTGGGTACGTCTGCACCCAATTCCAATGGAATTGAGATAATCTTTATACTCAAAATGTTTAATAGAATGGAAGAGTTAGAAACAACAATACAAAATTCTCCAATTTGGTGTTGCTGCTCCTTCTTCCAACCTTTGATCTTAAGCAAGATCAAAACAACCGATAGAAGCAACATATTCACTGCTTTAGCTACTTCCTTAAAAATATTTCAAACACTCTAAGGATCCTTGAAAGGATTTCAACCACCCAAGGGATTTTTCACTCGAGTAAATCTGATTGCAAACTATCAACACAAGATCACTGATTCTATCACCCAATCTTTTCTACTTCCTTAAAAAGATTTCAAACACTCTAAGGTTCCTTGAAAGGATTTCAAACACCCCAAGAGATTTTTCACATGGATGATCTTTCAAACGATCTTGCACGAAAACTCCTAATTCAACAAATGATGTTGGAGGATAAACCCGATGTTTTTCCGGATGAAGACCCCTACAAAAACTATACCCAAACCAATTTGAAATCTACAATTCTTCGTTAAAATAGAATCCCTACAGAACATCATCACAATGTAATATTGGTGTGTGTGATATGGTGGAAAAACTGAATGTTATACTGGTTTGCATTTTGTATTCGCAAATGTTGCGGTAAGCAAGAGTCGCCACTGACTTTTCTTTTATCCAACAAAGGAAAGGGTGAAATGAACAGAAAAAGACCTTTTTCAAGATTTTCTGAGTAAGGGGGTAAATTATGGAAAGGGAAGGTGTTAGCACCCTTTCCATCCGTGGTTTTCCATTGGCTCTTAGGTACTTGCTCATTTTGAAAACTTCTTTTGTGTTTGTGTGTTTTGAAAAGTTTGCTTGCTTTATGATAACTCTTGTATCAGTCCTCTTGAGTGTTGATAAAGCGTTTTTGAAAATGTTTGAAAGTGTGGTGTGAAAGAGATTATTTTTGAGAAAGTACTTAACAACTATCTACCTACTCGAAAAAAGGTGTTATTTTCCTCCTTTCCTTTAGATAGTGCTATCCTACTATTAGTGAGTAGGTAGACATATCGTTGGAGTTTAGGGACTATCGAAGGCACGTTTTCAGTCACTAGGGAAACTGGGCAAGAACTCTTAATAATTGTCCTGAAGTTCTAAGATCACTTTTTTAACTGAGGCAACAGTCGAAAAGGTCATCGAGGGACTTATGATCTCTTTAACTTAAGGACAGTCACAAAAAAATCTCATGATTCGAGAATTGTGACCATTTTAGAAGGCAACCGAAGTGGGAGATACCCTAGCGGTGAGCATGTGCAAGTGTATTGATTCGGTTCATTTATCTTGCGCATTTAGGGTTATCTAATCGTTTTCTTTTCAATATTTTTCATGCAATCCTATTAATCTAAACAGTTAATAATAGTGCAGAAAATAAATTGCAGAAAATAAAACTCCTAAGCTATTACAAGGCCTTGGGGAAATTACATAAATAGCAAAAAATGTGGAATTTTAAACCTAATTAAAACTATTATAAACCGGGAAATAGTTACATAATTGAAAAATAATAAAATGGAAAATAATAAGCGCTCGAAGATTAAAATGAGAATAAGTTAAAAAGAACCCTAAAAATCTAATTGATTTAAAAAATATTTTTGTATTTTTATTGAAAAGTATTTGAAGTTTTAACCTAATTCTATTTAATTTTATTTTAAAGAAAAACAAGTTAAATTAATTAAATTAAAGTAATTTACAAAAATCAATTTTAATTAAAAAAACTTAAATCTATTTTTTTAATTTTTTTTTATGAAAATAATAAAAGAGATGATCTAAAAAGATAAAATAATTAAAACAAACTAAGAAAATAAAAAAAAATCAAAACAATGGGCCGGTGGTTGTGAAGTAAATTGGGGGGGAGGGGGGTGAGTTGAAAAGATGCTAGGCCCAAATCACATAAGCCCAAGATCCTACGTGAGATCCAATGCTGCCTGCTCCTGATGGTTCACCGTGGGTGCCTAGATCTGGATCTATGATCTGATGCTCGTGATAGATCCAATGGTGATGAGATGATAACCCAAGATACACTCCTTTATCCTTAGCGTACTAGATCTGCAGTTAAATGGTTAGAAAAAATTCAAAACACACGACCTGGGTATCGAACCCATGTCCTCCCCTTCATACGCTTATGCCTTTGCCATCTAAGCCAATTGTTAATTCATGTATATAAATAAAACAAAACCATATAATGTGAATTTCCTGCAATTATTTAAACAAAAAGAAAACGCGCACAGATTTGAATTGGCCAGTGGGGATGTGCCACACAGTCATCTTCTCCACTCATCCGTCGTGTTAGACTCTACACTTTTACCTACGGACGTTGTCCGTCACTACAACACCTGCAACTTCCAAAATCCACAGTATGCAATATAAATCAAACCTAAAGCCATAGATCAATTAGGCTTGATCCCCTAAGCACAATGGTACTCATCTTTGGGCCTAATTTTACCTGTACCTGAAAACCCTAAAACAAAAGTCCAAACCCTAATAATGGCAGATCATCATACATTTATAAAAAGTTGCAATTAATAACTCAAACACGTTCTATACAAACATGAATGCATGATCAAAACACATTTATAACACATATAGGGCCATAAATCATTTTTGAAAATAAAACTCAAACTGTGATGGTATTGGTTGCGATTTTGGGAGCTTTGATGCTTGGAAGAGATGCAGTTAGCTTCAGGATGCCTCCAGGAATATTTTGCAACCCTCAGAACTTCTTAAATCTGCCTCAAATTCCACAACAGATCTGAACTTTTCTCTTCCAAATTTGAAATTGCAACATGAGTTTTGTGCGGCCAATCCTTGTTTTTTTGGTCTGGAAATGTTGTGTTTATATATTGGGATACATTAGGGCAACAAAAATGGATTAAATCCTGAAGATTGGATGGAAACGATTTGATTTGCGTCTTGGAATTTTATGTTTCCAAATTTGGCCAAAACTTGCTCATCTCTCTCCAATCACCCTTCACACAAATTCCTGACTCAATCTTCTAATTTTTGACTCATGATATGATCATAAAACAAATCTTTTGGATTTAATTCATCATTTTACTATTTTATTTGATTTATTAATATTTAAATGAATGAAAATTCAAATAAATAAAAATAAATCTCATAAAAATAAAATAATGTATTTAAATGTCTTGAATAAGTCCATGGATATATTTGAGATCTAAAACCCACGCACATTAGTTCAAAAGATCCAATTTACTCACATTGACTTTTGTGCATTTTCATAAAATTTCCAAACTTCTACAAGTCATAACTCTCTCAAATTTTATCCTATGGAGGTTTTTATTTCCATTTTGGAAAGCTCAAGATGTCCTCTAATAGATCCTTTTGGTTTCATCTCAATTTAGTCTTCCATGTTCATGTATGATTCTTTGGAAAAAGATGCCTTTTGTTAACTTTCAAGATGACCTATAATGTCTGAGCTTGTATCTTTTAACTGGGGCATTTATTGAACTTTAGGGATGAAGAGAAGTTATAGGGAATTAGATTCTCTTCAAAATGAAATTTGGTGGAAAATTTTCTGATAAAGTATGAGAAAGTTATGCCTGGTCAAAGTTTGGTTGACTTTTCCTATAGAAACCCTAATTAGCAATTTTTTACTTTTGATGAATTAGGAGAATTTCTTGAGGAATCATGATCGAACCTTGATCAAATGATGGATATTAGTTTAAAGTGTTTATGTTGACCAAAAATCTTGAAGGTTGACTGTATATAGACCACATTGACTTTTGACCTAATAGAGTTGATTTTCAGGCATTTGAGCAATTGACTGACGAAACTTGTAGTGGAATGCATGAAATTTGTCATGGACAATATTGAAGGCATATTAGGAAAATGGAAAACATTTGTGACCTTTGGAGCTTACACATCTTGATGAAAAGTGAAACCCTAATTAGAGGTTCATTGCTTAGGAGGAGAGTTTTTCTGATCAATTCTTGGTCAACCTTGAGCAATTGAGGACCTCTAGAAGCATGTCTTAAGTAAAAATGGGAGGGGAAATTTTGGGATACAACAGCTGCCCTTGTTCAATCTTCTTAAACCTGAGGATTTAGATTGGCTTGTCTACCTTTCGTGATCTAAAGGTGGAAGAGGATTGAACACTAGAGTTCCCAGAAATTTGCACTCGCATGAAGTAATACTGATGGTTGATGAAGTCGAGAATGGGCTTACAAATTCCATTTGGAGGAGATGACTGAAAGTCGTCGAAGATGGGCTTAAATACGCCATCTAGAGAATATGACGGAGAGTCATTGGAGATTGGCTTAAAGATTCCATCCAGAGTAGATGTTGACTTCATAAGAGGTCTCTTTGTGGGGATTCCTGTTCCTGTTGTCTGAGGAGGAGTCCACTAGGGGATTTAGATTTATGTTGTTCTCCTACTTGAGAAAAACTTTGTGGGGAATAGAGCCTAGGAACTTCAGTTGTCCAAGGCTCTGCTGAAGAGTTATCTCTGTACTAGAGAGATGAAAGTTTATTGTTTTCTGGTTGAAATCCAGGCTCCACAGTAACTTGCTGGAGATAATGGAATTAACCGTTACCTGAAAATGTATTAGAAAAAGCATGTGTAGGGATGTTCTAGGATGAGTCCGTGTTAGTCTGCATCTGGAGATATATGAAAAGGAACCTGGGTAGGGCTGTTTTAGGAGATATATAAGAGGGATCCTGGGTAGGGCAACTTCGGGATGAGTCCTGGTAAAACTGCATCTGGAAATTATGAGAAGGAACCTGGTTAGGGTTGCCTCAGGATGAGTCTGTAAAACTACATATGGAAATTGTGAGAAGGAACCTGAGTAGGGTTGCCTCAAGATGAGTTCGTGTAAAACTGCATCTGGAAATTGTAAGAAGGAACTTGGGTAGGGTTGCCTCAGGATGAGTCCGTGTAAAACTGCATTTGGAAATTGTGAGAAGGAACCTGGGTAGGGTTTCTTCAGGACGAGCCCGTGTAAAACTACATATGGAAATTCAAGGGAAGGAACCTGGGTAGGGTTGCCTCAAGATGAGTCCGTGTAAAACTGTATCTGGAAATTCAAGAGAAGGAACCTGGCTAGGGTTGCCTCAGGATGAGTCTGTGTAAAACTGCATCTGGATATTGTGAGAAGGAACCTCGGTAGGGTTGCTTTAGGATGAGTCCGTGTAAAACTACATCAGGAAATTCAAGAGAAGGAACCTGGGTAGGGTTGCCTCAAGATGAGTTCGTGTAAAACTGCATTTGGAAATTTTTAGAGAAGGAACCTGGGTAGGGTTGCCTTAGGATGAGTTAGTGTAAAACTGCATCTGGAGATTGTAGAATGAACCTGGGTAGGGTTGCTTTAGGATGAGTGTGTGTAAAACTGCATCTGGAAATTCAAGATAAGGAACCTAGGTAGGGTTGCCTCAGGATGAGTCTGTGTAAAACTTCAGAAGGAGGGAGAAGGAACCCGTGTAAGATTGCTTCACGAATAGCCTGTATAAAGCTGTATTTAGTATTCAGAAGAAACCCGTGTAAGATTTCTTCATGATGAGTCCGTGTAAAGCTATATTTAGAAGTCAGAAGAAACCCGTGTAAGATTGCTTCATGATGAGCCCGTGTAAAGTTGTATTTTAAAGTCAGAAGAATCCCGTGTAAGATTGCTTCATGATGAGCCCGTATAAAGCTGTATTTGGTCGCACAGATAATTACTCTATTTTGTTTCAGGAGCTAATCCTGGACCTGTTGAAAATTGTTAATGATAAATATTTGTTGATTGATCTTTCCTGAAAAGGTAAAGCATTAGCTGTATGAAATGTCATGATGTATGAAATGCATTGTGTAATGGTGTTATCAAAATAAATGAGATTGGGATGTATGCAGTTGTACTGCAGATGCTATGACGTTTGTAGAATGATGTATGAATGCAATATGTGAATGTATCAATTGTTCTATTGCGGCTATTGAATTAGGGAAAATAAATCCCTGATTGCTGCTGGCGATGAAGAATGTAGGTCTTCAGATTTTATTGAAGTTGAACTGTTGGGAGATGATCTTCCTTTGTTAGAGAAATAAACTCTGTTGAGGAAGGAAAGCTATGTGCACTGCCTGAGGATTTTGTGATATTCTATTGGGGAATCTTGAGAAGTTTGACGACTTTACTGAGGAAAACCTGGTGTCGGGGAAGTAGATGGAAATTCCTATTCTGCCTGGGATACAAGAACACCTGACATCACTAGATTGTAAGCTGAGGATATGGCGGCGACTTTTTAGTAAGATGCCCCTGCCTCTGTACCTGCTGAAGAAAGTACCTACGAAGACCTTGTGGATGGTTTGAGTGTCATCCCAACTCCTAGGGTGCTTGGTAAATGCTGATCAGGATGATAAGTCTTCTATTGATCAACAAATGATAAGATGACGGGACATAGTCATACGTTTTTAATCCCTAACTTTTGCCTGGACCGCCCTTTCGGGTTTTCAGCCCACCGGAATACCCTTTTTTGCTCAAGCCACCTTTTCAGGTTTTCGACTTGCCGGGTGTACAATTTTTTTGTATATATCCCTAATTTTTTCCAGAACTCTTTTTGTTCGCCGGGATGCCCTTAATTTTGCCTAGGCCTGTCAACCTAGCGGGTCTTTTTCATGCGTAGTATCTTCTTACTGTGTCCACCCTCATAGGATGTGGTGAATTGTCACCGTCTATGACAACAAGTGTTATAGAAATTCCAGAAAATGTTTATGTAATCGCATGTGCCCTTTCATACATGGGAGCCTATGTGGGGCTGCTTCAGGATGAATCAGGTGCACCTGATGTTTGATCAAGTTTCTGATAGTCTTGAATTTCCTAGGTATCTTTTCTATGAACTGCCATGGAAGGATTCGAAGACATGATAATAACGCCATCTGATACTACTGGAACAGACAAGTAATTTGGTTGTACCAAAGATTCTAATTTCATAGTGATTTTCTGCTGGAATCCTCGATCAATGTAACAGCCCCCGAGTGATTCAGATGGAGATCTTCCCCTGGCTATTCAACATTTTTGGAGAGATTCTTTGCATATTGGCTAGACTGCCACAGATTAATTAGACACCGTGTCATTCCCTTGATTATTAAACGCTTGTTATTGGGAATGTTTTTTTTCCATCTGAGGTGATTCTGTCCATTGATGGGGTCTTCGTTCACTGAATATTTGTTGTGTTAATTTCTCTGCCTTTTGAACAATTAACCATATGCAAACAATGTCATTTAAAGAATGCAAAGCTTATGTCTGTCTTGAAATTTTTTGAAAATGAGTTTTTTGTAGTAAAACAAAAATTTCAAGAATGTGATATCAACTCATGATTTATAGCAAACCTTACAGGAGTCAAGATACCTTTGTAACAATATGCTCTCGAACTAACCCATGCTTCAGCTAGGACTTTTAAGGGTTATAACGTGGCCTGGTTTAAGGTTCAAGAAACAAAGTATAAAGGCTCAAATTTTATTTGTATCTAACCCGCTCTTCGTAATATTCTTCAGTCCTATGCTCAATTAATTGTGCATTTCGAATCCCAGTTGAGTTCTGGAATGTTGGCCCTGATATTTTGGTGATGGTTCAGAAATTGAACGTTTATTTGAGAAGGAAGTAATTTTTGTGACCTTTTCTTTTTGTTGAGGATTTGTAGGACCTCTTTCTTTTTTGATTTTGCTATCCCTGTCTTTTGCCTGAACTGTTTCTTTTGTGATTACAGCCAGCGGGATGCCCCCTTTTTTTTCTTAAGTCTCCTTCATAGGTTTTGACTTAATAGCCTTTTATTTTGAGAGATAATGACTGCCTGTTCTTAATGATTATGTTGAACCATCACCATCTTTTAGAGAGCATCTTCTACACTATTTAGCGTGTATGAAGGGAAAGCTTGCGACTGAATGTACATCTGAATTAACTGAGAAAACTACCCTGCCCAAGGTTATAATTAAGGGTTTTAAGTTGTGTGAAAAGAAAACTCCTACTTCTTAGGCTCAAAGTGGTTGACTAGGGATTATCTTCCTTATATTTCCACTGTTTAGGATTTGAAGCAACACCTGTACATCATCAGTGAGGTTTATTCAAAAGCATATTGTAGAGATTATGGTATCGTTCTCGTCATTCTCCCTCTAAAGGCTTAGAGCTTTTAATCAAGAGTTGAATATCACAAAAGTGAAGTAAGAAAGCTGCTTAAGCATAATGAAAACAAATTAATTTAAGACAAACATGTGCAATGCATTAATGAAATAACAAAGTTTGACATGACAATAATTGTTTGAACAAACAATGAAAATACAACTTGAGAATTCAAATGAACAAAAATGGTCTCAATCCTGGCCATGATTTGGCATGGGAGCAGTGATCACGTTTGGAGTCTCAGCAGGGTCGAACTCAATCTCCTTGGCGTCAATCATAATTTGAATCTTGAATTTCAGTGCCCAACAATCGCTAGTATCGTGCCCAGGACTGCCAGAATGATAGGCACACCTTGCATCACGATTGTAGTTAGGAGAAGAACTCTTAGGGTTTGGATGAGGTCCTATCAACGTAATCAAATTCATCCTCAACATATGTTATAATGCTTGAGACAGCAACATGTTGATCTTGGTAAACTGTCTCTTAGGCTCGTCTTGCCTTCACTGACTACCTCGTTGTTGTGGTTGTTGCACATGTGCCGAATTAGAGACCAGCACTTCCCCTACAAATTGGTGGTAGTATGCCTTATTACGACCCTTCTGGCCATACACAACATTTGCTTCCCTCTTACTAGCAAATGGCTTCTTCTCAGCATTATAAGATGCAGCCATGGGGATCTTCCCACTCTTAATACCACTTTGATCCTTTCTCCAGTCAGAACCATCTCTGTGAACCCAGATGAGGAACTCTCATTCAGCAGATTAAAGAATGGGTCTGTCAGAGTTCCTATGAACATGTCTACCATTTCCCGATCATTAAGAGGAGGTTGTACCCTTCCAACTAGATCCCTCTATTTCTGAGCATATTCCTTGAAGCCTTCGCTAGAACTCCTAGACATGCTTTGAAGTTGTGTATGAGTTAGAGCAAGGTCAGTATTGTATTGGTACTTCTTGTAGAAATCAGCAGCCAAGTCTTCCCAAGTATGAATATCTGTTCTTTCTAGCTGATAGAACCACTCCAGTTGCGTGCCAGCTAAGCTTTCTTGGAAGAAATGGACCCATAACTTCCGGTCAGCAATGTGAGGCTGGATTTTCCTGACATAAGATCGGAGATGCATCTTGGGACATGAGACCCCATCATATTTAGCGGAAACCAGAACCTTGAACTTCTGTGGGATGACAACCCCAGAAACCAAACCCAGCTCTTCAAAATCCAGCCCCGATACCCTCTAGATTTCCATTGCATTCAAACGATCCTCCAGTTGTTTGTATTTATCATCGGTCGGAGGATACTGCTCCTCATTATAGTCAGACTCATTATCAGATTCCCTTGGACTGGGGTCTTCCTCTGTTGTTTCCCCTTCTTGATTGTCTCCTTATTTTGACGAAGATGCTAGTTCTACAACTCGCCTTAACCTTCCTCTGAACCTTCTTCCCAAATTCACCACACCAACTGGCTTCTTGGTCTTTTCTTTGACAATCAGGGATTTCAACTCTTCTTTCCCCTTGGCCAGAGCCATGATCATTTGTTGAAACTGAGCATTTTGAGTTTGTAGATCCTTCATTGTTTGTTCGAAAGCCATTGCTGAAATAAACAGCGAAGAAGATGAGAAACCTTCTTTGAAACCTGTTTATGTAATGATATATATGATATATGTATGCAATGTTTTCAAGGATTTCTAAGACTTACATTTGCTTAAACAAAAAGAGAACAAACATTAATTGCATAAGAAGTTTGAACGGTTACAATGATGCCTCTTGGTCTTACAAAAGAAGTAACAAAGCAAAAATAAACTCTCAAAGAAAAGAAAGACTCAAGCTTCCCACAGGCGCATCCTCTTTGGGGAAATGTAAGCATTTATACTCTTCTCTTCATGAAGTAACCTGGTGAGCTCTAAAACCTTCTTCTCGCTAACGTAGAATTGGGTTTCAAAGGTATCCCGTTCTTCTTTGAGTTGGATCCAGGATTTCTGTTGCTACTCGAAATTAGTTGGCATGTTAGGATGAAGAACAATGTAAGGAGTGCCTCCCTCTGCAATTGGCTCCATAATCACAGGTAAGAAGGCATGGTAAGGCATCATAAGACATTGAGCACGAGCTCACACCCATTTGAAGTAAGGCTCAAGAGGGATGGAATTATTGTGCCCCAATGTCTTGCTATCAACTCTATTTACCATTCCCCAAGCTCGAATGAACTTCTTAGGATAACCCTGAACATCATTCTCATAGTCAAATATGATTCCTTGGACGAATGCGTCGTGAGGACCATCCCTTCTACCATAACCAAACTGTCGCAACGCCAAACAAGAATTATAAGTAATTCCTCCCCTAATGCCTAAGAGGGGGACATTGGGGAATTCCCCACAACGATCAATGATGGTAACTGTAACACAGTGGGAGAACTGACTTGGTTGTTTTTCATTTGATTGCAAATGTTGCGGTTAGCAAGAGTCGCCACCAACTTTTCTTTTATCCAAAAGGAAAGGTTGAAAAGAATAGGAAAGACCTTTGAGTTATTTTCTTGAGTTCGAGGGGTAGATTATGAAAAGGGAAGGTATTAGCACCCTTTTAATCTGTAGTTATCTACGGGCTCTTAGTTGCTTGTTAGATCACTTGCTTTTGTTTGAAAATATGCTTTGTGTGGTTTTTGAAAGTATTTTGAAAAGGCTCCATCATTTAGGAAAACTTTGTAATGATTCTCGTTCGTAAGAATGTATACAAAGTGTTGATCTTTTGAAAAATGTTTCAAGTTTGAACAGTGTTGGTGTTTGTTTTGAAAATAGCAAGGATGTTTTGGTTTGAAAATGAGCAAGCGACTAGGAACATTCTACCTACTCAAAATTATTTCATGTTTATTTCCTCTTTCCTTTGACATTGTTATCTTACCATTGATTTGGTAAGAAACCCTATCTTTGGATGTAAAGGGACGGGCATGGGTCATTATATAGCCATGATTAGCAACGTTGTAAGATATCTTAGCATTCTCTTTAGGGACTAAGATCATTTTTGAAAGGCAACTTTGATAGCGTCATCAAGGGACTATGATCTTATATTTATTTTATTGCTTTTGCTAATATCCCACATGCATAACATGGTCATTTTATAAGGAAACAAAGTGGATTTACCCTAAGGGTGTAAGTGTGCAAGTGTGTCTTTTTCATGCTTGATTTGTCTTGATTAGGGTTTGCTAATTTGTTGATTTTAATCTTTCTATATAAACCCTAATTACTAGCATTTATATATAAAGCATTAAATTATGGAAAATAAAAATACTAAGTTATTACATCATTAGGTGAGGGGGTGTACAAATTTACAAATGGGGGAAATTGCAAGAAAATTAAATCTAAATAATTATTACAACCATATTGAATAAATAAAAATGCAAATGCAAATGGATAAAGAAATGGTTTCTTTGTTTGGATTTTTATGAAAGGGTTTTAACCTAATTAGGAAAATGGTTAATGAAATAAAATTAACTTAAATTAGCTAAGAAAAGAAATTAACTAAAAATATTTTTTTAGGTTTTTATGAGAAGGTTTTAAATTAAAAATAAAAAACGAAAATTAATTAATTAAAATAAACCTAAGTTCTAAATTAATTTTAATTTACAAAAGGATAGTATAATAATTAAACCTAATTATCTAAATATTAGTCAAGAAAGAGAAATTAATTTATTTAGAAAATTGTTTTTTGTTTTTTTTATTTAATTTTTATAAAGAAAAATAAACTAAATAAATATGAATAATAAAATAAATTTTTTTAAATATTTTTCTAGTAAAATAATAATAATAGTGATAATAATAAAAATAGTAATAATAAAATAAATATGAAGAAAATATGAAATAGAAATCAATATAAAAAAAAATAAAAAGAATAAAATGGGCCAGGAGTGTAAACATAGTTAGAGGGGTTAGAGTCAGCAAACAAAACATGAAGGCCCAATGTTTGGGGCCCAGACGCTGCAAAAAAACCAAAAAAAAGTGTAAAAATATGGAGAAAAAAAAAGAACAAAAGGCAGCGCGCTGGGTGTTGAACCCACGCCCTCTTGGTTACCAGCGCATTGCCTTGCCACTAGGGTGGCTATACATCTGTTTATTAAAATGAAATGTTAAATACATAATGTAACATGCTTCTAAGGCTTGTACTTCATCTTTAACCTTCAGCCAGCCAGAGTACTTGTAACTTCTTCATCTCTTAACAAAAATAGAAAGTACAAACATTAAAGTTGTGGCATTTCTTCCCATGAATCCAACCATATAAATAACTAAAGTTATAAATCAAAGATGAGTGAGAATTTTTCTGGCCCTAATTTTAAACCTAAAAGTTTCAGAAACTTTAACTCTAAAATTCTCCAAGCCCAGGCCATATAAATGCAAACTATGGATATGTACAACTTCGTGGCAATGGTATCTACATTTTATCTTCACAAATCATAATCAAATGATGCTTGTATGAAGAGATAGAAGTTTGAAAAACTTACCTCTTGCAGCTGGAGTCGTGTATGGAGTTTAAGAAACCTTTGAGATGGCCTGATGATTTCTGTAGCTTGCTTGGACCTCCATGAATGTGTTCCAACTCCTACTTTGCTTTGAATATGGCTGAAACTCTCAACTCAAGTCAAGTTGCAAGCATCAGTTTTGAAAATGGTGGATGGTGATGAAGGAGTTACAGTTAGGAAATGAGGTCCTGGATTACTTTGATATGATGTATAGAAGGTGTTTGGATGATTAGTTTTCAAAACGCACGAGTGGAAATGAAGATGGTGAGTTTTTGCTCAAAAATGTCAAGTTTGGGCAGTTTTGTGCAGCAAGGTGCTTTGGAGGTTTTGAGGGTGCTTGAAATCGTGTGTTTTGATGCCAACAATTTGTGCATAAGTAAGGAGAAGGTTAGAGTACTTGAGAGGGTCAGCAGTACAAGATCTAGACTGATTTCTATGTTACTTGATTTTGAAGAAAAGTGGGAATATGGTTTCAAGGCATAGTACAAGCATGGGCTGACTTGTTAGAGGCTTGAGACAAGTTTCTTTTGGGTTATAGGTTGTGTGTGATCATAAGAGAACAAGTGCAAAGCTCAAGAACTGATTTTGTGCATAAAGCTACTTTTCTAAAATGGCAATGTGCACTCTCTTCCCAAAATGGAAATAAGCATGGGCAATGCATTGAATGCTTAGGTTGAAGCCTCTAACAGTTGTGAAAACATTTAATTATGGAGTGCCAAACAATTTTGAGGCCTTCAAAGCAAAGAGTGTGCAGCCTAGCATGGATTTGCATTCTTGTTCATCATGAAATTCTGCCTTGTAAAACAACTTGAAGCCCTAACTTCTGGCCTTCGATTCTCCTTGCTCAAAAATGATATCAAGGAGTTCTTTTACATTTTAGAAAGCTTGTAATGAGCTCTAAAACCCCTCTTTGAATCACTTTTGAAAATTTCCCTTGGAACTATGTGAAAAATTGCCATGAAGTTAGGTCAAAATCCTGCCTAAACTAGGGCAAAATTTTCACTAAGTGTTTAGTTTCATGACCATGATTTCATGAATTAATAACTTGAAATCAAATAATTTCTAGGAGGAGTTGTGTAAAGAAATGTTTTAGATCTCTTTGAGATATACAACTTTCATGTTGAAAGTTTCCTTTGAATCATCTTGCATCATGGTGAAAAATTGGCTCAAAGTTGTGAAAAAAATGTGAAGTTTTCAACACTTACGAAAATTTCTAAGTTTGGAAATTTTGACTTTTCAAAATGAAATGTTGACTTTTTGATTTCTTGATGAACAAGTTTCATATTTTGACATGTTTTGATGAATTGTGATCTTTGACACTTGATTTTGACCAAAAAGTCAAAGTTTGACTTTTCAGTGTACAATTGACTTTTGATCAATTGACTGAAAAATCAACTATGACCTTGAGCAATGTTTTGAGTCATGCCATTAGGTCAAAATGATGTAATTGAGTCCTTGAGATCATGTTTCCAACCAATCAACCATTTGCTAGGCCAAAAATCAGAAATTTCCCTTTCCTAGTCAAAACCCTAATTTTGACCATTTTGCCCTTTTGATAATCTGATCAAATTTCTTGAGGAATTATGGTCCAAACTTGATCAAATGACATATAGGAGTTCACAATGTTGATATGGATAAAAAATTATGATGTTTGACTGTAAATTGGCATAGTTGACTTTTTCCCTAATACAGTTGATTTTTAGGTCAACGGATCAATTGACTGAGCAAAAATGTGATCCAAGACTTGAAACTTGACATGAGCAATCTTGGGGGTCCATAATGATCCATTAAATTCATATGAGGCATTAAAAGTTCAATTATCCTTGTGCAATCTCAAACCCTAATTTCAGTCATCAATGCTTAAGGAGGTGTCTTGAGCTGATCAACCCTTGTGCAGTCTTGAACCAAAGGAGATCTTGTGAGAAAATACTTGATAAAAGAGAGGGAAAATTTTGGGGTACAACAAATGCCCCTGTTCAATCTTCTTAAACCTGAAGATTTAGATTGGCGGATCAGCCATTCATGTCTTGAAGGTGGAAGATGATTGAACACTAGAATGCCCAAAAACTTGCAATCGAAGATAGATTGTGAATGGGCTTATAGATGCCATTTGGAGGAATGGTGGAGATTCGCCAGAGATGGGCTTATAGATGCCATCCAAAGGTGACTGTTGACAAAAAATGGACTAAGTCTGAACTTGATTTCAACTAGAAAAGAATAAGAATTAATCTTTGGAGCGATTTATCTGAAACTAGCAGAAGTCTTGTATGTTGTTTGACTGGGAAGAATCAAAATAAACGTTTGAGCGATTTATCTGAACCAGAAATGTTCATTTGGAAAGTATCAGGATAAATTGTTGAGAGATTTAAAACTGAACCAAAAGAGGTCTTGAATATTCTTTAACTGGAGAGAATCAGAGTAGATCCTTGAGTGATTTATCTGAATAAGAGAAAGCGTCTACGAGAAAGAATAAGAATAAATTGTTGAGAGATTTAAACTGAACCGACAGGGATCTGGAGAAGAATAAAAAAAATCATTGAGAGATTTATCTGAACCAGAGAAAACATCTTCAGGAAAGAATCAGAATAAACTGTTGAGAGATTTAAACTGAACCGGTAGGGATCTGGAGAAGAATCAGAACAAATCATTGAGAGATTTATCTGAACCAGAGAAGACGTCTGCGGGAAAGAATCAGAATAAACCGTTGAGAGATTTAAATTGAACCAAAAGGGATCTGGAGAAGAATTAGAACAAATCATTAAGAGATTTATCTGAACCAGAGAAGACGTCTGCGGGAAAGAATCAGAATAAACTGTTGAGAGATTTAAACTAAACTGGCAGGGATCTGGAGAAGAATCAGAACAAATCATTGAGAGATTTATCTGAACTAGAGAAGACGTCTGCGGGAAAGAATCAGAATAAATCATTGGGAGATTTAAATTGACCCGGAAGGGGTCTGAAAGAAATATCTGTTATGTAGATGGTTGACCAATCCTTTCTTGGGAATTGATTTGTAATTGATTTTTTGAAAATTTGACGATAATTTTCTATTGATTGATCTTTCTTGAAAAAGATGAAAGGTTAGTTGCATGCAATGTCATGATTTATGAAATTCATGGTGCAATGATGTTCTCAAAATAAATGATATTGTGTCGTATGTATTTGTGTTGTCAATGTTATAACGTGTGGATGCAATGTATGGACACGTTAATTGTTAGGCCGCGGTGTTGCTAGAGTCAGGGAAAATAAATCCCCGAGTACTGCTGGGTATGAGGAGTGTAAGTCTTCATATTTTTAAGTTAAAGTGTTGTTGATCTTCCATTTGTTAGAGAAATAAACTCTGTTGTGAAAGGGAAACGTCGTCCATTGCTTGTGGACCTTGTGAAATCTTGTTGGGGAATTCTGAGAAATTAGGAGACTTCACTGAGGAATCTTTGGAGCTGTAACTGGAAGTTTTGTTCCGCCGGAGGTGTGAGAGCACTTGATACCATTAGGATGCGTACTGGAGATATGATGGCGATCCTACAACGGGATGTCCTGATTTCCGTTCTTGTTGGAAAAGGTACCTGCGGGGGATTTTATGGAATAGTCTAAAGATATTATCCTATTTCTTAAAGCCATTAGTGATTGTCTTTCTATTTTATGTTCCTCTTTTTTGTCCATTTTTAAACAGTAGTCACGTTTTAAATGCATATGTTCAAAAATAATCATTGGACGTTTTCGCAAACAAAACACAGAAATAAAAGAAAAACAGATGGTTTTGCACTTTCAAAGGGATATCTTTGTATTAACTTAAATAAGTATTTTTGTACAATGAGACAAACATCCTAGTAAGAGAATGTCGTCGTAAAAAATGAAAATTGATACAAAGAAAGATAGCTATGTGAAATAATCCCATGGGGTTCCCATTCTGCTATAACTTTCGTGTCTCTGAGCGTCTCATCCACTTGCTTCCTTGCTCGAGGTTGATGGGATTGACTAGAACCGTTTGAGTTTGCCAGTTGATGCTAGAGGTTGTCTGTAAGGTGATCCAACGAGACATAGTCATACGCTTTGATTCCCTAACTTTTGCCTGGACCACCCTTTCGGGTTTTCAGTCCACTGGGATACCCCTTTTAGCCCAAGCCTCCCTTTCGAGTTTTCAGCTTGCCGGGTGTACATATTTTTTTGTATTTTATCCCTAATTTTTGCCCGAACCTTTGTGGTTCGCCAGGATGCCCTAATTGTTTCCTAGGCCAGTCGACCCAGCAGGTCTTTATTCATGCGTAGCATCTTTTGACTATGTCCGCGTTTACAGGGTGTGGGTCGTCGCCATCCATAGTGGTTAAGAACATTGCTCCACCAGAGAATATGCTTTTGATCACAAATGGTCCCTTGTATGTAGGAGTCCATTTTCCCATGGGATCACCTTGTGGGAATATGATACGCTTGATTACCAAGTCACCAACCTGATATACCTGACGTCTGACCTTTTTGTTAAAAGCTTTGATCATACGCTTTTGGTACATATGGCCGTGAATGACAATCGTAAGCCTTTTCTCATCAATTAGGTTCAATTGGTCAAGTCGATTTTGGATCCAATCATCTTTATGCAACCCTGCATCCTTTATGATTCTCAGAGAAGGTATTTGGACTTCAATTGGTAGAACAACTTCCATGCCGTATACCAAGGAGAAAGGAGTTGCCCCATGTTGATGTGCGTGTCGTGGTACCGTAACCTTGGAGAGCAAATGGTAACATCTCATGCCAGTCTTTGTAGGTTCCTGTCATGAGATTATGCGTATAGTGCAGTGTTGGATCTCGAATTGTGCGCATAGTGCAGTGATCATAGCATTGTTGAGATTCGTACCATTGTCTGTGATGATTCTCTCTGAGATACCGTACTGACAGATGAGATTTTGATTAATGAATCGGGCCACAACATTCTTGGTAACGGAAGCGAAATAAGTTGCCTCAACCCACTTCATGAAATAGTCAATGGCCACCAAGATGAAGTTGTGTCCATTAGAAGCTGTAGGTTTGATTTCTCCAATCATATTGATGCCCCACATCGCGAATGGCCCGGGAGCAGTCAGGATATTTAGAGGAACTGGAGGCACATGTACTTTGTCAGCATAGATATGACACTTGTAACAAGTTCATGAATGCTGATGGCAATCTGCTTCCATGGTAGACCAGTAGTACCCTGCCTGTAAGATCTTTTTAGCCATCTTGTTCCCACTAGAGTGGGTGCCAAAAGTTCCTTCATGTAGATCAGCCATGATCTTGTCTGCCTCAACCTTGTCTACGCAACGAAGCAAAAAAGAGTCGTGGTTGGGCTTGTAGAGAATGCTATTACTGAGGAAGAATTTAGCAGAGAATCTTCTTAATAATTTCTTATCATTGACTAAGGCTCCCTCCGGATATTCTTGGGCCTTGAGATACCTCTTAACTTCATGGAACCAAGGCCTGTCCACTACTTCTTCAGTATCAATCTCGTAACAGTAAGTTGGTTCATCCATCCGCTCAATGGTGATCTAGGGAGCCTCGTTACCCCACTTGAGTTTAAACATGGATGACATAATGGCTAGCGCGTCTGCTAATTGATTTTCCTCTCGTAGAAAATGCTCAAAGGTAATTTCATAGAAATGTGGGATTAATGTCAACACATGTTCTTTGTATGGGATGAGAGTAGGATGCTTCGTGTCTCATTCTCCTTTGATTTGACTGATGACTAAGGCTGAATCTCCAAATACACTTAAGGACTTGATTCCCAAATCTATGGTAGCTTTGAGATCGAAAATACAGGCTTCTTATTTTGCCATATTATTGGTGTAGTTGAAACAAAGTCTTGCAGTGAAGGGATTATGACATCCTTCAGGAGATATGATTACAACACATATACCATTGCCGAGTGCGTTGGAGGCTCCGTCAAAAACCAAGGTCCATCGGGATCCTTGTTCAGATCAGTCATATGGTCTGGACTCTTCACAATTGTTTACCATCATGATGTCTTCATCTGGTAATTAGAATCTCATGGACCGGTAGTCATCAACAACCCGATGAGCAAGGTGATCGGCTAGCACAATGCCCTTTATTGATTTTTGGGTAGTGTAGTGAATGTCGTACTCAGTCAGGATCATCTACCATCTTTTTATTCTCCCAGAGAGGGCAGGCTTCTCAAATATGTATTTAATTGGATCCATCTTGGATATCAATAAGGTAGTATAGGTCAACATATATTGTCTTAGCCAGTGAGCAGCTCATACCAGAGCACAACAAGTTTTCTCGAGTAGTGAATATCTTGTTTCACAGTCGGTAAAATTTTTGCTCAAGTAGTAAATAGCATGCTCTTTTCGGCCAGACTCGTCATGCTGTCCCATCACACACCCCATTGAATTTTCCAAAACAGTTAGATACCTGATCAAAGGTCTTCCCTCAACTGGCGGCATCAAAACATGAGGCTTTTGAAGGTACTCTTAGATCTTGTCGAAGGCAGCTTGGCATTCATCATTCCATTTGACTACTTGATCTTTCTTCAGTAATTTGAAGATTGGTTCACAAGTAGCGGTTAGGTGAGAAATGAATCGGGCGATGTAGTTTAGCCGTCCTAATAATCCTCCGACTTCGTTCTCGGTGCAAGGAGCAGGCATTTCTTGTATTGCATTCACCTTTGCAGGGTCTGCTTCGATACCTTTACCGCTGACGATGAAGCCTAGGAGTTTACCAAACCTCACCCCAAATGTGCATTTATTTGGGTTCAACCTTAGCTTGTATTTCTTTAGCCTTTCAAATAGTTTCTGTAAATGGTCAAGATGTTCCTCTTCAGTTTGAGATCTGGCTATCATGTCGTCCACGTAGACCTCTATTTCGTGATGGATCATGTCGTGAAATAGAGCTACCATGGCACGCTGATAGGTTGCCCCAACGTTCTTCAACCCGAATGGCATAACCTTGTAATAGAATGTGCCCCACTGTGTGACGAAGGTCGTTTTCTCCATGTCCTCAGGTGCCATTTTGATTTGATTATAGCCTGAGAAACCATCCATGAAGGGAAATACTTTATGTTGTATGGTGTTGTCAACCAGAATATCGATATGGGGAAGTGGAAAATCATCCTTAGGGCTTTCCCTATTCAAATCTCTGTAATCCACACACATGCATACTTTGTCGTCCTTTTTAGGCACTGGAACAACATTGGCGACCATTGTGGATAGGAGGTGACTGCTAAGAATCCGGTGTTGAATTGTTTCATGACTTCAGTCTTGATCTTCTCTGACATGTCTGGCCGCATGCGACAGAATTTCTGTTTTACTGGATGGTAGTCTTATTTTGTCGGTAGACGATGGACCATGATATCAGCGTCAAGTCCTTGCATGTCTTTGTACGACTAGGCAAATACCTCAACATAGTCATGTAGTAACTGACTTAAGCGCTTCTTGACACTAGGTTCTAAATTGGCTCCTACCTTGACTTCTTTCTTGTCCTCTTTAGTACCTAAGTTAACTGTGTCAACCTGTTCTTCATGGGGCTGTATGGTCCTTTCTTCCTGTTGTAGTAACCTGGCTAGTTCCCCTGGCACATCACAATCTTCCCCACCTTCGTCTTCGGCTTGGTAGATCATATTTTCAAAGTCACAATAGGCCATAGCAGAATCGTTACCCATGGGATCCTGAGTGGATGTGGTTCTGCATTTTGATATGTGAGTTTGTGTAAGAGCACAACTATCATTGAAAAAATAAACATGTAGAAAAAGAAGAACAAAGAGCGTAAGATTTACATGCGAAAACGTCCATGATTCATTAATGACATATGAAAATGAAGTAACAACCCTTACAAATGGACCGTTGTGCCTCGGGTAAGACACAAGGTTTTAAAAGTCTCAATTGTTTAATTATTACAAGTCCGACAAAATTTAAATACAATTATTGTTGGATAAAAGTAATTGGGACAAAATCTTTGGCTTCCTAGTTGTTGAGTCCTCCGTTGATAGTTGGGAAAATCCATTCTTCCAAGTCACAACTGTCATCACTATCCTTCATTGTGTTGACTCCATAATTGTTGATCCACAAAGGTGGTCCCCCGGCACGAGCACGACGAACAGTTTTCTGGGCTCCTGAAGTAAAACCCAAACCATATTTTTCAGACTTGTAGGGGATATTCGGGAGTTGGCCCCAAATAGTACACCCACCTTCCTCGACTACTGCCTTGGCATCTTTCAGAGAAGCCATCTTTAGCGGAGGTCTGGTAATCTTCGGGACTTGGGAAACAGTCTTGGTTGCTGCCACTGTTTGTGGGACTTCCTCGAAATGCTGACACGGTGTTTCGATGAATTCACCATCCATTTCCACGTATCTGAAGGAGTTCGGGTGACTGACCATATATTCCTCCTCTTTATGGACAGTGATGATTTTTCCCTTGGTTGGGTATTTCAGCATCTGATGTAATGTAGAGGTGATGGCACCGGCATCATGAATCCAAGGTCGGCCCAATAAACAAGAATAGGAAGGGTGAATATCCATTACATAGAAAGTTGAATCAAAGGTTTGAGTTCCAACTTATATGGGGATGTCCACCTCCCCATGCACCATTCTCTTCGAACCGCTGAAGGCCCTCACCACTATGTCGTTGGGTTTTAAGGTCAAACCTTCACAGTCTAGTCTATCTAGAGCCTTCTTAGGCAGCACATTCAAAGATGAACCCGTATCAACCAGGACATGGGCCAAAGTTGTGCCCATGCATTCGACAGAGACATTCAATGCCTCATTGTGTTTCCTTCCTCTAGGTCAAACTGGCCACACAGTCTTGGAATTGGTCAGTAGAGGTTTCCAGTGGCACATGGGCAGTTTTAAGAAATTTCACCAAGGCCTTCGCATGAGCCTCGTAGCACAACAATAAAGCCAGCATAGATATCTTTGAAGGAGTCTGCCCTAGCTGTTCGACTACATTGTAGTCGCTTCTCTTTATAATTTTCAAAATTTCTTCCATCTCCTTTTTGGAGGCCTCTGGGATAGATACTGATTACGCCTTCATCCGGACAGGTTCAACCAAAATTCCTTTGCCCCGAGTCTCGGTTGACTCGGCGATAGGGGTGTCAGTAGGGATAACCATAGGACCTGTAGTAGTAGTGTCAACAGGAATAAAAGCATGGATGATCATAGGAACAGTAATAGTTTTCGGAGGAGAAATCTCAGGGGAGAATATTCTTCCACTTCGGGTTATTTTGCAAGTTCCCACAATGTTGCCGATGTTGGGGTCAGCCTTCTCAAAAATCGAGTCTTCATCAGCCAGCCAATCTTATTTGACGCAGTGATAGTAGACGTCA
This sequence comes from Vicia faba, assembly GCA_948472305.1. Taxonomy (NCBI): domain Eukaryota; kingdom Viridiplantae; phylum Streptophyta; class Magnoliopsida; order Fabales; family Fabaceae; genus Vicia; species Vicia faba. The sequence continues at coordinate 1,287,113,784 of OX451737.1, forward strand.
CCCCCATAGTTCCACGGGACAGTTTTATCTGAGGAGTATGGGATCGGTCCTGGCATAGTAATTATCAGTGGAGTCACCTTAGGAACAGATGTAATCCTAACGGGTCTTTTGGTGGAGACCCTGGAAGGATTGGCAGAAATGGTTACTATTGAAACTTCCTAGTAGGAAATGGTAGGAACGGGAGTCTTTTCAAACAAATCTCTTTGTCATCCATCAGGCGCTGGACACCTACTTTCAATAAATGACAACCAGTTGGTAGGGATAAACAGAGGTGACATCCTTCGGCATAACCCGAAAATAAACTGGCATTCAACAGGTTCCTCTTGACGGTCAGGAGAGGAGTAACAAGTTCGTCAACCACAGTAACAAACACATCATCTTCCACAGCGTTAACATCACGACCATGCTTGGGCATAGGAGCGGTGATAACATTTGGGATCTCAGGAGCATCAAATTCAATTTCTTTTGCCTCGAGAAGGTCTCGCACCTTGTTTTTCAAAGCCCAGCAGTTATTGGTATCACGGCCTGGACTTTCTGAATGGTAAGCACAATAAGCATTAGGGTTGTAATGAGGAGAGGCAGTGTTGGGATTCTTTAGGGCTTCCTTCAAAGTTACCAGATTAGATCTCAACAAATGTGGCAAGACATGATACAACATCATATTTATCCGGGTAAATTGTCTTACTGGTCTTTCCGTTCTAGGCTGGTTATTTCTTTGTTGAGTAGGTGCAGGCTTAGGGATCATGACGGCCCCTACCGTTGGACGGTGTTCAATTCTATCCGGATTCCTTTGATGGTATGTAGCAACAACCTCTTTCTTCCTAATGAATGGTTTTCTCACGGAACTAGAGGATGCATCCTTTTGGATTTACCCACTCTTAATCCCAGCTTCCACTCTCTCCCCAGTCAAGATTAATTCAGTGAAGTCGGCTGAGGAGCTTCCAATTAGATGATTAAAGAATGGACCAGATAGGGTACCCAGAAACATATCTAGTAGCTCCCTGTCAGCCAGGGAAGGCTGGACTCTTCCTGCTAAGTCCCTCCACTTCTGAGCGTAGTCTTTGAAACCCTCGCTTGAACCCATATCCAGACTTTAGAGTTGAGTACGGGTGGGAGCAAGGTCTGCGTTGTATTGATACTGTTTATAAAAAGCAGCGGCCAGGTCTTCCAAATTATGGATGTTGGCCCTCTCCAGTTGATAGAACCAATCTAGTTGAGTCCCAGATAGACTATCCTGAAAGAAGTGGACCCACAAATCTCTGTTAGCAGTGTGAGGTTGTGTCTTCCTCACATAAGATCGGAGGTGCATCTTGGGACACGAAACCCCGTCGTACTTAGAAAACAATGGTGCCTTGAATTTTGGAGGAATAAAAATCCCAGACCCCAAACCAAGCTCTTCAAAGTACAGCCCAGGCACTTTCCGAATCTCCATTTCCATTATACGCTCTTCCAGTTGTTTGTACTTCTCATCAACTGGAGGATATTGCTCTTTAGAGTAATCATCCTCTTCTTCCTCTTCAAATTATGGATGGTCAATCACTTCCTTGGTTTTCCCTTCTTGATTATCCTTTTTACCTAATGATGTTGCGAAGTCTAGGATCCGTCTGGATGGCCCCGGGAACCTTCTTCCCAGATTCAAAACACCGGTTGATTTCTTTGCTTTCTTCTTCTTTTCTTAGATCAACAAAGTTTTCAAATCCTCTTGTCATTTGGCTAGAGTCAAGAACATTTGTTGAAACTGAGCATTTTGTGCCTACAGATCTTTTACCGTCTGTTCCATGTCCATCTCACTGAAATAAGCAATAGAAAGATGAGGAGACCTGTTGTAAGAAGCTTGCTTATGTTATGATGAATGAAGATGCATATGCAATGATTTCAAGGAAATTATAGATTTAAATTTGCTTTAGACAAAAAGGAATGCACGTTATATTAATAAATCAAAGTTTGAGTACATCATGCCTCTTTGGGCTTACAAAGAAATACAAAAACTCTAAGATAAAAAAGTTGAACGCATCCTCTTTGGTGCGATGTACGCGTTCAGACTCCGCTCCTCATGAAGTTGCTTGGTGAGTTCCAGAACTTTCTTCTCACTGGCGTAGAATTGAGCCTCAAAAGTGTCTCACTCCCCCTTAAGATGTATCCAATACCTTTGCAAGTCTTCGAGAGAGGTGGGCATGTCAGGATGCAGGATAGTGTATGGGACATCTCCTTCCACAACAGGCTCTTTGATAACCGAGATAATGGAGGGGTAAGGCATCATAAGACTTTGAGCATGGGCTCATACCCATTTGAGATAAGGCTCAAGAGGGATGGAATTATTGTTCCCCAATGTCTTGCTATCCACCTTGTTCAACATCCTCCAAGCTCGGATAAACCTCTAGCGGTAACCTTGATCGCCATTCTCGTAGTCAAATACCAACCCTTGAATAAGAATCTCATATGGACCATCCCTTCGGGCGTAACCAAACTGTCGTAAGGCCAAGAAGGGGTTGTAAGTGATACCTCCTCTAATTCCAAGTAAGGGGACATTAGAGAATTCTCCATAACTGTTGACGATAGTAACATTCTCAAATGATCGGGAACACCAATGAATATCTGAATGTCTGAGCGTCATCAACCTATATGACCACCTTAAACCTTGCTCGTTCTTCAATACAGATTGGGGAAGATGCAAAATAAACCATCTTTCCAAGAGAGTAGTATAACACATGAGAATACCCCTTTTCCTCATAGTGCGAGTATGAAAATAATATAGGATGTCTCCTAACAAAGTAGGCACCGGGTTACAAGACATGAAGATTTTGACGGTGTTTACATCTATGACTTGGTCAGGATTTGGAAACAAAACCATCCTATAGATGAGAAGGGCCACAATTTCCTCAAAAGCTTGCAAATCCAAAGATTTCCAACAATCTTGAGCTTTCTCAAACAAGAACTTGGCTAAGAAACCTTTTACACCACTCCTTGTTTCCAAATTAGTTATGACATCAGATTGTTGCAAGTATATGGTTGAGCAATCTCTTCTGGTTTTGGATCTCTTTACGTACCGTTTAAGGTAGTTGATTAAGAATGGGAATCCTCAAGAGTTGGGAGAATTCTTCCAAAGTTTGCACAAGTTGATAATCGGGAAATGTGAAGCAATGGTGTAAAGGATCAAAGAACTGGAAGAGCACCTTCATCATGTCCTCATCAGTGTTGGAGGTAACCAAGTTTAGGAGGCGACCATGTCTTTCGGTAAATGGAGAATTCTCAGGAACCCTTGATGCTAACTCTTTAAGTTGAGGAGGGATCCTTATGAGATTGACTTGAATGGTTTTCCTGCGAATAGAATCTGTGTCCTACAAAACAGAACAAAGATAAATCCCAAAAATTCTTGAAATGGTTAGTGAGTATGAGTATGATGTTATGATGTTTATGATGTTATGTACAAGTAAAATATATACAAATAAAACAAACATGTCCTTAGGTTTAGGCTTGCATGGAGTCTCATAGGTAAGTACCCTCTTGAAGTTTAGTTGGCTCAAATTTGTCCTAGCAATAGTAATCGGGTTCTAAGGGAGCTCAATATCACTGGTTTGTTTTCTCGGGCATTGTTTCAGTGCAAGCCTCTTTAATGGCGACCGAAATATCCCAAAAAACAAAACCTCAATGAGTGTAGTATCTGCCAACTTCGAACTGCACCAAAGCCGGCCATCTCACTACGTCCAAATGGCAAAGTTAGTCAAGTAAAGGTTCTAGAAGTTAGTTAGTGCTTCATGACATCATTCAGCGGCTCCGTATTCTCCTTGACTACTTAAGGGCTACCGGTACCCACAAATATGCCACACTAACGTAGCTATTGCTTAGACCATGTCGGTATACCCCACACAGTTTCCACAACATATTGCTACTTACCTATAAGGTATCCCAAATCTGGATAGAGAATTCAAACCCAAACAAAGAACCAAAATGTAAAGCATACAAGTTAAACAATGAAAGCAAGTAAATGTGATTTATCCCTAAGGTAACCCCATTTTTAAAATCTTCCCCAGAAGAGTCACCAGTTCTGTAACACGGTGGGAGAACTGACTTGGTTGTTTTGTGTTTGATCGCAAATGTTGCGGTTAGCAAGAGTCACCACCAACTTTCCTTTTATCCAAAAGGAAATGTTGAAAAGAACAGGAAAGACCTTTGAGATGTTTTCTTGAGTTCGGGGGGTAGATTATGAAAAGGGAAGGTATTAGCATCCTTTTCATCCGTAGCTATCTACGGGCTCTTAGTTGCTTGCTAGATCACTTGCTTTTGTTTGAAAATGTGCATTGTGTGGTTTTTGAAAGTATTTTGAAAAGGCGCCATCGTTTAGGCAATCTTTGTAACGATTCTCGTTCGTAATAATGTATACAAAGTGTTGATATTTTGAAAAATGTTTCAAGTTTGAAAGGTGTTTTGAAAGTGTTGGTGTTTGTTTTGAAAATAGCAAGAATGTTTTGGTTTGAAAATGCGAAAGCGACTAGGAACATTCTACCTACTCAAAAGTATTTCATGTTTATTTCCTCTTTCCTTTGACATTGTTATCTTACCATTGATTTGGTAAGAAACCCTATCTTTTGGTGTAAAGGGACGGACATGGGTCATTGTATAGCCATGATTAGCAACATTGTAAGATATCTTAGCATTTCCTTTAGGGACTAAGATCATTTTTGAAAGGCCACTTTGATAGCGTCATCGAGGGACTATGATCTTGTATTTTTTGATTGCTTTTGCTAAGATATCCCACATGCATAACATGGCCATTTTATAAGGCAACAAAGTGGATTTACCCTAAGGGTGTAAGTGTGCAAGTGTGTCTTTTTCATGTTTGATTTGTCTTGATTAGGGTTTGCTAATTTGTTGATTTTAATCTTTCCATACAAACCCTAATTACTAGAATTTATATACAAAGCATTAAATTGTGGAAAATAAAAATGCTAAGCTATTACATCATTAGGGGAGGGGGTGTACAAATTTACTAATGGGGAAAATTGCAAGAAAATTAAATCTAAATAATTATTACAACCATATTGGATAAATAAAAATGCAAATGCAAATGGATAAAGAAATGGTTTCTTTGTTTGGATTTTTATGAAAGGGTTTTAACCTAATTAGGAAAATGGTTAATAAAATAAAATAAACTTAAATTAACTAAGAAAAGAAATTAACTAAAAATATTATTTAAGGTTTTTATGAGAAGGTTTTAAATTAAAAATAAAAATGAAAATTAATTAATTAAAATAAACCTAAGTTCTAAATTAATTTTAATTTACAAAAGGATAGTATAATAATTAAACCTAATTATCTAAATATTAATTAAGAAAGAGAAATTAATTTATTAAGAAAATTGTTTTTTGTTCTTTTTTTTAAAATATTTATAAAGAAAAATAAACTAAATAAATATGAATAATAAATTAAAATATTTTTTATATTTTTCTAGTAAAATAATAATAATAATGGTAATAATAAAAATAGTAATAATACAAAAAATATGAAGAAAATATGAAATAGAAATCAATATAAAAAATAAATAAAAAGAATAAAATGGGCCAGGAGTGTAAACATAGTTAGGGGGGTTAGAGTCAGCAAAAAAAACATGAAGGCCCAATGTTTGGGGCCCAGGCGCTGCAAAAAAACCAAAAAAAGTGTAAAAAAAGAACAAAAGGCAACGTACTGAGTGTTGAACCCACACCCTCTTGGTTACCAGCGTGCTGCCTTACCACTGGGGTGGCTATACATCCGTTTATTAAAATGAAATGATAAATACATAATGTAACATGCTTCCAAGGCTTGTACTTCATCTTCAACCTTCAGCCAGCCAGAGTACCTGTAACTTCTTCATCTCTCAACAAAAATGGAAAGTACAAACATGAAAGTTGTGGCATTTCTTCCCACGAATCCAACCATATAAATAACTAAAGCTATAAATCCAAAATGAGCGAGAATTTTTCTGGCCTTAATTTGAAACCTAAAAATTTCAGAAACTTCAACTCTAAAATTCTCAAAGATCAGGGCATATAAATGCAAACTATGGGTATGTACAGCTTCGTGGCAATGGTATCTACATTTTATCTTCATAAATCAGAATCAAATGATGCTTGTATGAAGAGATAGAAGTTTAAAAACTTACCTCTTACAGCTGGAGTCGTGTATGGAGTTTGAGAAACCTTTGAGATGGCCTGATGATTTCTGTAGCTTGCCTGGACCTCTTTGAATGTGTTCCAACTCCTACTTTGCTTTGAGGATGGCTGAAACTCCAAAATCAAGTCAATTTGCAAGCTTCGGTTTTGAAAATGGTGGATGGTGATAATTGTACCCCAAAATTTTCCCTCCCATATTACTCAATACATTTCAAGTGAGATCCTCAAATTGCTCAAGGAAGTCTAAGAGTTGACCAGACAAATTCTCTCCTAAGGCAGTCTACCTCAAATTAGGGTTTCAGTTTGCATCAAGATGTTTGAGTCCAAAGGGTCCCAAATGCTCACTATTGTCCTAATATGTTCTCAATATCATCCATGCCAAGTTTCAAGCCTTGCAGAGGAAGTTTGCTCAGTCAATTGCTCAAAGACCTGAAAATCGACTGTGCGAGGGCAAAAGTCAACTATGGCCCACATACAGTCAAACTTTAAGATTTTTGGTCAACATACTCATTTTGAAGTATTACTCATCATTTGATAAAGGTTTGATCATGATTCCTCAAGGATTGCTCACAATTCATCAAAATCCAAAAGTTGCTAAATTAGGGTCTTGTAGGAAAAGTCAACTCAAATTTGACCAAGAATAACTTTCTCACATTTTATCAAAAATGACCCATCCAAATATCATTTTGAAGAGGATGAAATTATCTACATTTCATCTTCATCTCCCAAGTCCAAAATATGCACTCATAAGAAGATATAAAATTGGACGTTATAGGTCCTTTTGAAAAGTCAACAAAAACCCCTTTTTTGTCAAAGTTTCATACATAAACATGGGAGACTCAATTGAGATGAGACCAAAAGGGTTGCTTATAGGACATACAAAGCTTTCTAAAAAGTCCAATAACACATCTCTAGGGTCAAAATTGAAGGAGTTATGCATTGGCAAAGTTGACCATTTTTGCAAAATTGCCAAAAGTCAAAAGTGGCCAAAATTGCAATTTTTGTCAAATGGGCCCAACTTTTTGTGCTTGTATTGAGTTTGTAACATGGTCCACGACCCATGATCCTTCCCACTTGACTTTATTTTATTTTTGTCATTTATTTGGATTTTATTTCAATTAAATCAAATTAAATCAAAATAAAATCATGAAAAATATCAAAACTAATCAAAGCTTGAGATTTTGTGCATGTTTAGGCCTCTTATACAGCTGGAAGAAGATTCAAATCATGAAAACTTCAAATGGACACAAAAATATTGGATTTTCTCAATTTGGGAAGATTTGCATAAAGGATCAAATCTTGAATCAATGATCATTATTGGAGAAGATTTGAAATAAGTTTGTAACCCTAATTGATTCTAGAGTACATATAGAACATTTGCAGAAGGAAAACAAGGGCAATAGAGGCGTGAGAAACAGTAGGCAAGCTTGCAAAAAATCAACAAAAGTGGTGAGTCAAATTCCAATTTTCAGGCGATCTCAAGCCTTCCCAGCTATCTCAATCGCTTGCTGGATACCTTTGGGTCATATTGAAATCATTAACAAGCTTCATTAACAAGCCTTCCTGACACTTTTAGCATGATTTGTTTATATATTCTGAATCCCTGAAACATTTGCAAGCTAATGGTAACATTCAATTGCATTTTTATTAACTGTAGAGGAAGATGCCATAGTTAGGGTTCTTGGCTCATTTTTTGGGTTTTTCATTGTAGGAACAATTGGCCATGGAAAGTGGTACCATGATGCTCGTGAGGTTGCAACGAGTTGATTGGTACCACTGGAATTGATTTATGATGCTTGCATAAGATTTTGGAGAATCACAGGGCCGTACTTACGCCCTTTTGTCCGTAGGTAAAAGTTTCTAAACTTTTAGAAACAGAAGGAGGTAGAAGATGATGGCGTGGCGTGGTGTGAATGGCCCATTGAAATTTCGCGCATTTCTAGAATCCACTTTTGGTCTTTATCATATAATGCTTGTTTATTACTTTTCTAACACAAAAACAAGCCAGCTCAGATGGTTGTCATGCGTTGGAAAAAGCTAAAGGGCCTGGGTTCGATCCCTAGGTCCCCTTATTTCTTCAACATTATTTTTATTTATATAATTCCATGTGCAGGCTTCGCATGAGACCACCATACTCCATCATCCTTCAACCATCAGATCGCCCATGCGCTAGATCCAAGGATTCATAATGAAGGTCTACCATGAACATCAGTCAAGCCAATGCATTGGATCTGGAAAGTCAACATGGGCCAGGCGCATTTGGGATTGGATTTGCAATTGACACCCCCCTCCATTGCTACTAACACCAGGCCCATTTCTTTATTTTTATTTTCTATTTATTTTATTTAATTTATTTTGATTAATTATTTTCTAACATAAAATTAATTCTTTTTTTTACAAAAACTCATAAAATCAATTTTCAACAATTTAGATTTAGGTTTTATTTTTATCAATTTTAATTTAATAATTAGTTTAATTTAATTTTAGGGTAATTTTAACCTTTTTGTAAATAACTTAAAATAAATTAGAAAATTAGGGTTTGTTTGGTTTAATTTTTATTTTCTTTTCTTAAAATAACCAAAATGCAAAAATAGGTCATATTAATTATTTTTCTTAATTTAAATTAATTAGTAATTAGGTTTTTGCTTATTTAATTAAAACCTTATTTTCTCAAAATAATAAAAAAATAACAAAAAATGATTTTTCTTTTAATTAGGTTTAGACGGGGTCAAAACCTTAATTTTTTTCTCGTTCTCGATCCATCGCGTGCATTTATTATTTTTAACGATATTAATGTAACTGCTCATGGTATGTAATAGTTTAATTAGGATTTTTCTTTTATTTATCGTTTTACGGGTTTTTGGCTATGTAATTAATCCCCCTCCCCGAAGCCTTGTAATAGCGTAGTTTTATTTCTCGCATTTTAATTCTCGCAAATATTAACTGTTAGATGTATGATAATAGGATTGCATGACAAGACTGTATGTTAATTTTAAAATGGTTAGCAAACCCTAAATGTGCAAAGATAATAACTGAAATCAAATCACTCGTACATGCGCACTCCTAAGGTATACTCTCACTTCGGTTGCCTTCGGTAAATGATCATTAAGTATAGGGTGTCTTAGTGGTTACCCTCTTGTCTAAACAAAGATCAAATGTCCCTTTCAGAAATGTTGCCTCAGAAAGGTTGCCTCGGAAATGTTGCCTCGAATACGATCTTAAGACATTAGGGTTATTACTAAGACGTCCTAACATTGCTTTAGTGATCGTAAGTCCCTTTAGAATTGACCCTTACAACTCCAACGACAGTGCTACCTACTCACTAATAGTGGGATAGCGTTGTCTAAAGGAAACAAGAACAGAAACATTCTTTTTCGAGTAGGTAGATGCTAATAGGAACTTCCTCAAAATAAATATTTTCCACACTTACACTCTTTTCAAACAAAGTTTTCAAAAAACACTTCGTAACACTCTTAATGGCTGATACAAGGGTTAAAATGAAGTAAAACAAAAACTTTTCAAAACACACAAACACGGAAGCAATTTTTAAAATGATGAGCAAGTACCAAAGAGCTCATGGAAAACCATGGATAGAAAGGGTGTTATTACCTTCCCTTTCTATAATCTACCCCTCATGCTCAAAATCTCGAAAAAGGAATTTCTCTGTGCTTTTGTCCTTTCCAGTTGGATAAAATAAAAGTCGGTGGCGACTCTTGCTTACCGCGACATTTTGTGAACAAAAAAACACAAAATGCAAACCAGCATTTCCAAAACAGTCCGGTTCTGCCACCGTATCACCAGTGATGAAGGAGTTACAGTTAGGAAATGAGGGTCTAGATTACTTTGATATGATGTATGGAAGGTGTTTGGATGATTAGTTTTCAAAATGCACGAGTAGAAATGAAGATGGTGAGTTTTTGCTCAAAACTGTCAAGTTTCGGCATTTCTGTGCAGCAAGGTGCTTGGGAGGTTTTTAGGGTGCTTAAAATCGTGTGTTTTTATGCCAACAATTTGTGCATAAGTAAGGAGAAGGTTAGAGTACTTGAGAGGGTCAGCAGTACAAGATCTAGACTGATTACTATGCTACTTAATTTTGAAGAAAAGTGGGAATATGGTTTTAAGGCATAGTACAAGCATGGGCTGACTTGTTAGAGGCTTGAGACAAGTTTCTTTTGGGTTATAGGTTGTGTGTGATCAGAAGAGAACAAGTGAAAAGCTCAAGAACTAATTTTTTTGCATAAAGCTACTTTTCCAAAATGGCAATGTGCACTTTCTTCCCAAAATGGAAATATGCATGGGCAATGCATTGAATGCTTGAGATGAAGCCTATAACAGCTTTGCAAACATTTAATTATGGAGTTCCAAACAATTTTGAGGTATGCAAACAAATATTGTGAAGCCTAGCATGGATTTACATTCTTGTTCATCATGAAATTCTGCCTTGTAAAACAACTTGAAGCCCTAACTTCTGGCCTTCGATTCTCCTTGCTAAAAAATGATCTTAAGGAGTTATTGGACATTTTATAAAGATTGTAATTTTCTCTACAACCCCTATTTTAATCACTTTTGAAAATTACCCTTGGAACTATGTGAAAAATTGCCATGAAGTTAGGTCAAAATCCTGCCTAAACTTGGGCAAACTTTTCACTAAGTGTTTAGTTTCATGACCATGATTTCATGGATTAATAACTTGAAATCCAAGCATTTCTAGGAGGAGTTATGTAAAGCAATGTTTTATATATCATTGAGATATACAACTTTTATGTTGACAGTTTCCTTTGAATCATCTTACATCATGGTGAAAAATTGGCTCAAAGTTGTGAAAAAATATGAAGTTTTCAACACTTAAAAAAATTTCTAAGTTTGGAAATTTTGACTTTTCAAAATGAAATCTTGAATTTTTGATTTCTTTATGAACAAGTTTCATATTTTGACATGTTTTGATGAATTGTGATCTTTGACACTTGATTTTGACCAAAAAGTCAATGTTTGACTTTTCAGTGTACAATTGACTTTTGATCAGTTGACTAAAAATTTAACAATGACCTTGAGCAATGTTTTGAGTCATGCCATTAGGTAAAAATGATGCAATTGAGTCTTTGAGATCATGTTTCCAACCAATCAACCATTTGCTAGGCTAAAAATCATAAATTTCCATTTCCCAATCAAAACCCTAATTTTGACCATTTTGCCCTTTTGATAATCTGATCAAATTTCTTGAGGAATTATGGTCCAAACTTGATCAAATGAAATATAGGAGTTCACAATGTTGATATGGATAAAAAACTATGAAGTTTGACTGTAAATTCGCCATAGTTGACTTTTTCCCCAAGACAGCTGATTTTTAGGTTAACTAATCAATTGACTGAGCAAAAATGTGATCCAAGACTTGAAACTTGACACGAGAAATCTTGGGGGTCCATAATTATCAATGAAAGTTATATTAGGCATTAAAAGTTCAATTATCCTTGTGCAATCTCAAACCCTAGTTTCAATCATCAATGCTTAAGGAGGTGTCTTGAGCTGATCAACCCTTGTGCAGTCTTGAACCAAAGGAGATCTTGTGAGAAAATACTTGATAAATAATAGGGAAAATTTTGGGGTACAAAAATAACACTCTCCAAGGACCGTGGACACCAATGAATATCTGAATGTGTAAGGGGCATTAACCTTTGAGACCATCTCATACCCTACGCATTCTTCAAAATAGATCGAGGTAGATGCGAAATAAACCACCTAGCCAATATAGGAGTGCAACATAGAAGAGTCCCTCTTCTATTTAGAGTGAGAGTATGTAGAGAGTGTAGAATATCCCCAAGTAAAGTAGGTACCAGATTATGAAACAGAAAAACTTTGGCCGTATTCATATCTATGAGCTGATCCTGGTTAGGGAATAGTACCATCCCATAGATGAGAAGGGAAAACACTTCTTAAAAAGCTTGTAAATCCAGAGTATCCCAAAAATGGTGAACTTTCTCAAATAGAAACATATCTAGAAATCCTTTGACTCCTCTTCTGGTTTCCCAATTTGCCACTACATCAGACCGTTGTAAAGACAGAGCTTGAGAAATCTCTTCAGGTTTTGGGTCTCTTTCCATACCATTGAATGGTGACTGATTTGAATAGGTACCCCCAATAACTGAGAAAACTCCTCCATAGTGGGCACTAACTAGTAATTAGGAAAAGTTAAATGGTGATGTAAATAGTCAAAGAACTGAAAGAGCACCTTTATCATTTCTTCATCATAGTTTGAGGTGACCAAGTTGAGAAGTCGACCATGTCTTTCAATGAGGGGAGAGCTTTCAGGAATCCTTGATGCTAATTCCTTGAGTTAAGGAGGTACCCTCACTAGGTTGACTTGGATAGTGTTCCTGCGAGCAGATGCCATGTCCTACAAAACAAGACAAAGATAAGCCCTAGAAAATCCTTGAAATGGTTAGTATGATATGCCATGTTATGATGTCAGTATTATGCTAAGAAATCACAGATATAGCAAGCACAAGCAAATCACACAAAGACCTTAGGTTTAAGGCTTGCATGGGTTTTAAGGTAATACCATCTTGAAGTTTGATTGGTTCAACCTGTCCTATAAATAGTAACAGGGTTCTAAGGGATCTCAATATCACCGATATTCCCCACAAGTTTCATTCTGATAGACAACTGACTTGCCACCAAACAAAACTCGGGAGTCGGATCTCAATGAGTGTAGTATCGAGTATCAAACAACTTCGGGGATACACCAAAGATGGCTATCTCACTACGTCCTAATATCCAAGTTGTTCAATTAAAGGTTCTAAGGTCAGTTGATGTTTCATGACACCAAGCAGCGGCCCCGTATTCTTCTTGATTAACTCAAGGGCTACAGGTACCCACCAAAGTGTCACATTAATGTAGCTATCGCTTCAACCGTGTCGGTATACCCCGCACAGTTTCCACGATCTATTTCTACTTACCTAAAAGGTTTCCCCAGATCTGGGTGTAGGATCTATAATAACCCAAACAAAACCCTTAAAAGTAAAGCAATCACAACAAACAAAGAAAACGTATTAGAAATGAACTAGACCCTAAGGTAAACCCCACTTTTACTTATTTCCCCAACAGAGTTGCCAGTTCTGTGATACAGTGGTAGACCCGACTGTTATACTGGTTTGCGTTTTGTATTCGCAAATGTTGCGGTTGTTAGAACAATGTTTGAATCTACTACCCTATATTTAAGTTTTGATGATAACAAAGTGAAAAGATATAGTACTTAAAAAGGTTTCATGTTTGAACTATCTGCTGCCTAAAATTATTATGTTCTGACTTACAGATACTCTGATTGACATAAGCAAGATCACGTTTATTCAGCATCAGAATTTGATTTCATACACCAGCATCAGAAGTTGCCACATCAGAACGTCAAGATCAGATGATCAACTCACGTACATGCTGAAGCCTGATGAACAAGACTGCGCTCAAACACTCTGATACAGAAACACAATAGTTCATCAGCAGCGAAGCAGAATCAGAATGAGCCAAGCCAGAACGTGCATTGAAGAAGCAACGGTACTGTGCATTGAAAGCTAATTAATTCCAACGGCCTCATTCTAGACAAGATCTGCTCAAAAAGGAAAGCTTGTTATTAGCATTGAATCAAGAATATTGCATTCAACGTTCATCTTCTCAAGTGCTATATAAACAAGGCTTTGAAGATTATAATGGCTAATGCTCTCCAAATCTCTACACGCACAAAGCTGAACCATAATCTTCGTTCTACCAGTTTTGCTAAACCACATCCTCTGATATTCCATTATTGTTTAGAAATCTAGTTTCTAAGCTTCATTTTGTGTATACATCACAGTTGTGATAAAGTTTTGTAGAAAACATCCAAACACATTGTTTTATACCTTTGTAAGAAAGTGTTGCCTTGACAAACCGGGTTGTGGTTTGAATCAAGAAGGCTTTAGCAGTTGTTAAAGCAGTCTGTAATATTCAGTTGAATATAGTGAATTAAGACCTCGTTGGAGAGAGGCGAAATCACCTTGACGGGTGGACTGGAGTAGTTTGAGATCAAACGAACCAGGATAAAAATATCTTGTCAATTGCTTTAAGATTTCAGTTTTACAATTCAACCCCCCCCCCCCCTTCTTGTGTTTTTCACCACTTCAATTGGCATCAGAGCGCCTGGTTCTGAGCTAAAACACTTAACCGTGTCAGTACAAGATCCAGCGTCAGAAAAACACAATGGCAGGAAACAATTCTCACTTTAGCAATGACAACAATGAGGACAGAGATAGATTCAGTGGCAAACCTCCAGTCTTTGATGGAGAAAACTTTGATTACTGGAAAGACAGAATTGAAAGCTTCTTTCTAGCACATGATGCTGATCTGTGGGATATGGTGACAGATGGATACACGCACCCTGTGAATGCAAGTGGTCAGAAGATTGATAGAAAATCAATGACTGATCAACAAAAGCGTGACTTCAAGAATCACCATAAGGCCAGAACCATCCTCCTCAGTGCCATCTCCTATACTGAGTATGAAAAGATCTCCAACAGAGACACAGCAAAGAACATCTTTGATTCTCTCAGAATGACGCATGAGGGCAACGTTCAAGTCAAAGAAACAAAAGCTCAGGCGCTCATTCAGAAGTATGAGGCGTTCAAAATGGAAGAATCTGAATCCATTGAAACTATGTTCTCTAGATTCCAGATTCTAGTAGCTGGTCTCAAAGTTCTGGACAAAGGATACTCTACTGCTGACCATGTCAAGAAAATCATCAGAAGTTTACCCAAGCAGTGGAGGCCTATGGTTACTGCTCTGAAGCTAGCTAAAGATCTCAACAAAATCACTCTGGAGGAACTTATAAGCTCCCTCAGAAGTCATGAGATAGAGCTAGAAGCTGACGAGCCTCAGAAGCAAGGTAAGCCTTTAGCATTAAAATCTAACAAAAAATTTGAATCTAAAGTTTTGCAGGCAGTTGAAGAAACATCTGATGGATCCTCATCAGAAGAAGATGAACTTTCCCTTCTCTCCAGAAGAGTAAATCAACTGTGGAAGCAAAGACAAAGGAAGTTCAGGAATCCCAGAAGATCTGATCAGAACGAGTCTTCTTCCAGATACAGAAGGACAGACTCTTCCTCTGGATACAGAAGATCTGAAGGCTCCTCCAGTAGCAAGAAGCCAAACACCAAAGACATCATCTGCTACGAGTGCAATGAGCAAGGGCACTACAAGAGTGACTGCCCAAAGCTTCAGAGGGAAAAGCCCAAAAAGAAGTTTGGAAGAGAGAAGAAGAAAAGTCTCATGGCCACATGGGATGACTCTGACTCGTCTGAAGCTGACTCAGAATCAGATGATGAAAGGGCAAACATAGCTCTCATGGCTAACATTCCAGATGATAGTGAAGCCTCTGAATCAGACTCAGAATCAGACACAGAAGAGGTATTTCCTAACTTCGCTGTTAACTTTACAAAGGCTGAACTTGCTGAAAGCCTTAATGAAATTCTGGAACGTTATCAGCAGATTAGAGCTAAATTCAGAGACCTGAAAAGGAATCTTGAATCTGACTCTAATAAGTCTGAGAGTCTCAAATTGGAAAATTCTGAGCTGAGAGATAAAATTTCAAAATTAGAAAACAATTTACAAAACTCTCAGAAGGAACCAATTTCTGAAACTCCCAGCAACGCTGATGAGATCATCAAGGAGTATGATCACAGTTTCCAGAAGTTCCTTGCTAAAAGCATAGATAGAAGCATAATGGCTTCAATGATCTATGGAGTTAGCAGAAACGGCAGGAAAGGAATAGGATACCAAGGTAAGGTTCCTACACCAAAGAATGTCATGGACTTAACCATTAAACACACTCCTCTAAATTCACACTTTGTGTATGGTCACACACACGACATCAAATATACTAGCAGTAAGCACTCTGTGAAACCAAAATTCAACCAGAGTTTTGGTAAAACTAACAAGTCAGGACCCAAGAAAATCTGGGTACCTAAGGATAAAATAATACATGTTGCAGATATCTTTAGCAGCAAGTCAGAAACACCAGTCATGGTACCTGGACTCTGGCTGCTCACGACACATGACGGGAATAAGGCATATGTTCCAAAGCCTGGAACTTAAGCCTGGAGGCCACGTTGGCTTTGGAGGCAATCAGAGGGGAAAGATAATTGGCTCTGGAACTGTAGGTAATGGAAATCTTCCCTCTATTAATAATGTTCTGCTAGTAGATGGATTGATGCATAATCTGTTATCCATAAGTCAATTAAGTGATAACGGTTATGATATAATCTTTAATCAAAAATCATGTAAAGCTGTTAGTCAGAAAGATGGGACTATCCTGTTTAATGGTAAGAGGAAAAACAACATTTACAAAATCAAACTTTCTGAACTAAAGAGTCAGAATGTAAAATGTCTTCTGTCTGTTAACAACGAGCAGTGGATCTGGCACAGAAGATTGGGGCATGTTAGTATGAGAAGAATATCTCAGATTAACAAACTCAATCTGGTCAGAGGACTTCCTAATTTGAAGTTCAATTCAGATGCTCTGTGTGAAGCATGTCAGAAAGGCAAATTTGCAAAACCTTCTTTTAAATCCAAAAATGTTGTTTCCACCTCTAAGCCATTAGAACTTCTGCACATTGACTTATTTGGACCAGTTAAAACTGCTTCTGTCAGTGGAAAGAAGTATGGGTTAGTAATCGTAGATGACTATAGCAAATGGACATGGGTAAAGTTCTTAAGACACAAGGACGAGTCACACTCTTTGTTTGTTACCTTCTGTAACCAAGTTCAGAATGAAAAGGATCTTAGAATCGTTAAAGTCAGAAGTGATCATGGTGGAGAATTTGAAAATAAAGATTTTGAGTCATTCTTTAATGACAAAGGCATTCTGCATGATTTCTCTTGTCCTAGAACTCCCCAACAAAATGGAGTTGTAGAACGAAAGAACAGAACATTGCAAGAAATGGCCAGAACCATGATCAATGAGACAAACATTGCTAAGACTTTCTGGGCAGAGGCAATAAACACAGCGTGCTACATTCAGAATAGAATCTCAATAAGACCTATTCTGGAAAAGACTCCATATGAATTGTGGAAGAACAGAAAGCCCAACATTTCATATTTTCATCCATTTGGATGTACTTGCTTTATATTGAATACAAAGAATTATTTGAACAAGTTTGACTCTAAGGCACAGAAGTGTATTATGTTAGGATACTCTGAACACTCAAGAGGGTACAGAGTATACAATACAGAAACACAGATTGTGGAAGAATCAATCAGTGTTCATTTTGATGACAAGCTTGACTCTGAAAAGTCAAAGCAGAATGAAACTTTTGCAGGTATATAAATTGAATTTGCAGGTTCTGAAGACAAGTCATCAGAAGCTCTCAACACAGACATTCCTTCAACGTCTGAAAGGAGCACTGCTAGAAATCCTACAACAACTGCTGATCAACCTCAGAAGAGATTGCCCAGAAGCAGCTTGGATCACCCAGAAGAGACTATCCTAGGAAGAAAGGAAGATCCAATCAGAACAAGAGCAAGCTTCAGAAACTCTGAAGAAACTCTTATGGGACTTGTGTCTCTGATTGAACCTTCTTCTATTGATGAAGCACTTCTGGACAATGACTGGATTCTGGCAATGCAAGAAGAGCTGAATCAATTCACCAGAAACGACGTATGGGATCTCGTTCCCAGACCAAAAGGATTCAATGTCATTGGAACAAGATGGGTGTTCAGAAACAAGCTAAATGAACAAGGTGAAGTCATCAGAAACAAGGCACGACTGGTTGCACAAGGTTATAGTCAGCAAGAGGGGATAGACTATACAGAAACCTTTGCTCCAGTCTCCAGGTTAGAATCTATCAGACTTTTAATTTCTTTTGCTGTTAATAGAGGCATCACTCTGTATCAGATGGATGTCAAAAGTGCATTCTTAAATGGTTATATAGAAGAAGAAGTTTATGTTCACCAACCCCCAGGTTTTGAAAATACAAAACATCCAGAACATGTTTTCAAACTAAAGAAGTCACTGTATGGTCTGAAACAAGCTCCCAGAGCTTGGTATGAAAGGCTAAGTAACTTTCTGCTTGAAAATGAATTCACCAGAGGGAAAGTGGACACTACTCTATTCTGTAAAACAGTTAAGAGTGACATCTTAGTCTGTCAAATTTATGTTGATGATATCATTTTTGGTTCTACTAATCCTTCTCTTGGAAGAAAATTTGCTAAGTGTATGCAGGCAGAATTTGAGATGAGCCTCATGGGGGAACTGAAATTCTTTCTAGGAATTCAGATCAATCAAACTCCAGAAGGTACTTACATTCATCAGAGCAAATACATCAGAGATCTTCTGAAGAAATTTGACCTCTCAGAATGTAAGCCATCAAAGATTCCAATGCATCCCACGTGCATTCTGGAAAGAGAAGAGGTAAGCAAAAGTGTAGAACAGAAAGTCTACAGAGGTATGATTGGTTCTCTCCTCTATCTGACTGCTTCAAGACCTGACATATTATTCAGCGTTTTCATCTGTGCTAGATTCCAATCAGATCCTAGAGAATCTCACTTAACAGCTGTTAAGCGAAATTTCAAGTATCTGAAAGGTACTACTAATCTGGGTTTGTTTTATAGAAAATCTAGTGATTACAGCTTAGTAGGCTACTGTGATGCTGATTTTGCTGGAGACAGAGTGGAACGTAAAAGTACTTCTGGAAGCTGCCAGTTTCTGGGAGAAAATCTGATCTCTTGGTCCAGCAAAAGGCAATCAACAATTGCTCTATCAACAGCAGAAGCTGAGTACATAGCAGCAGCAGGATGTAGCACACAAATGCTCTGGATGAAAAGTCAGCTTGAAGACTTCCAGATTTTTGAGAGTAACATTCCTATACTTTGTGATAATACTTCTGCTATTTGCTTAAGTAAGAATCCTATTTTACATTCTAGAGCTAAGCATATAGAAATAAAGCATCATTTCATTAGGTACTATATTCAGAAAGGTATTTTGAACTTAAAATTTATAGATACAGACCATCAATGGGCTGATATCTTTACCAAACCCCTTTCAGAAGATAGGTTTAATTTCATTCTGAAACATCTCAGCATGAAAGTATGCCCAGAATGAAAATGTTTTAATTCCATATATTTACTTTCAGAATGTAATTATTTTTACTGTGAACTTCTGATCAATCTCCTTTCAGAAAGATAGAACATGCAGATTGTATCAGATGCAAGTCTAAAGATCTGAGAGTCTAATCTCAAAGACAGACGTGCTGATCACTACATCAAACAAGTGTCATCCAATCATCAGCATATCTCTGAAGCAGAACGCGTGCACGCTTCTGAGAAGGCAAAGCGCTGATTGGGTGCATTGAGACACATGTCTGGTAACCGTTTTTAAGTATCTTTCTCAAATCCCCCAAAATCAGCAAGCATTTAATGAAAAGTAATCACGCTTTTTAAATGGCAATCATTATTTTTTCTCTCTCTTAAAAACGTTTAACTTTTCAAAACAATTTTGAAAACTCTATTTAAGCACATTAATCTCTCATTCATTCTTTACGCTTTCTCATTAACTCTCAAGCCTTTTCTGCATATTTCTGAGTTAATCTTCTACAAAACTTTTTTCTCAATTCATTCTCAAAGCTTTTTTAGTGTGAACAATGGCATCCTCCAGCATTTCTGCAGGCAATCAGAAGAAAGCAACTTCTGAGCAATATCAGGTGCCACTCAGAACTCTTCTCACTCCGGTAAAGAACCTTGAAGTGCTTTCTGAGTTAATCATTGACTTTGAAAGCTTGAAGGAAAATGGTTTTGACCTAACTGAAGAAATTAGGGCTCAAAAGTGGGAGAGGTATTTCGATAGGTTGGTTGGACCAACATTCCCAGCGCTAGTCAAGGAATTTTGGATTCACGCTAAGGTTTCAAAACATCTAGTCATCTCCTCTGTCATGGGGAAGAAGATTGTGATTTCTGAAGATCTCATTGCAAGGCTAATCGGTCAAAGTGGTGGTGGAGTCCGTTGTGTGGACATGGCTGAAAGATGCGCTGATGTAGGTGTGGTAGCCAACAGGATTTTCACTCTTGGAATGCCCAGCAGCAAAATTAAGGATCTGAAGGATCACTGCAGAGTATGGGCTAAGATTGTTCTGGGATGCTTCAACCACAGGAAACCAACAAGTTCTCCTGATTATATAAATGTGGATCAGCAGTTTCTGATCTACTTTATTGATCAGAAGATTAAGATAAATCTGGCTCACTTCCTGTTCAACCATCTCAAAACCAGTGTGAAAGAAACAAGAGAAGAAGAAAGAACCAAGAGGAACTGGATACCGTTTGGAAGGCTTATATCAGATATTCTGACAGAGAATAGGCTGATTGAACATCTGATAGAAGCTCAGGAGCTGAGCACTATTGAACCAACAATTGGGAAACCGCTGAACGCTAAGAATCTGAAAAAGATGAAGCTGATAGAAAATATTCAGAAGGAACCCCGAGCTACTTCAACTGCTGATATCTCCAGCAGAAGAGTGCCTCTGAGTGATTTTCCGGTATTTTCTGAAATGGAATCCAAACCAGAGATGTTTCTCAGGTACCCAGATGCGTACAAGGCAGAAGATACAGGTTCAAAGCTGAAGATCAAATATCTGAGTCAACCAGAAGTGACTCTGAAGAAGACAAAGAAGAGGAAAGCGCCATCAGAAGGTTCATCTCAGCAGACTCCAAAGAAAAGAGGTATTTCATCTGCTGCCCCTGTTTTAATTTCATCTACTATTCCAGCATCTGCTGCTCCTCAAACCTCCCATAGAATATCAATCCCAATCCCTACCATTGATGAAACCATACCAGAAGACCCTTCTGAGGCTTTACTACTTAGAAGACCTAGAACTAAACAACCCAAACAACCAACAATTTCAACAACAACAGCACTTGACCAAGTGCTGGCTGATATTGAGCGTGAACATGCTTCTGCTAAACCAAACCCTGAACCACAAAATGTTCCTCCTCCACAACCAGAACAACAACCTGAACCAGAAATACAACAACAACCAGAACCAGAACCACAACAACAACAACCACTCACAGAAGAACCTCTGATCCCTGAGCAATCAGAGATTCCACCTCCATCTCCCCAACCAGAAATAAATCCTCCTTCACCACAAACAGAGTTTCACCATTCTGAAACCCCTTCTCCTCATAAATCTGACCCTCACTCACCTCAACCTTCACCGCTGGCAATCCAGTTGCCATGTGGAACCACTATTGTCATGCCCCAGTTACCATCTTCAGAAGAATCAACACCTCCAAAAACTCCCAAAACACCACCCACTCCAATCGAGATATCTGACTCTGATACCCCTCCTCCAAAACAAACAGCCTCTCAGAAAACCGCTGAAAACCTCAGCAGGACTTTCATTGACCTAACCAGTCTTGAACGTCTTGCTGATCTAAGACACAAAATTGCCATCCCAAAACCAAAGCAACCAGATGTTGGCTCTGGTATTTTGAATTTTGAAACAGGTGTGTTGTAATGGATTGCTTCTTTGAAGCAAGTCTGTCCTGGGATGATTGACCCAGCTGCTTCTGATCAGCTCTGGTCACAGTTCAGACTATGGGTACGTGCTGAAGCCCTCAAGTTGCAGGATATCAACTATGAGCAGGCACAACAGAACTTCAGCAAGCTGCTGAAGGAAGTTGAAAGTCAGCTGCCTCAGGAAGTTGTGCTCCCTCTGGACAGTGAATCTTGGTCTGAGAAACAGCAAGCTGCAAAGGTGCAACCATCAGAAGAAGACAAGACCATTCAGGCTGAAAGTCAAGCAGAAGATGATGCTGAAAGTTCTGAGAAGCCTCCTCCTTCTGATGCTTCTCAAGCTGCCTTGGACAGGCAGACTCTGGAAGAACTAAGGCTGAATGACTTGCGTCTACAACAGCGGATGGATGACAACGATCAGAAGATGAAAGCAAGAATGGATGTGCAGGACAGCAAGATTGACACTGTTGTCAGCATGGTTCATAAGCAAAATGAAACTTCTGAAAAGATTCAAGCGATGCTGGAGCGCCTGTTTACACGCTTGCCTCCTCAACCTTAAATCTTTTTCATGCATGACCTTTTTCATGTTTTCTTCATTTTCTGATGTACTGTTTTGATTAAGTTTTTGTAATATTTTCTTGCTCTGATTCTGAACTATCTTAATATAATTTGTTTTTCTGATCTTAATTGTTTTAGCACATCACCAACACTTTTTGATTGCTGACAAAAAGGGGGAGAACAAGAATGATATTTAAATCAATAACGGCTAACTAGACAGAAATTCTCAAACATTCTAACTCTATTACTTGAAATGTTTTTCTGTTTTGTTTAAAGTCTACAGGCACAAGGAAGCTCCTGGACACTCTGAAGACTAGAAGCTCTGATCAAAATGTAGAAGCTCTGATCAATGTTGCTCTGATCAATATGAAGTTCTGATCGTCCTAATACTCTGATCCAAAGCAAAGCTCTGACAGGAAAAGCTCTGAAGCTCTGCTCTCTGATAAGTCAAAGACTCTGATAATCTGATGTTCAAAGAAAGAAAAAGATCTGATCCTGAAGAACACGTATAATCAAAGGGAAGTAATCAACTCAGGGGGAGTATCTCTTAACTCTGACCTCTCCGTACTTCTTACTCTGATACATTTTCAAATACCTTTTCACGTTATTTTTCATTTAAAATATCTAGTTTTTGTCATCATCAAAAAGGGGGAGATTGTTAGAACAATGTTTGAATCTACTACCCTATATTTAAGTTTTGATGATAACAAAGTGAAAAGATATAGTACTTAAAAAGGTTTCATGTTTGAACTATCTGCTGCCTAAAATTATTATGTTCTGACTTGCAGATACTCTGATTGACATAAGCAAGATCACGTTTATTCAGCATCAGAATTTGATTTCATACACCAGCATCAGAAGTTGCCACATCAGAACGTCAAGATCAGATGATCAACTCACGTACATGCTGAAGCCTGATGAACAAGACTGCGCTCAAACACTCTGATACAGAAACACAATAGTTCATCAGCAGCGAAGCAGAATCAGAATGAGCCAAGCCAGAATGTGCATTGAAGAAGCAACGGTACTGTGCATTGAAAGCTAATTAATTCCAACAGCCTCATTCTAGACAAGATCTGCTCAAAAAGGAAAGCTTGTTATTAGCATTGAATCAAGAATATTGCATTCAACGTTCATCTTCTCAAGTGCTATATAAACAAGGCTTTGAAGATTATAATGGCTAATGCTCTCCAAATCTCTACACGCACAAAGCTGAACCATAATCTTCGTTCTACCAGTTTTGCTAAACCACATCCTCTGATATTCCATTATTGTTTAGCAATCTAGTTTCTAAGCTTCATTTTGTGTATACATCACAGTTGTGATAAAGTTTTGTAGAAAACATCCACACACATTGTTTTATACCTTTGTAAGAAAGTGTTGCCTTGACAAACCGGGTTGTGGTTTGAATCAAGAAGGCTTTAGCAGTTGTTAAAGCAGTCTGTAATATTCAGTTGAATATAGTGAATTAAGACCTCGTTGGAGAGAGGCGAAATCACCTTGACGGGTGGACTGGAGTAGTTTGAGATCAAACGAACCAGGATAAAAATATCTTGTCAATTGCTTTAAGATTTCAGTTTTACAATTCACCCCCCCCCCCCCCCCCTTCTTGTGTTTTTCACCACTTCAGCGGTAAGCAAGAATCGCCACCGACTTTTCTTTTATCCAACAAATGAAAGGGTGAAAAGAACAGAAAAAGACCTTTTTCGAGATTTTCTAAGGGGGTAGATTATGGAAAGGGAAGGTGTTAGCACCCTTTCCATCTGTGGTTTTCCACGGGCTCTTAGGTACTTGCTCGTTTTGAAAACTGCTTTCGTGTTTGTGTGTTTTAAAATTTTTGCTTCTTTTATGATAACTCTTGTATCAGTCCTCAAGAGTGTTGATAAGGCGTTTTTGAAAATGATTGAAAGTGTGATGTGAAAGAGATTATTTTTGAGTAAGTACTTAACAACTATCTACCTACTCGAAAAAAGGTGTTCTTTTCCTCCTTTCCTTTAGATAATGTTATCCTACTATTAGTGATTAGGTAGCCCTATCGTTGGAGTTGAGGGACTATCGAAGGGACGTTTACGATCACTAAGGCAACTGGGCAAGAACTCTTAGTAATTGTCCTAAAGTTCTAAGATCACTTTTTTAACCGAGGCAACAATCGAAAGGGTCATCGAGGGACTTGTGATCTCTTGAACTCAAGGACAGTCACCAAAAATTCTTACGTTTCGAGAATTGTGACCGTTTTCGAAGGCAACCGAAGTGGGAGATACCCTAGGGGTGAGCATGTGCAAGTGTATTGATTCGGTTCATTTATCTTGCACATTTAGGGTTATCTAATTGTTTTCTTTTCAATCTTTTTCATACAATCCTATTAATCTAAACAATTAATAATAATGCAAAAAATAAATTGCAGAAAATAAAACTCCTAAGCTATTACAAGGCCTTGGGGAAATTACATAAATAGCAAAAACTGCGGAATTTTAAACCTAATTAAAACCATTACAAACCGGAAAACAGTTACATAATTGAAAAATAATAAAACGGAAAATAATAAGCGCACGAAGATTAAAACGAGAATAAGTTTTAAAAAAACCTAAAAATTTAATTGATTTAAAAAATATTTTTGTATTTTTATTGAAAAGTATTTGAAGGTTTAACCTAATTCTATTTAATTTTAGTTTAAAGAAAAATAAGTTAAAGTAATTAAATTAAATTAATTTACAAAAATCAATTTTAATTAAAAAAACTTAAATCTATTTATTTAATTTTATTTATGAAAATTATAAAAGAGATGAATCTAAAAAGATAAAATAATTAAAACAAACTAAGAAAAAAAAAAGCAAAACAATGGGCTTGTGGCTGTGTAGTAATTTGGGGGGGGTGAGTTCAAAACATGCTAGGCCCAGATCACATAAGCCCAAGATCCCGCGTGAGATCCAATGATGCCTGCTCCTGATGGTTCACCGTGGGCGCCTAGATCTGGATCTATAATCTGATGCTCGTGATAGATCCAATGGTGATGAGATGATAACCCAGGATACACTCATTTATCCTTAACATACTAGATCTGCAGTTAAATGGTTAGAAAAAATTCAAAACACACGACCTGAGTATCGAACCCAGGTTCTCCTCTTCATACGCTTATGCCTTTTCCATCTGAGCCAATTGTTAATTCGTGTATATAAATAAAAATAATCATATAATGTGAATTTCCTGCAATTATTTAAACAAAAAGAAAACGCGCACATATTTGAACTGGTCAGTGGGGCTGCACCACACAGTTATCTTCTCCACTCATTTGTCGTGTTAGCCTCTGCACTTTTACCTACGGACGTTGTCTGTCACTACAGCACCTGCAACTTCCAAAATCCACAGTACGCGATATAAATAAAAACCTAAAGCCATAGATCAATTAGGTTTGATCCCCTAAGCACGACGGTACTCATCTTTGGGCCTAATTTTACCTGCACCTGAAAACCCTAAAATAAAAGTCCAAACCCTAATAATGTCAAATCATTATACATTCATCAAAACTTGCAATTAATTATTCAAACACGTTCTAAACATTCATACAAATAGGAATGCATGATCAAAACAGATTTCTAACACATGTATGGCCATAATCGTTTTTGAAAATAAAACTCAAACCGTGATGGTATTTGTTAGCTTCAGGATGCCTCCAAGAATATTTTGCAACCCTCAGAACCTCTTGAATCTTCCTCAAATTCCACAACCGATCTGAACTTTTCTCTTCAAAATTTAAAATTCGAACGTGAGTTTTGTGCGACCAATCCTTGTTTTTTTGGTCTAGCAATGTTGTGTTTAAATATTGGGATGCATTATGGCAACAAAACTGGATTGAATCCTGAAGATTGGATCGAAAAGATTTGATTTGCATCTTTGAATTTTATGTTTCCATATTTGGCCAAAACTTGCTCATATCTCTCCAATCACCCTTCACACGAATTCTTGATTCAATCTTCTGATTTTGGACTCATGATATGATCATAAAACAAATCTTTTGGATTTAATTCATCATTTTACTATTTTATTTGATTTATTAATATTTAAATGAATGAAAATTCAAATAAATAAAAATAAATCTCATAAAAATAAAATAATGGATTTAAATGTCTTGAATAAGTCCATGGCTATATTTGAGATCCAATTTACTCACATTGACTTTTGTGCATTTTCATAAAATTTCCCAACTTCTACAAGTCATAACCCTCTCAATTTTTGTCCTATGGAGGTTTTTTTTGGCCATTTTGGAAAGCTCAAGATGTCCTCTAAGAGCTCCTTTTGATTTCATCTCAATTGAGTCTTCCATGTTCATGTATGCTTCTTTGGAAAAAGATGACTTTTTCTTGACTTTTAAGATGACCTATAATGTCTGAGCTTGTATCTTTTAACTGGGAAATTTCTTGAACTTGAGGGGTGAAGAGAAGTTGTAGGGGACTGGATTTTCTTCAAAATGAGCTTTGGTGGAAAAATTTCTGATAAAGTATGAGAAAGTTATTCCTGGTCAAAGTTTGGTTGACTTTTCCTATAGAAACCCTCATTAGCAATTTTTGACTTTTGATGAATTAGGAGCCTTTCTTGAGGAATCATGATAAACCCTTGATAAAATTATGGATATTCCTTCAAATTGTTGATGTTGACCAAAAATATTGAAGTTTGACTATATATAGGCCACATTTGACTTTTGACCTTGTATAATTGATTTTCAGGCATTTGAGCAATTGACTGGGCAAACTTGTAGTGGAATGCATGAAATTCGTCATGGACAATCTTGAAGGAATATTAGGACCATGGAAAACATTTGTGACCTTTGGAGCTTACACATCTTGATGAAAAGTGAAACCCTAATTAGAGGTTCATTACTTAGGAGGAGAGTTTGTCTGATCAATTCTTGGTCAACCTTGAGCAATTGAGGACCTCTAGAAACTTGTCTTTAGTGAAAATGGGAGGGCAAATTTTGGGATACAATAGTGTGTATGCATATATTGGAAGGTTTATTAAGAAGAGATAAAGTAGGCTAATTTTATGGTATAATCGAGTTGTGAATGATGCATGAATGAGTATATATAGTTATGGGACAATTAGGGAAAGAAGGCCAAATTTGGAATTAAAAAGAAGTAAAAATATGACCAAATCAAACAAGATGTGTCGAACTCAAACTCGTATGTGTCTACACATACTTTGTGTTTAGGTCGTATGTGTCGACCTCAAATAATGTTATGTGTCGACCTGAACAACTCAGAGGCTACATGCTTAAATATGCTAGTAGATGTGTCGACATGAAAAACAGATGTGTTGATACATAAAATAGTAAATTGTGCAATTTCAAAATTCTTTCAGTATGTATCGACCTGTATGGATGCATGTGTCGACCTGAGACTTATTCCAACCTCTACTGAAGAGGAAGCAAGGGTTTTTGTCGCATCAAAAGTCAGGACTTTGGGTAACTCTAAGGTTGATAAGAGTAGGAGCAATATTAAAAGGGAAAAAGAATCTGGAAACACAAAATCTCTTGGGCATGTTAGTGATAAAGATAATAATGAACATAGAGGTTTTGTGTGCAAGGTGTTGAATGAAGTAGGAATCTTATCAAATTTTCAAACATCTAAAGAGACTCGGAATCAAAAGACCCCTGATGATGGTATGTCAGAACAAGTCGTTAGCGAAATGAGAAGCAAGAAGAAGGCTAATGTGACTACAAAGGTTGGTTGCATGTCTTTGAATGATAAACCTATTGCTCAAAAACTATATCCTGGAAAGGAAAGCAAGCTTCAGAAAAGAAAAGAAAAGAAAAGGTTTTGTTAGCTGAGAATCCTCCTCCAAAGGAAGGTCAAGGAAAGATTGGTGAAACAAGGAGCAGTTCTCAAAAGGATTGCAAAAGAAAAGTACCAATTGGTCCTTCAAAGTTGTGGAGTAAGTTAATTATTCCTGCTAAGAAAACAAAGGTTGTCTCTAGTGATTCTGAGTATGATGTTGAAAAAGATGTCCAGGACATCACGTCTCACAAGAAATCTATTCTAACAAATACTTGTTCAAATCGGAAGTTCTCTTCAATGAATGAAGTATACATCCAATATGGAAAACTGAAGCATATTAATTAGAGAAGGATAGATCTGGAGAGAGAATTAGGAAATGATTTTAAAAAATTCCCTAATATTGTGAAGCTTATAGAGATTGTTGGACAGATGAAAATTGTCGCTAACCTTGGTTCTTACTATGAAAGGTTAGTCAAAGAATTTTTTATGAGCATCCTTGATAAATGAAATGTTGAGAATAATGAAGAATATGGAAAGGTGGTTCTAAGAGGAAAAACTGTGAATTTTTCACCTGAAATAATCAACAAATTTCTAGGCAGGGGTGAAGCTCCTCAGACTGAGTTATAAGAATCAAATGATCAAATATATAGTGAGATTACTGGTGGTCGAGTAAAGCACTGGCCGAATAATGGAAAGTTGTCATCCATAAGAATTAGTGTTAAGTATGCTATCCTTCATAGGATTGCTACTATTAATTGGGTTCCAACACATCAGACTTCCACCATTTCCACTAGACTTGGACGGTTCATCTATGTTGTAGGAAAAGAGATAAGTTTGGATTTTGGATTTTATATATTTGAACAAATCGTGAAGCAAGGGGCTTCAAATGCTATGAAGATGCCAATTTTTTCTCTCACTCATCCGTGGCATAATCTTGGGATAGTATCCAGCTATTCTGTTGAAGACAGACTATGTGAAGAAAATAGAAACTCCTTTATCCTTGAACCATAAGTTGTTTGGTGGAACACGTGTCCTAGACATTTATGTAACATATTTGGAGGCACCTATTCTTAGAACCTCACTGAATGAACTAATCTCTTATTTGAAAGAAACTTGCAGAGAGTTAGAAGACTCTATCAGAATTAACACAGATAGAAAAGTCAAACTCATAGGAAAGATCAAAGCTCTAATAGAGGAGGATTTAGGGAAAGATCAGCATGATGATAATCACGCTTTTGATAAAAGTAATGCAAGTACTGCTTCTGACACTAATCAGGTAAGTACATCTGATGATACATATGCAAGTAATTAAGCTGATGAAGATAGTGATGCTTCTTATTCTAAAGAGGAGGGTGTGTTGTACCCCAATTTTTCCCCCTAAGATCCCTTCATCATACCATGTTGATTCACTCACAACAAGATCACACTAGGATTCTTGGTTCCCCTCCCTAATTTGAGTTTTGCTCCTTTTGAGGGATTACCAAGCACCTTGATTTATGTTCCTTTTGTAATCATGAATATTGTTTGGATTTCTTAACTTAACTAATAAAATACAATGTTGTCTTGTCTTGCTTGTTATCCATGTAGGTAAGGGCAATGAAATTTAACAAGTTACTTCATGGATTCATGAGTTTATTTCCATGCCCTAGTCAATATAGCTTGAGAAGTTCAAACCTCATAATTGGATTGGTTTTGGAAGAATTGGCATGGCAAGATTGCTTTGGTTCATCACATTTCAAGGTTATTAGGTTTGACTCAAAAGTACAAGGGGTTGATTGAAGAGGTTGTCATGTTTAGACAAAGCCTTGTTCATATTGGTCACAAGAGCATATTTCTCTCAAAATTCAAGATATGGAAGTGGTTTTGGTAGCTATGAATATTCATTATCATCCTCAACAACTTCTATTCACAAAGCAAGAACGTTGGTACAAGAAGTTTGTTCAAACTTGCCAAAGTTCCTCAAAGCATTTTCTTGATCTAGGAGCTAGGGTTTTGAACTTCAAAGGAGCATATCTTGCTCACCTTTTGGTATTTTTGAGTGATTCCAAAGACATCCTTCTCTTCAAAGGGGTATCAACAAATCACTTCAAAAGTTCCAAAGAGTTTTCATGTGGAAGAAACTTGGTGAAGAAAAATATTACAAGTCCTCCAGATGAATCCCCAATTTTCCATGTGTGACTTCAAATGATCATAACTTGGTCAATTTTTATCACCTTGAGCCTATTACTTTTCCAAAATGATCTTTAGGATGTGAAATTTATGCCTTCTTTTATGTGCAAAGTGGGAAAATGAATGGAAGTTTCCTTAAATATGCAAAAGATTATAGGTCATTTCATGATTTTTGGCCAACTTCAACAAGTCATAACTTGCTCAATTTTTATAGATTTTGAGTGGTTCAAGTTTCAAAATGTCATTCAAGAGATCTACTTCATTCCATATTTTTTGGTAAAGAGCAAATTCCAAGTGGGAGGCCATGTTTGGATGCAAAAGATTATAGGTTATTTTTGAAGAAGAATTTGAAATATTTCTAAGTATGGAAAGTCAACCCTTTTTCTTCAACTTTGACTCAATGCAAATTTCAGCTCAAGCATCCATTTGATTCCATTCTTTTTCCATTGCAAAGCTTGTAACCCCATATTTCTAAATCATCAAGAATCAAGCCCTAAGACCCCTTGAGTTAGAAATGACATGGATTTGAATTTGGTAACTTGAAACTGAATTTTCCACAAAGTCAGAATTTTGAAATCCATAATGTGACTTCTAAACACAAGATTTATGCGTGTTTTTGATTTAAACTTGATTAGCAAACTTTCCAGAAGTGATTAGCACCCCAAAGTGCAATATTTGGTTGAGTTTTGATGGAAATGAAGTCACAGTTCACTCGTGCTCGACCTTCACTCAATTTCCCTCCAAACTTCCTTGTTTCTTCCAATTTTCATTCCCATTCACTTCCCTATAAATAGAGGGACATCCCCCATTCATTTCTTCAAGCTTTGAGAGCCAAAAACACCCTGCCAAAACTTCACACGAACCCATCTTTTTTTAATTCAGTTTCTGAGATTTAAGCTCCCTTTTCCAAAATTCTTTGTGCATTCATCATCCTTAAGCATCATATAAACTCTCCAGCACTTAAACCAATCAAAACGAGCCATAATTCAAGCTACAGAAGTCCAGTTTCAGAGCTTCTTCCTTGAACTTCGAAAAGGTAGAATTCTCCACCATTTGGATCCAAATCAAGCACTAATCTATTCTACTCCTTCTCCTGATTCTAATGCTGCTTACAATTTTTAAATCCATTGAGAATTGAGAGAGAAATCTCAAATTGAAGGTGCTCGCTATTTTCTGGGTTTTTGATTCATATCGGTCTCCATACCTTATATAAATTTGGCGTGATGGTGGTGTTAGAATCTTCTTGAAGAGACGAGTTCAATGATACTATCCTGGGATTCTAATTTTTCCATTTGAAAGATCTCACAAAATCCCCATTGCAGGGTGTCTGGAGGTTGAAGACGATGACATGTCTCATCTCAGCCAATGATTGAGTGCCAAACGTTTTAATTTCATTGGTTGCCCTTTTTCTGATCCTATGTGTATCTCACTAAATTCCATATCAAGCACAGCACGTCTGGTCCACTGGATCAACTTACTAACGCGTTTTGACTATGATCTGATGGTCCACATCTTTTTGGTTTTATTTTATATTCTGATTTTATATTTTTATTGATTAAATTTTCAAATATTCAAACTCTTTTATTTTTTATCCAAAAATTATGAAAGAATTCACAAAAATACTTTGAATCATTTCTGATCTCATGACTATTTTTTCACATTTTTATTTTTACATTTCATATTTTTTGTATTTTTTGAATTATTTGCTTTCTTTTAATTACTTAAGAAATACTTTATGATATTTTTTAATTCTGAAAAATTCATAAATATTATTTTGCATATTTTTGACATTCTGAAAATTTTATGGAATTTTATATTGAGGTTTTCTATTTTTGACCTATTTTTGTTTGTTTGAGCAATTTTTAAATAGTTTAAAAATAGTTTTTGCCTTTTAAAAATTACCAAAAATTTTATAAAAATATTTGGATCCATATCTGATTTTTCTATGGCCTTATTTTTTTTTTCTTAATTAATTTGAACATAGTTGATATTTTTCTCATTATTTTCTTTTTTTAAAACATTTTTAAAATCCTTTTTTTGTGTATATTAAATGTGATATTATTTTGTGATTATTTTCTGGATGATCTTGGATTAAATTTTGGATCATGAACTTTATTAACATAATTGGATCCATGGTGTTGAGTTTAACTTCACAAAAATGGATGAATGATTTTAATAATAGTTTGATTAAAATTTAATTCAAAAGTGGTTTATTCATTTTTCCATCCCCTCTTAATCTTATCCCTTTCTTATTTTCCTAGGTGTTATTGGAGCATGATCTCTATATCATGTCTCAAAATAAATGGTGCATAAATTGCTATTGACCGTCCTCAAAATAGGTGCGACTTCTATATAAGTCCACTTACGATTGTTTAACATAGCACTAAACTTTATCCCGATTTGAATAAATGATCATTCGTGGCCCAAACTTATGATTGCAAGCCCAAGTATGTTAATTTGATCTCTTTGATCCAATAACCTTGAGATTCATTGTGTGGAGGCTTTGGTTCTACCAATCCTCTAATGGATCTACAACACCTTTGGTCAACGCGGATCACTTAAACATCGTTGATCATTAAATGGTACTTATGAGAATTCCCAAATGGATGATATACTTGACAAAAAGCAAATGCAACTTGTTGTGTGGAGGCTTTGGTTCTACCAATCCTCTAATGAGTTCCAAATGCAAGTTTCAAGATGGTCATCCAACTAACCACTAATTATTGACTTGATTTACCTTATGCTTTTATTCTTTTCTATGCTTTATGTACTATTTACTTTTAGCATTTACATTTCATGCCATTTTCATCTTTGCTCATTTGAGCATTTATTTTCTTGCCATTTTTACTTTGCTCACTTGAGCTGTTCTTTTCCTTTCTTAAGATACTTAATAATCAACATAAACCCTAAAAAAATCTTTAATGGTACTTGGACTATTTGGTTACTATCCTTGGCATTATGGAGCATGGGACTTCTCTTGGACTTAGTTTTAGAAACCTTGGCTTATCTTGGACATTGGGTTGTTTGTTTGTTTTATGTGCAGGTTTTTGTGATTACACCCTTTGTTTGTAATCTGGAATTCACCCGTATACAGCCGTTACTCTGCCCCATTTTTATGAAGATGTAATACACTTGAAGTTTGATTCTCTCAAGAGTTCTAGTATTTTTGCTTGCTTGGTTTCAATCCAAGGAATGGGAATTCTATCTTGGCCCATAATGTCAAGCTTTGTCTTCTTGTTGGTTAGATGGTTCTTATCCCTAGCTTTTACCCTATGCATTAGGATAGTCTTTTCTTCTCCTCCCATCTTCTTTAATTTCAAAATCTTCTTCCTCCTTTTGAAAACTCTTCTTGTTTTGAAACTTGAACTATTTTCACAATAAACTTGGACTTATGTCCATGCATTTTCAAAACATTTTCATAAATAAATCTCCAATCAACTTAATAATACCTTGACATTTTTTTGTGAGAAGACTAAAAGTCAACCAATCTCATTTTAGACCATTTTTGCCACTTTGGCTTTTTACCTTTGAAACTTTTGTTAAAAGATTAGACGCTTGTCAATCCTTGTAGTGATGAAAACAACTATACTTTTACAATATGTAGTGAAGAGAGATATTTTCCACTTGGGTCTTTAGTGAGGCATTGTTGATTTTGAAATCTAAGCCATATCCTCCACTTGGAGATGATGAAAATTCTCTTGTCTCATGATTGTGGGTGGTAGGTATGTTTTCCACACGGACAATGACGATGATGTTTTATCTTATAAAATTAACCAACACATTTGTGTTTTAAATTTTTTTAAAAAGAGGAACTACGTATACCCTGATCCCCTATTGCACGAAAGGTGGTACGTAGGCACTAAAGGTTCGCAACTGCGGCGGATGCAAAAGTTATAAAAAGTATATTTCTTTTCTCACCTCTACCATCCATTTATATACAACAGTTTTTATAGCCAAAATATACAGATTTTACAAAGAGGCTCCTGCGGAGTACCGTAGATGTTTAGGGTTCTAATACCTTCCCTTTGCATAACCAACCCCCTTACCTTGAATCTTTCCCCCTCTTTTTGGGTTATTCTCTCTTTTCCCATTCCTTTGGAAATAATAAAGCACGGTGGCGATTTTTATTTTGATTTGTATAAAGTCTAGTCAATCTAATGGCTTAGTCTTTGAACATTTCTACCGCTACAGGGTGGTACTAGTGTTGCTACTGCTTGATGACTGTATCTTTCTTCTTTTAATTTTTTTTGTTTACTTTGGTTTATGATTATGTAAGGGCTAAATTCCTAGGATATTTTTAAATTTTTTCACCCTGCTACTAAAACTTTAGGTGCTTAAATTTATTTTCCTAATATTTTCTGCTTATCTTTGTCACATTGTGGCTACAAAGAGGGAGTAGTTGAGGGTGCTGGAGCTTGGAGCTACACTTGTTGAGGGGGAGAACTTTATGATTTTCTATTTGCGATAGCAGGTATTGTCTTTAGGGGGAGTCCCTGCTGGTTTTGAAGAGATGTCAGACATGATGTCTTGACATCATGGTGTGAGGACTTAGGTGTTCTCTACTTTTTTGTGCAGTTGTTAGTAAATCAACTAACTACTAACTATGTGTGTATGATTTTAATTTATGTGTTGTTAACCTTGCATATGTGTTTTCCGCTGTTGTACCTATGATATGTATGTTTAATTTATTTTCAAGCTTTTTTTTTGCAAGGGTTGTTTAAGTGTTTTAGCCAAAATGTGCCAAAAGGGGAGATTGTTATTTCTTTAAAATTATAGTTGACTTACATTTTGGTAAAACCATTTTAGAAGTAACATGTTAAACAAGATGTTCTAACATTTTGTTTTAACATGTCGAGTAAGATGTCCAAACAATGTGATAGGACATCGCGTATGCAACAAGCTGACAGTTGTGGATTAGCTGAGTTTTTAGCTATTGTATATTCTGGGAATATTCAGTTAGTTTATGTGGCATCCAAGATTGATAAATCAGAATATTCTTTGGGTGGTTTTCAAAGATTTGATTAGTTTCTAAATACATAGATTTATTAGGAAACTAATGATTGAAGACATATTTTCTTGGAGGACTTTTTGCAGATTTTGTGCAGCCTCACGGTTGCGGTTTTGAAGCCAAACCTAGTCTAGAATGATGTTATAAATATACTTGTGTATACTTGTGAGTACAACTCAATACAAGGTGTTTTGCATGATGTCAAAACTGAGAAAGATGGAATGACAATAAAATCAATTGTATCTCTTTGTCTTGTGGCACTCCTCTGCATCATAGGTCTTAGGAATAATCAAAAAGCACTTTGAAGTTGACCTAACACATTAATAATTACTTTTTGCACGTTTTTTCCTTGCATGTTTCGACACATTCAATTCTCAGGTCGATATGCAACTCAGTTTTTAATCCTGTAAGCTTCTGTAAGTCACAGGTCGACACATATAATCTTCAGGTCGACAAATACTGAAAGATTTCTGAAATTGCATAAATTCTTATTTTATGGGTTGACACATCCATATTTCAGGTCGACACACTTACTCTCGTTTTAAAGCCTGTAGCCACTGACTTGTTGATAAGTGCAAATTATAGTTATTTTTGTACATACTTTTTGTTGCACTTATCGACTCTTTATTGTTAATATCGGTTGAATAAACCCGACTTTTGTGTAAATACGTTTAGTTTGTGTTTTTGTGTACATAGCATACTGTTTGATGTTTTTCCATTCATTTTATAGGTATTTGTTACATTTTGGAGCATTGAGGAATAAGGTGTCGAAGGTACGGCTCCCGATGCGTGTTTTCGGAATAAAATATCAGTTTTTCCCAAGAGAGCTCTCCTAGTGTGAAGAAGGCCTCTAAGCGCGAGTACGCCTAGTGCATTTTGTAGCCTACTGCTTGCGTTTTAACATTTTGACAGAAGCATTATTTTGGAGCCCGCTTAGCACGGATAGTGCGCTTAGCGCGATTTAGATCGATTTGATGTGTAAGATAAAGAAGTAGCACTTAGCACGTCAGGCCTGCTTAGCACGATATGCTGAGATTTGTTTTATAACTTCATGTTTAGTTCATTTTTTGTTATGGTCTTTGGGTTTTTTTTGTTCCCAAATTCCATCAACCTCAGTTTTAGGTAGATCAGCTTAATAACAACAATGGAGCTTGCATACGGATGATCTGGGATGGATTGCTCTTTGATTGACGCTGACTAACATGTATATATGTGGTATATTTCTCTTTTTCTTCGTGTATTCTCTATTAGTTGGGTTTGTACATGTATTTACTTTGATCATATGTATATTTGTCTCCCTTGGAATTATATAAAACTTGCTATACAAATATTTGTTAATTGTTATCCTTGGTTTTTGCTCTGTGCTAGGGATTTGAGTTGCTATAGACATATACTACTTGAATTCTTATCTAGGATTATTATCTAACAGTATTTGAATTCTAGAGATATATTTAGAGTTGTTATTCATTTAGAGTGTCTGTGATTAATGTCTCTGTGTTATTTGTTATTCTCTGAGACATCGTCGATGCAAGCGAGTACGGTTGACTTCAATGTTATTAACGTTGGTTGAAAGATTGCCACTGAGGTGATACAGTGGGTGTTATGTTTGCAATGTGATAACATTGATGAATATTGTTGTTTTAGTATAACAGGTCGATAGGTTTAAGTCTGTGAGAAGTAGTATATATGCATGCTTGATAAGTTATTCCTTTTTCCTTTTTATAGATTTATTTTTGTTGATACTTTTACTTTCAACCCATTTAACCCCAAACTCATTAACAAGAGAATTGTCGAATGGAATTTCAATACACCAATCTTCATGGACACGATACGATATAACCTAAGTATCACCCAGTAAATTAATAACTTACTTTTTTCTTGCGCTTTACCGCACCAGCAAAATGGTGTTGTTTCCTGGGATTGGTGTTTATTGTTTTGCATAGTGATAGTTTCTTTGTTTTTGAGTTTTGTAATTAATATATATGTTGTATAGAATGTGTACATAAACTTGTCTATTTTTACTTGTACATGTTTTGTGTTTACTTTCCATACTTGTGCATATATGTGTTTTTCTTTGTTTTTATGTATTATTGTGAATTGTCTCATTTTCATAATGTTTATTGTGTGGTTGTCTGAACACTTTCTTTAGGTTTGTGCGGTGTGACAATACCATGGCTTGATGAGAGGAGGTTACTAGCCCGCAAAATTAAGGTCTTGAGCTTACGACGTAAAACAAGCATGTTTTATTTGTATTTGTTTATGTATGTGTTGACTTGTGTTTTAACAAGTTGAAATTGGACCTGTTTTAAATTCTCAAATTTTCACTTTTCAACTTGTTAATTCACTTTCAACCATTTGTTTCGTTATGTCAAATTGTGTTTTTCTGTAAGCTTGTCGTGTTTAGCTTGAGGAAGTTTGTGTGTTGTAAATATTGTACATGTGAGGTTGAGATAGTGTAGGTGATTGTGGAGAGTGTTGTTGCACTGCTATTGTTGTCCTAGTTTTTCTACAACTGGTGTAGCACGCTTAGTGCGTTCTGTGCCGCTTAGCGCGCCATGTTGTGTAGAGCCAGTGAATTCTTTTTTATTTATTACTTGGCTCTCCTTTTTACCACTTCACCCAAGGCTCTATAGTATATTAATTAATAGTAATAATTTAATTTCTTCCTTTTGTTGTTTGGACTCAAATTTTGGTTAGATAGCTTGAAGTCGGATTTATGTTTTCTAATTTTGAGTGTGTCAACTTGCGGATGTATGGTAATGATAGTTTTTAAAGATAGTACTCGCCAACTACTTGTTTATCGCTTTCTATAACATAACATGTTTAGGAAATTTATAATTTGTATAATTACCAAACCGTTCATTCTTTTTGCATTACTTGCTCATGACTTGAATCAATTTAGTTCCCTTTTTACCCATAAATGTGAGGAAGCTTTCCATTGTTCATACATGTTGGAGGCCACAATTCTTGTTTTAACTAGATTTTATCATGTTTAATCTTTTATTTGTGTTGATTGTATGAAAGCATGAACATGATCAGGATATTTTTTGTTTCATTTTGAGCATAACTACCTTGGCCAAATAGTTAATTCATCTTGTGAGTGTGTGATCATTAGTATCCCCTTTTGACCCTTTTTGTCGATATCCATGTTGTTTTTGATAAATGCTTGTCTATGAGTGTTTGTTTCATCTTTTTGTATGTATATTGATTCTTTATTTTCTTAAACCCTTAACTATGATTGGTAGTTTGAATATTTACCTTGCCTTAGAAAGTAGGGAGTATTCGCATTATGATATGGTTGAATTCAAGTTGGGGAGAGAAATTTTTATGTGCTAGTGTGTGTTACTATGAGGTTAAGAAAGAAAAAGAAAGAAAAAAAAGAAAAGTGAAAATTAAAGAAAAGAAAAAGAAAGAAAAGAAAAAGAAAGAAAATAAAAATAAAGAAAAGAAAAAGAAAGAAAAAAGAGAAAATTTTGAAAAACAAAAACAAAAAGAGTATGAAATAATGTTGTGTTAATAAGTGATGCGTGTTAATTTGAGAAATTTGGAATGAAGAAGAAGTTTGATTGAAATTATTTTGCTTGAGTCTTTGTGAGTTGATCACTCCCTTAGGTTAAGGAAAGTTTTTATTTTGATTAGCTTTAGGACTTATCCCTTGTTTGTTAACCAAGCAACATTACAATCTTAAAAAGCCCTCGTGATTCTTGCCTTTGTGTTTTCAATATGAGTTTTTGGATGAATGCATAATTTAGTTTATTGTTTGCAAGATTCTGGATGAGTGTTTTTTGTCCCTCACCTTTGTGTGTTCTTCATCTATCGATGAATTTTTACTATGTGTGATTCATGATTGAGCTTGTTTTGTTTTAGAGTGTTTAGTATGATTTTTGTACTTAGGATTCGTTTCGTTTATATGTTGTCATTATAGGACTGTGGTAAGTATTTACCTTGTGTGTGCATTTTTGTTTGAACCATACATTTATTTTCCAATTTAAAACTTGTTGATTCATGATATTTTGGTTGATTACTTTTGGTTCTTTGAGTTGTTTGGCCTTGCTTGAGGATAAATAAGTTCAAGTTAGGAGAGTTTAATAAGTGTAAATTGTAGTTTTTTATATATACTTTTTGTTGCACTTATTGACTCTTTGTTGTTAATATTAGTTGAATAAACTCGATTTTTGTGTAAATATGTTTAGTTTGTGTACATAGTGTATCATTTGATGTTTTTCCATTCATTTTGTAGGTATTTGTTGCATTTTGGAGCATTGAGGAATAAGAAACCGAAGGCACGACTCTGGATGTGCATTTTCAAAATAAAAGACTAGCTTTTACCATGAGAGCCCGCTTAGCACGCAGAAGGCGGCTAAGCGCGAGTGCGCTCAGTGCATTTTGTAGATTGGGTCAGTTTGAGGTCGGTTTGAGGTCTAAAATAAAGTCGCACTTAGCACGCCAGACCCGCTTAGCGCATTCTAATGAGATTTGTTTTATAACATCATTTTTAGTTAATTTTTTGTTATGGTCTTAGGGGTGTTTTTGTTCCCAAATTCCATCAACCTCATTTTTGGGTAGATTAGCTTAGATAACAACTATGGAGCTTGCATATGGATGTTCTAGGGTGGATTTCTCTTCAATCGGCGCTAACAAACCGGTAGATATGTGGTACGTTTCTCTTTTTGTTTGTGTATTCTCTATTGGTTGGGTTTGTACATGTATATACTTTGATCTTATGTATATTTGTAGCCCTTGGCGTTATATAAAAATTTCTTTACAAGTCTTTGTCGATTTTTATCCTTGATTTTTGCTCTGTGCTAGGGATTTGAGTTAATATAGACATATACTGCTTGAATTTTTATCTAGGATGATTATCTTATAGTGTCTAAATTCTAGAGATAGATTTAGAGTTGTTATTCACTTATAGTGTCTGTGATTAATGCCTTTGTATTGTTTGTATCTCTTTGAGAGATCGTCGACGCAAGCGAGCACAATTGACTTTTGTGTTGTTAAGGTTGATTGAGAGATCATCGTCGAGGTGATACATTGGGTGTTGTGTTTGACATGTGATGACATTGATGAATATTGTAGATTTAGTATAACAGGTTGATAAATTAAAGTCTATGAGAAGTAGTATATATGCATGCTTGATAAGTTATTCTTTTTTCCTTTTTATAATTTTATTTTCTGTTGATTCTTTTGCTTTCCACCAATTTAACCCCAAACCCATTAGCAAGAGATTTGTCTAACGAAATTTCAATACACCAATCTCTGTGGACATTGTGATTGGTGGATTTAGAACTGACTGTTTAACGCTGGTTCGCGAAATGTCGCGGAAGCAAGAGTCTCCACCGTCTTTTATGTTCTCCAACAAGGAAAGGACGAAGGCACAGCAAAATTCCTTTTCGAGATGTTTCTCGGTTCGGGAGGTAGATTTATAGAAAGGGAAGGTGTTAGCACCCTTTCTATTCGTGGTTATCCACGGGCTCTTAGGTACTTGCTCTTATGTTTTCAAAATGTTTGCTTTTCAAAATGTGAGTGGGTTTGAAAAGTTTCTTTTAAAGATTTCTGAATAACTCTTGTATCAGTCCTCAAGAGTGTTTGAAAAATTGTTTTGAAAGTTTTTGAAAGTGTCAGTGTGAAAAGATTTTATTTGTTTTATGAAGAGAGCAAGTATCTATGAGTCATCTACCTATCTTAAGGAATTAGGCTGTGTAAATGTCCTTAAGGTAGTGCCATCCCACCATTGAGAGGTAGGTAGCACCACCGTTGGAGGTGTTCGGGTCAATTCGATTGTAGGGACAGTGTGGTCACCGAAGCAACAGTAGGACACCTTAGAAGCTACCCTTATGTCCTTGATCCTTTTTTAATCCTAGGCAACTGTTTCGAGGCAACTATTTCGAGGCGACTGTTTCGAGGCAACTGTTTCGAGGCAACTGTTTCGAGGCAACTGGATCATGGACATAAGGACTTACTAAAACGTCCTATACTTGACGACCACGTTTCGAAGGCAGCAGGTGAGGCGTACCC
Source organism: Vicia faba (assembly GCA_948472305.1). Taxonomy (NCBI): domain Eukaryota; kingdom Viridiplantae; phylum Streptophyta; class Magnoliopsida; order Fabales; family Fabaceae; genus Vicia; species Vicia faba. The sequence continues at coordinate 1,287,154,977 of OX451737.1, forward strand.
TAGAAGTGGTGTGTGTATTTGTGTGTTGTTTTCAGTTTAACAGTTATCTTTGATCATGGCATTGTGAGCTACGCTTGTTTTTAATTAACATTCATTCTTTCATACAAGTTAGAATTTAAGAGTGCGGAAAATTAAAAGCGGGAAGATAAAAAGCTACGCTATTACAAGGCGCGGGTCTATACATCGCCAAAGTACAAAGACCCGTTTTGATAAAAGTGCGGAAAGTAAAAGAAAAGCGATAAGCTAAATTCTTATAACATCCTTGAGCAGTTACATAATATTCAAAAGAAAATAATGCGCGAAGAGAATTAATATTGAACGTCCGAGGGTTTTGACCCTTTTGCTTGAAATTAAATTAAATTAAAGCTAATTAATTATTTTTAAAAAAAAAAAGTGTTTTTTATGTTTTTGATATTTATGAAATAAAGAAAAGAATTTACAAGGAAACCCTAATTCTAGATTATTTTTGGTTATTAAAGAAAATATTAAAGTTAACCTAATTTAAGCTAATTCATCAATCCTATTCATCAATCTCTAAATGGCATCTATAAGCCCGTTTCCATCACACTGCTACTATGTGAGCGCAAATTTCTGGGCACTCTAGTGTTCAATCATCTTCTACCCTCGGATTACGAAAGGCACGTCAGCCAATCTGCATCCTCAGGTCTAAGAAGATTGAATAGGGGCAACTGTTGTACCCCAAAATTTGCCCTCCCATATTCTTCAAGAAATTGCCAAGTCAAGCTGCAAAATTCCCCAAGGGTTGCACAATGCAAGGGCCTCCTAAACAAGTCAAGATTAGGGTTTTGGTTCTGATCAAGAAAATGAAGTTTCCAAGGGTCCAATCAAGTCCCACATGCTTATAAAAATGGTCAAGCATCCTCATATAAAGTTTCAAGACTTTCAGCACAAAATTGCACAGTCAAAACCCTAATTGCATTATAGTCAACTGTAGGGGCAAAATGGTCATTTGACAGTCAAGAGTTCAAATTTTTGGTCAACATCTCATTTTGAAGCCACAAACATCATTTGATCAATGCTTGATCATGATTCTCAAAGCTTGGCTCAAAAATCATCAAGATGCAAAAGTTTCCTTATTTGGACAGCTGAAAAAGTCAACTGTAAATTGACCAGGGCATAACTTTCACATGGATTATCAGAAAAATTCCATCCAAAGCTCATTTTGAAGAGAAAGACATTTCCTACAACTCATCTTCACACTCCAAGTCCAAGAAATGCTCTCACAAAAAGTTATCAATTTCAACATTATAGGTCATTTTCAAAAGTCAACAAAAAGGGACTTTAAGTCAAAGACCATAACTTGAGATTGGTAAATCAAAATGACATGGGACCAAAGACATTGGTTCGGGGACTTCAATACCTTTCCAAAATGTCCAAGAACATGATCAAAGCTTAAAAATTGAGCAAGATATGCATTGGAGAAGTTGGGAAATTTTTGTGAAATGGCCAAAATCATTTATCCTTGAAATTTCATTTTTGACAAAAGGGGCCCACTTTTTTCACTTGAATTAACTTGGCCATGCTTCCCACGTGTCCCACCTTTTATTTCAGATTTTTTTGTTAATTTTTTCATTTTTTATTGATTTTATTGGATTTAATTAATTTTAAATCTTTTAAAATCAAGAGAAATTCAAAAAAATTAATTTAAGGGAATATTTGGTTTTGATTAACCTTGAAACATCATTAAGCACATCCCATTTTCGTGCCAAAGCTCAAAGAAGCAAGAATTCAAAAATGGATTCAAAAATGGAAAGTTGGTTATGGAGGTTCATGGAGAATCTTGGAATTGAAGGCTATGCATTATGGAGCCATAATTTCTCTTCCTACACGTTGCATAAGACCTATACAAGTGATACACAACAGATTTGGACCAGAGGCTGCGCCAGAATACTCAAAGCAAACTCACACTTTTAGCAAAAAATCTCAAATCTGAAAACAAGGTTAGAGGTTGATTCAAGGCAAAAGAATTGTTCAAACACCTTCCTCAAGGATCACAGAACATTTTCCAATCAGATTCAACACTCCATACGCCAAGAACAAGTATAACTAAGTCCGGTTTCCTTCAAATTTTTTGACATTCGTATTGCATTATTCATGTAGTATTTTCCAGTTTTCATCATGGATTTGGACTAATATGGATGTTGTGAAGCTGATAGTATGATTTGATTGAATTTTCCAAGCCTGTACACGATTTCGCCATTGCCGTTGCTTAGGGTTTCAGAGTTTTGATTTAGGGCTTTGCATACCAGGAACAATTGGAGCTTAAGATTGCTACCATTAAAATCAGGGCCTTCCACTGAGTGGATTTGAACCATCGCGCCATATTTCTTTCCCACCACGGCCTAATCGCTATTTCCTGTAATGTCACTTTTGGGAACGGTCAAAAAACCGTTGCTTCTTCTTTTCATGTTTCAGGAAATAAGGCAACGAAGAAGATGACCCCGGTGGCATAAGCTGATTGGCCTATTTTGAATTTCGCGCTAATTCTCCACTAACGCGTTATTTTGTTTTTATAAATTTTGTTTGTTATTTAACTTACAAAGAATCAAAGTGGCACAGATGGTAGGCATGTAAGTGGATAACCAAGAGGACCTGGGTTCGATCCCAGGTCCCTCACTCTTTCATATTATTTTGTTATTAATGCTTGTATACAGGTTCAGCGTTGAAGTCCACCATATGCCCCTCCATCCAACACACCACGTGGCCACTGAAGACCATCCAAGGGACCAGATCTGAAGAGCGTGGTAAACCCTAGTCAAAGATCCCACATGCTGCCTGAAAAAGTCAACAAGGCCTCTATTGATGGGCCAGAATTACTTGGGCTGCACCCCCTTGGTTTGCTATCTCCTATTCCTTATCTTTTTTATTATTTATTTTTATTTGTTTGCTTAATTTCCATTTAATTTTTCAAATCAATATTTTCATAATAAATATAAAAACACAAAAAAAATCAGAAAAGATAAAAAACGATAAATATTTTATTTTAGTATTAATTTTGTAAACAAATCCCATAATTAACTTAGATTTAATTTTAGGTTATTAATTTAATTCTTTTTCACAATAACCAAAAATAATAAAAAATAGACCTTTAGCACTTTCCTTTTTTATTAAATATTTTTATTATAAGTATCATTAACCATTAATTTTGTAAATAAATTTTATAATTAATTAGTTTTAATTCTAGGTTTTAACTTTAATGCATTTTCTTTAATAAATTAAAAAATAGTTAGAACTAGAATTATTTGACTTTTAATTCCAATTTAATTTTTTCTTTAATGTCATAAATACAAAAAAACATAAAAAATTAGTTTCTTTCTTTTTATTTAACTTAATTGTTTTAATAATTTTATTTTAATTCCTTCAAAGGGTTCAACGCCCTCGCATTCGATTATATTCTCTTCTCGCGCGTTTTATTTATTTCTTTGATGTAAATATAATGTACTTGTTCCAAAGCCCTGTAATAGTTAATTAGGCTTTTATTTTCTGCACTTTATTTTAAATCGGGTCTGGATTAATTTGGCGTTGTAGACCCGCGCCTTTGTAATAGCGTAGGACCTTTATCTTTTCCGCACTTTAAATTCCTGCACCTTTAACTGTTAAACAATAACATGAAAGAATGAATACCCAAAAATAAAATCGAAACGTAGATCACCAATGCATGACAAGACAAACAATAAACTGAAAATGACACACAATTCACACACCACCCCTAGGGTACGCCTCACTGTTGCCTTGCCCCTCGAAAGGTGATCGTCGAGTAGAGGATGTCTTAGTAAGTCCTCATGATACGGGAACCTGGCATGAGGGTAGCTTCTAAGGTGTCTTCCCATTGCTCTGGTGATCACCATGTCCCGAACCTCGAATTGACCCGAACACCTCCAACGGTGGTGCTACCTACCTCTCAATGGTGGGATGGCACTACTTTAAAGGACATTTACACAGAAGAATTCCTTAGGGTAGGTAGATTCTCATAGATACTTGCTCTTTCAAAAAAAAACAAACAAAATACTTTTCACACCTACACTTCCTAAAAGTTTTCAAACAAATTTTTCATACACTCTTGAGGACAGATACAAGAGTTACTTAGAGATTTTTCAAACGAAACTTTTTTCAAAACCCACTCACCTTGAAAAGCAAACAAACATTTTGAAAACACAATGAGCAAGTATCTAAGAGCCCATGGATAACCATGGATAGGAAGGGTGCTAACACCTTCCCTTTCTATAATCTACCTCCCGAACCGAGAGAAATCTCTATAAGGAATTTTTCTGTGCTTTTGTCCTTTCCATTTGGAGAAAATAAAACATGGTGGCGACTCTTGCTTACCGCGACATTTCGCGAAACCAGCTAAAAACAGTCAGTTCCATATCCACCGATCACAGAACTGGCGACTCTGCTGGGGAAAATCTTTAAAGTGAGGTGTACCTTAGGACTAAGATCACTGTGTTTTCAATTGCTTTGATTTGTTTGCTTTAAATTGTGGGACTGTCTTGGGAGTTCTATAGATCCTAACCTGGATCTGGGGATACCTTCTTAGAAAGTAGCAACAAGGCTGTGAGGGAACTGTGCGGGGTATACCGACATGGTTGAAGCAGTCTGCTACGTTGATGTGGCACTTTGGTGTGTACCAGTAACCCTTGAGTCAATCAAGGAGAGTACGGGGCCTCCGCATGGTGTCGTGAAGCATCAACAGACCTTAGGAACCTTAATTGAACCATCTTGGCCTCTTTAGGGTAGTGAGATAACTACTTTGGTGTACTCCGAAGTCGGTTGATACTCGATACTACACTCAATTAAGGGTTGTTTTCTTGGGATATTTTGATCGCCAGTCAGTGGCTAAATCGAAACGATGAATAATGAAAGCAATCCAATGATATTGAGATCCTTAGAACCCAGTTACTTTGATAGGACAGGTTTGAGCCCACCAACTTCAAGAGGGTAATACCCAGACCCCATGCTGGCCTAAACTCTAAGGGCTTGTCTTGTGTGACTTGTGTGCCTTACATGTTTGCCTTTGTAAATATTTGTGGTGTGTTTAATCATAGCATCATAACATCATACAGCATCATATGCATCCACTAACCATTTCAGGGGTTCGAATCTTCATCTTTGTTCTTGTTTTGTAGGACATGGAAACTATCCGCAGAAAGACAATTCAGATCAACCTTATAAGGGTCCCTCCTCAGCTTAAGGAGCTTACATCCAGGATTCCCGAGAACTCGTCATTCAATGAAAGGCATGGTAGACTCATCAGCCTGGTCAATACCAATATTGAGGAAGAGATGGTAAAGGTCCTTTTCCAATTCTTTGACCCTCTGCATCACTGTTTTACTTTCCCGGATTATCAGCTGGTGCCTACTCTAGAAGAGTTTTCCCAGCTTTTGAAGATTCCCATTCTCAATCAACTACCCTACAACGGTACGGAAAGGGAACCAAAACTTGAAGAAGTGGCTAAAGCATTATGCCTACAACCATCTGACATCAAGGGGAATTGGGAAGCCAGAAATGGTATCAAAGGATTCTTGGCAAAGTTTCTGTTTGAGAAGGCCCAAGAGTGTTGGAATTCCCTTGACCTACAAGCCTTTGAAGAAGTTGTAGCCCTCCTTGTCTATGGGTTGGTGTTGTTCCCTAAACCAGATCAGCTTATAGATATCAGTGTTGTCAAGGTCTTCATGTCCAGGAATCCTATACCTACGTTGCTGGGGGACATCCTTCACTCATGTTACACTCGAACCATGAGAAAAAGGGGTGTTCTTATGTGCTGCACTCCCCTCCTGGGAAGGTGGTTTATTTCGCACCTTCCACAATCAGTTTTGAAGAACGAGCGAGGTTTGAGGTGGTCACAACGGTTGATGACTCTTACACATGCAGATATACATTGGTGTTCTCGGTCCAGAGAGGATGTCACTATCATTGATCATTGTGGGGAGTACCCTAATGTTCCTTTACTTGGAATCAGAGGAGGTATTACTTACAACCCGTGCCTGGCTTGGAGACAGTTTGGTTATGCTCAGAAAGATGGCCCTCATGAGATGTTAATTCCTGACATAGTTTTTGACTTCGACAAGGATGCGCAAGGACTTCGCCAGAAATTTATCAAAGCTTGGAGGATGCCCAGCAAAATAGACAGCAAGACCCTGGGGCACAGGAACTCCATCCCATTGGAGCCTTATCTCAAATGGGTACGAGCCCGTTCCCAGAAGCTGGTAATGCCATATCCTCATGTTCTCCCCGTGATCAAAGAGCCAGACTTGGAAGGAGAGGTGTCCTACACCATTCAACATCCTGACATGCCCACGTCCTGGGAAGAGATGCAGAAGAGTTGGATCCGGCTTAAGGAAGAACGGAATTCTCTGGAAACCAATCTACATGCCAGTGAGAAAAAGGTCCTGGAGCTCACCCGCCTACTGCACGAGGAAAGGAATCTCAATACCTATATTGCTCTGAAGAGGATGCGTAGTGTCTTTTGGGACTGATCTGCTTTGTAATGTTTGCCTATGAGGCTTTAATGTACTGAACAATTATTTTCTTAATAATAACGTGTGTTCCTTTTTGTCTACAACAAATTTGAATTTTCGAACTCTTGAATGCATTGCATAAACACATATCATTCATCATATGCATCACAGGTACTCTTCTTTTCAAGCTGCTGACTGTTCTTTGCTGTTTATTACAGCATCGTGAACCCTGAATCATCAACCGAGACATCTATCAAGGCCCTTCAGGCGCAGAACGCCCAATTTCAGGAGCTGATCATGGGTTTGGCTCAAGGTCAAAAAGAGCTGAAGGCTATGCTTCTGAAGAAGAATAAGAAGAAGAAGAGGACTGTGTTATTTAACACTGGGCGCAGACTCGGGAACACCTTGCAAAATGAGGCTGAGAGGACTACTCCATCTGTGGGGGAAGGTAGTCACCAAGAAAGGGAGGTCCCTACTCTTGTGGTCTCTGATACTGAAACAGACTTCAACGACGAACAGTACCCTCCTGCTGAAGACCGGTACAAGCAGCTGGAGGACAGATTAAAAGCTATAGAAATTCAGTGTGTGCCTGGACTGGATTTCGGAGACTTGGGGTTATCTACTGGGGTGGTGATTCCACACAAGTTCAAGGCACCCGCCTTTGTGAAGTATGACGGGGCTTCCTGTCCCAAGATGCACCTCCGTTCTTATGTAAGGAAGATCCAGCCTTACACAGCAGACAGGAACTTATGGATCCACTTCTTCCAGGAGAGTCTTTCAGGGACTCACCTCGAATGGTTCTACCAGCTGGATGGAATCAACATTCGTAACTGGGAGGATCTGGCCACTGCTTTTTACAAGCAGTATCAATATAATTCCGACCTCGCTCCTACGCGTACCCAACACCAGGGTATGTCGCTAGGGTCGGGTGAAGGTTTTAAGGAGTACGCACAGAAATGGAGAGATCTGGATGGCAGGGTGCAACCACCATTAACAGACCGGGAGCTGGTGGATATGTTTTTGGGGACCCTATCTGGTCCATTTTTCAATCATCTCATTGGTAATTCCTCTGCTGGGTTTACTGATCTGATCCTGACTAGTGAAAGGATCGAGGCCAGTATAAAATCGGGGAAGATACAGAAGGTTGCCTCCTCCAATGCTGAAAAGAAACCCTTCAAAAAGGAGGCTAGTGTTGTATATAGCTCCCGGAGACCAGAGCGACCTGAGCGCCGCCAATCTGTCAGTGCGGTAATGATTGCCAAGCCTGCTGCCGCTCCTCGGTCGACCAATCCTCAAAGGGCTGAAAGACCCCGGAGAGAGTTTACCCGTTTGAGCATGACCTTATCACAGATCCTGCCACAGTTGCTATCCACTAATTTAGTGACTGTCAGAGAGGCTCCGAAGTTTCCCAATACTATATCTCCTAAGTACAATCCAAATGCTCGTTGTGCTTATCATTCTGATATCCCGGGGCATAACACAGATGACTGTTGGGCCCTAAAGAATAAGGTTCAGGACCTTATTGATGCAAAGGAGATACAGTTTGAGGCGCCCGAGAGGCCGAATGTTGTAACCGCTCCCATGCCCCAGCATGGAGTGAATGCTGTTGAGGAGGATTTGTATGTAGCTTCGGTGGATGATGTTGCTACTCCGCTGCTGACGGTCAAGAGGAACCTGTTGCTAGCCGGTTTATTTCCGGGATGTAGCAAAGGTTGCCCTCTATGTGTTGCTTCCCCTGCTGGTTGTTCTTTGCTGAAGTCAGGCGTCCAAAACCTGATGGATAGTAGAGAGATTTTGTTCAGAAAGACTGCTGTTCCTGCTGCTCCTGTTGAAGAAGTTTCAATTGTTACCATCTTCAACAACCCTTCCAAGGCTCCTTCAAAGAAGCCTGTCCAAGTTTTGCCGGTTCACAAGATTGCTCCCATCACCATTACTGTTCCGGGGCCCATCCCCTACAAGTCTGATAAGGCTGTCCCATGGCACTATGGGGCAGATGTTTACGTTCTGGGTGTGAAACAAGAGTTCAACATTGACACTGGTGTCTCCAACATCACTGGGCCTACTAAGGTCACCCGTAGTGGAAGACTGTTCTCACCAGACATTGCTCCTCCGGTAATTCAGAGGCCTTTGGTCATCACACCTGCCAGTGTGCCTGTTTCCCCCCCTGACCAAGTTTCCACCCCTGCTGCCGAGTCATCTGATACTCGGGGCAAGGGGATTGCTGCTGATGTGCCTGCCCGGACGGAGGCACCAAAGACAATTATTGAGGCTTCCAAGCAGGAGATGGAAGAAATCCTCAAAATAATAAAGAAAAGTGATTTCAACGTCGTAGAACAGCTGGGGCACACCCCCTCCAAAATCTCCATGTTGTCACTGCTGCTGTGTTCAGAGGCCCATGCTAAGGCTCTGATTGCTTTCTTAAAGACAGCCCACGTACCCCAAGAGACATCTGTTGATCAGTTCACCGACTGTGTGGCCAACCTAACCGCTGACAATGGCCTGGGTTTCTCTGATGCCGATCTGACAGCGAAAGGGAAGAACCATAATGATGCCCTGCATGTCTCCATTGAATGCAGGGGCACTACTCTTGCTCACGTGCTGGTTGACACAGGTTCTTCATTAAACGTGCTGCCCAAGAAGGCTCTGGATAGGCTGGACTGTGAGGGTCTAGAGCTCAAACCAAGTAACATTGTTGTCCGGGCCTTTGACGGGTCCAAAAGAATGGTACATGGTGAGGTGGACGTCCCAATTAGGGTTGGGTCATAGGTATTTGATTCGAAATTCTATGTGATGGGCATCCGTCCATCCTATTCTTGTTTGCTGGGTCGCCCGTGGATCCACAAGGCTGGAGCTGTGACCTCCACGTTGCATCAGAAGCTCAAGTACCCGGTCAGGGGGAAGATTGTAACAGTGCAAGGGGAAGAGGAATACATGGTCAGCCACCTCAATTCCTTCAGGTACGTGGAAATGGATGGGGAGTTCATTGAGACCCCCTTTCAACATTTTGAGGAGATGCCACAAACATTGGCAGCAGCAGAAGCAGTGGTCGAAGAGGTTTCTCCTTTGAAGATGGCCTCCTTAAAGGACGCCCAAGCTGTGATTGAAAGAGGTGAATGTGCAAACTGGGGCAAGCTCCCTGACTTTACTCCTAAGACTAACAAGTTTGGGCTGGGTTTCACCACAGAAGCTCAGAAGGCAGTGCGCAAGGCGAGAATTGGAAGACCTCTTATGCTCATCACCCACTCAGGAGTGAATGCTATTGGAGAGGAAGACGAAGTGGAAGAGTCAGAGTTCGATAGCTGGATCTACCCGACGACTGAGGGTGGATTGACCAACTGGACTGCTAAAGACTTTACACCCATAACTTTTGTTCCCCAGTAATGAACTTCTTTGTTTTGGATTTGTAATAAACAATAACTTGAAATTGTATGGCCCGGTGTCTTACCCGGGGCACCTTGGTCTTATTTATGAGGGCCTTTGTTTGTCACTGTCATATATCATAAATAAAAGCATTGGACGTTTTTTCACATTTCAAATTTTGCGCTCCTTTTCTTTCCTTTCTTTACATATTGCAAAACAGCTGTATTTACACACACTCACTCATACAGGTTTCAATCCACTCTGGATCTCACTGGTAACGACTCTGCTACTGCCAATTATGACTTCGAAAATCCGATCAACTTAGCTGAAGACGAAGGTGAAGATGATTGCGAAGTACCTGGCGAGCTCGCAAGACTGTTACTTCAAGAGGAAAGGGCAATTCAACCCCATGAAGAGCCAGTGGAAACAATAAACTTGGGTACTGAGGCAGACAGGAAAGAGGTAAAGATTGGTGCCAACCTAGAGCTCAGCGTGAAGCAACGGTTGACTCAAATGCTGCATGATTATATGGAGATCTTTGCCTGGTCCTACGAAGACATGCCTGGGTTGGATACCGATATTGTGGTCCATCACTTGCCAACTAAGGAAGATTGTCCTCCGGTTAAGCAAAAGGTCCGCCGTATGCGTCCAGAGATGTCTGAGAAGATTAAAGCCGAGGTTATGAAGCAGTTTGATGCCGGGTTTCTTGTAGTGACTTCTTACCCTCAGTGGGTTGCTAATGTGGTGCCGGTACCTAAGAAGGACGGTAAGGTCAGAATGTGTGTCGATTACAGGGATCTGAACAGGGCCAGCCCCAAAGATGACTTCCCTCTACCTTACATTGATGTCCTTGTTGATAATACAGCTCAGCATAAGGTGTTCTCTTTCATGGATGGTTTTTCAGGCTACAATCAGATCAAGATGGCTCCTGAAGACATGGAAAAGACTACATTTGTCACTCAGTGGGGCACCTTCTGCTACAAGGTCATGCCTTTTGGACTAAAGAACGCTGGGGCAACCTACCAACGTGCCATGGTTGCTTTATTTCATGATATGATCCATCATGAGATAGAAGTGTATGTTGACGACATGATCGCAAGGTCCCAAACTGAGGAAGAACACCTTGATCATCTGCAGAAACTGTTTGACCGTTTGAAATTGTACAAGCTGAGGTTGAACCCGAACAAGTGCACCTTCGGGGTAAGATCTGGGAAGTTGCTAGGCTTCGTTGTAAGCGACAAGGGTATTCAAGTGGACCCTGCCAAGGTTAAATCTATTCAAGAGATGCCAGTTCCTAGGACAGAGAAGGAAGTCAGAGGCTTTTTAGGACGCCTGAATTACATTGCTCGATTCATCTCACACCTGACTGCTACCTGTGAGCCAATCTTCAAGCTGCTGAAGAAAGATCAGGTAGTACTTTGGAATGATGAATGTCAGGCTGCTTTTGACAGAATCAAATAGTATCTCCAAGAACCACCCATCCTTATGCCACCGGTTGAAGGGAGACCTCTGATACTATACCTGACAGTACTTGATAACTCAATGGGGTGTGTGCTGGGGCAGCATGACGAGTCTGGCCGAAAAGAGCATGCCATTTATTACCTTAGCAAAAAGTTTACCGACTGTGATACTCGATACTCACTGCTTGAGAAAACTTGCTGCGCTTTGGTATGGGCTGCTCGCCGGCTGAGACAGTATATGCTGACTCACACTACCTTGTTGATCTCAAAGATGGATCCTATAAAGTACATATTCGAAAAGCCTGCTCTGTCTGGGAGAATTGCAAGATGGCAAATGATCTTAACGGAATACGACATTCAGTACACAACCCAGAAAGCCATCAAGGGAAGTGTATTGGCAGACCACTTGGCACATCAGGCCGTAGATGACTATCAGTCAATGAACTTCGAGTTTCCGGATGAAAGCATCATGATAGTGACTGATTGTGAAGTACCTGGACCGGATGAAGGACCTGAGGAAGGATCCTGATGGGCTATGCACTTTGACGGAGCCTCCAATGCTTTGGGTAATGGTATCGGCGCTGTGATCATATCCCCTCAAGGCACTCATACTCCACTCACTGCCCGGCTATGTTTCAACTGCACCAACAACATGGCGGAGTATGAGGCGTGCATCATGGGACTCAAAGCTGCAATTGACTTAAGGATGAAGTTTCTGAGTGTCTTCGGAGATTCCGCTCTCGTGATCAACCAGATCAAAGGCGAGTGGGATACGAAACATCCGAATCTTATTCCTTACAAAGAATGTGTGTTGACAATGATCCCCCACTTCACAGAGATAACCTTTGAACATTTCCCGAGAGAGGAGAATCAGTTAGCGGATGCGTTAGCTACAATGTCTTCTATGTTCAAAGTCAAGTGGGACAATGAGGCTCCCCGGGTCATCATTTGGAAATTGGACGAACCGGCATACTGTTGTGATCTCGAGACTGAGATGGTGACTGAGAAGCCTTGGTACCATGAGGTGAAGAGATATCTGGAAACTCAGGAGTACCCTGAAGGTGCCTCTTTCAACGATAAGAAGTTCCTGAGGAGGTTCGCGGCGAAATTCTTCCTTAGCAACGACATCTTGTACAAGCGAAACCATGATTCAACCTTACTGCGTTGTGTGGATAAGACTGAAGCAGAAAGGATCATGGAAGAGCTGCATGAAGGGACCTTTGGTACACATTCCAGTGGGCACACTATGGCGAAGAAGATCCTTCGGGCAGGATATTACTGGTCCACAATGGAAGCTGACTGCTACCAACATTCCAGGACATGCCATAAGTGTCAGATTTATGCAGACAAGGTGCATGTTCCTCCAGTTCCCCTGAATGTTCTGACCTCACCTTGGCCTTTTGCAATGTGGGGCATTGACATGATTGGTGAGATCAGACCTACGGCATCCAACGGGCATCGCTTCATCCTTGTGGCGATTGATTACTTTACAAAATGGGTCGAAGCAGCATCCTATGCTACAGTAACCAAGACTGTTGTGGCACGGTTCATTCGGCATAACCTGATCTGTCGATACAGCGTCCCTGAGAGAATCATTACAGATAACGGTACCAATCTGAATAACAAGATGATCACTGAGCTCTGCGAACAGTTCAAAATACAGCACCACAATTCTTCTCCTTACATACCGAAGATGAATGGGGCTGTAGAAGCAGCAAATAAAAATATCAAGAAAATCGTGCAGAAGATGACAGTGACCTATAAAGATTGGCACGAGATGTTACCGTTTGCTCTACATGGGTACCGTACCTCAGCTAGGACGTCAACCGGGGCAACTCCTTTCTCTTTGGTTTATGGAATGGAGGCAGTCTTACCGATCGAAGTGCAAATACCATCTCTCCGGATAATGAAGGATGCAAATCTGAACGAGGATGATTGGATTCAGACACGACTTGATCAGCTCAACCTTATTGATGAAAAGAGACGTGCTGCTATCTACCATGGTCAGACGTACCAGAAACGGATGATCAGGGCTTTTAACAAAAAGGTCAGACCACAGGAATATCAAGTTGGGGATTTGGTAATCAAGCGAATCATCCTTCCTCAGAGTGATCCAAGGGGCAAATGGACCCCTACGTACGAAGGGCCATTTGTGGTTAAACATGCGTTCTCAGGAGGAGCCATGATTCTAACCAACATGGATGGTGACGACCTTCCTTATCCCGCCAATGCAGACATAGTAAAAAGATACTACGCATAAAAAGACCCGCTGGGCTGACATGCCTAGGCAAAAATTAGGGCTTCCCGTCGAACCAAAAGGGTTCGGGCAAAACGAAGGGATGAAATGAAAAAAATCTGTACACCCGGCAAGTCGAAAACCTGAAAAGGCGGCTTAGGCAAAAAATGGGTATCCCGGTGGACTGAAAACCCGAAAGGGCGGTCCAGGCAAAAATTAGGGATAAAAGCGTAATACTATGTCTCATTGATCACTTTGCATCCAGAATCCGGTATCTACATCAAGTTCAGACGGCATCGATCAGTCAGCTTCATCTTTGTTTAGGTCATCAAGTGATGAGACGCTCGGAGATATAACGGCAATAGCAGAGTTGAAACCCAGTGGGATCATTCATTTCACACAGTTGTTTTATGTTCTTTTGTACAAAATTTGTATAAACTCTTTTGTTCGGCGGCGTTCTCTTACTAGGACGTCAGCCTCTTGTACTAAAAACGCCTATTTTCGGGCCATTCAAAAATCAATACAAATATACTTTTCAGTTAAAAGTGCCAATTGTTCTTTCTTTTTCTGTTTTGTTTTGCGAAGAACGTCCAAGGTTCAATTTGTGATATATGCATTGACAATAATTTGCTAACTCATAAATATTTGCATACAAAACAAAGGATTAATTACAGGTAACATTAGAAACAGGGGCAATAAAGAGTTGTCTAAGCAATCTAATTGTTCTATCCTCCAAGGTACCAAGGTAGGTTCAGCTAAAGAACATAACCAGATATCCTAATTCCCCAGAGAGTAAGCAGCCAGTACACTCTTCTTCAAGCAAAGTTATCAGACCTTAAGGAAAGTTGAGTATCCCCCAGCAGATATCAACATTCCCCAGCAGCATATATTCTTAACAAGCATCCCCGGCAGTCTTGGTCTAAAGATTGTTCCCCGGCGGTATATCAAACATTCAGTGGTGTCACTTCCCTCGATACATCTCAAAACTTCCCCAGGAGAATCCAATCCAGTTTCCCCAAGAAGTTGGAATCCATCTCCCCAAGCAGTAAGCTTATCCCCAGTAGATTCTGGAAGCTTATCCTCGCAAAGCACGAACGCGTCGTCCGGATTTATTTAAAGAGTTATTTCCTTAACAGGATATAACTGGGTTATCCTCAGCCAAAAGCCATGGAAAGAGCGTCCTCGACGGAGTCTTCTTATCCCCAGCGAAGTCCATTAACACTTCCAATATAACGATGGTATCCACAGCAAGTTATCATCAACACTCAACAAAGTATCTCTCTCCCCACAGAGTATCGCTTCCCAGCAAGATCGTCAGGGTACCTTTCTCCCCACAGAGTTATCCATTCGCCAAGTCTATTCCCCAACGGAGTCATCTTCTCCTACCGGTATTCTTGCAACTATCATCCCCAACGGAAGCAAAATCTATTCTTCAACATCAGCCCAGGATATGACTTCCCGGCACCCGTCAAGGATTTATTTTCCTAGACAAAAACATACATTCCTAAACATCACATACATCATTATAGCATGCATATACGCATCATATCTTACAAATCTCATTTATGTTGAGAACATCATTGTTTGGTTCATATCATGCATTGCATATGACTGACCTTTACCTTTCAGGAAAGATTCAGTTAAATTCTCAATCAGATTTCAAGACCTAGACCGGTTCAGTTAATCAACTCCAAAGATTTCTTATCCAGTCCAAGGCCTTCTCTAGTCCAGCTAAATCGACTCCCAACCGATTTTTCTGATGAAGACTCAGTAGAAGTTATCTCAGGTTTTTCTCAAACGTCCGCTTTTGAGATTATAATTTCCTATGGTTCTCTCCCCGACGGTGCGGAGATAATAATTCCAGCCCAGGTTTTTCTCAAACGTCCGCTTTTGAGATTATAATTTCCTATGGTTCTCTCCCCAGCGGTGCGGAGATGATAATTCCAGCCCAGGTTTTTCTCAAACGTCCGCTTTTGAGATTATAATTTCCTATGGTTCTCTCCCCGACGGTGCGTGAGATGATAATTCCAGCCCAGGTTTTTCTCAAACGTCAGCTTTTGAGATTATAATTTCCTATGGTTCTCTCCCCGACGGTGCGTGAGATGATAATTCCATCCCAGGTTTTTCTCAGACGTCCGCTTTTGAGATTATAATTTCCTATGGTTCTCTCCCCAGCGGTGCGGAGATGATAATTCCATTCCAGGTTCTTCTCAAACGTCTGCTTTTGAGATTATAATTGCCTATTGGTTCTCTTCCCGATACTGCGAAGATGGTAATTCCCACCAAGATTTTCTCAACGAGCATTATTGAAGTTAAAGTCACCCAAGGTTCTCTCACCGTTCATGCTGAGGTAGCAACCACCCCTGGTTTATTCATCATCTTTTGAAGCTCCAGACTCAGCTCCTGTAACCAGTCAGGACACATCTATACCAAGCATCTGAAAACAAGCTCCTGCAACATGTCAGGTACTCATTTTTTCTTTTGCAGGTACGCAAGTTCTCGCTAAGGAATCTCTTATGCGATCAACATCCCGATGGCATCTATAAGCCCATCATCCTATTCATCAATCTCTAAATGGCATCTATAAGCCCGTTTCCATCACACTGCTACTATGTGAGCGCAAATTTCTGGGCACTCTAGTGTTCAATCATCTTCTACCCTCGGATTACGAAAGGCACGTCAGCCAATCTGCATCCTCAGGTCTAAGAAGATTGAATAGGGGCAACTGTTGTACCCCAAAATTTTCCCTCCCATATTCTTCAAGAAATTGCCAAGTCAAGCTGCAAAATTCCCCAAGGGTTGCACAATGCAAGGGCCTCCTAAACAAGTCAAGATTAGGGTTTTGGTTCTGATCAAGAAAATGAAGTTTCCAAGGGTCCAATCAAGTCCCACATGCTTATAAAAATGGTCAAGCATCCTCATATAAAGTTTCAATACTTTCAGCACAAAATTGCACAGTCAAAACCCTAATTGCACTACAGTCAACTGTAGGGGCAAAATGGTCATTTGATAGTCAAGAGTTCAAATTTTTGGTCATCATCTCATTTTGAAGCCACAAACATAATTTTATCAATGCTTGATCATGATTCTCAAAGCTTGGCTCAAAAATCATCAAGATGCAAAAGTTTCCTTATTTGGACAGCTGAAAAAGTCAACTGTAAATTGACCAGGGCATAACTTTCACATGGATTATCAGAAAAATTCCATCCAAAGCTCATTTTGAAGATAAAGACATTTCCTACAACTCATCTTCACACTCCAAGTCCAAGAAATGCTCTCACAAAAAGTTATCAATTTCAACATTATAGGTCATTTTCAAAAGTCAACAAAAAGGGACTTTAAGTCAAAGACCATAACTTGAGATTGGTAAATCAAAATGACATGGGACCAAAGACATTGGTTAGAGGACTTCAATACCTTTCCAAAATGTCCAAGAACATGATCAAAGCTTAAAAATTGAGCAAGATATGCATTGGAGAAGTTGGGAAATTTTTGTGAAATGGCCAAAATCATTTATCCTTGAAATTTCATTTTTGACAAAAGGGGCCCACTTTTTTCACTTGAATTAACTTGGCCATGCTTCCCACGTGTCCCACCTTTTATTTCAGATTTTTTTGTTAATTTTTTCATTTTTTATTGATTTTATTGGATTTAATTAATTTTAAATCTTTTAAAATCAAGAGAAATTCAAAAAAATTAATTTAAGGGAATATTTGGTTTTGATTAACCTTGAAACATCATTAAGCACATCCCATTTTCGTGCCAAAGCTCAAAGAAGCAAGAATTCAAAAATGGATTCAAAAATGGAAAGTTGGTTATGGAGGTTCATGGAGAATCTTGGAATTGAAGGCTATGCATTATGGAGCCATAATTTCTCTTCCTACACGTTGCATAAGACCTATACAAGTGATACACAACAGATTTGGACCAGAGGCTGCGCCAGAATACTCAAAGCAAACTCACACTTTTAGCAAAAAATCTCAAATCTGAAAACAAGGTTAGAGGTTGATTCAAGGCAAAAGAATTGTTCAAACATATTCCTCAAGGATCACAGAACATTTTCCAATCAGATTCAACACTCCATACGCCAAGAACAGGTATAACTAAGTTCGGTTTCCTTCAAATTTTTTGACATTCGTATTGCATTATTCATGTAGTATTTTCCAGTTTTCATCATGGATTTGGACTAATATGGATGTTGTGAAGCTGATAGTATGATTTGATTGAATTTTCCAAGCCTGTACACGATTTCGCCATTGCCGTTGCTTAGGGTTTCAGAGTTTTGATTTAGGGCTTTGCATACCAGGAACAATTGGAGCTTAAGATTGCTACCATTAAAATCAGGGCCTTCCACTGAGTGGATTTGAACCATCGCGCCATATTTCTTTCCCACCACGGCCTAATCGCTATTTCCTGTAATGTCACTTTTGGGAACGGTCAAAAAACCGTTGCTTCTTCTTTTCATGTTTCAGGAAATAAGGCAACGAAGAAGATGACCCCGGTGGCATAAGCTGATTGGCCTATTTTGAATTTCGCGCTAATTCTCCACTAACGCGTTATTTTGTTTTTATAAATTTTGTTTGTTATTTAACTTACAAAGAATCAAAGTGGCACAGATGGTAGGCATGTAAGTGGATAACCAAGAGGACCTGGGTTCGATCCCAGGTCCCTCACTCTTTCATATTATTTTGTTATTAATGCTTGTATACAGGTTCAGCGTTGAAGTCCACCATATGCCCCTCCATCCAACACACCACGTGGCCACTGAAGACCATCCAAGGGACCAGATCTGAAGAGCGTGGTAAACCCTAGTCAAAGATCCCACATGCTGCCTGAAAAAGTCAACAAGGCCTCCATTGATGGGCCAGAATTACTTGGGCTGCACCCCCTTGGTTTGCTATCTCCTATTCCTTATCTTTTTTATTATTTATTTTTATTTGATTGCTTAATTTCCATTTAATTTTTCAAATCAATATTTTCATAATAAATATAAAAACACAAAAAAAATCAGAAAAGATAAAAAACGATAAATATTTTATTTTAGTATTAATTTTGTAAACAAATCCCATAATTAACTTAGATTTAATTTTAGGTTATTAATTTAATTCTTTTTCACAATAACCAAAAATAATAAAAAATAGACCTTTAGCACTTTCCTTTTTTATTAAATATTTTTATTATAAGTATCATTAACCATTAATTTTGTAAATAAATTTTATAATTAATTAGTTTTAATTCTAGGTTTTAACTTTAATGTATTTTCTTTAATAAATTAAAAAATAGTTAGAACTAGAATTATTTAACTTTTAATTCCAATTTAATTTTTTCTTTAATGTCATAAATACAAAAAAACATAAAAAATTAGTTTCTTTCTTTTTATTTAACTTAATTGTTTTAATAATTTTATTTTAATTCCTTCAAAGGGTTCAACGCCCTCGCATTCGATTATATTCTCTTCTCGCGCGTTTTATTTATTTCTTTGATGTAAATATAATGTACTTGTTCCAAAGCCCTGTAATAGTTAATTAGGCTTTTATTTTCTGCACTTTATTTTAAATCGGGTCTGGATTAATTTGGCGTTGTAGACCCGCGCCTTTGTAATAGCGTAGGACCTTTATCTTTTCCGCACTTTAAATTCCTGCACCTTTAACTGTTAAACAATAACATGAAAGAATGAATGCCCAAAAATAAAATCGAAACGTAGATCACCAATGCATGACAAGACAAACAATAAACTGAAAATGACACACAATTCACACACCACCCCTAGGGTACGCCTCACTGTTGCCTTGCCCCTCGAAAGGTGATCGTCGAGTAGAGGATGTCTTAGTAAGTCCTCATGATCCGGGAACCTGGCATGAGGGTAGCTTCTAAGGTGTCTTCCCATTGCTCTGGTGATCACCATGTCCCGAACCTCGAATTGACCCGAACACCTCCAACGGTGGTGCTACCTACCTCTCAATGGTGGGATGACACTACTTTAAAGGACATTTACACAGACGAATTCCTTAGGGTAGGTAGATTCTCATAGATACTTGCTCTTTCAAAAAAAAACAAACAAAATACTTTTCACACCTACACTTCCTAAAAGTTTTCAAACAAATTTTTCATACACTCTTGAGGACAGATACAAGAGTTACTTAGAGATTTTTCAAACGAAACTTTTTTCAAAACCCACTCACCTTGAAAAGCAAACAAACATTTTGAAAACACAATGAGCAAGTATCTAAGAGCCCATGGATAACCATGGATAGGAAGGGTGCTAACACCTTCCCTTTCTATAATCTACCTCCCGAATCGAGAGCAATCTCTATAAGGAATTTTTCTGTGCTTTTGTCCTTTCCATTTGGAGAAAATAAAACACGGTGGCGACTCTTGCTTACCGCGACATTTCGCGAAACCAGCTAAAAACAGTCAGTTCCAGATCCACCGATCACAAGGAGGAAACATAAAAAGGGCGCGAGGGTATCATTTGATTCGCCTTGAGCTTCTGAGTTCAGCTGTATAGGTCTAAAGGCCTAATTTTTCCTCTACAAGAAAGCCCTATTTTGAAGCTTCTGAATCCCTAGGTTTCATCCATGGTGAATTTCGTTTCAAGCAATTTCAGAATAATTAAACTATACCAAACGCTTCAGGAAGATGTTAGTAGCATAAATCAATAATCAAAACACATGAATGATGCATGGAAATTAAAATTCGATTATGAAATATTTGTGAAGAAACGTGACTATGTTCTACCTCTTCTTTGAGTATGAGGACCTGTTCTTGATGCCAATAGCTTCCTAGCAATGTCAGTAATGCAATGGAAAAGATTTCAAGCCTTGCATCGTACTGCAAGTGTGATTTCAGTTTTCAAGTTTTGGTTGAAAAGTTGCAAATTGGTTATGCATCTTCAGCAGCTTTTTCGTGTCCCTCTCAATAGGGTTTCCTTGTGCATATGTATGTGAAGGATTCTAGGTCAAAAACAAGCCCATAAGTCCATGAATTTATGATTTGAATATTTGATTTTCAATCATGAAATTTCAATCTTTTTTTCAATGAAACTTTGCCAATTATGGAAGATTTTGTCTTGTTGATTGATGCACGAAATCTTTAGCATATTTGGAGTATATTTGCTGCATAAAAAGATTTGAAAACCATTATTTGATATTTTTCTACAATTAAAACTAATTAAATGAATTAATAAGAATAAAAATTCAACTAATTAATTAAAAATAAGAAAATAAATCATTTTGAGCTCAATGGGTCGTGCATAGGCTTTGGGTAATGATTCAAGGAAGAATTTGAGGCCCATTAGCAAATTTGAAGTTTTTTGGGCAATGTTGACTTTTGAAAATTCCAAAAAATTTCCCAACTTCTCCAATGCATATCTTGCTCAATTTTGAAGCTATGAACATGTTCTTGGACATTTTGGAAAGGTTGTGAAGTCCTCTAACCAATGCATTTGGTACCATGTCATTTTGATTTACCAATATCAAGTTATGGTCTTTGACTTAAAGTGCCTTTTTGTTGACTTTTGAAAATGACCTATAATGTTGAAATTGATAACTTTTTGTGAGAGCATTTCTTGGACTTGAAGTGTGAAGATGAGTTGTAGGAATTGTCATCCCCTCCAAAATGAGCTTTGGATGGGATTTTTCTGATAAACCATGAAGACGTTATGCCTTGGTCAATTTGCAGTTGACTTTTCAGCTGTCCAAAAATAGAAACTTTTGCATCTTGAGACTTTTTGAGCCATGCTTGTGGAATCATGATCAAGAATTGATAAAATGATGATTGTGGCTTCAAAATAAGATGTTGACCAAAAATTTTGACTTTTGACTGTTAAATGACCATTTTGCCCCTATAGTTGACTGTGGAACATTTAGGGTTTTTGACTGTGCAATCTGATGCTGTGAGTCTTGAAACTTGACATATGGATGCTTGACCATGTATATAGGCATATGGGACTTGATTGGACCCTTGGAAACCTCAATTTTTTTGTAAGAACCAAAACCCTAATTTTGACTGTGTTAGGAGGCAATGGGACTGTGCAAGCCTTGAGAGATTTTGAACCATTTGGAGGTTGGTCTTGTCAAATCTTGAAGAATATGGGAGGGAAAATTTTGGGGTACAACAGTTACCCCTTTTCAATCTTCTTAGACCTGAGGATGTAGATTGGCTGGCGTGCCTTTCGTAATCCGAAGGTGGAAGATGATTGAACATTAGAGTGCCTAGAAATTTGCACTCACATAGTAGAATGTTAGCAATGTGATGAAGGGAATGGGCTTACAGATGCCATTTGGAGACTATTGGTATGTGGATGGGCTTATAGATGCCATCTGGATGTGACAGGACCTTGTCGAGAATGGGCTTATAGATGCCATTTGGAAGTGTAATGGTATATGGATGGGCTTACAGATGCCATCAAGGTGTCGATCGCGTAAGAGATTCCTTAGCGAGAACTTGCGTACCTGAGAAAGAAAATAATTACCTGGCCTGTTACAGGGGTTGATCTTCAAACTCTTCATGTAGATGTGCCCTGGCTGGATACAGGAATCGAATCTTTAAACTCTTCAGACGTGCCCTGGCAAGATACAGGAATCGAGTCTGGAATTAGTCATCAACAGATACACCCTGGCAAGATACAGGAATCGGATCTTCAAACTCTTCAGACGTGCCCTGGCAAGATACAAGAATCGAGTCTAGAATTAGTCGTCAACAGATACACCCTGGCAAGATACAGGAATCGGATCTTCGAACTCTTCAGACGTGCCCTGGCAAGATACAGGAATCGAGTCTGGAATTAGCCGTCAACAGATACACCCTGGCAAGATACAGGAATCAGATCTTCGAACTCTTCAGACGTGCCCTGGCAAGATACAGGAATCGAGTCTGGAATATAGTCGTCAACAGATACACCCTGGCAAGATACAGGAATCGGATCTTCGAACTCTTCAGACGTGCCCTGGCAAGATACAGGAATCGAGTCTGGAATATAGTCGTCAACAGATACACCCTGGCAAGATACAGGAATCGGATCTTCGAATTCTTCAAACGTGCCCTGGCAAGATACAGGAATCGAGTCTGGAATATAGTCGTCAACAGATACACCCTGGCAAGATACAGGAATCAGATCTTCGAACTCTTCAGACGTGCCCTGGCAGGATACAGAAATCGAGTCTAGAATTAGTCGTCAACAGATACACCCTGGCAAGATACAGGAATCGGATCTTCAAACTCTTCAGACGTGCCCTGGCAGGATACAGGAATCGAGTCTGGAATTAGTCGTCAACAGATACACCCTAGCAAGATACAGGAATCGGATCTTCAAACTCTTCAGACGTGCCCTGGCAGGATACAGGAATCGATTCTGGAATTAGTCGTCAACAGATACACCCTGGCAAGATACAGGAATTGGATCTTCGAACTCTTCAGACGTGCCCTGGCAGGATACAGGAATCGAGTCTGGAATTAGTCGTCAACAGATACACCCTGGCAAGATACAGGAATCGGATCTATAATCACGACAGTTGATAGTAATAATCTTTGTACTGACCTTTGTCCTGAAAATACAAAACGTTAGTTGTATGCGATGTCATGATGTATGACATGCGTGATGTTCTCAAAATAAATGAGATTGTATGTTCATGATGCGTATATGCATGCTATAATGTATGAAGATGTGATGTTCATGAATGTATTTTTGTCTAGGAAAATAAATCCTTGACGGGTGCCGGGAAGTTGAATCCTGGGCTGATGTGGAAGAATAGAGCTTTTTTTCGCTGGGGATGATGGTTGCAAGAATACCGGTAGGAGAAGATGACTCTGTTGGGGAATAAACTTGGCGAATAGATTACTCTGCGGGGAGTGAACTCTGTGGGGAAAGAGAGGTACTTTGCTGAGGTGTCGACGATAACTCCGCTGGGGATACCATTGTTAAGCTCTATTGGAAGATTTGATGAACTCCGCTGGGGATAGGAAGACTTCGCCGAGGACGACCTTTCCGTGGCAATTGGCTGAGGATAACCCAGTTATATCCTGGTGGGGAAATAACCTTTGAATAAAGCCGGGGGGAGCGTTCGCACTCTGCAGGTGATAAGCTTCCAGAATCTACTGGGGATAAGCTTCCTGAATCTGCTGGGGAGATTGATTGAGTTCTCCTGGGGAAACTTTTCAGATTGGACTGGGGAAGTGGCTCCACTTGATGTTCGGTATTCCGCCGGGGAACAATCTTAGATCAAGATTGCCGGGGATGCTTGTTAGGAATGTCTGCATACTCCGTTGGGGAATGTTGAGATCTTTGGGGATAATCCAACTTCCTTAAGGCTAACAGTAGATTGACTCTGCTTGGGGGGAGAGTACTGCTGACTTGCTGGAGATATGGTGCCTTATTAGGGCTGATGGGAGACCAACTGTTTGGGAGAGAATTGTTGAATCTTGTCTTACTCGGCGGGGAGTGAAGGTATCTTGGTCGTGTTCTTCCGCTGAACTTGCTTTGGTACCTGGAGGACAGAATAGCTAGATTGCTTAGTTAGGTCTTATTGCCCCAGTTTTTGTGGGAGAAGGTACCTGTGGAGGTGCTTGATGATTGCCGATTGACGAATCTTCTTCTGGTAGGCAAGTGACGAGATGACGGAACATAGTCGTACGCTTTTGATCCATAATTTTTTTGCCTGGACCGCCCTTTCAGGTTTTCAGTCCACCGGGATACCCATTTTTGCCCAAGCCGCCTTTTCAGGTTTTCGACTTTCTGGGTGTACAGGTTCTTCATTTTCATCCCTTATTTTTGCCCGAACCCTTTTGGTTCGCCGGGAGCCCTTATTTTTGCCTAGGTCAGTCGACCTAGCGGGTCTTTGATTGTGCATAGTATCTTTTCGACTATGTTCACGCTCTCAGAATGTAGGGAGTTGCCCCTGTCAGAAGTGTTTTGCCATGCCACTAGAAGATGTTTGATCATGCAAGATTCGTTGCTGGAATGCCCCAAGTGACTCAGGCGGAGATTTGCCCCAGGCTATTTGGAATTTTGAGAGATTCTCCGAATCTTGACTTAACTGCCCCAGATAATGGACCATGATCATGTCTGCCCCTTGGTTGGAAGTACTTTTGTTCACTTAGATATTCGTCGTGCGAATTTCTCTGCTGTTCGAACAAATAGTCATATGCAAACAGTGTTATATCAAGAATGCAAAGCTTATGTATGTCTTGAAGTTTTTGAAAATGCATTTTTTCAGTAAAACAAGCAAATTTTTGCAAAAATGTGATGTCAACTCAGTATTTTACAGCAAGCCTTAAGGAGTCAGGATACCTTTGTAACAGTATGCTTTCGAACTAACCCATGCTTCAGCTAGGACTTTTGAGGGTTATAATGTGGCCTGGTTCATGGTTTAAGAAACAAAGGATAAAGGCTCAAATTATATTTGTACCCACCCGCTCTTCGTGATGTTCTTCAAACCTAAACTTAGTTGATCGTGCGTTAGACCTTGTTTGAGTCTTTGCTCTGATATTCTGGTGATGGTTCGGATGTTGACAGTTTATTTTGAATAGGCAGTCATTTCCCTTTTTTTTTGTTGAGGGTTTGTAGGACCTCTTTCTTTTTTATTTTATTATCCCTGTTTTTGCCTGAACTGTTTCTTTTGTGATTACCGTCAGCGGGATGCCCCAGTTTTGTAAGTCTCCTTCATAGGTTTTGACTTAATGGGCTTTTATTTTTTCTTTGAGATAATGACTGCCTGTCCTTATGATTATTCAGAAACATCATCGTCTTTTGTTTTGGAAGGACTTCTTTGGTGCCATTCGTTGTGCACTTGGATCAACTGAGAGAACTACCCTGCCCCAGGTTATGATTAAGGGTTTTAATTTTTGAAAAGAAAAACTCCTACTTCTTTGGCTCGAAGGGGTTGACGAGGGATTATCATCCTTATAACTCCAGTGTTTAGGAACTGAAACAATGCCTGTACCTCATCAGCGGGGTCTGTTCAAAAGCATATTGTAGATGTCGTGGTATCATTATCGTCATCCTCCCTCAAGAGACTTAGAATTATTAATTGAGAATTGATCATCACCAAAAAAATATGAAAACAGTTTGCATATAGTGAATACGAAATAATTACTTCAAAACAGACATGTGCAATGCATTAATGAAATAACAACGTTTGATATGAATAAAATGTTTGAACAATCAAAAGAAAATTACAACTTGAAAAGATCCTAATGAACAAAAAGTCTTCTCATCTCAGGACTTGTCACTTCAAATGATGAATCCTGCAGGGATGGTAGAAGGACTCAGCTTGACCCCCTTGGGTGAAATCCACTACTCCTTCATTAATCAGGTCCTGGACTTTGTTCTTCAGAGCCCAGCAGTCGGCAGTGTCATGTCCAGGACTATCAGAGTGGTATGCACACCTTTTGTTGGGATGATAGTTAGGAGCAGAGATGTTGGGGTTCCGGGGAGGAGCCCTTAGTGTAATCAGATTCAACCTCAGCAGGTGTTGTAGAGCTTGAAACAACGGCATGTTGAGTTGGGTGAACTGCCTCCTAGACCTGCTTGGCTTACTCTGATCAACCTGTTGCTCTGGGCGGGGTTGTGGTTGGACCTGTGAAGTGGTAGCAATTTGGAGAGGTCTATTCTTCTCCATACCAGACTCTTGTCCTCTTGGAAGCTGATCCATGACCTGGTCCCTGACTTGGGGTGGTTGCTTAGTGTCTTGATGAAGCTGACTGATCATGGTCCTCAACTCTTCTTGCTCCCGAGCTAAGCCTTGGACGAGAGCCATTTGCCCCAGCATCTGGGTTCTCATTGTATCCACCTCATCTTGCAGACGTTTCAGCCATTCGTCCTTGTCATCTTCGGGACTTTTCTTGGCCAAATTCCCCATGAGGAGTGTCCTCAACACTTCTTGCCCCTTGGATAGGCTTAAGAAGATCTCCCTGAACTGAGTCTCTTGAGCATGAGGACCCTGGTTATCTTGTTGGGAAGCCATTGCTCTAATAAACAGCGAAAAAGGGTAAGTGACCTGCAACAAGGGTACCTGTAATGTAATGATATATATGATATGCATACGATGTTTTCAAGGATCTCGCGGGGTAAACAGAGAAATTGTTAGAATTCGCATCTGGTTGCTTGATTGAAGGAACTTCATGTTGTTGAGAGTCCTTCTTCAAGAGTCAAGACTCACCATATCGAGTGGGTCATAGCCCCTGACAACCTTGGCTAGAGGAAAATAAATCCCCTTTGCCCCTTTCTAGATAGTTGGTTCATTATGACCTGCATCACAAACCCTTGAGATCCTTGAAATGGATTAGTCTTTATGTGGGATGTATGCAATGGCATGATGGTATGATGTTATGCTATGCGTGGAGTAGGTAAACCTTGTTATGAGTCCAGATTAAGGACTGTAAACAAAACCTGCAAGAAGCTCAAATGTCAGATAACAAGCATGCAAGTAGTCAAGTTTTAAGACACACAAGTCACACCAGATAGCCCTTAGAGTTTAGGCCAGCATGAAGTTTAGGTACTACCCTCTTGAGGTTGGAGGGCTCAAAACCTGTCCTATCAGAAGTAACCGGGTTCTAAGGATCCCAATATCATTGGATTGTTTTCTGTGTTCATCATTTCGATTTAGCCACTGAACTGGCGACCAAAATATTCCAAGAAAACAACCCTCAACTGAGTGTAGTATCGAGTATCAACCAACTTCGGAATGCACCAAAGTCAGTTATCTCACTACCCTAAAGAGGCCAAGATGGTTCAATTAAGGTTCCTAAGGTCAGTTGATGCTTCACGACACCACGCGGCGGCCCCTTACTCTCCTTGACTTGACTCAAGGGTTACCGGTACTCACCAAAGTGCCACATCAACGTAGTAGACTGCTTCAACCGTGTCGGTATACCCCGCACAGTTCCCTCACAGTCTTGTTGCTACTTTCTAAGAAGGTATCCCCCAGATCCGGGTTAGGATCTATAGAACTCCCAAGACAGTACCCACAATAGTAAAGCAAACAATTCATACAATTGAAAACACAAGTGATCTTAGTCCTAAGGTACACCTCACTTTTATAATGTCCCCAGCAGAGTCGCCAGTTCTATGATCGGTGGATTTAGAACTGACTGTTTAACGCTGGTTCGTGAAATGTCGCGGAAGCAAGAGTCGCCACCGTCTTTTATGTTCTCCAACAAGGAAAGGACAAAAGCACAGCAAAATTCCTTTTCGAGATGTTTCTCGGTTCGGGAGGTAGATTTATAGAAAGGGAAGGTGTTAGCACCCTTTCTATCCGTGGTTATCCACGGGCTCTTAGGTACTTGCTCTTATGTTTTCAAAATGTTTGCTTTTCAAAATGTGAGTGGGTTTGAAAAAGTTTCTTTGAAAGATTTCTGAATAACTCTTGTATCAGTCCTCAAGAGTGTTTGAAAAATTGTTTTGAAAGTTTTTGAAAGTGTCAGTGTGAAAAGATTTTATTTGTTTTTTGAAGAGAGCAAGTATCTATGAGTCATCTACCTACCTTAAGGAATTAGGCTGTGTAAATGTCCTTAAGGTAGTGCCATCCCACCATTGAGAGTTAGGTAGCACCACCGTTGGAGGTGTTCGGGTCAATTCGATTGTAGGGACAGTGTGGTCACCGAAGCAACAGTAGGACACCTTAGAAGCTACCCTTATGTCCTTGATCCTTTTTTAATACGAGGCAACTGTTTCGAGGCAACTATTTCGAGGCGACTGTTTCGAGGCAACTGTTTCGAGGCAACTGTTTCGAGGCAACTGGATCATGGACATAAGGACTTACTAAAACGTCCTATACTTGACGACCACGTTTCGAAGGCAGCAGGTGAGGCGTACCCTAGAAGTGGTGTGTGTATTTGTGTGTTGTTTTCAGTTTAACAGTTATCTTTGATCATGGCATTGTGAGCTACGCTTGTTTTTAATTAACATTCATTCTTTCATACAAGTTAGAATTTAAGAGTGCGGAAAATTAAAAGCGGGAAGATAAAAAGCTACGCTATTACAAGGCGCGGGTCTATACATCGCCAAAGTACAAAGACCCGTTTTGATAAAAGTGCGGAAAGTAAAAGAAAAGCGATAAACCTAATTACTATTACATCCTTGAGCAGTTACATAATATTCAAAAGAAAATAATGCGCGAAGAGAATTAATATTGAACGTTTGAGGGTTTTGACCCTTTTGCTTGAAATTAAATTAAATTAAAGCTAATTAATTATTTTTTTTTTTAAAAAGTGTTTTTTATGTTTTTGGTATTTATGAAATAAAGAAAAGAATTTACAAGGAAACCCTAATTCTAGATTATTTTTGGTTATTAAAGAAAATATTAAAGTTAACCTAATTTAAGCTAATTAATTATTTACATATTTATTTACAAAAATAATAATTAATAATAATAATAAATAATGAGGAAAAATTAATTAAGAAAAAAGATAAAATGTCAAAAAAACCTAATTCTATGCATTTTTTATTTATTAAGGAAAGTGTCAAAATTAAAACCTAATTTAACTAAGTTAGTTATTGAAATTTATTTACAAAAATATTTTAATGGTGAAATTAAATATAAAACATTTTTTTGGTTTCTGATTTTTTATTATGAAAATTATTTTATGGTGAAAAAACAATTAAAACATTAAAAAGAATTAGAAAAGAAAATAAAATAAAATAAAATAAAATGCAAACCAATGGGGGTATCAGGCCCAGAATGGAGGTTTGTTTGAGAAATCCTGGCCCATTAAGACAAAGGCCTCGTTGACCTCCTGATTGTATGCATGATGGTTGACTGGAGTGTACCATGGAATTCACCTTCTGACCATTGGATGGGATCTCCTGGCCACTTGGCAAGCACAGGCATGAGGCTCATGGTAGGCCACTGAATGAAGCGCTGCACTAGAAGGCATTAAAACAAAAGTTATGAATTATGTGAGGGGACCTGGGAATCGAACCCAGGTCCCAATGCCTGCAGTACACGTCTTCAACCAACTGAACCACCAAGCGCATTTGTTATATGGATAGACAAAAAATATAATATATGAAAAAAGATAATTATGCTGAAACAAAGAATAAACGCGCCAATATTTGAATCTCCCAATAGCGTAAGGCCACGTCCATCTTCTTCCTTGTTTTCCCTGCAATTATGAATAAGATAGTGGGGGTTTTAAACCCCCACAAAGCCAAAGTCCAGAAAATAGCGATTAGAAGAGGAGGAAACATAAAAAGGGCGCGAGGGTATCATTTGATTCGCCTTGAGCTTCTGAATTCAGCTGTATAGGTCTAAAGGCCTAATTTTTCCTCTACAAGAAAGCCCTATTTTGAAGCTTCTGAAACCCTAGGTTTCATCCATGGTGAATTTCGTTTCAAGCAGTTTCAGAATAATTAAACTATACCAAACGCTTCAGGAAGATGTTAGTAGCATAAATCAATAATCAAAACACATGAATGATGCGTGGAAATTAAAATTCGATTATGAAATATTTGTGAAGAAACGTGACTCTGTTCTACCTCTTCTTTGAGTATGAGGACCTGTTCTTGATGCCAATAGCTTCCTAGCAATGTCAGTAATGCAATGGAAAAGATTTCAAGCCTTGCATCGTACTGCAAGTTAGATTTCAGTTTTCAAGTTTTGGTTGAAAAGTTGCAAATTGGTTATGCAACTTCAGCATCTTTTTCGTGTCCCTCTCAATAGGGTTTCCTTGTGCATATGTATGTGAAGGATTCTAGGTCAAAAACAAGCCCATAAGTCCATGAATTTATGATTTGAATATTTGATTTTCAATCATGAAATTTCAATCTTTTTTTCAATGAAACTTTGCCAATTATGGAAGATTTTGTCTTGTTGATTGATGCACGAAATCTTTAGCATATTTGGAGTATATTTGCTGCATAAAAAGATTTGAAAACCATTATTTGATATTTTTCTACAATTAAAACTAATTAAATGAATTAATAAGAATAAAAATTCAATTAATTAATTAAAAATAAGAAAATAAATCATTTTGAGCTCAATGGGTCGTGCATAGGCTTTGGGTAATTATTCAAGGAAGAATTTGAGGCCCATTAGCAAATTTGAAGCTTTTTGGGCAATGTTGACTTTTGAAAATTCCCAAAAATTTCCCAACTTCTCTAATGCATATCTTGCTCAATTTTGAAGCTATGAACATGTTCTTGGACATTTTGGAAAGGTCGTGAAGTCCTCTAACCAATGCCTTTGGTACCATGTCATTTTGATTTACCAATCTCAAGTTATGGTCTTTGACTTAAAGTGCCTTTTTGTTGACTTTTGAAAATGACCTATAATGTTGAAATTGATAACTTTTTGTGAGAGCATTTCTTGGACTTGAAGTGTGAAGATGAGTTGTAGGAATTGTCATCCCCTTCAAAATGAGCTTTGGATGGGATTTTTCTGATAAACCATGAAGAAGTTATGCCTTGGTCGATTTGCAGTTGAGTTTTCAGCTGTCCAAAAATAGAAACTTTTGCATCTTGAGACTTTTTGAGCCATGCTTGTGGAATCATGATCAAGAATTGATAAAATGATGATTGTGGATTCAAAATAAGATGTTGACCAAAAATTTTGACTTTTGACTGTCAAATGACCATTTTGCCCCTACAGTTGACTGTGGAGCATTTAGGGTTTTTGACTGTGCAATCTGATGTTGTGAGTCTTGAAACTTGACATATGGATGCTTGACCATGTATATAGGCATATGGAACTTGATTGGACCCTTGGAAACCTCAATTTTTTTGTAAGAACCAAAACCCTAATTTTGACTGTGTTAGGAGGCAATGGGACTGTGCAACCCTTGAGAGATTTTGAACCATTTGGAGGTTGGTCTTGTCAAATCTTGAAGAATATGGGAGGGAAAATTTTGGGGTACAACAGACATGATACGATATAACCTAAATATCACCCGGTAAATTAATAACTTACTTTTTGCTTGCCACTTTACCGCACCAGCACTTGTACAGGTCGGCACATAGAGTTATTTAGGTCGACACATGCAGTCTTTTCTAACATATGTGTCGACACATACAATTTTAAGGTCGACACATAAATCATGTTTTGGTCAAATTTTCATTTTTTTATTCGGAATTTGTCCTTTTTGCCCTAAACTTTTCCAAACTATAAATACCCATTCATGCATCATTTCCAGCTTGATGATACCATAAAATTAGCCTAATCTCTCTCTCTCTCTCTCTCTCTCTCTCTCTCTCTCTCTCTCTCTCTCTTCTTCTTCTTCAACCTTCCAATCTATGCATACACACCAATATTACATTGTGAGGACGTTCTAGTGGGGTTCCATCTAGACGAAGAATTATGGATTTCCAATTGGTTTGGGTTGAGTTTTTGTAGGGGTCTTCATCCGGAAAAACCATCGGGTTTATCCTCTAACATCATTTGTTGAATTGGGGGTTTTCATGCAAGATCGTGTAAGAAGGAATCATCCATTTGAAAAATCCCTTGGAGTGTTTGAAATCTTATCAAGAAAACTTAGAGTGGTTGAAATCATTTTAAGGAAGTAGCAAGAATTGGATGATAGAATCAGTGATCTTGTTTTGATAGTTTACAATCGGATTTAATCGAGTCAAAAATCCCTTGGAGTGTTTGAAATATTTGCAAGGAACCTTGGGTTATTTGAAATCCTATTAAGTAAGTAGCTTAAGCGGCAAATAGGTTGCATCTATCAGTTGATTTGATCTTGCTTAAGATCAAAGGTTGGAAGAAGGAGCATCAACACCAAATTGGAGAATTTTGTATTGTTGTTTATATCTCTTCCTATTGTATTAAATAATTTTTCATATAAGAATTATCCTAGTTCTATTGGAATTAGGCTCAGATGAACCCACACGCGAGGACGACAATAGGGAACTGTGTAGACAAATTCCTTGTGAGTTTTTACTTTTCCGTTTTTACTTGCTTTATTGTTCATCAATCGTTTTAACAAATAGCATTATGATAGTTATTGAATTGTAAGAATTTTCCTCTCAAAATATATTTTTGAATTAGGTGTACATATAGCTTATAATCATTTTTTATTACAAGTAGTTTTGTATATTAACACCACTCAAGGATATTTTTTGAAAATTCACTTGTACGCCAAGTGTTTGATAAAATGATCAAGTTAGTTCTTTGGTTATTTAGCCTTGGAAATAGTATTTAAAAGTGATTGTGTTCAAACAATAAATAAATGGATTATTGAATTGAGTTTTGGATTAATCAATTACGCATTTTGTCTCATAGATTCATCGTTAATAATTTGTATATCTGAGTTTCCAATAAGTTGTTTTTAGACGACTTATCTAGTTAATTGCTCCCGCATCAAACATTTTGAAAACAAATTAAATTCTAGATTTTTGTCTAGAATAATTTGTGCACCTCTATTCACCCCCTCTAAATACGCGCCATCGTCTAACAATACCTAGTATTAGGTGGAACTTATGAATTTATTTGTGTTATGGTTTTAGAATCCTTGTTTGTTGGATTATAAGTTCTCTGTGAGATGTTCATAAGCTTTTAAGCATTGAACATATTATGTGTCAATTCTCATAAGCTTTTAAGCACTGAGTCTTGCGTGTTTTGGAAGTATAACTTCCGGTTGTTTTTGTGCTCTACTTTTGGTTAGAGTTTGCTCCAATTGTTGAGTGTAATTGAAGAGGGATTTGAGGAGGGCCTCATACCTAGGTGTCTCTTAGGTATAAGTTAGCAAAGGGTAGTGATTAAGTGCGTAGACTGTAAACTGGAGGTTTATTGTAAGGTATGCAAATTGATATTATCTAGTTGATTTCGTCCCTGGCTTGGAAGCCCCTAGAGTAGGAAGGTTGTTTCAAATTGGGTAAATATATCTTGTGTTATTTACTTTCAACACTATTATATTGTGTTTATTCATCTTGTTGTTGTGTGTGAAGTCCGATCCGGTGTCTCGACATCTCTTAGGACATCCCGGATCTGATAGCCAAAATTACATAAATCACAATTATTATAAAATATGTAAGGAATAAATATAGTAGGTACAATAGTGTGCTCATATACTTCACATATCACCACATTTCACATACTATATTAACATCATCTCATTTACCTCATCATTACAACATTACACCATTCATCACAATTAAAACAACATTCACTTCGCCACACAAACACC
Organism: Vicia faba; assembly: GCA_948472305.1. Classification (NCBI taxonomy): domain Eukaryota; kingdom Viridiplantae; phylum Streptophyta; class Magnoliopsida; order Fabales; family Fabaceae; genus Vicia; species Vicia faba. The sequence continues at coordinate 1,287,188,630 of OX451737.1, forward strand.
ATGTCATTTAAATCACAACTTCATAAATAATCATTCAAATAATTAAATATTCAATGTCACATAGGATGAACTGCATCAACATAAACTCATGCATATGGTACCAAAACTTCACCGATGACTTAGTCATCTTCCTCCAAAGATCCCCACCAATAGGAATGAGTACCGCTTAGAATTGGAGCACTTAACAAAAATACACCCAATTCACACCATGTGATTGAGCCATCACTGGACAAACTTTCTTTAAACTTCACTGGACCGCGGTCCTTTAAACATATGTTATGAATGCATGATGCACAACATCACAAAGAAACATGACCTCGACTAGTCAAAACGCACCACCATTCACATACTCACCATAGCATCATCATATACTTCATAATACATCATACTATGTCATAACAGCATCAAACACTTCACACAACATCAAGCACATCATAATACAACATAATATCATCATAACATCATCAAACACATCATAACACAACGCATAATGAACATACAAGACCAATTTCATAAAAAGACATAAGCCTCCATAAAATGATCATCTACTGTGTTCAAAATTATTTTTATGTTATATAAAATGTTTTTAGCTTTCCGTAGGTTCGAACGGCGCGTCAAATGGACACCCGAGTCAAAAGTCATGAATTTTCAAAGTTTTACAAAATGTTGTCAAACAATAAGCAATCATATGCATCCATACAACAATCGATTGCTCCCTGAACCAGAGGACAATTTCATAATTTTCAAGCAGTGCAATCGATTGCACCCTTACAACAATAGATTTCTTACTATATCATAAGCAAATATTCACCAAAATTGGAATGTGCAATCATTTGCACATGCACTGCAATTGATTGCACCCTGTGAAAAACAGTTTTACAAATTTTGGAAAGTAACAGTATAAAAGCAATGAACAAAGAAGTGAAGTCTATTGAAGATAACAATACTTGGTCACTTGTCGAATTTCCTCAAGGCAAGAAGGAAATTGATGTGAAGTGTGTATACAAAGTGAAGATGAATCCCAAAGGGGAATTAACTTGACAAAAAGCAAGGCTTGTGAGGAAAGGATTTCTCCAAAAAAAATGAATAGAGTTCGATTAAGTTTTTGCACCCGTGGCTAGAATTGAAACAATTAGGTTAGTTGTTGGTCTAGCAGACATAAACAATTGGAACATATGTTAGATGGATGTGAAGTGTGCATTCATAAATGGACCCTTAAACGAACAAGTTTATGTTAAACAACCAATTGGGTTTGTGAAACATGGCACAGAGAGAGAAAGGTATACAGGCTACATAAAGCCTTGTATGGATTGAAGCAAGCTCAAAGAGCTTGGAATAAGAATATAGATAGTTTCCTAAGGGAGAAGTAATTTGTGAAGTGCACAACTGAATATGGAGTATATGTAAGAGAAGCAATAGTGAATTGCTTAAACTATGTCTCAATGTCGATGACTTATTAATAATAGGTAGCTACAAGATGGAGATCGAAGACTTCAAAGGTGATCTCAACAAGAAATTCGAAATGTATGATCTGGGTGATATTTCATATTTCCTTGGAATCGAATTCTACAAAAGTAGTAGAGGTTTGATGATACGTCAAAGAAGATATGCAGAAGAAATTCTCAAGATATTTGAGATGGAAGAATGCAACTCGACTTTGACACCTGCAGAACTAAGATTGCAGTTGTCGAAAGATTCAGAAGAATATGATGTCGACCCAATCTAATACAGAAGACTTATTGGTTCATTAACATACCTTTGTCATACGATACCCGACTTAGCATACAATGTAGGTATGGTAAGTAGATTCATGCAGAAGCCAAAGGTATCACACCTAACAGTGATGAAGAGGATACTGAGGTATTTGAGAAGAACTCTCGACTATAGCATTTTGTTTCCTACAACTGATAATGGAAAAAAGTTCAAGTTAGTAGGATACACTGATTTGAGTTGGTGTAGTGATGCCGAGGATCAAAAATCTACAACAAGATATGTGTTTATGTTAGATGGTGCACTAATTTCTTGGAGTTAGAGAAATGAACCAATAGTGGTGTTATCATCATGTGAAGAAGAATACATAGATGCTTCTCTTTGTGCATATCAAGCAACATGGATGATAAACTTGGTCGAAGAAATCATAGGGGAATATCATGGAGCAATCACCATGAAGATCGACAACATGTTAGCTATCAACCTGGCGAAGAACCTGATAGCACATGGTCGAAGCAAACATATCGAGATAAGGTTTCATTATCTCGAGAGTAGGTAGATGATAGGAAGATAAACTTGGAACAATGCAGAACTGAGAATCAGATTGCAGACATCATGACAAAAGGAGTGCAAGTCGAAGTATTCAGAAGACTAAGAGCTATGATGAATATAGATATCTTAGACACAATGAAGTAGGTGGTATGTTGAAATTATAATTCCTTTGTTGAATCATTTTTCTTGACAGAAACAAGGAAGTGTCGAAAAGAGTCTATAAAAGTGTGGAAGCAGTTTGTTACACACATATTTGATTTAGATATAAATTAGATAGATTTGATTTAGGTATAAAATAGATTGATTTGATTTAGTTCCAAAATAGGTATTTTGAGCTTTTATAGTTTTGGAGTTTTGTCTTAGGGAGCAAGCTAACCTAAAATTATAAATAGAGAGAGTAACCCCTATTTTTTTGTAATCAAATTGTGTTCACAAAATTTACAGTTGCAAGTGAATAAGAAGTCTTCCATAGTTTATGGGCAGAGAGAAACTATGTAGAAAATCATTGTCTTCTCTTTCTTTGTTTCTTTCATATTTTTCATTGTCATTGTGTGGTGATAACAATCTTGTTCATTAAGATTGAGAGAAATTCTCCATAGGTTTTGGTGGATTTCCAACATAATTAAGTCCCTCACTCATGCATCTCCTAAAAATTACCATTAAATTTAATCAAGAGTCTATATTTTTTTAAAAATAAAAATGAGAATATTGTACATTTCCACACACAATAATCTTACATTGCTTCTCTTTCTATAAGTAATAGCAATTTGTTTCTATAACAATAAATGTCTGTCTTCTATAACAATAATTGTATGTTTGTCATTGAAATTACATGTTTAATCAAATACAAATTTATCCAATTGCTCTTTCGAAAGGTTCTTTAAAATTAGTTAAACCACATATCTATAAGCTTCACCTATAGCAACCAGAAAACAATTTCATGAAGATTTCAATGAAGGCTAACACTTGACAATACTCTTTTATCTTTTAATTTAAAATAAAAGAGTAAATAAATGTCTTTATTCAATCTCATCATGGTATTGTAAATGTTATGTACACTAATTAACATCACAAGTTCCATTTTTTTCCATTTCAAACACAAGGAAAAAGATAATTTTTTGTTGTTTGCAAACTGCACATGGTCATGACTTTCTCCTTGCTATTTCTATCGATGGAATAAGCCAACATATGTCACCGGTGAAATATCATACTATCCTAAGATACTGCCTTATGATTCTTTTTTCCTATTGATGAGGTGTGCCCTGTTTGTCGTAAGGCATTTTTGGATATATTTGGGGAACACATGATTCATTGTAGGGAGCTTCCAGACTTTAAATACCTAGATGACCTTGTTAGGTATGTCTTGTTTGATATATTATGATGTGTCAGAGTATCTGGGAAGAAATAGGCGCCTGTGAATTTTTTTTACTAACCCCCATGATGTTTTATATATATATATTGATCATCACAAGAAACATCAATTTAAAATGACCTATTTTTATTCCAATATTAACTATGAAATGAAATTTAAGATGACTTATTTTTATTCCAATATTAATTATGAAATGAATGGATTTCTCAACACTTAGCTTATTTTTATTTAAATATTAATGATTTCACGTGTCTGCTGTATCTTTCGGTTATGAGGGATTTTTTGATCATATCACTACAATAAATAACATTTTTCATGATGAAACTTTCACGTCATCTAGAAAAAACCGATGTTTTATTCCAAGGCGCGTGATATTTTATTTTTTTTAATAAATAAAACAACTTTTTTCCTCGGTTATTTTAAAAACCGATGTGATATACCATTCTGGACATGCTTCGAATTCCAGCTACTGCATTTTATGTTTTTATTTGTTTACAAGTGTAAAATGAATGATCTAACCCTTTGGTTTCTTTGATAACCCACTACTACGAAAAACCCATTTAACAATGGTTGGTAAATACATATAATCATGCAGAAATAAGCGTTTTTGTGTAGAGTGTTGTTGTAAATTTGCTACTAACAATCACGGTCCTGAGACCGCTGTAGTATATTGGTAAGCTCTCGTGATATCATAACTGTTATGTTTATTAACCGTTGGGTTCGAAACCCAACACCAAATAAATTACATTAGATTGTGGTTAATATAAAAAAACCTGTTGTGGAACTTACCCATAGTTTATTAAATACAAATGTATATTGCTTGTTTTACCTTACACCTCATTAAAGAAAAACAACCATTAAAATTGGTAAAAAAAATTATATAATCTGAAATTTAAACTATTTTTGAAAACCAACTTAAACATACCATTGTATTCAAAATTGCATGCGTCTCATTCAACACATTTTATGTTCTTTAATACATATATGGTTCAATGTTCGGATTCATTTAATGCGTTGATATCTTTTATTATTGTTTACCTCATCATCATCGCTTATCATTGTAATTGTTATGATGATTTATCATCATAACAATCATGACCTTAACAATCACGATGATAATTGACGATGAGGTAAAATAGAATAATAGATATCAATGTATTGTAGGAATCCGACCATTGAACCATATATTATGTGTTAAAGAACATAAAATGTGCTGAATGAGACGCGTGCAATTTTGAATACAATGATTGATATAGGTTGGTTTTCAAATACATCGTAATATTCAAATTATAGTTTCTATGTCAATTTAAATGGTTGCATTTTCATTAAAAGTTTATTGAAACAAACAATATACATAATATATAATAAACTATACTTCATTTTGACATGTCAATCTGTATAAGAATTTAAAGAACAAAATATTGCTAAGTCACAAGAAGCCTTTTTCTTATGAGTTACAAATGTTTTTTTTCTTGTTTTGAGAACATTTGTCAACAAAAACATCATATAAAAACACAACAAATACATGTAACACAATAAAAATAACATACATTTTAGCAACAAAACACTTACAACATACAATATCACAAAATATATTAAGTTGTTTATAGAACGCACCTTTTATTGAAAATAATTGTTGACCTATGAAATTTCCACAATGACTTCATACTTCTTGTATTTTTTTCCATTGCTACACAAACAATATATACCATTATCAACTCATATTATATGATTTCTACCACCATCATCATCATGATATGAAGTTCATCTAGTTTATGAAGTCATGAAAAAGAAATATGAGGTGGATAAAGTTTACACAATAGCTTCATACTTCTTATATTTCTTCTTATAGCTTCTCAAACTAGATGAAGTTTGCTGCTATTATTGTTTCTTGAGTCCTACAAAAACCATGAATATTATCAACTTGTGAAACCGCAAGCTTATTTGTCAACAACACAACATGAAACAACAACATAGAACAACATACAACCAGAAAAGAACAATAAACTATCTAACAAGAATAAAATTATAGGAAAACCTTGTGAAACATAACAACAACATACACGAAAACGAGAGAATAAGGAAAAAGAATGATACATTTATGTAAGAAGAACAAGATTGACGGCTGTAGTGTAAAATATGAATGCTAGTGATGAAGAAAAAAAAAGGGTTTTAGGGTTTTGTTGTGAAAGATACAACGCTAATGTCAAAGAGCGAGTGTTAATTCGCTTATATAAAAATATACTCACAACTGTTTACAACACCAACTATGGTGTTATATATAAATATGTCACAACGGTGGAACACATAAGCCGTAGTCATAACCCTTTAATTTTTTATTTAAAAATACATAAAAAGAAAAGGTGTGCCTTAACATTAAAGGAATAATATATATGATGGTGCTGAGGTTCGAACCCATGAAAGCTTGATGGTATCACCATGGTTGGCTCCACAACCATTGTTATATACAATTAATTTTTAATCAAAAAACAAAAATAATATGACAGCGCCTTAGTTTAGAGATGTCATCATGGTGTAGGAAAGAACTGTGGTGACCATGGCGTTGTTGTTTACGCATTTTGTAGTAGTGACCCGAGAGATAAAATAATCAGATTTTACTATAAAAACACTTGTTGAACATATTTCACCCTAATGTTATCTTATTTGTTGTCGTCCCACCATCGAATGCATCATTTTTTTGGGATGAATTGCAAAATTGGAAAGATGTTCTTCTACCTTGAATAAAACATTTTTTCAGGTTTCACAATTCATCTCAAACAATGTTGTTTTTGTTGTTACATTGTTGTTGTTATTATTGTTGAAGGTTTTGAACAACTATTATTTATTCCTAAAAGTCTTTACTGATGGATTACAAGTACAGCAAAAACATTTTCCAATTTTTGGAACAAACACCTTATTAGAAATTGGATGCATTTAAAGCATGCACATTGTATGCGCTAGTGAAGACAATGATAATGATAACATCAACAATCAGTCTTAGATGCAAAGTTCTGACATTCAAGCATCAACACCTTTATGGTAGATTGCAAGTGCAGAAAAATCATTGAAGAAATTTGTTGTAAATAATTTATTTTAATATTATGTGACAATAATGTAATATTAAAAAATTATAATAATAATTATCACCTCGATTTTTAACCTTAATTGAGGTGATAGTTAAAAAATAATAAATAATAATAGCATTATCTCAGTTATATAAATAAACTGAAGGGTATAATAGTAAGATTTTACTATAAAAGCAATCGTTAGACTTTATCCTAATGTGTGATAATATGAAGCCGCCCAAACTCGCATCATTATTTAGGATAGATTGCAAGACAAAAAAATTCTTCAATGTTCTTCTATCTAGAACAAAACATTTTTCAGCCCTCCTAGTCTATCTTACAAAATGGTGTTGTATTTTTTTTTTTGGAGAAATTTTGTTGTTATATTTTTGCTCATTTGACAGATTACAAGTGCAGAAAATCATCCTTTCTTCAAGTTACACAATGAAGGGAGCTCAGCCTTAGAAAGGTTAAATAGAGATGTGAGCTTAACTTTTCAGAAGATGGATATATGTGAAAAATAAAAATTCTCATGGAGAAATAGATCTCAAGCATCTTGTATGGGTCCTTGACATGTTGTATTTTTAATATTCTGGAGAAACAATCTTGATATTCTGCAAAGATTTGTTGCATACAATGTATTTTTAATATTCTAGGTAAACAATATAATCATTTTTTGTAAAAAAAATTAAAAATTAATCTAACCCCTCGGGTTTATTCCAAAATTGAGAGGATAGTTAAGTGTTATTTTTCAATATTTTCAATGGTCTTAAAGAAATCTTTGTCGTCCATTTAAAGGTTATCAACGTTCAAGAATCTACCATTAGTTATCTGTGTGAAACCTAAGGAACATCCATTATATAAGTTCTCTTATGATATTGGAAATATAACCTAAATGAAACATATGAAGCACTTAAAACCTATGGATACTTGGAAAAGTTCTCTACAATGGATTCCAAGAGAAGAAAATCATTTGGGTTCAAGGTTTATTTTATTAAATTTTTATTTGTACTTAAAATATTTTTGATTATTGATATTAATTATCTTACCCTTTTTTTCACCAGAAATAAATACATGCAAGATCCGTAGAGAATATTCTTGCACCCAATATTTGATCTTCACCTAGATTCAACAATTCAAAGATCTAAAGTATAAATCTAGAGGAAATTTGATTTTTATCTAGATCCCTAGGGAATTTGGTTTTAATTTTAATTTTAATATTCTGGATAAACAATGTAACAATTTCAAAATAATAATAATCATTCCCCTCAATTATTTTGATAAATCAAGATGAAAGATATGCTAGTTTTGAAAATAAAAAAATTTGCTACTGCTGGGTTCAAAATCATGCGATAATAAAATTATACCTAGTGTTTTACACACCAAGGCGATAAGTCTTTACTTTTCATGATCACCTTATTTACCTTGCTTCTTTTGCCGAGGTAAAACACATTTCACGTTCGAGTTTAGTAGCGTTATTTGTAGTAGTGTGTGAAGATTACCAAAGATAGGCACTGGAGTTGATGGTAGAATATCTAGGAGTTGACCCCGAGAGTTCCATTAAAGAATTTGACTTCACCCGTGGGGCTCATGCTAGGTTTATCTATTTGCAGAAGGCGTTTATTGATGAGATAGAAAGATCCTGTAAGTTGTCGGTGATAACGAACATGTATCGCAACATAGATGTATGCTATGAGAGCATACATGTTGTATCTGGTTGGCTGATCAGTCACCATTTCAGCTATGTTTTTTGTTATTTTATCACCAATAATTTAGGAAATATGTATGAATTAGAGTGTGTTCTATTAGTAGTTTTGTCTGTTTCAATTAGATTCAGTGTGTCATGATTTATGAGTTTCTTGAGGATATTTTACGCTTTTGGTATGTCAGCAAGTCAAATGCATGTTTGGGAACACAAAGGATCGAATATTGGATGCAATACCAAGCAAAAGAAATAAAAATATAAGAATTGACTAGAGAATTACTCATACGCGTAATCCTCTAGTTGTTACGCGTATGGCCCTCATCAGTACGTGTAGCCTACACAATCCAGCAAAAGAGTGAAGAAACAAGGGTTCTGCCCTTACGCGTATGAGGTGGTGCATTATGCGTAAGGGATGGCTAGGAAGGGAAGAGCTACGCCTGTTACGCATAGAAAATTGGCACAAAAACAGCCCATTACGCATATGGCCTGGGTATTATGAGTAATGAGGCCCAAAAACATGCAAATCCCTGTTGCTGACTATTTAGGCGAAAAAACGTGATCTCACAAGGGCGACGGATTTTTAGAGATCAAAGACGCGTTTTGAAAGTTGGAGACCTCAAATTTACATTGTAGAGTCATATGTTCAAGAGTATTTCACGATTGAATATTGATTCCTCGTAAGTTTTGTAATGACAACACTTTCCAATTTGTTTTCATTTTCTGTTATGAGTAGCTAAACCCCCCATTACTAGGGGGTAACCCTGATTCTGAGTGTAATGGTTTTATGTTGTTAATGCAATGACCATTTGAATTTCATAATCTTCGATTTGTTCTTATTGATGTTCTTAATGCTTTATCTGTTGGATAATAGATTTCGAATTTGTATGAATGAATTAAGTTGGACAACTATTGTTCGTTGATATGAATAAGAACATTTGATAATAAATATAACCTAGGACTAGGGATATTTTATCTTAATCGGACATTCTTGATATTTGTGTACTTGATAGAAAACCTAATATCATATGGACATAGGCATTAGGTTATTGTGTCATAATCTTCTCACTAAGGACTTAGGAGTAGATATCCTAAAGAACTGGTAATAAATTGTTGTGAATTGTGTTATTGCATTGACAAGGTAAAACTATTACATAAAGAATCACTCACTACCCCTAGCAATCTACTTATATACGTTGATTGTTCTATTATTTTATATTTCATTGCATTCTAGCTATCATTTGAGCAAACAAAACCAAATCCCCAAAGCTTTTGTTTAATTGAAATTATCTCAAAACTCTATCGTTAAGCAATCCTTGAGTTTGATACTTGGAAATTTCCACTTAATTACTACAATAGGCATAAATCGTACACTTGCTATTTTCCTATCAAGTTTTTGGCATAGTTTCCGGGGACTGCCAAAGATAATAGACTTCAAAGATTTATTTCAATTAGAATTTTGTTGCTTCGCGATCAAAATTTTATTTTCTGTTTATTTTAACTTTAATTCACAATCATTCTTACTGATATCTGTCTAATATTTGTATGTGAGGTAAGGCTTTATCTGATTTTCATTTTGACACAGAACCTGAAATTACATGCCAGGCTCAGACTAGCTAGACAAGCAAGACTAGAAGCCTTGAAGGTAGACAAGCTAGATCAAGAAGACGAAGTTTCGGTTCATTTTGAACATTCAGATTCAGGTTTGGGATCCGATACAGAGCAAGAGATAAAAACAGAAATGGGTGAACCCCAGGAAAGGCTTCTTGGAGACTATGGAGGAGCAAATGCTCCAGCTGGTCGGTTGACTATTATTAATCAACCAGTCAACGTTGCTAATTTTCAGTTGCACCCTACAACTATCAGTCAGCTCCAAAAGAGACCTTTTACTGGAAGAATTAATGAAGACACGAATAAGCATTTGCAAAGGTTTCTTACAATGAGAACCACTTTGAAGATCGAGGGGAATTCTGAAGAAGCTAAAAAATTGAGAATGTTCCCGTTCACTCTTGTTGATGATGTTGAAGAATGGTTTTACTCATTACAAGCCAGGAGTAAAACCACTTGGGAACATATGGAAAAAGGCTTTTATGAATGAATAATTTCCTTCCGCAGTTTATATTCGCAAAAGATATGATATCATAAATTTTAAGCCGAAGGAAATAAAGTCTTTATGTGATGTTTATAAGAGGTTCAAACTGTTATTGGTAGCATGTCCCACTCATAACATGGATCAAACTGAGCAGATGCAAGTTTTTGTGAATGGCCTCAGAATGAAGACAAGGAAACTTATCGACACAACTGCTGGTGGCTCATCAAACTTTTCAACAGCCACTGGTATAAAGAAGATCATTGAAGCCATTACTGCAATTGAACATCTGGAATTATATGAGCAAAGTGTTAGTAAGTCGGAGGGAGTGATTGATTTAAAATTATCTGAAGAAGTGGTAAAAATGGAAGATCAGGTGGCTGCTAAAGTTGAAAGAAGGTTAAAGGCCATGAATGTTAGTACTCAACAGGTATCTCGGGTGAAAATGGGTGAAGTTATGGTTTATGATATTTGTAATGGACCTCACTTCACTACTCATTATGTTGCGACTCCGCAACAAGTGGAGGAGATAAATTTTCTGAAATAAAACAAGACCCTTATTTTAATACCTATAATCCGGGATATAAGAATCATCCTAACTTATCTTGGAAAGATCAGCAAGGGAATATTCAAAAGCAGGGACCTAATCAATATCATCCACATTCACCCTATCTGCAGCAATACCAGCAACAAGCTCCTAAGAAAGCGGATAGGGAAATTACCATTGAAAAGATGGTCGCTCAAAGTTCTCAATTCCAAGAAGAGACCAAAAATAACCAAAGGAGCATTAATGCTTCTATTAAAATTCTGGAGGTTCAACTGGGTCAGATAGCACAACAAATCACAAATTCTCAAACATAATATGCCTTACCTATTGCCACTGTAACAAATCTGAAAGATCATAATAATCCGAGAGATCATAAGGAATCTGATACAGAAGACGAATTGCTTGAAGTGGATCTTGAGATCTTATAAAAAAAGACCCTAACAGAGGAACCAATAGTACTAGAGCCACTAGTGAAAGAAAAACCCATTGAGCCAAAATCCATCATAAAGCTTCCCTTTCAAACAAGAAATAAGAAGAAAGTGCAACATGAGAAATTTTTTGAGAAGTTCTTATAGATGCTCAGGAAGTTAGAGGTCAACATTCCATTTTCTGAGGCATTTGATAAGATGCCCATCTATGCAAAATTCATGAAGGACATCATCTCTAAAAAGCGCACCACTGACACTGAACTTATTATACTAACTGAAACTTGTATTGTTATTTTCAGGGTATGAAGATTCCAGTGAAGAAACCAGATAGAGGGCCCGTCACCATTCTATGCACGATTGGAGATGGGTATTTTAAAAAGGAACTTATCGATTTAGGGGTCAGCGTGAGTCTTATGCCATTATCCATATACAACAAATTATGAATAGGAAGTTTTCAAGTCATAAAGATGACACTCCAGTTCGCAGATAATTCAGTAAAGAGACCTTATGGAGTTGTGAAAGATGTTCTGGTTAAAATAGAAAAATTTGTGTTTCCCGTTGATTTTGTGATTCTGGAAATGCCAGAAGACGAGGAAATCCCTCTCATTTTGGGAAGACCTTTCTTAGAAAGATGCATGATAGACATTGAGGGAGGTACCATGACTCTCAAAGTTTATGATGAAGAGCTAAAAATTGATGTGAGAAGAAATAGAGTCATATTGTTGAGATAATCTATACTATGGTAGTTAAATCCATTCACAGTCGAATCCCTAAGTCACTGTTAGAAAGAGTCTGTTGTACCCCAATATTTGCCCTCTCATTTCTCAAAGGATCACTCTGGACCCTCAGGTTTGCTTCCATCCAGTTTCAAGTCTTGAAGTACAACTTTTCAAGAAAATCATTCACAAGGGAAAAATGGTCAAAAATACACTGAAAAGTCAAACTTTGACTTTTAGATCCAAATCAAGTTTCAACAATTACATTTCATCAAAACATGAAATTGGTTCATCAAAAAATCAGAAGTCAGAAGTTACTTTGAAAAAATAAAATTTCTAAGCATTTAGAAAATTTTCTAAGTGTTAAGAGAATATGATACTTCAGGACATCTGAGCCAGCCTCCACGCAAGTGCAGTCAGAAGTTGCAAACACGATTCAGAACATGATGCTTCAATCCGAACATGTAGAAGCGATGTTCTTTGGTCAGAACATGATGCTTCAATCAGAACATGTAGAAGCGATGCTCTTTGGTCAGAACATGATGCTTCAATCAGAACATGTAGAAGCGATGCTCTTTGGTCAGAACATGATGCTTCAATCAGAACATGTAGAAGTGATGCTCTTTGGTCAGAACATGATTCTTCAGCATATGAATTCTATATTCAACGCTCCGGTCAGAACATGCCCCTTAAGAATTTGGAAGTTATGTTTCTGATCTTTTGCGATCAGAACATCACCAAATCCCAAGACCTCGTTTAAACAACCTGTTGCACTGCTACAACACAGTGCTCTAACCAGCAGCTAATCTAGTCCATGCCTGCATTTTTCCAAATCCTATATTTGCATCAAATACAAAAGGCTGTGGTCAAAAATCAATGGAACAATGTTCCATAAAGTTTAAATCCCATTTGTTTTTCCCCCAAAAACCATAACAAATTCACCTATAAATAAGTTGCTCCATCACACTTTCAAGGGGATGGCTTTTGGAGAGAGAGAAATTGTCAAAAGAGAGAAAAGAAATTTGTTAAAACTTCATAAAAAATCCAGAAATCCCAAACATAAAACCAAACCTTTGTTCTTCCTTTTGAATCAAAGAACTTGGCATTTTCTCTTCCGTTGCTCTTGCTGACTCCAGAACATTTGAAGGCAGCAGTTCAAGTTCTAAACGCACACTCTAGATTCAAGGTAAGCCTTTCTGACTTTGCATTTTTTTTCCAAAGGATCACTCTGGACCCTCAGGTTTGCTTCCATCCAGTTTCTAGTCTTGAAGTACAACTTTTCAAGAAAATCATTCACAAGGGAAAAATGGTCAAAAACACACTGAAAAGTCAAACTTTGACTTTTAGATCCAAATCAAGTTTCAACAATTATATTTCATCAAAATATCAGAAGTCAGAAGTTACTTTGAAAAAATCAAATTTCTAAGCATTTAGAAAATTTTCTAAGTGTTAAGAGAATATGATACTTTAGAACTTCTGAGCCAGCCTCCACGCAAGTGCAGTCAGAAGTTGCAAACACGGTTCAGAACATGATGCTTAAATCAGAACATGTAGAAGCGATGCTCTTTGGTCAGAACATGATGCTTCAATTAGAACATGTAGAAGCGATGCTCTTTGGTCAGAACATGATGCTTCAATCAGAACATGTAGAAATGATGTTGTTTGGTCAAAACATGATTCTTTAGCATATGAAGGCTATGTTCAATGCTTCGGTCAGAACATGCCCCTTAAGAATTTTGAGGTTACGTTTCTGATCTTTTACAATCAGAACATCACCAAATCCCAAGACCTCGTTTAAACAACCTGCTGCACTGCTACAACACAGTGCTCTAACCAGCAGCTAATCCAGTCCACGCCTGCATTTTTCCAAATCCTGTATTTGCATCAAATACAAAAGGCTGTGATCAAAAAGCAATGGAACTGTGTTCCAAAAAGTTTAAATCCCATTTGTTTTTCCCCCGAAAACCACAAGAAATTCACCTATAAATAAGTTGTTCCATCACACTTTCAAGGGGCTGGCTTTTGGAGAGAGAGAAATTGTCAAAAGAGAGAAAAGAAATTTGTGAAAACTTCATAAAAAATCCAGAATTCCCAAACAGAAAATCAAATCTTTGTTCTTCCTTTTGAATCAAAGAACTTGGCATTTTCTCTTCCGTTGCTCTTGCTGACTCCAGAACATCTGAAGGCAGCAGTTCAAGTTCTAAACGCACACTCCAGATTCAAGGTAAGCCTTTCTGACTTTGCATTTTTTGTCATTCAGAACATCATTAATATGTAAATATCACAATTAATGTTGTCCCTATCACTGTATAAGTAGAAAAACTGTGGATCAGAACTTCTTTGTTAGGGCTAGACTCAGATTTAGGATTAGAACTTCTATAAACTATTGTGTTGTTATCCTTCTGATTTGTTGTTTATTAAGAACTGAATAAATTGTTGATGTGTTGATTAAAGAGTTGAAATATGGTGTAGAACTTCTGATGTTCACTCACAGTTTTAACATAACACAGAACTTCTGAGTTCTCCTCACTCTTAAAACACACTGAACTTCTGATGTTCATTTACTTGATATGCTAAAGCAAATGTTACCAGAAAAAAGTTGGCTCCGATAAATAGAGGAAATAAAACTTATCTGCCTCCAGCATGTCACACTCCATCTAAAAAGGAAAATAAAATTTATTGTCAGTGTTTGCATGGTATCAAAGTTCCCCAATTTTACTCATCAAACATCAAGAAACTTGTATCAACGAAAGATCTAAAATTGATTGATTTGAAATCTCATGATTGTCATGTATTGATGCAACAACTTCTACTAGTGGCTATTCGTGGAATCCTACCAAAAAATGTGAGAGTAACTATAACCGGATTGTGCTTATTCTTAATGACATATGTAATTAAGTTCTTGATTTCAAAAAATTAGATGAATTAGAAGATGAGGTTGCCATGATCTTGTGTCAATTGGAGATGTATTTTCCTCCATCATTTTTTGATATTATGGTTCACTTACTTGTTCATCTAATCAAAGAAATCTGATTTTGTGGTCCAATTTATTTAAGATGGATGTATCCAATAAAGCGATATATGGAGACCTTTAAAGGATATACGAAAAATCATCATCGACTAAAAGCTTCGATTGTTGAAAGGTGTATCATTGAAGAAGTTGTTGAGTTTTGTACAAAGTATTTGTCGGAAGTAGATTCTAAAGGCATTCTAAAGTCTCGTCATGCTGATCACACAGGCGGAAGAGGTATTCAATGTCTACATGTTACGTCAATGGCTCGGGATGTAGTTATTCAATAATATTTCTATATATTGAATAATATTGACGAAGTGCAACCTTACGTAGATACTCACAAAAGACTTTTGAAGAAAAAATATCTCCGAATGAGCGACAAGTTGTTGTTGATAGAGCATAACAAGAGATTCATAGATTGTTTTAATAAAAAGGTATTTAATGATCATAATGCCTCTGAGATACTTAAGTGATTGTCGTACAAGGAAAAATTTAATGTCATAACTTGGACTGCATACGACATTGGTCATTATACCTTTTATACAAAATCAAAAGATGATCGTAGTACAATGCAAAATAGCGGGGTTATGGTTGAAGTTGAATCAATGTGTTTCTCTAGTTTGAAAGATAAGAATTCTGTATTGGCAACTACCATTTTCAATGGTGTCATTGAGGAGATTTGGGAGATTGATTATATTATTTTCAACGTGACTTTTTTTTAAATGTAAGTGGATTTCCAATAATAGTAATGGTGTACACATTGATGACTTAGGATTCGCACGGATTGACATTTGCAAGACATCTTTTATGACTAAACCATTCATCATGGCTTCTCAAGCAAAACAAGTTTTCTATGTGACCGATTCTTCGGACATATATCAGGAAATGGTCAATCGTTCTCTAAGGAAAACACATTTCTCTTAGTGCTGAAAGTCTTGATATTACATTCACTTATTCTTACACAACACAAGTTCATACCTTATATAATGAAGTTGATGGAGATGTTGTGCATGTTATTCGAATCGATCATGAAGAAGGCATATGAGAAAATTAACAAGTATTTTATTCTTAATTCATAATACATTAATTGTAAGTTATTATTTAAAAATCATAGGTATTTATATGTCAAGACACCAAGAAACAATTCACTGTAGGTTATGTCAGGATTAATTTTATTGGCGCTGCTGAGAATCGAACCTAAGATGTGAACTTTCTAATTTTTTGAACACTAACTGAACCGTTGGACCGTAATTATAAATAACGCATATACACGAATCTTATAAGATAAATTTGAGAGGGAAAGAGAGTATATCAACTTCAACATGCATGGAGAAATTAGAAAATGAGGAGATATCCTTGACCATCTATTAATACTGCCAATAGTCTTTTCAAGTAAAAATGTTAATTGATACAGCTTTAAGTTAATATACAAATATTCATAACCTAAATCTTTTTACACAACTAATTTAAATCAGTATTAAACGAATAAATACCATTTATATTTTTCATGTGTGTTTGCATTAACAGACGAACCTGTTTGTCTGAATGCTAAAGAAATGTATAACATTTATTTTCAAAATACTACTATTTAGAATTAAAACATTTATTAGTTTATTTAGTAATTATATTTTATGTCTCTACCATCAACAAGCAATTGTGTATTTTTAAATGATAAGTTTTTTTTTTGTCAAAAAAAAATTGTTAAGTTTTTTTGTCAAAAAAAATGACAAGTTTTTTTAAATTATTTTTATTTTTATTTTTTCTTATTCCGCAAAATTCTGCTTTCATGGAATGGGAGTTGAGTGGTGTTGGCTCATTATTGTATACAAGTTTTGCTTTCATTACAATTACAAAAGCAAGAAATTTGCATAAGCCTTTAGGCCCATAACATTAATATTTTATATTGGGTGTTGTTTACTACATACAACCTATATAGTGATGAAACACTCTATACAAACCCAAAAATGCCTTATATTTTGGATTATAAAATCCGTACGCGTCTATTCTAAAAAAAATCACTTCGTGACTGTTTCTTTATAATCATAGTTTCATATTCTAATATTTGAATTAATCCCATAACAGGATTTTACATCATTTATCATTTGAGAGTAAGTTAAAAGAAATTTGTCATTTTTTAATACACTTATATATAGGTAATTTACAAATAAATCTCACAATAAATCATACACATTTATCCTTTAATAATAAGATCAAAATAGAAGAACTACTGCGTATATATGAATGTTAAAATGTCAAATACAAAATATTAAAATGTTATAATCAATCAAAGTACAAATCATAATACAAAAATGTCAAATATGCAAAATAAAATATCACTACTATGTATATCTGACACCCCTAATCCTCTCTGGTTGTTGATATTGCAACACATGTGGTGCCTCTAGCTATGGTCTCTCTCCCAATAGCCAAATACAATGGCATATTGGTAAGAGGTAAACGACATGGTCTATCCTTGCTTGCTCCTCCTCAAAGATCTTCTGATTAGCTGCCTTGAGGAATCTACATCTACTTCTACTGTCAGGCAAGGATGTGACACTCTATAAAACTGTTGGATATAGTTGTATATCGTACTCCATGAATGATGAGCTCTCACGTGATGTACATCCACTAAAACCAAAAGATCATAGTACTCTACAAAAATCTCATCAACATCCTTGCAGAGGACAGTGGCAGGAGTAACAACATTGAGGCCTCTAGGCATTACCCTGCATATACCAAAACTTATACATGACCCACTCAATTAAAATATGGGTATATAAGTAGAGACTCACATGTCATCCATTTAGAGTAGAAGGATGTCACTTATGAGGGTCGTGTGTCACGATGATCAACATATGACTTAATCAAATATCATCTGGCATGATACAGTCAAGTGCAACTCAAAATGGCTCAATCGCATGATTCCTTCTGAGTGGGATGGTCGAGCATGCACCTGGAAAATCCTCAGATTATTCTTTCACATATGCTTAGTCGGCAAGACACGGAAAATACTGGTGGATACATGCCTGAAAATAGTTCAGATGAAATATTAGTAACATAACAGTGTAACACAGGTATTATGATGTTAAAAATAGTAAAGATGCAGAAAATTATTGTAAATAGACAGTTATTTCCAGTCAATTAGAGTCTTCCATATACTACCCTTAGCTAGTTTAGAGTAGAAGTACGCCAAACAAGAAACCCCCAGTTATACTCAAGAATTATCTCAAAGTCAATAAAATATATAAGGTAGATAATGTGCAGATAGGTTAAACTTTTGTCCATAAAAATGGATGTTGTTATACGGTGGAAGAATTGACTTGGGTGTTTTGTGTTTGATCGTAATTGTTGTGGATAGCAAGAGTCGCTACCGACTTTTCTTTTATCCAATAAAGGTAAGGGTGAAAAGAACAAGAAAGACCTTTTGAGAATTTTCTAGAGTTCGGGGGGTAGGTTATGAAAAGGGAAGATGTTAGCACCCTTTACATCCGTAGTTATCTACAGGCTCTTCGTTTCTAGCTCACTTTGAAATTCTTTGTTTGAAATATGTTTGTGATGGTTTGAAAGTATTTTTGAAAAGTGCCTTTATTTAGGAGAACTTTGTAATGATTCTCGTCTCTATAAGAATGTATATAAAGTGTTAACTTTTGAAAATATTTCATGAAAGTGTTGGTGTGTTTGAAAGATATTTTGAAAGTATAAGTGTGAAAATGGTTTTATTTGTGAGCAAGCAACTACGAGCGTTCTACCTATTCAAAAAGTCTCAGTTCTTTTCCTCCTCCTTTAGATAGTGTTATCTTACTATTAGTTCGTAAGCAACTATATCATTGGATATGAAGGGACAAATGTGGGTCATCGTACAGTCATAGAAGGCAACATTGTAGGATACTTTAGCAATTTGTTGTGAGGGTCTAAGATCGTTTATCAAAGGCAACATCGAAGGGTCATCGAGGGACTATGATCTTGTATTCGATGGTCATTGCTAAAGTATCCCACGTTCGAGGGACACGATTGTTTTATTACTAAGGCAAAAAGTGTGGGTTAACCCTAGAGGTGAAAGTGTGCAAAGTATATTATTTTCATGCATTTTTATCTTGAATTAGGGTTGTCTAGTATTGGTTTTAAGTCTTGCCAATCAAACCCTAATTACTAGCAATAATATGGAAAACGATAAATTGCGGAAATTTAAAGTTCTACGCTATTACATCATTTAGGGGATGGGGTTATAAATTACAAATGAGGATGAAATAAATTGAAACCTAATAACTATTACAACCATATTGAATAATAGAATGTAAAATATACAAGAATATAGAGATAGTCTAACAGAGAAGAAAATTATTTTTTATAGTTTTGTCGTGAAAAAGTTTTAAAGTTAACCTAATTAACTAAAGCAAGAAATTAATTGATTAAATACTAAGTTAATTTAAAAGATAAAATCAAAACCTAACTCTAAGTTAATTAATTAATTTTAAGAATGAAAATGTATTTTTTAGGGTTTTTGTTTTAAAGAAATGAATAAAAACGTGAAAATATTATTGTCTATATATATTTTTGTATTTTTTAATAAAATAATAATAAGAATAAAAAAAATAAAAAAATATAAAAATATAAAAGTTGGGTTAAGGGGTTTGAAAATGAAAAGTGTGTTAGGAAATAAAATAGTTTTTTTCTTTGTTTAGGGCCCAAAATTGTTTTTGTTCTCAATTAGAAAATAAATAAAAAAATAAAATAAAAAATGGGTTGCGTGTGTTGGAGTATTCAGGGGGGTGTTAGGGATACAAATAGGATGGCCCATCAGGAGGGAGGCCCAGGCGCGCTAGCAAGAAAAAATAAAACAAGGAAATGTTAGAAAAATGAAAAAAAGGTAGCGCTGGAACTTGAACCCTGGACCTTATAGACCAAAGCCTTATGCGCGCGCCTTCTGCCACTACGATAGCTATTTCATCCGTGAATAATACAACATGAAATAAACTTAAAATAAACCAAGACCTAAACATGCCATCTTCTTCTTCCTCGCGCCAACCTCCTTGGACAAGATTTTCAAATTTCGTATCTTGTTCATTTCTCAATCATTCTCAAAAGTGTAAACATCAAACTTGTTAGATATTTCACCATTATTTCAAATATGTAAACTAATTAATCTAAATCTCAAAGATGAACATGAATTTTATTGGTACTAAATTTTGACCTAAATATTTCAGAAAGTTCAGACTTGAAAATAACACTACCCAAGCAATATAAATGAAATCTAAGGGCATCGTTAGTTTCAGGACTATAATGTCTATATTTTATCTTCACAAATCAGAATCAAATGATGCTTGTATGAAGAGTTAAAAGTTCAGAAAACTTACCTTGCAAGTGAAGATCATGTTTTGAGTTAGAGCAACTTTCAAGGTGTTGTAATGATCAGAATAGCTTTAGTGATCCTCCAGGAAGCTAATCTAATGCTTAACTTGAGCTGAGAATGCCTGGATTGTTTCAGAGAAGTCAAGTTACAGAGGTGCAAAGTGAGGTTTGGACAATGGTGATGGAGGTGTTACAGCTGTGAAACAGGGAGGAGGATGCGTTATATTTTATGTAAGGAAGCTTTAGGATTGATTTGGAGAAGAAACGCACGAGTGGATAATGAGATAGAAGTTTTTAAGCAGAAATGGTAAGTTATGGAAGTTTGAATGCAAATATGAGTTTGAGGGAGTTTGAGTGAGTTTCAAGGCTTGTAATTCGTGTCTTAGGTTGCCAATGACCTCTCTATTTATAGGCAAGATGTTTGACATGTTGAAGTAAGCAAAATTTTGAGATAACATGTTATGGTTTGGTTGAAAATGAGAAATCAAGTTGAATGGATTTTCATAGTTCCAAGGTTCAAGTACAAGCATGGTCTGAGTTTGTTGGGTGCAGGGAGGTTTCTTCTTCACTTTAAAATGGAGTGTGATCATAAGAAACAAGTGAGAGGCTCAATGAATTGACTTATGCATAAAGCTTTCTTTACAAGAATGGAAATGGTAACTTTGTGCCAAAAATGGAAATTTGTCTTGGACAATGGTTCAAACACTTGGATAATAGCTCAATCAATTGTGTAAAAATTTAACTATGGAGTGATTTTCAAGTTAGAAGGCCTGCAAAGCAATATTATGCATCATAGCTATGGGATTAGGTTATGTGTTCTTCATGAAAATGCCTTGTAATTCAAGTTTATCATGCCAACTTCTTCTCTTCGATTCTCCTAGGTCAAAAATGATATCTTCAACTTCTTGGACATTTTGGAAAGCTTGAAACATCCTCTATAACTTTAATGTTTTCCACTTTTTCAAAATATAATTAGAACTATGTGAAAAATGGTCAAGAAGTTGGGGAAAAAATCAGCCTAAACTAGGTCAAAATTTCACTAAGTGTTTAAGAAAAAGTGCATGACTTCATGGGCTTATAACTCAAAATCTAGGCATTTTTTGGATATGAGCCCTATAATAAAAATTTATAGATCTAATCAAGATCTACAACTCTCATGTTAAAAATTTCCTTTGAATCATCTTGCATCTTGGTGAAAAATGGGCATGAAGTAATGAAATTATCAAGTATATAAAACACTTAGAAAATTTCTAAGTATTGAAAACTTTGAGTTTTCATGGACTTTTATTGAATTCTTGATTATTGATGATCAATATTCCTATTTTTTCATATCTTGATGGATTTTGATCTTTGAAATCAAATCTTGATAAAAAAAAGTCAAAGTTTGACTTTTTCTATATCAGTTGACTATTCATCGGTTGATCAAATTTCAACTATCAATCCATTGATCTTGAGGAATGTTTTGAAATATGAAATTAGGTCAACATGTTTTACTTGAATTCTTTATATTATTCTTCAAGCCATTAGATCATGTATTAGGTCAAAAGTCACTGATCAGTCAATTACAATCAAAACCCTAATTTTGACCATTTTGACCTTTTGGTAAATTGAGTGTTTTTATTGATGGATTATGATCAATAATTGATAAAATTATGAATATGACTTTAAAATTTTTATGTTGTCCAAAAATCATGAAGTTTGACTTTAGGTTGACCACAATTGACTTTTTATCCAATACATTTGCTTTTCAGTCATCTGAGTAATTGATTGAGCAAAATTGTGATTCAAGACTTGAAACTTGACATGAGTATTCTTGGAGGTCCATAATGATCCATGAAGGTCATTTGAGGTATTATAAGTTCAATTATCCTTGTGAAAATCAAAAACCTAATTTGAGGCATCAATGTTTAGGAGATGGTTTGACCTAGTCAACACTTGTGCAAACTTGAGCTTTTTGAGATCTTGTGAGAAATGTCTTGAGGAAGGAGAGGGAAAATTTTGGGGTACAAAAGCTTCCCCTTTTAAATCTTCTTAAACCTGAAGAGTTAGATTAGAGGGTCCGTCATTCGTAACTTGAAGGTGGAAGGTGATTGAGCACTAGAGCACCCAAAAATTTGCACTCACAAGAAATAACGATGTTAGTTGATTGTGTCAGGAATGGGCTTAAAGATGCCATTTGGAGAGTGATGGAATGTTTTCAGAGATGGGCTTATAGATGCCATCCAAAGTGACTGCTGGTAAGGATTGGAAGAAGTATCATAATAAAGCTTTGGTCGATTTATACTGAAATAGAGAAAGTGTCTACCGGAACAGAATCAGGATAAATCATTGATTGATTTAAACTGAACCAGCAGAGGTCTTGAATAACATTTAACTGGATAACAAATCAGTATAAATCTTCGGAGCGATTTAACTGAACCATAGAAAGTGTCTACCGGAACGGAATCAGGATAAATCATTGGTCGATTTAAAGTAAACTAGCAGAGGTCTTAAATAATATTTAACTGGATAGTGAATCAGTATAAATCTTCGGAGCGATTTAACTGAACCAGAGAAATAGTATACGGGAACGGAATCAGGATAAATCAGTGGTCGATTTAAATTGAACCAACAAAGGTCTTGAATAATCTTTAACTGGATAGCAAATCAGTATAAATATTTGGAGAGATTTAACTGAACCAGAGAAAGAGTCTACCGAAACGGAATCAGGATAAATTATTGGTCGATTTAAACTAAACCAACAGAGGTCTTAAATAGTCTTTAACTGGATAGAGAATCAGTATAAATCTTCAGAGCGATTTAACTAAACCAGAGAAAGAGTCTATCGGAACGGAATCAGGATAAATAATTGGTCGATTTAAACTAAACCAGCAGAGGTCTTCAATAATCTTTAACTGGATAATGAATCAGTATAAATCTTCATAACGATTTAACTGAAACAGGGAAAGTGTCTACTGGAACGGAATCAAGATAAATCATTGTTCAATTTAAACTGAACCAGCAAAGGTCTTGAATAATCTTTAATTGGATAACGAATCAATATAAATTTTCAGAGCGATTTAACTGAACCAAAGAAAGTGTCTACCGGAACTGAATTAGGATAAATCATTGGTCAATTTAAACTAAACCAACAGAGGTCTTGAATAATCTTTAACTAGATAACGAATTAGTATAAATCTTCAGAGTGATTTAACTGAACCAGGGAAAGTATCTACCGGAACAGAATCAGGATAAATCATTGGTTGATTTAAACTAAACTAGTATAGGTGTTGAATAATCTTTAATTGGATAACGAATAAGTATAAATCTTCAGAGCGATTTAACTGAACCAGAGAAAGATTCTACCAGAACAGAATCAGGATAAATCATTGGTCGACTTAAACTGAACCAGCAGATAAAATGTTTGTCGCTGACGGTATTCATCTAGTGATTGTTCTTTCCTGAAAAGGTAAAGTATTAGTTGTAATGCAATGTCATGATGCATGAATTGTGTAATGATGTTCTCAAAATAAATGAGATTGTGCTATATGCATTTTGTATGCATATGTCATGATGTATGAATGTGAAATGTTATTTGAAGTGTATCTTTGTCTGGGAAAATAAATCCTTGACAACTGCTGGGGATTTTTCTGGGAAACTAAATCCCGGACTACTGTTGGAGATGAATAGAATGTATCTCTTCAACCTTGTTTAGAATGTTTCCGCTTGGAATTCCTGTTTGTTGTTTGAGGAAACTCTGCGGGGAGTGTTGATTTCTGTTTGGGGAGTAGAGTTTAGGAACCTTGGTTATCCATTGCTCTACTGGGGAACTTAATTCTCATATTCCATGACTAGGGATAAAAGAGATGATAAGAATTCTGATCGTTTGGGGAAGATGAAGTTAACTGGTATCTGGTCAGGTTCCAGGCTTCGCAACAACTTTTTGGTGATAGTATCAACTCTGCTGGGGACAAGGGGTGTTGTCCGTTTGAGAAGTAAACTCAAGATGGAGAGATTGTAGTCCATTGGGGAAATAAACCCTATCGAGGAAGGTATTATGAAGACCTTACTGGGGAAATGTATTCATCTGAGGAAGAATTTTTGCAGGGTTTCTTTCTCAGCTTTGGGAAACTCGGAAGAGAAATTTCAGGAGATACACTGATTGGCACTCTGGATGGAGAATGCATGAATTCACTCTGTGGAGATAATTTCATTGAAGTAACTCTATGGGGATAATTTTAATGAAGTAACTCTGGGGATACCCCAAATCCTTGAGTAAATACTTATTACTATTCTTTTGTGTATACTTATTAACAATTACTCATGTTCATATGCATATGTTCATTTAATTTTAGTCATTGTACGTTTTTGCGATCAAAATAGAAAAAAAAAGTTTGCACTTCAAAGTATATTTGTATTGATAATCTGCCTATAAACAAGCGTTTTTTGTATAGGGAGACGAAAATCCTAGTAAAAGGAAGTCATCGAAAAATGAAAAGAATACAAAGTGAAAACAAAAATTATATAGCCATGTGGAAGTGATCTCAATGGGTTCCAACTCCTCTATTTCCCCTATGTATTCAAACATCATCTCTTGTCGTTGAAAGAAGTTGATTGAATTGAAATCGTACCATTTGGACTTTTGACCTTGGTAATAAAGCTAGCTGTAGTGATTCAACTGTTAGAACATAGTTTGATTCTACAACCCTTGAGTAAAGTTTTGATGATAACAAAATACAAAGGATAAAATTATTTCTAAGGCATATACAAAGAACAATTATGCTCCTGAAAATTATGCTATGTATATGCAGAAGCTCTGATGGAATCAGCATCAGAATAGAAGCAGCATCAGAAGATCAACAATCTATGTTACACGCTGAAACATTGGAGTCTGATGACCAGAATCTGTACCTAATCAAATACACTCTGACTCTGATCAAAGACATCTTTTCCAAGTCATCTACACTCTGAAGCGTTATCAGCAGATACAGCAAAGAAGATTCTGAAACGTTACTAGGCATTCAAGACTGAATTAAATGCTAACGGCTTTCTTCAGACAAAGATCTTCTACAAAAGGAAAGTGCATTATTATCATTAAACCTGCTTTATGGACAACGTATCCTTGCTTGCATGTATAAATATGACTACTTGTGAAAAGAAGCACGTACGTACGCACTCAATTTGCTAAGCTATTTCAAACCACGCTCATTCAAAGCTTTAGCAAAGTCATTTTATTCCAATCTTAGTTTGTGTAATTATCACAGTTGTGATATATAGTTTTGTAAGAAAACAACATACACACTAGTTCAATTCATTTCTAAAAGATTTCCTTGAGATAAACCGGTATGTGGTTGTACTCAAGAAGACTTTAACAATTGTTAAAGTAGCTATTGTAATCCTTTGAAAATAGTGGATTAAGACCTCGTTGGAGAGAGGTGAAATCACCTTGACGGGTGGACTGGAGTAGTTTGAGATCAAACGAATCAGGATAAAAATACTGTGTTGTCAAGCCATTTGTTTTAAGTTTTACAATTCAAGCCCCCCTTCTTGTGTTTTTCACATCTTCAATTGGCATCAGAGCTCCTGGTTCTGAGCTTTAACACTTAACCGTGTCAGTACAAGATCCAGTGTCAGAAAAACACAATGGTAGGACCAAGTCAAAACATCAGCAATGACAACAATGAAGAAAGGGACAAATTCAATGGCAAACCTCCAGTATTTGATGTAGAAAACTTTGACTACTGGAAAGACATAATTGAGAGTTTCTTTCTGGCCCATGATGCTGATCTGTGGGACATGGTGACTGATGGATACACACACCTAGTGGATGGACGTGGTCAGAAGATTGACAGGAAAATGATGTCTGATCAGCAAAAGCGTGAGTTCAGAAATCATCACAAGGCCAGAATAATTCTTCTCAGTGCTATCTCATATTCAGAGTATGAGAAAATATCAAACAGAGAAACTGCTAAGAATATGTTTGATTCTCTGAGAATGACGCATGAAGGCAACATTCAAGTCAAAGAAACAAAAGCCCTTGCGCTCATTCAGAAGTATGAGGCATTCAAGATGGAAGACAGTGAATCCATAGAAGCTATGTTTTCAAGATTTCAAATTCTTGTTGCTGGTCTAAAAGTTCTTGACAAAGGATATTCCACTGCTGATCATGTCAAGAAGATCATCAGAAGCTTGCCAAAACAATGGAGGCCAATGGTCACAACGCTTAAACTAGCCAAGGATCTCAACAAAATCTCTCTGGAGGAACTTATCAGCTCCCTCAGAAGTCACGAGATAGAGCTAGAAGCAGATGAACCTCAAAAGCAAGGTAAGCCATTAGCTTTAAAATCTAACAGAAAATCTAACTCCAAAGTTTTGCAGGCTGTGGAAGAAACCTCTGATGGATCCTCATCAGAAGAAGATGAATTGTCTCTTCTCTCCAGAAGGGTGAACCAACTGTGGAAGTAGAGGCAAAGGAAGTTAAGGAATCCTAGAAGATCAGAAAATCAGAATGAATCTTCCTCCAGATACAGAAGGTCAGAATCCTCCTCTGGAAACAAAAGATCTGAAGGCTCATCAGGATACAAAAAGCCAAACTATAAAGACATCATCTGCTATGAGTGTAACGAGCAAGGGCACTACAAAAGTGATTTCCCAAAGCTTTAGAAGGAGAAGCCTAAAAATAAGTTTGGCAAAGAAAATAAGAAGAGTCTCATGGCTACATGGGATGATTCTGATACATCTGAAGCTGACTCAGAATCAGATGATGAAAGAACAAACATAGCTCTCATGGCAAACGTATCTGAAGACAGTGAAGCTTCTAAGTCAGACTCTAAATCAGACACAGAAGAGGTATTCCCTGACTTTACTATTAATTTTACCAAGGCTGAATTAGCAGAAAGCCTTAATAAAATTCTGGAAAGGTATCAGCAGATCAGAGTCAAATTCAGAAACCTGAAAAGGAATCTTGCTTCTGACTCTGATAAGACTGAGAGTCTCAAATTGGAGAATTCTGAGTTAAAAGATAAAATTTCAAATTTAGAAAATCAAATGCATAACTCTCAGAAGGAAACAATCCCTGAAACTCCCAACAATACTGATGAGATCATCAAAAAGTATGATCACAACTTTCAGAAGTTTCTAGCTAAAAACATAGACAGAAGCAAAATGGCTTCAATGATCTATGGGGTTAGCAGAAACGGAAGAAAAGGGATAGGATATCAAGGTAAGGTTCCTACACCAAAAATGCCATGGATTTAGTTATAAAGCGTACTCCACTTGACTCACACTTTACATATGGGCACACACATGACATAAAATATACAAGTATTGATTACTCTGCCAAACCAAAATTCAACCAGAGTTTTGGTAGAACTAATAAATCAGGAGCCAAGAAAATATGAGTACCTAAGGATAAAATTATACATGTGGCAGATATCTTTAGCAGCAAAGAAAAAACACCAATCATGGTACCTGGACTCTGGCTGCTCACGACACATGACGGGAAGAAGGCATATGTTCCAAAGCCTGGAACTTAAGCCTGGAGGCCACATAGGTTTTGGAGGAAATCAGAGGGGAAAGATCATTGGCTCTGGAACATTAGGTAATGAAAATCTTCCCTCTATTAGTAATGTTTTATTAGTTGATGGATTAATTCATAACCTGTTATCCATAAGTCAATTAAGTGATAACGGTTATGATATAATCTTCAATCAAAATTCATGCAAAGCTGTTAGTCAGAAAGATGGGACTATCCTATTTAATGGAAAGAGGAAAAACAACATTTATAAAATCAAACTTTATGAACTGAAAAGTCAGAACGTAAAATGTCTTCTGTCTGTTAACAACGAGCAATGGATCTGGCATATAAGATTGGGTCATGTTAGTATGAGAAGAATATCTCAGATTAACAAACTCAATCTGGTCAGAGGACTTCCTAACTTGAAGTTCAATTCTGATGCTCTGTGTGAAGCATGTCAGAAAGGCAAGTTTGCAAAACCTGCTTTCAAATCCAAAAACGTTGTTTCCACCTCTAAGCCATTAGAACTTCTGCATATTGACTTATTTGGTCCAGTAAAGATTGCCTCGGTCAGTGGCAAGAAGTATTGGTTAGTAATCGTAGATGACTATAGCAGATGGACATGGGTAAAGTTCTTAAGGCACAAGGACGAGTCACACCCTGTGTTTGTTACCTTCTGCAACCAAGTTCAAAACGAAAAGAATCTTAGAATTGTCAAAGTCAGAAGTGATCATGGTGGAGAATTTGAAAATAAAGATTTTGAATTATTCTTTAATGAAAAAGGCATTCTGCATGACTTTTCTTGTCCTAGAACTCCCCGGCAAAATGGAGTTGTAGAACGAAAGAACAAAACATTGCAAGAAATGGCCAGAACCATGATCAACGAGACTAACGTTGCTAAGATCTTTTGGGCAGAAGCAATAAACACAGCGTGTTACATTCAGAATAGAATCTCCATCAGACCTATTCTGGAAAAGACTCCATATGAATTGTGGAAGAATAGAAAACCCAACATTTCCTATTTTCACCCATTTGGATGTATATGTTTTATTTTGAATACAAAAAATTATTTGAACAAGTTTGACTCTAAAGCACAAAAGTGTATTATGTTAGGATACTCTGAACGCTCAAGAGGGTACAGAGTATACAATACAGAAACACAAATGGTTGAAGAGTCAATCAGTGTTCGGTTTGATGATAAGCTTGACTCTCAAAAGTCAAAGCAGAATGAACTCCTTGCAGGTATGGAAGTTGAACTCACATGTACTGCAGACAACTCAGAGTCTCTCAACAGAGACACTCCCTCAACATCAGAAAGAGTCACTACAAGAAACCCAACACCTTCTAGTGATCAACTCCAGAAAAGACCATCCAGAAGCAGAATTGATCACCCAGAAGAAACAATCTTAGGAAGGAAGGAAGATCCAATCAAAACAAGATCTACCTTTAGAAACTCTGAAGAATCCCTCATGGGACTTGTTTCTCTGATTGAACCAACAACAATTAATGAAGCACTTCTGGACAATGACTGGATTCTGGCAATGCAGGAGGAGATGAATCAGTTTACAAGAAATGACGTATGGAATCTGGTTCCCAAACCAAAAGGATTCAACGTCATAGGCACAAAATGGGTGTTCAGAAACAAACTGAACGAGCAAGGTGAAGTCATCAGAAACAAAGCACGGCTGGTAGCACAAGGTTATAGTCAGCAAGAAGGGATAGACTATACAGAAACCTTTTCTCCAGTCGCCAGGTTAGAATCTATCAGACTTTTAATTTCATTTGCGGTCAATAAAAGCATTACTCTGTATCAGATGGATGTCAAGAGTGCATTCTTAAATGGCTATATAGAAGAAGAGGTTTATGTGCACCAACCCCCTGGTTTTGAAAGTTCCAAAAATCCAGAATATGTTTTCAAACTAAAGAAGTCACTCTATGGTCTAAAACAAGCTCCCAGAGCTTGGTATGAAAGACTAAGTAACTTCCTGTTAGAAAAGGAATTCACCAGAGGGAAAGTGGACACAACCCTGTTCAGTAAGACAGTTAAGAATGACATCTTAGTATGTCAAATTTATGTTGATGACATTATATTTGGATCCACTAAACCCTCTCTGGGAAGAGAGTTTGCTAAATGTATGCAGGCAGAATTTTAGATGAGCCTGATGGGGGAACTAAAGTTCTTTCTGGGAATTCAAATTAATCAAACCCCAGAAGGAACCTACATTCATCAGAGCAAATATGTCAGAGAACTTCTGAAGAAATTTGATCTCTCAGAATGTAAGCCCTCAAGAATTCCAATGCATCCCACGTGCATTCTGGAAAAAGAAGAGGTAAGTAGCAAAGTAGAACAGAAGGTCTACAGAGGTATGATTGGTTTTCTTCTCTATCTGACGGCCTCAAGGCCTGACATTCTATTCAGTGTTTGCATTTGTGTTAGATTCCAATCAGATCCTAGAGAATCTCACTTAACAGCAGTTAAGCGAATTTTCAAGTATCTGAAAGGTACTACTAATCTGGGTTTGTGTTATAGAAAATCAAGTGATTACAGCTTAGTAGGATACTATGATGCTGATTTTGCTGGAGACATATTAGAAAGGAAAAGCACTTCTGGAAGCTGCCAGTTTCTGGGAGAAAATCTGATCTCATGGTCCAGCAAAAGACAATCCACAATAGCTCTATCAACCGCAGAAGCTGAATACATAGCAGCAGCTGTATGTAGCACGCAAATGCTTTGGATGAAAAGTCAACTTGAGGACTTCAATATATTTGAGAGTAACATCCCTATCCTCTGTGACAATACTTCTGCTATTTGTCTAAGTAAAAATCCTATTTTGCATTGTAGGGCTAAGCATATAGAGATAAAACATCATTTTATTAGGGACTATATTGAGAAAGGGATTCTAAATTTAAAATTTATTAACACAGACCATCAATGGGCTGATATCTTTACAAAACCTCTTTCTGAAGATAGGTTCAACTTCATTATGAAACATCTCAGCATGAAGCTCTGCCCAAAATAAAACTGTTTTGCTTCCATATCTTAACCTTCAGAACTTTGTTTATTTTTCTGTGAACTACTGATCAATCTTCCTTCAGATCTTTAGAAGTACAGATTGTATCAGAATCTATCCATGAAGATCTGAGCGCTTCATTTCAAGGATAGAAATGTGCTGTTCACTCAAGCAAACAGGTGTCATCCAGTCATTAGCTACTTTCTGAGGCTGAACACGCGTTCACGTTTCTGAAAGGTCAAAAGCGCTGATTGGATGTATTGGGATACATGTCATGGGTAACCGTTCCAATATCTTTTTAAATCCCCCAAAATCAGCTGTCATTAAATGCTCATAATCATTATAATTCATTAAATGCTCTCCTACCGTTTATGTTTTCAAAATATTTTTTCAAAATCTATTTAAACTCATCTCTCACTCTTTACACTCTTTCACTTTTACTTTCATTTTCTCTACAAACTAATTGATTTCTGTTTGCATCCTTTCTCAAAACCCTTTAAAATTCCTCTCAAAACCTTCTGTACGAACATGGCTTCCTCAAGCAATCCAACTTTCAGTACTCAGAGAACAGATTCCTCCGAACAATATGAAGAACCCTTCAGAACTTTTCTCACACCCATCAAAAATCTAGAAGTACTCTCAGAATTGATTGTGGACTTTAACAGTCTTCAAGAGAACGGGTTTAATCTCTCTGAAGAGGTAAAGGCTCAAGGCTGGAACAGATATTTTGACCGACTGGTAGGTCTAACATTGCCAATCCTTGTGAAGGAGTTTTGGATTCATGCTTCATCTTCCAACCATCAAGTTACTTCATACATAATGGGGAAGAAGATAGTCATAACTGAGGACCTTATTGCAAGATTAATAGGCTACAATGGTGGTGGTGTACGATGTATAGACATGGCTGAAAGATGTGTCGATGTCGCCCTAATTGCTAGAGAAATCTTCACTCTGGTTCTTCCCTCCAGCAAGATAAGGGATCTTAAAGACCATCACAGAATATGGGCCAAAATTATTCTGGGATGCATAAACCACAGGAAGCTAACCAGCTCTCTTGAATACATCAATATTGATCAGCAATTTCTGATCTACTTCATCTCCCAGAAGATTAAGGTGAATCTGGCTCATCTGCTGTTCAACCATCTAAGGACTAGTGTTAAGGAAACTAGAGAAGAGGAGCGCACAAAAAGGGACTGGATACCCCTAGGAAGGCTTATATCAGATATTCTAACAGAGAATAAGCTGATTGATCATCTAATAGAAGCTCAGGAAATCAACTCTTTGGAAGCTACTGTTGGCAAACAGTTGAATGCAAAGAATCTGAAGAAGATGAAGTTAATTGAGAACATCAAGAAGGAACCCAGTGTCACTTCTTTTGCAACAATCTCCAGCAGAAGAATCCCTCTGGATAACTTTACCATGTTCTCAGAGATTGATTCTAAACCTGAGATAATAGTCAGATATCTGGATGCATGCAAGGCGGATGGTACATCACCAGATTTGAACATTCAGGATCTGCAGCAAAAGGCTCCAGAAGTTGTGCTAAAGAAAAACAAGAAAATGAAGGCTGTAGCAGAAGGATCATCCCATCGGACTCCTAAAAAGAGAGGTAATCCTTCTTCTGTAATTGTTTTAAATTCAATATCTGTATCAACATCTGTACCAATCCCCACTCAATCAGAAAACCCCACACCACAAACACTTGATGACTTTGACATTGAATTTGACCCCTCAGAAACCTTAACTCTTAGAGGATCTCACTCCCTACCTCCAAATCCAAATATTGAAGTAACCCAACTAGAACTTGCAAAAGTTCTATCAGATATAGAAACCTTTGACCAACATATATCTGCTCCCATACCAGTAAATCCAAACTCTGAAACCATTTCAGAAGCACCTCAACCATAAATTCCACTCTCTCCACTACCAGAAACTCATCCACCTTCTCCACAACCTGAAACCTTACAACCAGAAGTACAAGCTTCTGAGGTCCAACCCTCTGAATCATGCGAACCAGAACTTCATCACCATCAATCCAACCAAACACTTGATTTTGATCCCATTCCCATTCCTGGAATCACTGAACCTCTAAACATCAGTATTCCCCAAATTCCCTCTTCACGAGAATCCACTCCACCAAAGACCCCAAATAGTCCAATAATCATTTTAGTCTCTCCCACTTCCTCACCAAATATCAATCCACATGACCATACCAAAACTATCATTGACTTAACTGCTTTTGAACGCCTGGCTTCCATAACTAATAAAACAGCCATTCCAAAACCAAAACAATCTGAACCCACACCAGATGTTGGTACCAGTTTATTGATATTTGAAACAAAAGTGCAGAAGTGGATCACTTCTATGAAGCAAGCTAGTCTTGAGCTGATTAATCCTGCTGCATCAGACTACCTTTGTACAAGGTTCAGAAGATGGGTATGTTCTGAAACCCATAAAATGCAAGAACAGAGCTACGGACTAGTTCAACAGAACTTCAGCAACTTGATAAAAGTTTTTGAAGATCAAGTTCTGAGCCAGCTGCTTAAGGAAGAAGCTCTTCCTCTGGACAAAGCTCCCTGGTCTGAACATCGTCCAGCAGACAGAGTTCAACCAGAGTCAGAAGATCTCAATCTGACTGACACTCCAGAACAGATAATTCCTACTAAACAACTGGGTCAAAAAGAGGACATTGCAGAATGCTCTGAGAAGCATCCAGTTCCTGAAGATCCTCAAGCTTCCTCCTATGAAAGGCAGACTTTAGAAGACCTGAAGAGATCTGATACTTCGATGAAGGAAAGAATGGATAAACAAGATGACAAAATTTTGGAAATCAAGAACATGTTAACCAAGCAGGAGGAAACCAACATCCAAATTAAGGGCTTGTTGGAAGCTTTGTTCACGCGTCTTCCTCCTCCCTCTTAGATTTTCCTATGTTTAAAATTTTTGTTTTTCTGTAATATTCTCTACATAGCCCTGAACTTATCATTGATTCTGTTTTAATATAAACTTATTTTGGCTCTGATTATGTGTTCTTTTTGATAACTGACAAAAAGGGGGAGAAAGAAAAAGATATTTTCAATAGCGGATTACTGAGACATAAGTCTCAAACATTCTAATCTACATAAATTCTCTTTTCTAAAAAACTTGAACAGGTACAAAACTCTGTTGAAAGATACAGTAAGATTCTGATGCTCAAATATTCATGGAGTTAAAAGGAAGTAATCAACTCAGGGGGAGTTTCTCTACTTAACTCTATACTTTTTGTTCCTTATTCTTTATTAAAAAATCTGGTTTTTGTCATCATAAAAAAGGGGGAGATTGTTAGAACATAGTTTGATTCTACAACCCTCGAGTAAAGTTTTGATGATAACAAATACAAAGGATAAAATTAGTTCTAAGGTATATACAAAGAACAATTATGCTCCTGAAAATTATGCTATGTATATGCAGAAGCTCTTATGGAATCAGCATCAGAATAGAAGCAGCATCAGAAGATCAACAATCTATGTTACACGCTGAAACATTGGAGTCTGATGACCAGAATCTGCGCCTAATCAAATACACTCTGACTCTGATCAAAGACATATTTTCCAAGTCATCTACACTCTGAAGCGTTATCAGCAGATATAGCAAAGAAGATTCTGAAGCGTTACTAGGCATTCAAGACTGAATTAAATGCTAACGGCTTTCTTCAGATAAAGATCTTCTACAAAAGGAAAGTGCATTATTATCATTAAACCTGTTTTATGGACAACGTATCCTTGATTGCCTATATAAACAAGACTGATTGTGAAAAGAAGCACGTACATACACACTTAATTTGCTAAGCTATTTCAAACCACGCTCATTTAAAGCTTTAGCAAAGTCATTTTATTCCAATCTTAGTTTGTGTAATTATCACAGTTGTGATATATAGTTTTGTAAGAAAACAACATACACACTAGTTCAATTCATTTGTAAAAGATTTCCTTGAGATAAACCGGTCTGTGGTTGTACTCAAGAAGACTTTAACAGTTGTTAAAGTATCTATTGCAATCCTTTGAAAATAGTGGATTAAGACCTCGTTGGAGAGAAGCGAAATCACCTTGACGGGTGGACTAGAGTAGTTTGAGATCAAACGAACCAGGATAAAAATACTGTGTTGTCAAGCCATTTGTTTTAAGTTTTACAATTTAACCCCCCTTCTTGTGTTTTTCACATATTTATCAACGATACATAGTCGTACACTTTAATCCTTAAGTTTTACCTGGACCGCCCTTTCCGGTTTTCAGTCCACCAGGATACCCTCTTTTGCCCAAGCCGCCCTTTCAGGTTTTTAACTTGTCGGGTCTATAATCTTTTGTATATATCTCTAGTTTTTGCCGGAACCCCTTTGGTTCGTCGGGATGCCCTTATTTTTTCCTAGGTATGTCAACCTAGCGGGTCATTCTTTATTGTAGTATTCTTTGACTATGTCCACGTTCACAGGATGCGGGAAATATTTGCCGTCCATAGTGGTTAGCATCATAGCTCTTCTAGAGAAAACTTTCTTGACAACAAATGACCCTTCATAAGTGGGAGTCCATTTACCCCTGGGATCTCATTATGGTAAACTGATGCGCTTTATTACCAATTCGCCAACCTGGTATACTCGAGGTTTGATCTTCTTATTGAATGCCTTGACCATACGCTTTTGATACATTTGACCATGACAGACAACATTCAATCTCTTCTCATTAATCAAATTCAACTGATTCAATCTTATCTAAACCCATTCATCTTTGCCCAAGCCTACTTCTTTCATAATCCTCAGAGAAGGAATTTGAACTTCGACAGGCAGAAAAATTTCCATGCCATAGACTAAAGAGAAAGGGGTTGCCCCTGTTGATGTTCGAGCCGGGGTACGGTAGCCATGAAGAGAAAATGGAAACATCTCATGCCAGTATTTATAGGTTACCACCATCTTTTGCATAATTTTCTTTATGTTTTTGTTGGCGGCTTCCACTGCGCCATTCATCATAGGTCTGTATGGAGAAGAATTATGGTGCTTGATTTTGAACTGCGCGCAGAGTTTAGTAATCATAGCATTGTTGAGGTTGGTTCCGTTTTCGGTGATGATCCTTTCAGGGATGCCGTACCAGCATATGAGGTTATGCTTGATGAATCGGGCTATAACGTTCTTAGTGACTGGGGCAAATGACGCAGCTTCGACCCATTTGGTGAAGTAATCAATGGTGACGAGGATGAAACGATGTCCATTAGAGGCAGTGGGTTTGATCTCTCCAATTATTTCAATGCCCCACATTGAAAATGGCCATGGAGCAGTCATGACATTCAAAGGAATTCGAGGCACATGAACCTTGTCGGCATAGATTTGACACTTATGGCAAGTCCTCGAGTGATGGTGGAAATCCGTTTCCATAGTCGAGCAATAGTAACCATCCCTCAGAATCTTCTTGGCCATAGTGTTCTCGCCAGAGTGAGTTCCAAAGATACCTTCAAAAATGTCTTCCATGATTTTCTCTGCCTCCTTCTTGCCCATACAATGGAGCAGAGTAGAATCATGGTTGCGCTTGTACATAATCCCATTGCTTAGGAAGAATTTGGCTGAGAACCTTTGCAGTAATTTCTTGCCGTTGATTGAGGCTCCCTCGGGATACTCTTATGCTTCAAGATACCTTCTCACTTCATGATACCGTGGCTTCTCTTCATCAGTTTCGATCTCATAATAGTACGCAGGTTCGTCGAATCTTTCGATAGTAATTCTGGAGCTTCATTGTCCCAATTGACCTTGAACATAAACGACATAGTTGCTAAAGCACCTGCCAACTGATTTTCTACCCTTGGAAAGTGTTTAAAGGTGACCTCTTCGAAGTAAGGGATCAAGGTTAGCACATGCTCTTTGTAGGGGGATCAAATTTGGATGTTTGGTATCCCACTCTCCTTTAACTTGACTGATTACTAGGGCTGAATCTCCGTATACGCTTAAGAATTTGATTCTTAGGTCAATGGCAGCCTTTAGACCCAAGATGCACGCATCATACTCGACCATGTTGTTTGTGCAATCGAAGCAAAGTCTGGAAGTGAAAGGTGTATGAAAATCTTCAGAAGAAACGATCACAACACCAATTCCATTTCCCAATGCATTGGAAGCTCCATCAAAAACCATAGTCCATCAGGATCCTTGTTCAGGTTCGTCATACAGTCCGAGATTTTCACAGTCGGTTATCAGTATGATATTCTCGTCCGGGAGTTCAAAGTTCATGGGTTTGTAGTCCTCAACAACTTGATAGGCCAAATTATCCGCTAATACATATCCCTTTACTGCTTTTTATGTAGTGTACTGGATATCATATTCAGTCAATATCATTTGCCACCCAGCTATTTGTGCGGAGAGAGCTGGATTCTCGAAGATATACTTAATGGGATCCATCTTAGAAATCAATAAAGTGGTGTGAGTCAACATATACTATCTTAACTGGCGAGTAGCCCATTGTAGCGGTAGAAATGTTTAAGACTAAGCCATTGGATTGACTAGACTTTATACAAATCAAAATAAAAATCGCCACCGCGCTTTATTATTTTCAAAGGAATGGGAAAAGCGCGAATAACCCAAAAAGAGGGGGAAAGATTCAAGGTAAGAGGGTTGATTATGCAAAGGGAAGGTATTAGCACCCTAAACATCTATGGTACTCCGCAAGAGCCTCTTTGTAAAATCTGTATATTTTGGCTATAAAAACTGTTGTATATAAAAAGTGGATGGTAGAGGTGAGGAAAGAAGCGTATTTATTTTATAATTTTTGCACCCGCCGCGGTTGCGAACCTTTAGTGCCTACGTACCACCTTTCGTGCAATAGGGGATCAGGGTACACGTAGTTCCTCTTTTAAAAATTTGAAACACAAATGCGTTGGTTAATTTTATGAGATAAAACATCATCGTCATTGTCCGTGTGGAAAACATACCTACTACCCACAACCATGAGAAAGGATAATTTGCATCATCTCAAAGTGGAGGATATGGCTTGGATTTTAAAATCAACAATGCCTCACTCAACACCCAAGTGGAAAATATCTCTCTTCACTATATATTGTAGAAGTATAGTTGTTTGCATCACTATAAGGATTGACAAGAGTCTAATCTTTTGAGAAAAATTTTAAAGATAAAAAGCCAAAATGGCAAGATGGTTTAAAATGAGATTGATTGACTTTTAGTCTTCTCACAAAAAATGTAAAGGTATCATTAAGTTGATTGAGGTTTATTTATGAAAATGTTTTGAAAATACATGGACATAAGTCCAAGTTTATTATAAAAGTGGTTCAAGTTCAAAAACAAGAAGAGTTTTTTTTTTCAAAAAAAAGGGAGGAAGGAGATTTTTAAAATTGAAGAAGATGGGAGGAGAAGAAGGGACTATCCTAAATCATAAAATAAAAGCTAGGGATAAGAACCATCTAACCAATAAGAAGCCAATACTTGACATTATGAGTCAAGATAGAATTCCCATTCCTTGGATTGAAACCAAGCAAGCAAAAATACTAGACCTCTTGAGAGAACCAAACTTCAAGTGTATTAAGTCTTCACAAAAAATTAGGCAGAGCAACAGCTGTATACGGGTGAGTTCCAGATTACAAACAGAGGGTGTAATCACAAAAACCTGCACACAAAAACAAACAAGAAACCCCATGTCCTGAGGTGAACCTCAAGAACTCCAGACAAAATAATTAGATAAGGTCATAAAGTCTCCAAGATAGGCCAAGGTTTCTAATTCCAAGTCCAATAAAAGTCCCATGCTCCATAATGCCAAGGATAGTAACTAAATAGTCCAAGTACCATTAAAGATTTTTAGGGTTTATGTTGATTATTAAGTATATTAAGAAATGAAAAGAAAAGCTCAAGTGAGCAAAGTAAAAATGGCAAGAAAGTAAATGCTCAAATGAGAAAAGATGAAAATGGCATGAAATGTAAATGCTAAAAGTAAATGGTACATAAAGCATAAAAAAGAATGAAAGCATAAGGTAAAACAAGTCAATAATTAGTGGTTAGTTGGATGACCATCTTGAAGATTGCATTTTGAACTTATTAGAGGATTTGTATAACCAAAGCCTCCACACAACAAGTTGCATTTGCTTTTTGTCAAGTATATCATCCATTTGGAATCCTCATAAATACCATTAAATGATCAACGATGTTTAAGTGATCTGCATTGACCAAAGGTGTTGTAGATCCATTAGAGGATTGGTAGAACCAAAGCCTCCACACAATTAATCTCAAGGTTATTGGATCAAAGATATCAAATTAATATACTTGAGCTTGCAATCATAAGTTTGGGCCATGAAGGATCATTTATTCGAATCTGGACAAAATTTAGCGCTATGTTAAGCAATCGTAAGTGGACTTATGTAGAAGTCGCACCTATTTTGAGGCCGGTCAATAGCAATCTATGCACCATTTATTTTGAGACATGATATAGAGATCATACTCCAACAACATCTAGTGCAATAAGAAGGGGATGAGACGAAGAGGGATGGGGAAAAATATACAAACCACATTTGAATTAAATTTTAATCAAACTATTATTAAAATCATTCATCCATTTTTATGTAGTTAAAGTCATCACCATGGATCCAATGATGTTAATAAAGTTCATGATCCAAAATCTAACCCAAGATCAGCCACAAAATAGTCACAAAATAATATCACATTTTAATATATATAAAAGGGTTTAAAAATAATGTTTAAAAATATAAAATAAAGAGAAAAATATTAACTATGTTCAAATTAATCAAGAAATAAAAAGTAAGACCATAGAAAAATCAGAAAAAGGCTCAAATAATTTTACAAATTTTTTGGTAATTTTTTAAAGTCAGAAACTATTTTTTAAAATTAAAATAAATGGGTAAAATAAACAAAAAATGGTAAAAAATAGTAAAGTCAGGAAAAAAATAAGGTCACCAATATTTGTCACAATATCATTGGATCATTCCATAATTTTTTCCAGAATTTTAAAATGTATAAAAGTATTTTTAAACATTTAAAACAAATCAAATAAGTGTAAAATTTATAAAAAATACCAAAAAACCAAATTAAATTGTGAAAAAATAAAAATCAGAAAGAGAATAATTAAAAATATTTTTCATAATTTTTTCAGATTTTTTGGACTAAAATTGATTTTTCTATGATTTTTTGAAATTTAAAACAATTGAAATATAAAAATCAGAAAAAGAAAATAAAAGTAAAATATGTGGACCATTGGATGAAAGTCAAAACGCGTTAGTAATCAAATCCAAGGCATCTGGCGCGCTGTACATATCATGGTCATTAGTGAATATTGTAAATATTCATTAATTAAATAAGGATTTGAAAAATACAGATGGCGCACCTTCATTGGTTGGAAGATGACGCGTTGGTCATCTTCAACCTCCAGCCATCACGAATTGTAGGTCTCTCAAACTGTAAAATCAGAAGCTTAGATTTATGCCATTCACTTCGTCTCTTCAAGACGAAGACAACCACACCCTCGTGCCAAATTTATATAAACTGTAGCTCAAGCAATTTGGAAAGAAAGTTTTGAAAAGGGATCTGAAATTTCATCGTCAAAATGTGTTTCCAGTAAAAGTTAAGTGTTGCGACTAGAACCAAGGCAATGAGAGCAACACAATGATATCAGAGTTTTGAAGAATTGATGAAGGAATCTACCTATTGAAGTTGAGTTGCAGAGCTCTGAAACTGGACTTCTATGGAGCAGTATATGGCATGATTCTTGAATGTAATTATGTGGTTAGCTTCAGGGAAGATCAAGGAAGGTGAATTGATGGAAAAATTGGATTGAAAAAGGCCCGAGAATGGATTTTGATGTTACAGAAAATTAAGTTATGGAGCAAGTTTGGCAGGGTGATTCTGGCTATCCAAGCTTGGGAAAATGAATGGGATAATTCATGTATTTATAGGAGAAGCGAATGGGATCAAAAGGAAGAGTGAATGATGCGTTTTGGAGGGAATTCGTGCAAACCTGATGCACAAGTGAAGTGTGATCCAAACTTCACCAAAACTCATCCAATTATTGCGTTTTGATGCACTAATCCACTTGGGAAAGTTGGCTAATCATGTTTAGACCCAAAACACGTGTTAATTTGAGGTTTAGAGGTTGTAACATGAAATTCAAATTCTGACTTGCAAGGAAACTTCAATTCCAAGTTACCATTTTTGAAACTATGGCATTCTCAGCTCAAGGGGTCTTAAGGCATGATTCTTGTTGATTTAGAAAGACGAGGTTAAAAGCTTTGCAATGGAAAAATAATGGAGTTAAATGGATGCTTGATCTGAAAGTTATATTGAGTCAAAGTTGAAGAAAAAGGGCTGACTTTCCATACTTAGAAATATTTCAAATTCTTCATAAAAAATGTTTTATAATGTCTTGCATCCAAACATGGCCTTCCACTTGGAATTTGCTCTTGATCAAAAAAGATGGCATGAAGTAGATCTTATGAATGAAATTTTGAAACTTTAATCATTCAAAATATCCAAAATTTGTGCAAGTTATGACTTGTTGAAGTTGGCAAAATTTCATGAAATGACCTATAATCTTTTGCATCTTTAAGGAAACTTCTATTCATTTTCCCACTTTGCAAATAAAAGAAGGAATAAATTTCACATCCTCAAGATCATTTTGGAAAAATAATGGGCTCAAGGTGATAAAACTTGACCAAGTTATGATCATTTGAAGTCACACATGGAAAATTGGGGATTCATCTAGAGGACTTGTAATCTTTCTTCTTCACCAAGTTTCTTCCACATGAAAACTCTTTGAAACTTTTTAAGTGATTTGTTGACAACCCTTTGAAGAGAAGGATGTATTTGGAATCATTCAAAAATACCAAAAGGTGAGCAAGATATTCTCCTTTGAGGTTCAAAACCCTAGCTCCTAAATCAAGAAAATGCTTTGAAGAACTTTGACAAGCTTGAACAAACTTCTTGTACCAATATTCTTGCTTTGTGAATAGAAGTTGTTGAGGATGATAATGAGGATTCATAGCTACCAAAACCACTTCCATATCTTGAAATTTGATAGAAATATGC
Source organism: Vicia faba (assembly GCA_948472305.1). Classification (NCBI taxonomy): domain Eukaryota; kingdom Viridiplantae; phylum Streptophyta; class Magnoliopsida; order Fabales; family Fabaceae; genus Vicia; species Vicia faba. The sequence goes on from OX451737.1 coordinate 1,287,230,732, forward strand.
TCTTGTGACCAATGGGAACAAAACCTTGTCCAAACATGACAACTTCTCCAATCAAAACCCCTTGTACTTTTGAGTCAAATCTAATAACCTTGAAATGTGATGAACCAAAGCAACCTTGCCATGACAATCCTTTAAAAACCAATCCAATGGTGAGGTTTGAACTTCTCAATCTTTATTGACTAGGGCATGGAAATAAACTCATGAACCCATGGAGTAACTTGTTAAATCTCATTGCCCTTACCTACATGGATAACAAGCAAGACAAGCCAACATTGCATTTTATTAGTTAAATGAAGAAATTAAAACAATATTCATGATCACAAAAGGAACATAAGTCAAGGTGCTTGGTAATCCCTCAAAAGGAGCAAAACTCAAAGTAGGGAGGGGAACCAAGAATCCTAGTGTGATCTTGTTGTGAGTGAATCAACATGGTATGATGAAGGGATCTTAGGGGAAAAAATTGGGGTACAACACCCATGCCAAAGCGCAACAACTTTTCTCGAGCAGTGAATATCTGGTTTCACAGTAGGTAAACTTTTTGCTAAGGTAGTATATTGCATGCTCTTTTCGGCCAAACTCGTCATGTTGGCCCAACACACACCCCATTGAATTCTCTAATACAGTCAAGTACATAATCAGAGATCTTCCTACAAATGGAGGCATCAGGATTGGAGGTTCTTGTTGGTACTCCTTGATCTTGTAAAAAGATGCTTGGAAGTCGTTGTTCCATCTGACTGCTTGATTTTTCTTCAACAGTTTGAAAATTGGCTCACAGGTAGCAGTTAAGCGAGAGATGAATCAAGCGATGTAGTCGAGTCGACCTAAGAAACCCCTGACCTCCTTCTCAGTACAGGGAGATGGCATTTCTTGTATGGCTTTGACTTTTGCGGGGTCGATTTCAATACCTTTTCAACTAACGATAAACCTTAGGAGTTTTCCGGACCTTACCCCGAAGGTGCATTTGTTGGGATTCAACCTCAACTTATATTTCTTCAACCTTTCAAATAGCTTGTGAAGATGATCAAGGTGTTCTTCCTCATTTTGCGATCTTGCAATCATATCATCAACATATACTTCTATCTCATGATGGATCATGTCATGAAATAGAGCTACCATAGCCCGTTGATAGGTTGCACTTGCATTCTTCAAACCGAAAGGCATGACCTTATAGCAGAAGGTGCCCCACTGTGTAACAAAGGTGGTTTTATCCATGTCTTTAGGTGCCATTTTGATTTGGTTGTAATCGGAGAATTTATCCATGAAGGAGAAAACTCTGTGTTGAGCAGTGTTGTCAACTGAGACATCAATGTGAGGTAGTGGGAAATCATCTTTGGGGATTGCCCTATTCAAATCCCTGTAGTCTATGCACATACAGACTTTACTGTCTTTCTTTGGTACTGGAACAACATTTTCCACCCATTGAGGTTATGACGTCACTGCCAGGAAACTGTATCGAACTGTTTCATTACCTCAGCTTTTATTTTCTCAGATATATTTGGCTGCATGCGACGAACCTTTTTCTTGATCAGAGGACAATCCTCCTTCATTGGTAGATGATGAACTACGATATCACTATCAAGCCCCAAAATATCTTCATATGACCAAGCAAACACTTCGACATAGTCGTGTAACATCTGGACCAATCTTCTCTTGACACAGTCTTTCAAGTTGACGTCGATCTTGAATTCCTTCTTGTCTGCCTCGGTACCTAGGTTTATCACTTCAACTGACTCCTCGTGTGGTTGAATGACCTTTTCCTCTTGTAACAGAAGTCTGGAGAGTTCCCCAGGTATTTCACAATCTTTATCACCTTCGTCTTCGGCTTGATAGATTGGATTTTCAAAGTCATGGATGGCAATAGAAGAGTCGTTCTCAATGAGATTCGGAGTGGATGTGGATATGCAAATGTGTGTGTGTGTTGTACCCAAAAATTTTCCCTCTCACTTATCAAGAATTTACTCATAAGATCTCCTTTAACTCAAGACTGCACTAGGGTTGATCAGCTCAAGACATCTCCTTAAGCACTGATGACCAAAATTAAGGTTTGAGTTTGCACAAGTATTTTTGAACTTCCAATGTCCCATATGACTTTCATGTATCATTATGGACCCCCAAGATATCTCATGTCAAGTTTCAAGCATTGGATCACATTTTTGCTCAGTCAATTGGGCAGTTAACCTAAAAAACAGTTGTATTGGGGAAAAAGTCAACTATGGCCAATTCACAGTCAAACTTCTTAATTTTTGGTTCACATCAACATTTTAAAGTCATGTGTATCATTTGATCAAGTTTGGACCAGAACTCCTCAAGAAATTTGATCAAATCTCCAAAAGGGAAAAATAATCAAAATTAGGGTTTTGACTCGGAAAGGGCAATTTCTGATTTTGGACCTAGAAAATGGTCAATTGGTTTAAGGCATGATCTCAAGAGTCCAATTGCATCATTTTAACCTAATTACATGGTTCAAAACATTGCAAGTCCATTGGATTGACAGATGAATTTTTCAGTCAACTAATCAAAAGTCAACTGTATACTAAAAAGTCAAACTTTGACTTTTTGGTCAAATTCAAGTACCAAAGATCACAATTCATCAACACATGTCAAAATATGAAACTTGTTCATCAAGAAATAAATAACTCAAGATTTCATCTTGAAATGTTAAAATTTCTTAACTTAGAAATTTTTCTAAGTATGGAAAATTTCTTATTTTTTCATAACTTTGAGCCAAAATTTCACCATGATTCAAGATGATTCAAGAGAAACTTCCAACATGAAAGTTGTATATATCCATGAAATCTACAACTTTTAGTCACACAACTTCTTCCAAAAATGCTTGGATCTCAAGTTAAAATTTTATGAACATAGGGTCATGAAACAAAACACTTAGTGAAATTTTGCCCTAATTTGGACAGGATTTTGACCTAACTTCATGACACTTTTTTACATATTTCCAAGGGTAATATTCAAAAGCAATTCATAGAGTGGTTGTAAAGCATGTTACAAGCTTTCCAAAATGTCCAAGAACTCCTTGAGATCATTCTTGAGTAGGGAGAATCGAAGAGATGAAGTTAGGGTTTTGTCACTTAATTTACAAGCCATTTTGTGATGAACAAGAAGTCAATTTCAAACCTATGCTGCACAATCTTGTTTTTCAGGCCTCTAAAACTCAAGATATATCCATAATCAGAATATTACACTTGCTTTTGAGCTATTATCCAAGTGTTCCAAGCATTGTCCAAGCCAATTTGCCATTTTAGGAAGAAAGTTACCATTCCATTCTTGAAAAGTTGCTTTAATCACAAAGCAACTTGTCTTGAGCTTCTAAATTGTTCTTTCTGCACACACAACCCCTATAAACCAAAAGAAATGTGTTTAAGGTCTCAAGAAGATCAGAACATGCTTGTATAATACTTGAGATTTGTCACTTCACTTTTCTTAAAAAGCAAGTTATAGAGCCATAACCCTGTAACTCAGAAACTTTGATTGATTTTGTGCTCTAATCTTTTCCATACATATTAACAAGTTAATTTCAACACAAAACATGTTTGGACAAGCCCTAAAACACTCCCAAGCGCCTTGCTGCATAGAACTGCCAAAACTTGACAGTTTTGAGCAAAAACTCACCATCTTCATTTCCACTCGTGCATTTTGAAAACTAATCATCCAAACACCTTCCATACATCATATCAAAGTGATCCAGGCCCTCATTTCCTAATTGTAACTCCTCCATCATCATCCACCATTTTCAAAACTGAAGCTTGCAACTTGACTTGAGTTAGGAGTTCCAGCCATCCTCAAAGCAAAGTAGGAGTTGGAACAAATTCAAGGAGGTCCAGGCAAGCTACAGAAATTATCAGGCCATCACAAAGGTTGCTCAAACTCCATACACGACTCCAGCTGCAAGAGGTAAGTTTTCAAATTTCTATCTCTTCATACAGGCATCATTTGAGTTTGGTTTGTGAAGATAAAATGTAAATACCATTGCCACGAAGCTGTACATATCCATAGTTTACATTTATATGGCCTGAGCTTAGAGAATTTTAGGGTTGAAGTTTTCTGAAATTTTTAGGTTTTGAATTAGGGCTAGAAAAATTCTCATTCATCTTTGATTGTTAGCTTAAGTTGTTTATATGGTTGGATTCGTGGGAAAAATGCCACAACTTTCATGTTTGAACTTTTCATTTTTGTTGAGAGATGAAGAAGATACAAGTCATTTGGCTGGAGGTTGAAGATGAAGTGTAATAAGGGCGCGTTATGTGTTATGTAATTATTGTTTCAGTTATATTAACGGATGTACAACCACCCCAGTGGTAAGGCAGCGTGCATTATTGGTAGAGGTCATGGGTTCGAACCTCAACGCTGCCTTTTTGCTTTTGTTTTACATTTTTTTGGTCATTTTTCCTTTCTTTTTCAGCAAATAGGCGCTGGGCCTTTTGGACTTAGCTTTTGTTTTGTTTTGTTTTGCTTACTAACCCCTTGGAGGCTTTTGACACCCTTGGCCCATTTATTTTATTTTCTATTTTATTTTCATTTTATTTTCTTAAATATATTTTTTAAAATACTAAAAAAAAATCATAAAATACAAAAAATAGTAGATTTATATTTTAACTTAGTTTATTTATTTTTCTCACAAAAATATATTTGACCACACTTTATTTATTTTATAATTATTCTTGTAAATTTAATTAAAACTAGGATATTATTTATTTCCTTTTACACCAATTAAAATATATTATTTTAATACCAAAAAGACTAAAAATATTTTATAATTCTATAAATATTTTCAAGATAAAAAATGCCAAAAAAAATACTTTTCTTAAACTTATTTTCTTTTGATTAATTAATAAAATTAGGGTTTTCATCTAAAATCTTTTCTCAATAATTTCAAACTTAATAAATTATTTTCTTTATTTTATTAGGTTAAGGTAAAATTCCTTTTTCATAAAACATCAAACAAAATATCCATTATCTTCACAATTACCTTCTTGCATATTTAATTCATCTTGTACATTATTTATTTTAAATCTTGTATAAATTCAATTTGGTTGTAATAGACTAATTAGGGTTTAATTTATTGCAATCCCCATTTGTAATTTGTACACTCGTCCCAAAAATGTTGTAATAGCGTAGTAACTTTAAATTTCGCAATTTATCGCTTTTATATAACATGCTAGTAATTAGGGTTTGTATGGAAAGACTAAAACCAATACTTAGAAAATCCTAATTCAAGACAAAAAGCAAGCATGAAAACAATACATTTGCACACAAATACCCCTAGGGTTATTCCACTTGGTTGCCTTATACAAAATGACCATATTACACATGTAAGGTATCTTGGCAAAAACAAGCAAATACAAGATCATGGTCCCTCGATGATGCTATCTAAGTTGCCTTACAAATGATCTTAGTCCCTCAAAAAGTATACTAAGATACTTTGCAACGTTGCTAATCATGGTTATACGATGACCCACACCCGTCCCGTTTACATCCAAAGATAGGTTTGCTTACCAAATCAATGGTACGACAACAATGTCAAAAGAAAAGAAAATGAACAAGAAAGACATTTGAGTAGGTAGATTGCTCCTAATTACTTGCTCCATTTCAAGACAAACATCCTTGCTATTTTCAAAATAAACACATACACTTTCAAACATCTTATAAAATTGAAAATATTTTCAAAAGATCAAACATCTTTGTATACATTCTTACAAACAAGAATCATTACAAAGATTGCCTAAACAATGGCCTCTTTACAAAATACTTTCAAAAAACCACATCAAGCACAATTTCAAACAAAAAAAGCAAGTAATCTAGCAAGTAACTAAGAGCCCATGGAAAACCATGGATGAAAAGGGTGCTAATACCTTCCCCTTTCATAATCTATCCCCTGAACTCAAGAAACAATCTCAAAGGTCTTTCCTGTGCTTTCTCACCTTTCCTTTTGGATAAAAGAAAAGTAGGTGGCGACTCTTGGTAACCGCAACATTTGCAATCAAACGCAAAACCCTCAAGTCAGTTCTCCCACCGTATCACAGTGTGCATGTAAGGTCACATAGCTATTTTGGAAATGCAATAAAGTAAAGAAAGGCAAAGAGCGCAAAATTTGAATGCAAAACAGTCTAATGTTTTTCATTAAAATGAGCATATGGCATATGATAATGATAAACCCTTAACAAATGGACCACTGTGCCCCGGGAAAGGCACATGGTTTAAAGGCATTGTTTTGATGGAAATTACAGACGAAGTTCTCAAAGTAATAAAAACAGTAAATGGTAATTACTCCTGGATGAAGGAGATTGGGATGAAGTCCTTGGTCTTCTAGTTGTTGAGCCCTTCATCAGTAGTCGAATAGGTGGTTTCCCTGCACGAGCACGTAAAACCTCCTTTTGAGTCTTGGAAGTGAAGCAAAATCCGAATTTGTCTGATTTGAAAGGGAAATCAGGAAGTTGTCCCCAAATGGTGCAACCTCCTTCTTCAACAACCCGAGCATCTTTGAGAGAGGCCATCTGTTTACCGTGGTTTTTGGTAAACAACCGCTGATCCTCTAAAAAGGAAAGTCCTTTTGGTTACTCGAGGGATCGATCAGATTGATCCCAGAACATATGCTAACTTTTATACCGAGTTGTTGTGATATAAGAAAAGAAATCCAGGAAGAACGCACGTTCGACCAAAGACAAGAACTTGTGGTTTTGGAAAGTGATAAAGTTAATAGAAATGCAGGTAAAGATGCAGGGAAAGTAACTTTTCAAAATAAGATCAAAGCAATGTAAAAAGACATTATTAATGAAAAGTGGTGTTTCCAACGTACATTTCTCAGTTTATCCTTTCTCACACAGTGGGTACTTGGACAATATTTAAGTAACTAGCACAATAGGTTGAACACCCGAAAAAACTACACAGATTTCCTATTTTATACTAAAAACTATGTAACCGTCGAGGGGTGGTTCTTCTCTAAGATGAGGACAAGTGTCCTCTGCATGTCCCTTGACCTGTAGCTTCCAGCCACGTTGCTTTCCTTTGGCTGCTGGAGAAACTGTGTTTCCCTCCAATAATTCAAATTCAAATGTCCCTCGCCTTTGGTGTCGACGCGAAGATATTTTATTCTAGTCGAAGGTCATAAGACCTTCTCAATCGAAATCTTGATAATGAGTCCTGGTCGAACACTAATATGTAACTTAGATATTTTCTCTAAGTTATTTCACACGTCGAAACATTCTTCAACTTGGTTTTATTTATTCCATCTTTGGTCTAAAAGACCAATATATAGTAGGTGTCGAATTTAGGAGCCAACAAATTACCCCCCAAGAATGTCTATTTCGACGCCAAAAGAAATAGCCATTATTTGATCTTTATGTTCGACACCTGTCTCTCTTGCTGTCCACAAAGGCATAATGTGCATTTTTCGTCTTCCAACAGCTGCCGCTTTCGAAAACCCATCACTACTCTTTTTTCCAAGACGTCTTTTCCAACCTTTCGTTACCATGCTGCCATGATGACCCTTATTCCTAGAACCTAGGCAGGCATGTCAAAATGTTTCCCATCATCTGCACGCTAACCGCTTCATGGTCTGCCACGTGCCTCACTATCTTCATAGCATTAAATAGCTTTGACGAGACACATTCCTCTCTGAAGACTATAAATACTCTTGAGCCTCTTCATTTGGAAATTTCACAACACTAAGTATTTCCAAGTCTTCTGCGTAAAACACCTTGCATTGTCATCTTCGCTTCTTTCTAATCTGTAAAAATGGCTTTCCTTTCTAATGCACCAAACAACCCCAAACCTAAAAATGCTGCTGATATCCAACGCCAACTAGAGATCTTTCCTACCAGCCCTTCTCCTGCTTCGACTGATGGGCCACGGTTCGTTTCTGAACCCATGACTAGTGAAAGGCGAGAGGTGTATGATTCCCAACTTCTCATTCCTATTAGGTACATTGAAGACATATACACTATATCTGGTCCTCTGTCCATATGCATCGATAATCCTATGAAGAACCGCGCCTTCTTCCCCACCCATCCAAGACTCAGACCTATAGGCTGCGCGAAGAATCCCAGGGATGATCCTGAGGATGCGACTCCAGCCAACCAACAACACACTCAGACCACAGAGGATATTAACCTTCAATTTATGAACAAAGGGACCAGGATCTTTCGATTGTGCCCTAATCTCTCTTCAGAGTATTCAGATTGTTTAAATAAGGAGGAGAAGGCACAAAGCTCTGTCTGGAAAGAAATGGGGATTTACGATTTGGTGATGCTGTCGAAGATAGGATTGTCTTATTGTCCCCTCATGTTGGTGTCTTTTCTATATTTCTGGGATATCGCCCACTTCACGTTTCATCTTCCCTGTGGGATGGTGACCCCAACCCTCTTCAACATAGCAGCGATCACCGGTCTTTGACTGACTGACGATTATTTCGACCCAGAGGACCTATCTGAAGATGTTATTGGGTTTTCAGCTACAAAACCTACCTACACCACCTTCATCAACCACTTCCATGATAAATCCTCCAGTACTGTGTCGGAGGTGGAACATATAGATTTTCTGGCTATGTGGTTATCCCGTTTCGTCTTCTGCACCAAGTCGCTTCAGGTGACTAAGAAAATGCTCACGCTCGCGACTCAACTTCATCATGGCTACCCCCTCTGTTTGGCCGAATTGATTTTGGACAATCTATATGAGTCCATCAGCAATGGTGTGACTCAACTTAAGGTCATAGGAGATAGGGAAAGCTTACTTCTTTCTGGCCCTTTCTGGCTTCTTCAACTTTGGCTAAATGCTACCTTCGAATATTTTCTTCCCCAGAAGAATAAGATCAATGAAACGGCCCCAGAAATCCTGAACAAGAGGGTCGAAGGTACCAGACTTGCTTTGCTGACTCCTACTGACGAGGGTCAACAATTTCAAAAGGCCTTCACAAGCTTCGCGATGATGTTTGTGGAGCGCAAACGTTTTGTTTCGACCATGGCTCCTTTTTCTAGTCGAAAAGTCGGCCCATAATGGTTTACTAGACCATTTCCTTCGACTGAGAAGGAAGATTTGGAAGACAAATATGTGGGCATGTGGGAGTCATTTCTTCGACCCAGAATCATGCCACTGAGATTCAAGAGCTCAAAGAATCAATTAAGTTTGATTGCTTACCAACCAAATCTTGTCTCTCGATAATTTGGCATTGTCCAGTCACTCTCATCACCCATTTATCTTCGAGAGAAACTGCTATTATTTTACAACGCAGACTACTCAGAGGATGCTGCTACCAAGCATATTGGTAGGTTCGTTGGTCGAACCGTACTAACCATGTTCAACTTCAATCTCAATTTTTTGTGTTCTAGCAATTTTGAAGGGTGGTGGAGGCAGTATTATGATGAGGAGTTCTTCGATGAGAAGGACTTTGCCCACCACCTTCGTGAGGCGTTTAAACCGGTCCTTGATAGGATCAAGAAAGGTATTACTTTTTTTTCTTTTTCTCTTTGTCTCGGATTTAGTCATTCGACGCTCGACTTATCTTCGTTTTTTATATAGCTGTCAAGAGGACCACTACAAAGAAGGCTGCTGAAAGCACTAAAGGGGGAGACCCTTCTGTTAACCCTTCATCCAAGGTATTTACTTTCTTCCATACCTTTATTCTTTACGATCATCTGATATGGATACTAATTTCTTCGACTTATCTTTCTGGGTATTCAAACAACTACCCCCAAGAAACGGAAGGTCCAGGAGATCGAGATCTCTAGTGACGAAGAAGAGGAATCTCCTCCTGTTCCTCTGAAGAGACAAAGGTTAAAGAAACCAGCCCCTGCGCCTGAGCCTCGCCCTAAAACATGAATTAAGATCACAACTACGAGGCCTCCTCCTATAGTTATCAGAGAGCCTACTGAACAAGAAGTAGCTTCCAGGCTAAACAATCCCAGTGAGAGCGACAACTCCAGTCCTGGTGCTGAAGTTCCAATTCAGGTATTTGCTTCGACAGACAATTACTTACTTCTTGAACTAATCCTTTTCTCTATGAGAATTCTAAAAAAAAAACTTCTTTTAATCTTCAGGATACTGCTGGCACCTCCAACCAAGTCCCTACTCCTGTCGAAGGATCTGCCACTCTATTAAATAGTGAGGGAGAGCCTACTTATAGGCCTTCTTCAGCAAAAGGATCCTTCGTGAGTTCAGCTGATGAAGTGAATCAAACTTCTTAACCTCAGTATGAGACCATAGAGAAAGTGAATAAAGAAGGCCCTATAGGAGATCATGAAGAAATTAGGGCTCCGTTGGTTGACGCACAGGAAGCCGAAGAGGAGGAGGCCATCGATGTTGAAGCTGTGATAGAGATGGAAAGTGTACTGGAAGTGGAGAATCAAGATGAAAGGATTCCAGAAGCTGATGGTGGGGAAGGCTTTACTGAAGGGACCCAAAATCCTCCAAACTTTGAAGCTGCTCATATTCCAGCACAGGTAACCAACGTGGTTGCTGCTGTCAATGAAGGTGTCCCTTCGACAGGGTCTTGAACCAAAGAGGACTTGGCCTTGCTGAAATAGCAAAATCCTTTAGGCTATTTGACTGCCATTCAAGAAGGGCGAGAGAGTTCTTCTGACCACAGTGTCTCGATTGCGTCTGGAAAGTCTACTTCGACCTCTCCTCTTTATGAGGCACTTCAGAAGGTCAAGGCACAAATCTTCAAAAGAGATTTAATGATAACCCTGGAGGGAGAACCCACTGCTCCTTCTTTTCTGAAGACTACTCTGAGGGTTGTCGATCTCCTCATTGCTTCTCCAGATGTGGCCAGCGTTATCTTGGATTTAATCTCCATTATTGACCAAGTGTCAGCGGACTATAATCGTCGAAGGACTCTTAATCGTGAAATTGAAGAGACCAACGGTCATGTAGCTGCTGCCTGACACGCTGCTACCGAATCAGCCTCTAAAGTAAAAGAGTTGTCGAAGGCCCAAGAGGCTAGGCAGAAAGAGGCTAAGGAGATAGATCAAGACACTGCTAAAATGAGGGTGCAGATCGAAGAGTCGGAGGCTAAAATTACTGCCAATGATAAGAATAAGGAAGAGCTCCTCGCCGTTAACACTGAGTCGGAAAGCCAAGAGGAACTGGCTGAAGGTTTAGGACACGCTGATCGGGCCCAATCACTTGATGCTAAGCTTGAAACCCTCCATCATTTGAAGGCTTTATGTGATCGGTGCCTGGAACTACAAAGAATTAAATACCTTCAGATCAAGGCTAATCTCCCTTTTTGAATCATGTTTCTTTTATCTGTATAATCACTCATTGTAATGACTTCAAAGCCATCTTGACTATTTTTAATGAAATTTAAATTTCCATTTTTTCATTTTCTTTATTCGAATGTGACTATACATTAGTTATTTTGACCTCTTGAAGCATAGGTCTATGTTTTTCAAGTATTTACCATTCACCCTCAGAAGTCTTTGATCTTCATTTAACTCCTCAATCTCATAGGCTCCACCAGAGAAAGCTTGGATAATCCTGAAAGGTCCTTCCCACTTAGGGGACCATTTTCCCAAATTTCTATCTTTTCGATCCATTGGAAGAATTACCTTCCATACTAGATCCTCAGGCAGAAATGTCTTAGGTTTTACCCTTCGATTATAGGATTTCTCAACCCATTTCTTCGGTAGTCTCAAAAGATCCAAAGCTTTCAACCTTTCTTCGTCCAGGTCAACTAGTTCGTCTAACATCATATTCCAGTAGACTTCAGAAGGGATATCCTGATATTTCTGAATCCTCGTTGACTGTAGGAAGATTTCCAATGGCAACACTGCATCATGACCATAAGTTAGGCGAAATGGTTTTGTTCCCGTAGCCTCTTTAGGACAGGTTCGACAAGCCCATAAAACTTGATCTAGCGTCTTGTGCCATTTTCTAGGTTTCTTTCCCACGTGTTTCTTTATTAAACTGATTACTACTTTGTTTGTTGCTTCGACTTGGCCATTAGCTTGCGCATAATAAGGTGTAGATGTTAACAATTTGAACCCCATTTCTGTAGCAAAGTCTTGCATCTTTCGACCAGTAAAGACTGATCCTTGATATGTTGTTATTGTTTCAGGGATTCCAAATCTATATATAATGTACTTTTGAATAAATTCAATGACACTCTCTTGGTCTACATTGACTAAAGGGATTGCTTCAATCCACTTAGTAAAATAATCAATGCCCACCAATATGTATTTCTGGCTTTTAGAAGACGCTGGTCGAATCTCTCCAATAAGATCTAAAGCCCATCCTCTAAAAGGCCAAGGTTTTACGATCAAGTGAAGTTTGCTCGTCGGCACATGCTGAATTCCCGTATGTACTTGACATTCTTGGCATCCTTTTGCAAACTCAACACAATCTTTTAACATAGTGGGCCAATATAGTCCTTGTCTAAACAACAGCCATTTCATCTTATGGCCTACTTGGTACGCTCCACATGCCCCAGTGTGTGTGGCAGAAAGAGCTATATACACTTATGTTTCACTTAGGCATTTCAGTAGCACGCCTTTAGGTGTTTTATTGAATAATTCATTTCCCATTAATATATAGCTCAGTGCCCTATATTTTATTTTTCGTTCTGTCGAAGCCATTGGATTCTGTAAATAATTTACTACAGGTTTTCTCCAATCTTGTTCTGTTAGATTGTCTATGAACGAAATTTAAAAATTTTCGTGATCAGTGCACCCCAACATTGTGGTCTTCAAATCCATTGGAGACAACTTAGTGGATGCCTCTCTTCCTCTAACTTCGATCGCTTGTCGTAGTTTGTCTTTCGAAACTTTATACCCGGAAGCGATCTGCACTAAATCATTAGCCACTTGATTTTCCAATCTGGGTATATATAGAATGTTAACCACTTCGAAGTTCTTCAACAACCGTCTGGCTATTACGAAATACATGATAATATTTTCCTTTATGCATTTATATTCTTTCGTAACTTATTTTAGGACTAACTCTGAGTCTCCCATTATTTCGACTCGAGTTGCCCCCAATTCCAACAAGATTTTAAGGCCTATGATTAAAGCTTCGTATTAAAACTCATTATTTGAACAATCCCCATCTATCTTGTACTTAAATGTTGTTGGAATTTTGTTTGGAGAAATAATGAGAACCCCGACTACCGTTCCATCTTTATAACTAGAACCATCAAAGTATAACTTCCAAGGTTCAATCTCCAAATAATTCAGTGGTTCTTCTTTTATAGAGTGGTTGACTATAAAGTTTGCTACCACTTGACCTTTCACGGCCTTGAGAGGCATAAAGGTTAGTGATTACTCAGTTAATACAAGTGCCCATTTTCCAATTGTGCTGCGCAAAATAGGTTTCGACAACATATATTTGAAAACATCAAAATGAGACGAAACATACACATCAACTGGTTTTATATATTGCTTGAGTTTTGTACATGAGAAATAAAGACATAAACATAGTTTCTCAATCTCGTTATATCTAGTTTCTGCATCATTTAAAACTCTACTGAGGTAATAGATGAGCCTTTCGACACCATTCTCATCCTCTTGAGCCAACATGCTCCCTAAAGTTTTATCAGATGCAATTATGTACAATCTCATATTTCGTCTTCTACAAGGAGGTGCCAGAATAGGTGGCTTGGTGAGGTACACTTTGATTTTGTCGAAGGCCTCTTGTTGTTCTTGCCCTCATTCAAATCCTCCTTTGTTGAGTCGAATTAATAGTGAGAAGGCTTGCGATTTCCCACTGAGGTTGGATATAAATCTCCTTAAGAAATTTATCTTCCCAAGTAGGGACTGCAATTCCTTCTTGTTGGTTGGCGCTTTGGCTTCCAAAATAGCTTTGGTCTTGTTCTGGTTTATCTCGATTGCCTTTTTATGGACCATAAAGCCTAAGAAGTCTCCTGCTTTGACACCAAAAGCGCACTTTAGAGGATTCATCTTCAGACCATAGCGTCTCATCCTCTTGAAGGATTGTCGAAGATGGTTCATGTGAGTCCTCCCTAAAATAGATTTGACAACAATATCATAAATATAAATCTACATAAAAGTTTCAATAAAATCATGGAAGATCGAATTCATGGCTCTTTGATATGTTGCCCCTGCATTTTTTAGGCCAAAGGGAATCACTACCCATTCGTAAGTGCCTAAGGCCCCAGGGCAACAAAATGTTGTTTTCGACACATCCTCTTCAGCAATAAAAATTTGATTATATCCAGAGTACCCGTCAAGCATACTCATGTACTCGAAACCAGTGACAAAATCGACAAGCATTTCCGCCACCGGCATTGGATATTCATCTTTGGGTGTTGTAGCATTCAGATATCTGAAATCAATGCACACCCTTAAGGTACCATTTTTCTTTATAACAGGCACTATATTTGCAATCCATTCGACATACCTGGTCGTCCGGATGAACCTGCATCTCAGCAGTCTTTCGAATTCCGTTTTGATTTTCGACAGAATCTCTGGTGCAAAGCGCCTTGGAGTTTGCTTGATAGGCTTCTTTCTAGGCTTTATTGGCAATTGCAGTTCCACCAAACTTCTGTCGAGACCAGGAATTTCGTCATAATCCCATGCAAAGCAATCCTTGAACTCTTTTAGCAATTGGATCATTTCGACCCTGAGTCCTGGATCTATCTTTGCGCTGATGTACGTTGGCTTTTTTACAGGACCTTCGCCTAGGTTTACTTCCTCCAAAGGGTCTTGTGCTAACATTTTAACATTGTTTGCCAATGGGTCCTTTTCGAAACTTAGAGGTTCATCATCATAGATGGCGTCTAACCTCTGATCTCGAAGGTCTTTTACTTCCAAGTCGGGAGGTTCTGGGTCGAAATCTTTCCTAGGGCCTTTTTGAGAAGAGACTTGTTCATTGGCTTCAAGAGCCATATACTTAACCTTAGCCTCCAAGGCCGCTATCATTCTATTTTCGGCTACATATGCCAAAATCTTTTGCAAAGTTTGTGACTCAGTCATCATCACCAAACTCACTTCCCCAGCCTGTTGGCCGTATATCATCAACTCCCCCATAGTCGATGTTTGACAAGTCCTCTCTATCCCATTGAAAACCGTAGTCAGAGTGTAGATACAGAGAGCAGAAGGCGTTAGGTGTTGGAGTCAGATCGAACTCAGAGGGGTTACATGGCCCTATGTGAGCCAAATTTCTGTCAAAACTATTCTTTCCGACGCTGTTGATTTCGCCTAAGTAATAGCTTTGATCTGCCTCAATGTTTTCCACGATACCATCGGGACGCCATATCGTGACCCTCTGATGCATCGAGGATGGAACTGCATCGATGCCATGTATCCACTCTCGACCCAAGAGCAGATTATAGTTTGGTTTTGCTGAGATTACCATGAACATGGTGGGTCGAAGGATTGATCCCACTTTGAGATCTAGTTGTATGACGCCCATTGTGGTTCCAATGCCTCCTTCATAATTGGACAGGACCATGTTATGGGGTTTGATGTCAGCATCTCCCTTTCCTATTTTTCCCAGCATAAATTATGGAATTATGTTTATGGTCACCCCACAATCGACCAAGATTTTGTTTATAGCCACTTCCCTTATCTTCGCTCTGATGAACATGGGCTTGAGGTGATTTTTCATCGCCTCTGTTGGTGGCTCGAAGAAAGCATTCTGTTCTTCCATGCAAGCATTATTCATTACATAGTAACACATTGGCCTGTGTCTGGCCATCTCTTGCTCGACCATCAAGTCAGTTTCCTCAACTTCGACTTGACGGTTGTATTCACTAGGCAGCACCGATATGACATTCACCATGATATCTAAAGTGTCGTCAGAGTTGGAGTCACCCTCATCATTAGACCCACATTCTTCCGGCCATGCCATGGGGTTCCTCTCTAGAGGTTTCCTTTGTTTTCTTTGCACATTGGTGCTACCCTCTGGGTGAGGCTCTGCTGCCTCTTTTTCAGCTTTTCGCCGTCTTTGGAATCTTCTCCATTGCGAACGGGACATAGGGTTTTTCCCTTTGTAATTGCTCGATATATGAGCCATTTTATTTGATGTAGAGGCATGGTACTCTTTTCTATAGTCCAAAGAGGAACCTCTTGGCACGTCGAACTCCTGCCATCTCGCTTCATTGGGCCTCTTTCTGCCCATGGTGTTAAGCCAAGTATCTCTAGGTACATTAGTTGGAGGCCGAAAAGTTGGTGGCCTCTTTACCTGACTCACAAATCCTTTTTGATGTCCCCTTATGGGATCGAATCTGACTTCTGGACCCATTTTTGGTTGGGCATTGGTGCCCTGTTTCGCTTTTACAATTCTCATACCTTGTATGTGTTCTGCGGCTTTCTTGTCGAAAATAGAGCTGCATCTAGGACACAACATCACTTCCGATTTTTTCTTCTGGAATCTATGTAGAAAGTCTTCCAGATCTTCATTCTCCTTTGGAAATGCCGTTTTATTCACTTCCTCATGTCGAATAGCTTCTTCTGAAGCCTTGGCGTCAGAGACTTCGACCATATTGACCTCCATGTTGCTCTTGGCAACGAGATTCAATTTCTTCATTTTGGTCTCTAATTTCTCTATCGAACCCTTCACAGCAGCCAAGTAAGAACCTATGGTGGTTCTTTTGTTGGAGCTCTCAGTAACTCCTTTGTTTTTGTGTGGGTCTTCAGTAACCCTTTTATTCAGTTTCAAGCCTTCAGTGGCCTTTTTGTTTGAGCCTTGGGCAACTCCTTTGTTATGATCTAGGCCTTCAGTGGCCTTTCTCACTCATTCGATAGTTTTCCTGGATATGTTTCCAGTAAAACTTCCAAAGATGGGTTTAGTAATGAAATCTTCGGAAACTTCCACCATGTGAATACCGACTGGCTCAGCATAATGTGCCTTCATCTGCAGTGGGTTTGCGTCAATTTTCATCGCTGGCTTATCAACGGATTTTAGCCTTCCTTCTTTAAGCGCTTGTTGAACAAGATCCCTGAAAAGGAATCATTGTGAGGTTTTATGGCCCAAAAAATTATGGTATTTATTAGAACCTCTTTTCTTTCTTTGTTCTAAAGGAGGCAACTTTGCCCCTGGGGGCACTATCATCTGGCCATCTTTAACTAATAAATCGAATATTTCATCACATTTGGATATGTCGAAACTATAAGTTTTCTTAGGGAATTTGTTGCTGTTTTTCTCAGACTCTACAGGATTTTTCCCATTTGATGGTACTAGCAATTTACAAGAATATGACGGTCCTTGTTTTAATTCTGCTAAATCTATCTCGCCTTCTTCGACATCTATAGGATCACTAGATGTCTCTGGATCATCATCATCCATTTCGACATAGGATACCCTTTCTCTTCGATGAGTTTTGGTAGCTTTAGCTTTCTCAGCTGTAAGGCATTCTACCTGTCGAACTCGATCGGCCAGTTGGGCCATGTCTCTCAGGTGTTGGGTATCTAACTTTTTCCTAATTGAATAATCCAGGCCCCCTGCTGTCATTTCGACCAATTCATACTCATGCACTTGGGTTAAGCATCTGGCTTTAAGTAATCAAAACCTATTTAGATACTCATCGATTGGCTCAGTGAATCTTCTCTTCACACTAGCCAATTCTTTTAGACTTATTTTGGTCTGTCCCATGTAAAATTGTTCATGGAACAATCTTTCCAATTGATTCCAATTGTGGATCGAATTGGCTGGGAGGGTATTGAACCAAGTGAAAACATTCTTTATTAGAGAACTTGGGAAAAATGTGATCCTAAGGTTTTCGTTATTTTCTATTTCCCCAGCCTCTATCAAATATCTAGCTACATGTTCGACAGTAGATTCTGTCGTATCCCCTGAAAATTTGGTAAACTTGGGAACCTTTCCCCTAGGGGGTAAGTCTGTTTGCAGAATATATTCTGACAATGGGGATGTGAAGTTTGGTCTGTGAAAACCAATGTTCATCCCATTCTGAATCATAATCCTTTCGATCATGGCAGTCAAATTATTGTGTGTTCCATAATTTTGGTGTCAACTTGCTGTATCAATTCATCAACATTTTGGTGTCTATTTACCATAATCACTCCTTGATCGATTTCTCTAGGGATTGGTGGGGGATTTCGAGGTATTTCGACCCTAGGTTGTTCCATTTCTACTCTAGGGATCTGAGGATTTTGATTAACAGTCAAATCCTCTTCCATGATTACCCCTTGGTTTACTCTTATTGGTATCCTTTGGGGTTATCGAATAGTTTGAGGCACCCCAAAGAATTCCGCCATGCGCAGCATTTGCGCTGTCATTTGTTGGTTCGACTGGGTAGTATTTTGAATGAGGGGGTTTAGCACTGTACTTAGAGTTTGTGCCAACATTTGCACCATATCATGATTACTTTTGTCCATCTATTGCCTCAAAATTGTTGTAGAAGCATTTGTGAGGCTTGGTATTGTATGAGATGGCCCTCCCAACAATTGGTTTCTACGCAAATTTGCCATACTGGCTCCAGATCCCTGTAATGGCGATGATGCACTCACCAAAGGTTCTGATAAAGTAGAAGCATCGTTCATAAGGCTAGCCATTTCAGTGGTTGGCATGGCATATGGTTGTTCTCAACCCATCCAGGCTGTCGAAAATCCTGGGGGCACGAACGGTCGAGATCCTGGATTTGCCCTTGGTGGGGGCGTTCCTAATGGACCTTTTGGGCCCACATACGAAAGTAAGGGTCCTGTTTGATTTGTGGTTAGCATTGGTATTGAGCCAACGAAAGTTGAGATATTTTCTCCGACGGTGGTAGTAACCGTTGTTCTAGTAGTATTTGACGGAGGTATTTCTCCATGATTTGGCTCATTAGCCATGCTACTCTCGCTATTTTTCTTCCTAATAGTACACTCATTGGTTATTCTACCACTTCTTAATAACATGCATCATTATAAATGTACAGAAGAAAAGCAATAATATGAATAAGATATTTAATAAAAATTAGCAACGTCCCACCAGGTGTGCCAATTTGTTTACCGTGGTTTTTGGTAAACAACCGCTGATCCTCCAAAAAGGAAAGTCCTTTTGGTTACTCGCGGAATCGACCAGGTTGATCCCAAAACATATGCTAACTTTTATACTGAGTTGATGTGAGATAAGAAAATAAATCCAGGAAGAACGCAGGTTCGACCAACGACAAGAACTTGTGGTTTTGGAAAGTGATAAAGTTAATAGAAATGCAGGTAAAGATGTAGGGAAAGTAACTTTGCAAAATAAGATCAAAGCAATGTAAAAAGACTTTATTAATGAATAGTGGTGTTTCTAACGTACATTTCTCAGTTTATCCTTTCTCACACAGCGGGTACTTGGACAATATTTGAGTAACTAGCATAATAGGTTGAACACCCGAAAAAATTACACAGATCCTATTTTATACTAAAAACTATGTAACCGTCGAGGGGTGGTTCTGCTCTAAGATGAGGACAAGTGTCCTCTGCATGTCCCTCGACCTCTAGCTTCCAGCCATGTTGCTTTCCTTTGGCTGCTGGCAAAACTGTCTTTCCCTCCAATAATTCAAATTCAAATGTCCCTCGCCTTTGGTGTCGACGCGAAGATATTTTCTTCTAGTCGAAGGTCATAAGACCTTCTTAGTCGAAATCTTGATAATGAGTCCTGGTCGAAGACTAATATGTAACTTAGATATTTTCTCTAAGTTATTTCACACGTCGAAACATTCTTCAGCTTGGTTTTATTTATTCCATCTTTGGTCTAAAAGACCAATATATAGTAGGTGTCGAATTCAGGAGCCAACATCATCCTTCGTGTATCTTTAGCAGCTTCGGGAGTGTCAGGAGTGGTGTTAGCAACAACAACCATGAGAGAGACTACTTCAAAGGCTTGACAAGGAGTTTCAATGAACTCACCATCCATTTCAACATACTTGATTGAATTTAGATGACTAATCATAAACTCTTCTTCACCATAAATAGTAACAATTTTCCCTTTGACTGAATATTTCAACTTTTGATGTAGTATGGAAGTCACTACACCTGCCCCATGTATCCATGGGCGTCCAAGCAGGAAAGAATAAGCAAGATGGATATCCATCACATAGAATGTTGAGTTGAATACTTGAGACCCAACTTTGATAGGGAGATCAACCTCTCCATGGACCATCCTTTTAGAACCATCGAAAGCCCTTACTACAATGTTATTGGGTTTTAAAACCAGTCCATCACAATCTAGTATATCCAATGCTCCTTTAGGTAAGACATTGAGAGAAGATCCAGTATCCACTAACACATGTTCTAGGGTAGTGGCCTTGCATTCTATGGAAATAGGGAGAGCTTTATTGTGATTCTTCCCTATCAGGGTCAAATCTACATCAGAGAACCCTAAACCATTGTCGGCAGTCAAGCTTGCTACAAAGTTTTCAAGTTGGTCAACCGTAGTTTCTTGAGGGACATGTGCATTTTCAAGAACTTTATCAGGGCTTCAGCATGCGCCTCGGAACATAGCAACAAAGACAACATAGAAATCTTCAAGGGTGTTTGTCCCAACCGTTCCACTATCTTGTAATCACTTTTTCTGATGATTTTTAGAATCTCCTCCATCTCTTGGGTAGATGGGTCCTCAATGGTGATATCTTTTGTAGGCGCCTCCGTCCTGGAAGGCTCAGTCATTTTTCCTTTCCTCTAGCATTAATACTAGGTTCATCAGCAGTAATACGAATGGGTGTAGTTGTGGTTGTCGGAGGTGAAATCTCTGGAGAGAAGATTCTCCCCTTACTAGTAAATTTACTTGATCCATCGATGTTGGTAATGTCAGCAGTTTTGTCTTCATCAATCCAGGAATCTTGTTTGATACCATGGTAATACACTTCCGCCCCATAATTCTAGGGCACAACCTTATCATAAGAGTAGGGGACTGGCCTCAGTGTGGTGATAATTAGTGGAGCTATTCTTGGTTCAATGGGAATCCTAATAGGACCTTTTGAGGTGATCCTAATAGGTTTGTTTGAGATAGTAATGATGAACACGTATTCAAATTCCTGAGATACAACTTCGGTCAAACTTTTCACAGATGGAGTTCTTTCAAATAGAATCTCATGGCTATCCATCATGTGTGGGACACCTTTCTTCAGCCATTCACAACCATTAATTTATACATCACAATAGCAATAATCTTCAAGGAAACCAGGGAATACCCTGGCTTTCAACAAATTCTCTTTAACAGTCTTTAACGGAGTGGTCAAGTCATTGATAGAAGCAACAAAAGAGGCATCTTCAATAACATTGACACCCTTACCATGATTTGGCATGGGTGCGGTGATTACGTTAGGAGTTGGCGGAGGTTCAGATTCAGTTGTCTTGTTTTCAATTAAGTCTTGGATTTTATTCTTTAGAGACCAACAATCATTGGTATCATGTCCGGGACTGTTTGAGTGGTAAGAGCATTTGGCATTGGGGTTGTATTTTGGAGAAGTAATATTAGGGTTGGAAGCGGGATCTTGTAAGGTCACCAAATCAGCTTTTAGTAGGTGTTGCAGAGCTTGAGATAGTTGTATATTGATTTTAGTAAATTGTCTTCTTTGGACATCTGGTCATTGTTGACTATTTTGTTGACGCGGTCGTTGAGTTAGAGTTGGATTAGAAATCAGTATAGCCCCTACTGAATGATGATGGTCATTCTTAGCATGGCTTCTTGACCCATACACAACATTAGTCTTTTTTTTTACCAATAAATGGCTTTTTCACAACATTTGAGGTAGAGGTCATGGGTATCTTCCCACTTTTAATCCCACTTTCAACCCTCTCACAAGTTAAGATTAATTCAGTGAATCCGGATAATGAACTTCCAATTAACAAGTTGAAAAATGGTCCAGTGAATGTTCCTATAAACATATCTACCAACTCTCTATGACTTAAAGGTGGATATACCCTACAAGCCAAGTCTCTCCATTTTTGAGCGTATTCTTTGAAGCCCTAATTTGATCCTATGGTCATTCCTTGCAATTGTACCCTAGTTAGCGCAAGATCAGCGTTATATTGATATTGGAGGTAAAAATCAGTGGCCAAATCCTCCCAATTATGGATGTTAGTCCCTTCCAATTGGTAAAACCACTCCAACTGCGTCCCAGATAGACTTTCTTGAAAAAAGTGCACCCACAGTTTCTTATCAGCGGTATGTGGCTGAATTTTACAGACATAAGATCTTAGGTGAAGCTTCGGACATGATCCACCATCGTACTTGGAAAAAGCAGGGATTTTGAATTTGTGGGGATTGACTACTCCAGGCACCAAACCCAAGTCACAAAAGTCCAAACCAGGCACAACTTGGATTTCTACAGCCTTCAATCTGTCTTCTAGTTGCTTATACTTGTCGTCGGCTGGTGGATATTATTCATCAAAATAATCTTCGTCTTCAGAGATTTGATTGTTTCCACCCCCGACACAGGTGCTCCTAACATCTTCGTCTTGATTCTCATCCTCCTCAGAGGAGTCTTCTTCAACTTGAACTTGTCAGATGGGGCCTTTGAATCTATTCCCCATATTGATTACAACTTTCTTCTTTATCTTCTTTTTCGTGACAAGAAGTGTCATCATTTCTTGCTGCCCATTTTCTAAGTTGAGCAGAGTTTCTTGAAATTGAGAGTTTTGAGTCTGCAAGTCCTTCACAATTTGCTCGAGATCCATCTTATACTGAAATAAACAATAGAAAGATGAGGAAACCTGTGTCAAAAAACCTGATTAAGATATGATGCATGTTATGCGTATGCAATGCTTTCAAGGACCTTTAAGATTTAAATTTGCTTAAGCAAAAAGGAAACAAAATATTAATTGTATTAATAAGTTCAAAGATTACAAACTTCCTCTTGGGCTTACAATGAAAGAAAAACAACAACATGAAATTATACAACAAAAGACTCAGGTCTCCCATGGACGCTTCCTCTTTGGACTGATGTAGGCATTCAAGTTCTGCTCCTCGTGGAGTTGTCTTATGAGCTCCAACACTTTCTTCTCGCTTGAGTAGAATTGGGCTTCAAAGGTGTCTCGCTCCCCCTTGAGTTGAATCCATGACCTTTGCAATTCCTTGAGAGTAGTAGGTATGTCAAGATGAAGAATGGTGTAAGGAGCGTCTCCTTTGGAAATAAACTCCATAATGATTGGTAGGATGGCCACATATGACATCATGAGGTTTTAAGCACGAGCTCACACCCACTTGAGATAAGGTTCCAAAGGAATGGAGTTCTTATGCCCCAAAGTTTTGCTATCAACCATGTTCACCATTCCCTAAGCTCGTACAAATCTTTGACGATAACCTTGGAAATCGTTCTCATAGTCAAACATAATACCTTGGACAAGCACGTCATATGGACCATCCCTCTGAGCGTAACCAAACTGTCATAGAGCCAAGCAAGGATTATAAGCGATACCGCCCCTAATGCCAAGGAGTGGGACATTAGGTAATTCTCCACAGCGGTCAATGATGGTGACATCCTCCAAAGATCGAGAACACCAATGAATATCCGAATGCGAGAGTGACATCAACCTTTGAGACCACTTCAAGCCTTACTCATTCTTCAAAACTGACCGAGGAAGGTGAGAAATAAACCACCTAGCCAGCAAAGGAATGCAACACATAAGAATTCCCATTCTCTTCATGGTACGGGCGTGAAGAGAATGCAAAATATCTCTGAGTAAGGTAGGCACCGGGTTACGAGATAGGAAGATTTTGACCGCATTCATATCTATAAGTTGGTCTGGATTAGGGAATAATACCATCCCATATATTAGAAGGGCCAAAACTTCTTCAAAAGCTTGCAGATCCAGAGCATCCCAAAATAGTTGAGCCTTCTCAAACAAAAACTTGGATAGAAAACCCTTAACACTACTTCTAGCTTCCCAATTAGCCACAATGTCATACTGTTGCAAATGTAAGGCTAGAGCAATATCCTCGGGTCTTGGGTCTTTCTCAATATCGATGAAGGGTAATTGATCAAGAGGAACTCATAATAGTTGAGAGAACTCCTCCATGGTAAGCACTAATTGGTAATCAGGAAATATAAAACAGTGATGTTTAGGGTCAAAGAATTGAAAAAGCACATGTACCATGTCTTCTTCAAAGTTTGAGGTAACCAAGTTGAGGAGTAGACCATACTTCTTAGTGAACGGAGAATTTTCAGGGACCCTTAATGCTAACTCCTTGAGTTGAGGAGACACTTTCACAAGGTTGATTCAGATGGTATTTTTGAGAATGGAAGTCATATCCTACAAAACAAAACAAAGATAAATCTCTAGGTCCTTGAAATGGTTTGGTGAAAATTCTATGGTATGATTTCATGACGTTATGTACAAATAATCATATACAAGCAAAGAAAACAAGTCCTTAGGTTTAGGCTTGCATGGGGTTCATATGTAAGTATCCTCTTGAAGTTCAATTGGCTCAACCTGTCCTAAAAAGTAATCGGGTTATAGGGAATCTCGATATCATTGATCTTTCTTCGTCGGGCATTATTTTAGCGCAAGCCTGTTTATGGGCGACCAAAATATCCCGAAAGTCCAATCTGAATGAGCGTAGTATCGAGTATCAACCAAATTCAGACTGCACCAAAACCGACTATCTCATTACTTCCTAATGGCCAAGTTGTTCAACTAAAGTTTCTATGGTATGTTAGTGCTTCATGACACCACACAGCGGCCCCGTATTCTCCTTGATTCAACACAAAGGATACCGGTACCAACAAATGTGTCACACTAACGTAGCCATTGTTTCAACCATATCGGTCTACCCCGTATAGTCTCCACAATCTATTGCTTCTTACCTAATGTTGTTCCTAGATCCGGGTAGAGGATCATTACAAAACCCAAACACCCTTTTAAGAGTAAAGTAAGTAAGTCAAACAATGGAAGCATTTAAATGTGATCTAGTCTCTAAGGTAACCCCACTTTTAAGATATCTCCCCAGCAGAGTTTCCAGTTCTGTTATATGGTGGGAGAACTAACTTGGGTGTTTTGTGTTTGATCGTAATTGTTGCGGATAGCAAGTGTCGCCACTGAATTTTCTTTTATCCAATAAAGGAAAGGGTGAAAAGAACAGGAAAGACCTTTTGAGAATTTTCTTGAGTTCGGGGGTTAGGTTATGAAAAGGGAAGGCGTTAGCACCCTTTTCATCTGTAGTTATCTACGGGCTCTTTGTTTCTAGATCACTTTAAAATGCTTTGTTTGAAATGTGTTTGTGATGGTTTGAAAGTATTTTTGAAAGTTCCTTTGTTTAGGCGAACTTTGTAATGATTCTTGTCTCTATAAGAATGTATACAAAGTGTTAACTTTTGAAAAATATTTCATGAAAGTGTTGGTGTGTTTGAAAGATATTTTGAAAGTGTAAGTGTGAAGATGGGTTTATTTGTGAGCAAGCAACTATGAGCGTTCTACCTACTCAAAAAGTATTAGTTATTTTCCTCCTCCTTTAGATAGTGTTATCTTACCATTAGTTAGTAAGCAACCATATCATTGGATGTGAAGGAACAAGCGTGGGTCATCGTACAGTCATAGAAGGAAATATTGTAGGATACTTTAGAAATTTTTTGTGAGGGTCTAAGATCGTTTACCGAAGGCAATATCGAAGGGTCATCGAGGGACTACGATCTTTTATTCGAGGGTCATTTCTAAAGTATCCTACGTTCGAGGGACATTACTATTTTATTTCTAAGGCAACAAGTGTGGGTTAACCCTAGAGGTGCAAGTGTGAAAAGTGTATTATTTTCATGCATTTTTATCTTGAATTAGGGTTGTCTAGTATTGATTTTAAGTCTTACCATTCAAACTCAAATTACTAGCAATAATATGGAACGCGATAAACTGCGGAAATTTAAAGTTCTACGCTATTACATCATTTAGGGGATGGGGATATAAATTACAAATGAGGATGAAAGCAATTGAAACCTAATTACTATTACAACCATATTGAATAATAGAATGTAAAATGTACAAGAATATAGAGATACTGTAAAAGAAAAGAAAATTGTTTTTTATAGTTTTGTTCTGAAAAAGTTTTAAAGTTAACCTAATTAACTAAAGAAAGAAATTAATTGATTAAATACTATGTTAATTTAAAAGATAAAATAAAAATCGAACTCTAAATTAATTAATTAATTTTAAGAAAGAAAATGTATTTTTTAGGGTTTTTGTTTTAAAGAAATGAAATAAAAACATGAAAATATTATTGTCTAAGTATTTAGTAAAATATATATTTTTGTATTTTTTAATAAAATAATAAAAGAAAAGAAAATAAAATAAAAATATAAAAGTTGGGTTAGGGGGTTTGAAAATGAAAAGGGTGTTAGGAAGTAAAATAATATTTTTCTTTGTTTAGGTCCCAAAATTGTTTTTGTTCTCAATTAGAAAATTTAAAAAAAAAAATGGGCTGCGTGTGTTGAAGTTTTTAGGGGGTGTTAGGGATAAAAATAGGATGGCCCATCGGGAGGGAGGCCCAGGCGCGCTAGCAAACAAAAAAGAAAACAAGGAAATGTTAGAAAAATAAAAAAAAGGTAGCGCCGAGGCTTGAACACAGGACCTTATAGACCAAAGCCTCACGCGCGCGCCTTCTGCCGCTGGAGTGGCTGTTTCATCCATGAATAATACAACATGAAATAAACTTAAAATAAACAATTCCTGAACATGTCATCTTCTTCTTCCTCGCGCCAACCTCCATGGACAAGATTTTCAAATTTTGTATCTTGTTCATTTCTCAACCATTCTCAAAAGTTTAAACATCAAACTTGTTAGAAATTTCACCATGATTTCAAATATGTAAACTAATTAATCTAACTCTCAAAGATGAACATGAATTTTATTGGTACCAAATTCTGACCTAAATATTTCAGAAAGTTCAGACATGATATTCACACTACTCATGCAATATAAATGAAATATAAGGGCATGGTTAGTTTCAGGGCTATGATTTCTACGATTTATCTTCACAAATCAGAATCAAATGATGCTTGTATGAAGAGTTGAAAGTTCAGAAAACTTACCTTGCAAGTGGATATCGTGTTTTGAGTTAGAGAAACTTTCAAAGTGTTGTAATGATCAAAATAGCTTCAGTGGTCCTCCAGGAAGCTAATGCAATGCTTAACTTGAGCTGAGAATGCCTGGATTGTTCTGGAGAAGTCAAGTTACAGATGTGCAAAGTGAGGTTTGGGCAATGGTGATGGAGGTGTTACAGCTGTGAAACAGGGAGGAGTATAAGTTATATTTGATGTAAGGAAGCTTTAGGATTGATTTGGAGAAGAAACACACG
The DNA here is from genome assembly GCA_948472305.1 of Vicia faba. Classification (NCBI taxonomy): domain Eukaryota; kingdom Viridiplantae; phylum Streptophyta; class Magnoliopsida; order Fabales; family Fabaceae; genus Vicia; species Vicia faba. Next base: position 1,287,257,909 of record OX451737.1, read on the forward strand.
AGTGGATAATGAGATGGAAGTTTTTGGGCAGAAATGGAAAGTTATGGAAGTTTGAATGCAAATCTGAGTTTGAGGGAGTTTGAGGGAGTTTCAAGGCTTGTAATTCGTGTCTTAGGGTGCCAATGACCTCTCTATTTATAGGCAAGATGTTTAACATGTTGAAGTAACCAAAATTTTGAGATAACATATTATGGTTTGGTTGAAAATGAGAAATCAAGTTGAATGGATTTTCATAGTTCCAAGGTTCAAGTACAAGCATGGTCTGAGTTTGTTGGGTGCAGGGAGGTTTCTTCTTCACTTTAAAATGGAGTGTGATCAGAAGAAACAAGTGAGAGGCTCAATGCATTGACTTATGCATAAAGCTTGCTTTACAAGAATGGAAATGGTAACTTTGTGCCAAAAATGGAAATTTGTCTTGGACAATGGCTCAAACACTTGGATAATAGCTCAATAAATTGTGTAAACATTTAACTATGCAGTGATTTTCAATTTAGAAGGCCTGCAAAGCAAGATTATGCATCATAGCTATGGGATTAGGTTATGTGTTCTTCATGAAAATGCCTTGTAATTCAAGTTTATAATGCCAACTTATTCTCTTCGATTCCCCTAGCTCAAAAATGATATCTTCAAGTTCTTTGACATGTTTGAAAGCTTTAAACATCCTCTATAACTTTCATATTTTCTACTTTTGCAAAATCCAATTGGAACTATGTGAAAAATGGCCAAGAAGTTGGGACAAAAATCTGCCTAAACTAGGTCAAATTTCACTAAGTGTTTAAGAAAAAGTGCATGACATCATGGGCTTATAACTCAAAACCTAAGCATTTTTTTGGATATGAGCCCTTAAATACAAATTTTTAGATATCATCAAGATCTACAACTCTCATGTTGAAAATTTCCTTTGAATCATCTTGCATCTTGGTGAAAAATTGGCATGAAGTAATGAAATTATCAAGTATATAAAACACTTAGAAAATTTCTAAGTATTGAAAACTTTGACTTTTCATGGAATTTTATTGACTTCTTGATTCATGATTATCAAGGTTCATATTTTTGCATATCTTGGTGGATTTTGATCTTTGAAATCAAATCTTGATCAAAAAAGTCAAAGTTTGACTTTTTGTGCATCAGTTGACTGTTCATCAGTTGATCAAATTTCAACTATCAATCCATTGATCTTGAGGAATGTTTTGAACTATGAGATTAGGTAAAAATGTTGTATTTGAATCCTTGAGATTATTATTCAAGCCATTAGATCATGTATTAGGTCAAAAGTCATTGATTAGTCAATTATAGGCAAAACCCTAATTTTGACCATTTTACCCTTTTGGTAAATTGAGTGTTTTTCTTGAGGGATTATGATCAATACTTGATCAAATAATTAATAGGACTTTAAAATGTTTATGTTGGCAAAAAATCATGAAGTTTGACTGTAGGTTGACCACAATTGACTTTTTACCCAATACAACTGATTTTCAGTCATCTGAGCAATTGATTGAGAAAAATTGTGGTTCAAGACTTGAAACTTGACATGATTATTCTTGAAGGTCTATAATGATCCATGAAGGTCATTTGAGGAATTATAAGTCCAATTATCCTTGTGAAAATCAAAACCCTAATTTGAGGCATCAGTGTTTAAGAGATGGTTTGACCTAGTCAATACTTGTGCAAACTTGAGCTTTTGGAGATCTTGTGAGAAATGTCTTGAGGAAGGAGATGGAAAATTTTGGGGTACAACAGATGTGTTAACCAAAACCAAGAGGTATGACCTTAATGCACATGCTCTGTGGTATGCAACATGTGCATCATTACAACTAACACCCACAACTACAACCAGGTGATACTCATACAGTCCCACCAAGACTGATAACCTAGCAAGACACCATCTGGTGTCATCTAACTCATGCTAAGTTTTTCACAATCCAGCACCTAAATAAGTCACTATCATATCCATTGCCTCAACTCTACTGGTTCTGGAGTAGTTTAATAATTTCCCCTAGATCGAAAGATTTAGGAAGCACGAGATATCATCAATTGTGATGGACATCTCACAAATTAGAAGATGAAACAATGACGTATTTGCATTCCATTTCTACACAAAAGTAGACAATAAGCCATGGTAAATATAACCATATTGAATAATGCATAAATCATGCATCCCAAATAGTTGCTTGACATTATGAAACCATGGCTCACTGGGTTGCACCAGCTTTGCAACCTTTCTACCGTGGCAGACAAATTTTAATGTATCACAAGATTACAAAAAAATACATAGTCAGACAATTCAAATATAATAACATAAATGTGTAAATAAGTAATTGAAGTATTTGTGCTACCTATCCATTCTACACATTCCTAGTAGCATAATCTAGATATAGAGGAAGCAATGAAAGGTTTAAGGGGCCTCCTAAGAAACCCTCTAGGGCAACAGGGACTTCTGGGATAGTTGTGGACACGTGAATTATGGTAGATGATGTTAGCGACACATGAACCCGTGAAGACGACCCCTTACTAGCAATACAAGTCTCTCCAACTGTAGGCCACAGGGGTCAAGATTTTTGACAGCAAACGGAAACATGTTGGGACACTGTACCTTGTCTCAATCTTTTCTATTTGTCTAAATTTTTTCTACAATCAAACAAGCATGTTAGAGAGATGTCATAACATGCAAAGAGAAACAAGGTAAACTAAAAATCATATATCATGTTATTCTAGATTCAAATATATGGACTAAGGGTTCGTATTAAAAAATCTTGACTGCACTAAGATAAAGATAGGAACCAAAGAATAGAGCGTGCGAACCCTAAACTCTAGTGCTCAAAAACTCAATCTAAGGCATTTCAGGAAAAATAGAAATGGAATATTGATTTCATTTAAGCCTAAAGTATCTTATTTGTAAACTATTTAGGTAATGCATGCATGTGAAATAAAAAAAGGTAAGAGAATGAGTAACTTACCAATGCAATGGAGAGGAACTTCATATATGTGAAATGTATTGGAGTAGAGACGTGATAAACTTCAATGCAATTGATAGAAGCTCAGAGAAGGCATGAAAATAATATGATAAGATTTGTAAATTCAAATGAGGACATAGCTCTTTGTTTCTCTTTTTTTTTGCAGAAATGAAAATGGGAACAAAGAGGAAAAGACGCGAGTTTACTTAAGTAGAAGCATCTAGATTCCAATATCCATAGAAATCAGGACTTTGGATCTTAGTAGTTTTAAATCGTGTGGTCCATAGGTTGGTCATGGGTGTGATGTATTAGGTGCATCTGGAGTTCAATCTTCGTAGGTTACTATACAGATTCAAAAGTTTGAAGTTTTTTAAAATCTAACTTAAGTTTGTTTCAGATATGATTTATTGTGTATTAAGTGTGTCCGAATTTTAAAATATGGATTTGAGAATTATTTTTAGAATTTTTCTATGGTGTCTAAGTAACTCACTGGGTGCATTTATTAATCCCCTTTATAGTTTTATAATTTTTTATTGAAATGAAACTAAGGCCAATGTATTTTTCCCTATAGATTAATAATTACATAAAACAAATAATTTTTTAAATTTTATATTTAAATTTAAACATATTATTTTTAATAATTTAAAATTACATATAACGGCCACTTAAGCACAACCTTAGAATTGAGATAACTAATTTATCTTTGCATGCTCCCCTTAGGATTTTATCATTTTCCTTTGTTGCCGATCGATGATGTCACTCAATTAGAATTGAGATAAAGACTTTGATCATTTCATGTTTCCTATAGGATAATTATCCTCGTCCTTAGTTTCTTTGGTATGGTAACATAGTTAGGATTTCCCTTTCATCTTTAACCTTAGGACCATCATTGTATGATAACATTAAGATTATAACTAGGATAGTCTCCCTTAGACTTTTTCTTCCTCTTTTGCATGCTTGCATTAAAACTAAAACCTTCTTTTTCTTTAAAATCATAAAACACTTAATAATGGAAGATGAGAATCATATGCAATTGAGTCTTATGTGGTAGAGCGACTCGATTTAGACTGATACTTGCTCTATTTCACTTTAGACTTTATTACAATTCAAATTGCAAATCCTTTTTCAAGGTAAAAAACACTCAACAAATTTAAATCTCTTTTCGCCTCCTGGCCTTTCATTGACTCTTAAAAAGGATGTGTTAATTCCGCTTTCGAAAATACGATGCATAATTCCCCAAAGATCAGGTTGCACCATGTCTACTTGCTGAAAGTTGTGAGCATAGCATTGTCCGCCTTCAGGCACTTTTCTTTTGAAAATACCTGATCACGTAGAGCATGTTAGTTCCTTTCTACTACAAATGCGTGAGTCTTCAAAGGTCTAGCTACATGTAGAATGCGAAACTTAACGTTGTTCAAATAAAAAAACACAAAACAAATAGAAACATGTGAGTCAAATTACAACGCTCTGATTCCTTAAAAGGGATACGTAGGAATTAGGTCGCGGGGCCTAAGTGAGCACAACTTTGTAAAGACTTCCTTCTTTTCCCCGTATTTTTTTGCATGCATTCCTTTTAGTTTAAAGCTTAGATTTATATTTGACACACCATTTAGATTAGAATAACAAGAGTGGATACCATAGAGTACTACAGATGTGAGGGGTGCTAATACCTTCCCCTCGCATAATTGACTCCCTTACCCGATCTCTATGGTTGCAAGTACGTGATTTCTCTCTTCAGGTTTACTCGATGTTCACCTTTCCCCTCTGCATGATAAAAAACATTCGATGGCAACTTCATTATTTATTTCAATGATTTTCATTCGATTGTTTCAGCTGGCGACTTCATTGGGAACAGGTTGACCAATTGCTGGTCCATCCCAGAGTCGATCCTAGCTTTTGTTTTTCTTTTCCTTGGGTGTTTATTTTTATGCTTTCAGTTTATTCATTTATGATTATTTATCTGAGCATATGTGTGCACTTTATTTTACTGCTTTCCATATATTGGTGTTACTGTTGTGCTGGCTCTGTTCTCATGTTGGGTGGATGTTACTATAAAGTAAAAGGCCCAATACCCTGGCCAAGTGACAACCATAGGAACACTAGGAATATAGTGGAACATGACAGCTAGTTGACTTAGGTTTCACTAGCGCAGTCATGTCGTTCATGCTCAGTTGAGGTACAAATGAGGTGCTATCATTTTTACATAAGTGTTATGACGATAATGTCCTCAGGCGTAACTGTTCACGACTTTAAGAGTCTATCGGAATTACTGACTGCAAGTGCACAGTCTAATCGCATAGTTTTAAAAGATATCAAACCCACATGGACTGGTAATCAAACTAACACTATCTAATTTTACTATGTAAATCTAAGGCTGACGATTAATCTTGGGTTTTGAGAGAAACGGGGAATAACTTTAGGTTTAATTAAAATATTCAATAACGGGATACCGGTATGCAATTTGTTGAACTTCAGGGGTTCAATAAATTGTTGGCATAATCTTTAATTGTTAAGATACTCTTCAGTAGAAAGTATCAATTTAAAAGTCTTTGTCTCACACTCTCTTGTTTATTGACTCTGACTAAATTCCTAAATCAGAATGCTTTTCTCTCACTGTCTTATTTGAATTTAGAAATAATTTTTGGAAATCAACATATTCTAATTAACCCTAAAATTCTCTCGTTGTGTTTAGAATTAATGTATAGTTTCTACTATCCGATTAAAAATTTCAAACTCCCGTTTTATTGATTATAACCTTTGTGCGTCTTTTACTCTCGTAACAAAACCGTGTTAGTTAGAATTAGGAACTAAACTAGAAAAATAGTTTGTGAAATATTTAAGGCAACAAATTTATAAACCCCGTTCGTGATACTACTTGCACATACCAGTATCAAGGGAATTAGCCGGTCATGGTTTTAAACGTAAACATATGGTACCAGTAATTAAACATAAAGCAAAACATGATTTCTAATAGAAAAAGAAACTATAAAAAAATAAATAGAAAATATGAAAGTAAATTGAATTGAATAACATGAATAAATCTTAGAGTACAATAGGCTTGACTGCAAACTTGAATTAAAACCAAGATCCTCCACAAATGTCAGTAGGATTCGCTTAAATGGAAAATACTGAATGAATACTGAAAATATCCTAATACTAGAGTTGCAATAGTCCCCGGATGTAGAAGGGCTATTATTATTTTTTGAAATTTACTTCCTAAAAACTAAGAATTAAAGTGTTCTGAATTCAGGAAATTTTTTGCCCCTAATGGTTCTGTGAAGAACTGCTGCTTTTATAGACCCCCGGCTAAATTCTCGTAACTTCCCTTGAGAAGAATCAGGAACATATGGTTTCGTGGAGAATATTCTATGAGACTAAGTTTGCGGAGAAAGAATAGGGATGGGTAGTTTTCGTGAGTGTTGACGTGGAGAAAAACACAGAAATGCAATACGTGGTGTTGTATTTAGGGTTGTGGCGAGGGCCACACTTCTTGGATGTGTGGTGAGGGCCACACCACCTATGGAGAGGGCCACAGGTTTGAAATGTGTTTCCCACACTTTTCTTTCACATTTTCTTCAATTCTTCTCATGTCTTGTCCATTGATCACTCTTTTACTCGTGGTTAGAACGTGTTTGTAATACGTGAAATGGAATAAGAAAATACCGACATAAAATGACATAAATAAATGAAAACTCTAAAAGAATTCATGTGAGTCGATTCGAATATACATTGTAATTTCGCATTATCAAACTGCCATACACTTAAATCTTTGCTTGTCCTCAAGAAAATAACTATCATGAAAATACAATTAAACATGGGCTTGACACAAATACACGACAAAAACCTAAATCATACGTGGTTGTGAGGAATTTTGTTAGAAAGAGATATACTCAATGTCAACACTAAGGATACCGTAACGACACAAAACCATAAAACGCGATCTAAAACATCCACCTTATGCAAAACCAGACTGAATCATTCTATTATAAATCAACCTATTTCTTTTGTTTTATTTCACCCACTTTCATTCGAGTGCAATCACATTAAGCCCTTTATCCTTGCATGCACATAGTAGGGGAATCGTTAGTGATTCTGATCCTTAAGCACATGGTTCTGGTACATAAGTTTGGTAACCCCTATTATTTACCTAATTGCAAGTTGCAGGGGATCAGACTATAGTCCTCCATACCAAGTTCAACACCACTCACCTCTGAAATAACTAAAAACGAATTGTTATTATATTTTTGTAGGTTCCACAACCGTTGGATTAAGTGATCGGGTGAGGGTCACCTATCTTAATAGGTGCATTCCCTATTTTTTATTATATTAAGATGTGTAATTTTAGAATTTTTGGGATCATTCTCTTATATTCATCGACTCCCTACATAGTTTGTGCTTAAGATTGTGCTGACTACTAATATAAACTACCCGGGGCTACATTAAAACTCAAACTTAAGGTCTCAGCATAATAGGTACTCAAATTGATCATGCATAATTAGGGAGTTTAGGGTGTCAAAACTGTATCGGCTTTGTTGAATCTTTCTCAAATCATTCCAACATAGCCTAAGTGCAAATTAACCTATATATTCTTAAGGTGTCATGTTATGCATCAAAATAACAAATTTTTTATTATGGCTCAAGAAAATTGGGGAATCAATTAATAGCGGAAAAACACACATAGAGACTCAACAACACAAGAATTTGACTCAACTAACACTAACACTAAATGAGAAAAGGAAAATTAATAATAATTTAAAACTACCTAGAAAGAGATAAACAAAAGTAGTAAAGCTTTCTCCCCCACACTCGAATCAAACATTGACCCTAAGGTTTCGAAATAAGGTGAAAAAGAAAGGTAGAACCTGGAATCTCTGCTAGTAGTGGCCTCTGCCACGTGCTCTTCCATGCCCATCATTACTAGGTTGGTGAGGTGGCATGCCCATATGATGAATGTATTCATGCAAGCCATCCACACGTACTGTCAAAGTATTCATCTCATCGATCATGCCTGTCATTCTTTTTTCATTCCCGTCACCATAGTCACGCTGATCTTGTAAAATCTGCTGAATGATTCGTATCACCTCAGTTTACTGAGTTTGTATATCTTATAGCCTTTGGTCGCGTTGAGCATACAATTCATTATGTCGCCTCATTTCAGCAAGAATGTCATTTGAGGTGGCATATGTGTCTTCATTCCTTTTTCGGTGTCTGGATAATGTACATGTAACGTTTTTAGAAGGAACTTGTATGGTGTGTGTGTGTGTGTGGATTAATTTCAGGTGCACCCTACTCCATCTCATCTAACTTATCATCAATCTGACCACCTTGTCCACATTAAGTATACATATTGGTCTCAAGGGCAACCATATCATAAATCCAATTTTCCATATTCTACGTATTAGTATGATTGCGGCAAGGAAAAATGATTCTCTTAAGCTCCCTATTTTGAGCCATCAGATTATATTTGTCTCCTTATCTGGCCTTAATCAAGTGCGCGGATCGACAATTGTCAATATCAAGAAATAGAGCCGGCATTGATGGCAAATCTGAAAGTTTGTCGGCCAGGCCTAAAGCAAGTGCTATGGACGTGACTATTTCCCCAATACAAAAAGGATTGGTCCCTCTTGCATAAATAGACTGTATGTGTGCCAACAAAAACAGAGTTGCATTTATTATTTTTGGTATAAAGACACAGTGCATAAAGAGCAACTCCTTAGAATTCACCTTGTGGTTGTTTATACTCGAAAATTGTACTTGTCAAAACAGGGCGAAAATAACGTATGGCTGAATTATGAATAAGTGAGGCATTTAGTCCTTCTCAATTAAGAGTTTTCTCACTTGTTAGATTTTCACAAATGCCAAATGCTAATGTCTTCCATTATGCTTCTAGAGGGATTCTATATGCAACGTTTTCTCCTCACGGGAAATGTAATATATCTCCCAGAGTGTCTTGGCTCAAAGAGTATTCCTTGTTAAACATTCTAAACTTGGAAGTTCCGGTGAAATATTCTTCTACTATAGGGTGTCATAGATGATTTTTTTTATATAATAAACATACATAAATGAAATAAATTGCCATAATTTCACTGAATACTAATAATAGGTACTATTTTAGTCAGAAACTCGACAAAAATTCTGGAAATTACAAAATAATCCGGAAAACATTAAATCTAATCTAAAAAACAATGTAAATCCTAACTTAAGAAAACAATGGAAATCCTAAATTTAAAATCAGTCCTTCCCCCACACTTAAAACAAGACAGTGTCCCCACTATTTGAGTGTGAGTCAGAAGAGCAGTACTACTAAAAGCATCAGCCATTACGTCCAAAATGAGGAGCAACATGATAAATATGCTGATAGTTGTTATCAAATTTCTCTGTCACTATGTCCATAAACCCGTGAAAATCTATGCACAAAGATGTCATCTCGTCTCTAATGTTAGAAATGTTAGTTTGAAGGGAGTTGATGGCAGCAGTGTGATAAGGAGGTGGAGCAAATGGAGCAGCAGAGGCACAAGAAGTTGTTTCAGGGAGATGGCGTTCATTTGGGGTGGTGCAATGATTGGAGAGGCAACCAGAGGGTTGGCATGGCTTGGGGATGGAAAATTATGGTAGAATGGATGAGTTTCAAGGTCGGTTTCAATATCAGAGACATAGTTATCAAAGTGGTCATAAATTTAAGGAGTCTCAGGAGGAGTTGGTGGGTCATTTTAGTGTACATCCAAATCAAACAGCCAATTATTTCTGTCATGTACACTAGTCCTAGGATTTGGCAAGGTAAAAAGGTGCAGAACTTGATTGATGATAGGAAGTTCAAACTCATTCGGGCCTAGGTTTCTAATGAAGCCAGTGTTAAAATAGACCTGAATGTTCATGGGATGAATCCTCCTAAAGGGTCAAGGATGATAAGTGGTTTTTTCAACCCAATATCATTAGGAATAATGGTTACTAAGCCTCCTATTAAGATTGGTTCATGGTCAGATTGTGCAAGACGAGTAAAATTTGCTAACATAAAGGTAAAAACATTAACATGACAGTTTTGGGAAGCATAATACATGATGACAAGTTCATCTCTGGACACAGAGGTTATGTTTACTTCTTTTCCTAATAGGGAGTGAACAAGGATCTTATGAAAGTAACGAATAACTGGGTTATGGATATTTTCAGAAAACATGTTATTAGGCTCAGGATTATTATCTCCAGCTATGCTACCCCAAAAATATCCTGTTAGAACATAGTTTGATTCTACAACCCTTGATTAGAGTTTTTATGATAACAAAATACAAAGAATAAATTATCTCAAAGAACAATTATGCTCCTTAAAATTATGTTTTGTATATGCAGAAGTTCTGATGGAAACAACATAAGAATGGAATCAGCATCAGAAGATCAGCAATATATGCTACACGCTGAAGCTACCAGATTATATGCTGAAGGTTGATGAACAGAATCTGCGCCTAAACAAATATACTCTGACTCTGATCAAAGACATCTTTACCAAGTTATCAACACTCTGAAGCGTTATCAGCAGGTACAACAAAGAAGACTCTGAAGCGTTACTGGTTATTCAAGACAAAATTAAATGCTAACATCTTTCTTCAGACAAAGATCTTCTACAAAAGGAAAGTGTGTTATTATCATTAAAACATGCTTTATGGACAACGTATCCTTGCTTGCCTATATAAACAGGTCTGCTTGTGAAAAGAAGCATGTACGTACACACTCAACAATTTGCCAAGATATCCAAACCACGCATATTCAAAGCTTTAGCAAATTCATTTTATTCCAAGCTTATTTTGTGTAATTATCACAATTGTGATATACAGTTTTGTAAGAAAACAACAACACACACTTGTTCAATATTTGAGAGTAACATCCCTATCCTCTGTGACAATACTTCTGTCATTTGTCTCAGTAAAAATCCTATTTTGCATTCTAGGGCTAAGCATATAGAAATAAAACATCATTTTATTAGGGACTATATTCAGAAAGGGATTCTCAATTTAAAATTCATTGACACAGACCATCAATGGGCTGATGTCTTTACAAAACCTCTTTCTAAAGATAGGTTTAACTTCATTCTGAAACATTTCAGCATGAAGCTTTGCCCAGAATAAACTGTTTTATTTACATATCTTAATCCTCAAAATTTTTTTTATTTTCTGTGAACTGCTGATCAACCTGCCTTCAGAATTTTAGAAGTCCAGATTGTATCAGAATCTATCCATGAAGATCTGAGCGTTTCATTTCAAGGATAGAAGTGTGCTATTCACGTAAGCAAACAGTTGTCATCCATTCATCAGCTACCTTCTAAGGCTGAACACGTGTTTATTTTTCTGAAAGGTCAAAAGCGCTGATTGGATGCATTGAGACACATGTCATGGGTAACCGTTCTAATATCTTTCTGAATCCCCCAAAATCAGTTGTCATTAATGCTTATAATCATTACAATTTATTTCTCTCTCTTGCAGTTTACGTTTTCAAAATCTATTTAAACACATTTCTCACTCTTTACACTCTTTCACTTTCACTTTCTCTACAATCTAATTGTTTTCTGTTTGCATATTTCAAAACCCCTTCATTTTCGTCTCAAATTTTTCTGTGTGAACATGGCTTCCTGAAGCATTCCTAATACCAGTACTCAGAGAACATAATCCACAAAACAATATGAAAAACCATTCAGAACTCTTCTCATGCCCATTGACAACCTAGAAGTACTCTCAGAATTGATTGTGGACTTTAACAGTCTTCAAGAAAATGGGTTCAATCTTTCTGAAGAAGTAAAGGCTCAAGGATGGAACAAGTATTTTGACCATCTGGTAGGTCCAACGTTCCCAATCCTTGTGAAGGAATTTCAGATTCATGCTTCATCCTCCAACCATCAAGTTACTTCATATGTAACGGGGAAGAAGATAGTCATAACTGAAGACCTTATTGCAAGATTGATAGGTTACAGTGGTGGTGGCGTAAGATGTATAGACATGGCTGGAAGATGTGCTGATGTCGCTTCAATTGCTAGAGAAATTTTCACTCTGGGTCTTCCATCCAGCAAGATAAGGGATCTGAAGGACCATCACAGAATATGGGCTAAGATTATTCTGGGATGCATAAACCACAGGAAGCCAACCAACTCTCCTGACTACATCAACATTGATCAGCAGTTTCTGATCTACTTCATCTCCCAGAAGACTAAGGTGAATCTGGCTCATTTGTTGTTCAATCATCTGAGGACTAGTGTTAAGGAGACTAGAGAAGATGAGCGCACTAAAAGGGACTGGATACCCCTTGGAAGGCTCATATCAGATATTATGACAGAGAATAGAATGATAGATCATCTAACAGAAGCACAGGAAATCAGCACTTTAGAGGCCACTGTTGGAAAGCCTTTGAATGCGAAGAATTTGAAGAAGATGAAGATTATTGAGAAAATCAAGAAGGAACCCAGTGTTACTTCTTTTGCAACAATCACCAGCAGAAGAATCCCTCTGGATGACTTTCCCATGTTCTCAGAAATTGATTCCAAGCCTGAGATTATCGTCAGATACTTGGATGCATGCAAGGCAGATGGAACTGCACCAGGGTTAAACATCCAGGACTTGCAACAGGCGGCCCCAGAAGTTGTGCTGAAGAAGAACAAGAAAAGGAAGGCAGCAGCAAAAGGATCATCCCAGCTGACTCCCAAAGCTGCTAAAAAGAGAGGTAATCCTTCTTCTGTAACTGTTTTAGATTCAGTATCTTTATCAACATCTGGCCCCTTACCTACCCATTCAGAAATTCCTACCCCTCAAACCTTTGATGATTTTGACATTGAGTTTGACCCCTCATAAACTTTAACTCTTAGAGGATCTCACTCACTACCTATCAATCCAATTATTGAAACAACTCAACCAGAACTTGCAAAAGTTCTTTCTGATATTGAAACTTTTGACCAGAATATTTCTGCTCCCATACCAAAAAATCCAAACTCTGAAACCATTTCAGAAGCACCTCAACCAGAAATTCCCCTCTCTCCACAACCAGAAATACCACTACCTCCATCTCCTCAACCATAAATTCATCCACCTTCTCCACAACCTGAACTATCACAACCAGAAGTTCAAACTTTTGAGGTCCAACCTTCTGAATCCTGTGAACTAGAACCTCATCACGTTCAATCCAACCAAACTGTTGATTCTGATCCCATTCCCATTCCCGGAATCACTGAACCTTTGTCCATCCGTATGCCCCTGACCATTCTGGATATTCCCCAAATTCCATCTTCACTAGAATCAACTCCACCAAACTCCCCAACTAGTCCAATAATCATTCCAGACTCTCCCACTCCCTCACCAAAGAACAATCCAAATGACAACGCCAAAACTGTCATTGATTTAACTGTTTTTGAACGCCTTGCTGCCATAACCCACAAAACAGCCATTCCAAAACCAAAACCATCTGAACCTACACCAGATGTTGGTACTAGTTTATTGATATTTGAAACAGAAATTCAGAAGTGGATAACTTCCCTGAAGCAAGCCAGTCTTGAGATGATTAATCCTGTTGCTTTAGATTATCTTTGGACAAGTTTCAGAAAATGGGTAAATTCTGAAACTTATAAGATGCAGGAACAAAGCTACGGACAAGTCCAACAGAACTTCAGTAATCTGCTAAAAGTAATTGAAGATCAAGTTCTGAGCCAACTGCTCAAGGAAGAAGTTCTCCCTCTGGACAATGCTCCTTGGTCAGAACATCGTCCAACAGACAAAGTTCAACCAGAGTCAGAAGATCTCATTTTGACTGATACTCCAGAGCAGATGATTCCTGCAGAGGAACTGGTTCAAAAAGATGACACTGCAGAATGCTCTTAGAAGCATCCAGTTACTGAAGATTCTCAAGCTTCCTCCTATGAAAGGCAGACTCTGGAAGAACTGAAGAGATCTGATATTATTATGCAGGAAATGATGGATAAACAGGATGAAAAAATTTCGGAAATCAAGAGCATGTTAACCAAACAAGAGGAAACCAACATCCAGATCAAGGGCTTGTTGGAAGCTTTATTCACGCGTATTCCTCCTCCCTCTTAGATTTTCCTTTGTTTTAAAATTTGTTTATCTGTAATATTTTCTACATTGCTGTTGTTCTGAACCTCTTATTGTTGCTTCTAATTTTAATATAAACCCTTTTTGGCTCTGATTATATGTTCTTTTTGATAACTGACAAAAAGGGGTAGAAAGAATAAGATATTTTCAATAACGGATTACTGAGACATAAGTCTCAAACATTCTGATCTACTCAATTTCTTTCTTCTGAAAAGCTTGAACAGGTACAAAACTCTTATGAAAGACGTAGTCAAATTCTGATGCTCAAGGATTCAAAGAAATTAAGGGAAGTAATCAACTCAGGGGGAGTTTTTCTTCTTAATTCTATACTTTTTATTCTTTATTTCTAATTGAAAAATCTGGTTTTTGTCATCATAAAAAAGGGGGAGATTGTTATAACATAGTTTGATTCTACAACCCTTGATTAGAGTTTTGATGATAACAAAATACAAAGAATAAATTATCTCAAAGAACAATTATGCTCCTTAAAATTATGTTTTGTATATGCAGAAGTTATGATGGAATCAACATCAGAATGGAATCATCATTAAAAGATCAACAATATGTGCTACACGCTGAAGCTACCAGATTATACGCTGAAGGTTGATGCCCAGAATCTACGCCTAAACAAATATACTCTGAATCTGATCAAAGACATCTTTACCAAGTCATCAACACTCTGAAGTGTTATCAGCAGGTACAACAAAGAAGACTCTGAAGCGTTACTGGTTATTCAAGACAAAATTAAATGCTAACGGCTTTCTTCAGACAAAGATCTTCTACAAAAGGAAAGTGTGTTATTATCATTAAAACCTGCTTTATGGACAACGTATCCTTGCTTGCCTATATAAACAGGTCTGCTTGTGAAAAGAAGCACGTACGTACGCACTCAACAGTTTGCCAAGCTATCCAAACCACGCATATTCAAAGCTTTAGCAAATTCATTTTATTCCAGGCTTATTTTGTGTAATTATCACAGTTGTGATATACAGTTCTGTAAGAAAACAACAACACACACTTGTTCAATCTTTGTAAAAGAAGTTCCTTGAGATTAACCGGATTGTGGTTGTACTCAAGAAGACTTTAACAGTTGTTAAAGTAGCTGTTGTAATCCTTTGAGAATAGTGGATTAAGACCTCGTTGGAGAGAGGCGAAATCACCTTGACGGGTGGACTGGAGTAGTTTGAGATCAAACGAACCGGGATAAAAATAATGTGTTGTTAGGCCTTTTGATTTAAGTTTTTCAATTCAACCCCCCCCCCCCCCCCCCCCCTTCTTGTGTTTTTCACATCTTCATATCCAAGCTCAAGGTCCAAAAGATGATCTTCTTGGGTACTAGCAAAGACATGTGGGCCACCAGGGACTCCTAAAAGGTTAGAAAACTCTCGGCTATTATATCAGAAATCAATACCAAACATCCTAAATATAATTAAGCCTCAGTTAAATTCTAATCCATGGTTAGGCATGAAAGTAAGCGAACTTAGGAATTCAAGGGTTAGCCTACGGTAAGAACTAAATCTTCTCCCCACAATAAAATTGTTCCAACCTATTTGTTCAAGAAAAAACATGACACTATCTCTAATGCCAAGTGAGGTCATAGTGCAACTATCGGGGTAGATAGTTAGTGCCATCTCTCTCAGCCAAAACTTCAAATCTCCTCCTCTAAAGACGATATCTATACAGTCTACTTGTTGCATCGTGAGAGTTAATAGTTAACTAAAGTAAAGTTAGCCTGAAAGTAGGTAGACGGTGGTACTTAGTCCGTAATAACTAATTCTGAAGAATAATACCGAAAATCAAAGAAAAAGAAAACAATTAGAAATGATAAAAGAAAATTAAAATTAAAGTTAAAATGTGGGTTGTCTCCCACCAAGCACTTTGTTTAATTTTGTAAGCTCGACAGGATCAAAAGATCAATTATGGGGGTTGTCGGGTGGCTCTGTAAGCTTTAGACTACAACAATAGTCTCTTTTGTCAATGCAATGATAATTTTTCAAGTGCTGTCTGTTTATGATAAATGGTTCACTAGATTTCCCCCTTTATTTCTATTGCACCGTTTGGAAAAACTTTGGTAATTTCAAAGGGACATGACCACCTAGAACGAAGTTTACCCGGGAAAATTTTAAGTCGAGAATTAAACATAAGTACTATGTCACCTTCGTTAAACTTTTTCCTCAATATTCACTTGTCATGACATTTTTTGGTTCTTTCTTTATATATCTGGGCACTATCGTATGCGTCTAATCTAAGTTCTTCTAGTTCACGAATATCTAAAATTATCTTTTCGCCTGCGGCAGTATAGTTTAGATTAAGGGTCTTAATGGCCCAATAAGCTTTATGTTCTAATTATATCGGCAGATGACATGATTTTCCATAAACTAGCTTAAATGGTGTGGTTTCTATTAGGGTCTTATAGGCAGTCCTATATGCCCATAGAGCTTCGTGTAACTTTGAAGACCAGTCTTTCCTAGAGGTGGCAACCATTTTTTTCTAAGATTTGCTTAATTTCTCTATTTGAGACCTCTACTTGCCCACTTATTTGTGGGTGATAGGGTGTTTCTATACGGTGTCAGACTCCATATTTCAGTAATAGTTTTTCAAAGATATTTGAAATGAAATGGGTGCAACCATCACTAATGACAAGTCTTGGCACACCGAATCTAGGAAAAATTATATTCTTGAAGAGCTTAATTACTACTCGTGTGATATTTGTTGGAGAAGCAATAGCTTCGATCCATTTCGATACGTAATCAACAGCAAGAGTATGTATTTGCTTACCAAAAGATGATGGGAACGGTCCCATGAAATCTATTCCCTACACGTCAAAGACTTCTACTTCTAAGATGCCTTTTTATGGCATCTCGTCGCGTCTAGATATGTTGCCAGTGGGTTGGCACCGATCGCAATTTATGATCACGATATGGACATCTTTCCATAGATTAGGCCAAAAGAGGCCAGCTTGTAAGATCTTAGCACAAGTCTTTAAGTGCTTGCATGTCAATCATAGAGGGCAGAAAAACAATGGGAAATTATACTTTCTACTTCATCTTCAGGGACACATCGACGAAAAATACCATTGGCGCCTCTCTTGAAAAGTAGAGGTTCATCCCAGTAATATTGTTTAAGATCATGGAAGAATTTCTTCTTTTGTTGGTAAGTTAAATCTGGTGGAAACACTCCAGCTGCTAAGTAGTTGACAAAGTCATCATACCATGGCAAAGTGGTTTCAGTGTATATCGCTTCCACAACTTCATTTGTTTTGGTATCATTATAAGCTACGAAGAATTCGAATGTATTATTTTCCAACTGGGCTACGAGTTGTTCGTGAGGGAAATCATCATTGATAGGCACTTGTTCAGACTTAATGTCTTCCATTCTAGATAAGTGATCAACTACTACATTTTCAATGCCTTTCTTGTCTTTGATTTCTAAATCAAAATATTGTAGGAGTGAAATCCACCTGAGTAATCTTGGCATGGCATCCTTTTTCTCAATGGGTACCTAATTGCAGCATGATCAGTATAGATAATTATTTTTGCTCCTACTAAGTAAGAACGATATTTATCCAAAGCGAACATGACAACTAAAAGTTCCTTTTCTGTGGTGGCGTAGTTCATCTGCGTAGGATCTAAGGTTCTACTAGCATAATAAATTGCATGAAGATTTTTATCCTTTCTTTGTCCTAAGATTGCGCCTACGGCATAATCACTAGCATCACACATGATTTCAAACGGTAATCTCCAAATAAGTGGTTGCATAATAGGTGCCGTAATGAGATCTTTTTTTAATTGTTCGAGTGCTTTTAAGCATTTGTCATCAAAAATGAATTCATCATCTTTCATTAATAGGACAGTTAGTGGTTTGGTAATTTTTGAGAAATCTTTAATGAATCCCGCTGGACTTGAAAATCAAAAATAAAAAAGAATTGTCCAGGTAGAAGTTAGGGAAAGCGGAAAAGAAAAAAGGGAAAGTCTGAAAGGCGAGAAAGGATTACAAAATAAAGATCTTTAGCAAAGAACACATTTGTGTGACCAGAAACACAAAAGAAACAAAGGTGAGTGACTGTCATGTCCAAGAAATCTCAGTGGTTCCTTAACCATCATAAACTCCCCTCGAGAGATGAGTGCTCGTATTGGGTAAACTGAATATATAGCTGGAGAACATCATGGAGAATGGGAGGGCACCAATTAACTTTGAGCCTTAAACCTTTTTTCTAAAAATTGTGAACCAGACCACATTATAACCCTTTAAAGTCCTACCTGAAGCATGGGTTAATTCAAAAGCAAGACTGTAATGAGAGTACGATAATCTGACTCTTAGGAGGCTTGCTAAAAATTTTGAGTTGGTGTCACTACATCTTTTTACTGTCTTTTGTACAAAAGTAATCGATGTTTCAAAATCTTTTCAATAAAAGTTTTCTAACTTCAAGACAAGCATATGATTTGCATTAGAATTATCATTCTTAGAAAAAACATTCTTTGCATATGAAAAAGTTCTTAAACATCAAGTGAGCTTGCATAATGAGAATCAGGTGAAGAGTTTGATTATCATGAGGGACAAATTAGCTTCAGAGATCTTTTAAGAGCAAATCATTTTGAAGAATGATCTTAATCTGGGGCGTGACTTCTAATAACTCCATTGATTAAAAGAAGACCAGTTTGATAAATGACCAGAAGAAGATTACTTGAGATCTTGATGTTTATGTGGAAGCTTTGGTTTCCTGGAAGTCTTCATTGAGTAGTGGTGCGTCACTTTCAGTTGGTCCTAAGGGACAGGTTGTTTGAAGTTTATGTTTGAGCATGAAGCATCTTAAGTTACGAAGTACGATTAGGGGTAATAGCCTACTTTCAGGACATAAGTCAACAACCCTAAGGGTATGATGGCATCCAAGATCCTGTGAACTTCTCATTCCTCCGTGAACATGAGGCGAGGAATTGGTTTTCCAAGACTCTGTTGAGAAGGGGAAATTATTTTCAATGGTAGTACTCCATTTAGCAGAAGTGAAAAATTTGAATTTGACTTCCCTAAAGGGAATAAGCGTGTGAATACTGTGTCGATTAAGAATTCATCCAATATGGGCCAATCAAGTCGAGAAGAATCTCTCAAAGTTTAGCCGATATGGGGCTGTTACGTTGATAAATCTTTGCAAAGTATCGCCAATCTGGGTTAGTGATGTAAAGATTCGAAGAATCTCTCAAAGTGCTGAGTAATCAGGAGCACTCACTCAAGCATGGTTGAAACCACATCTAACTTTGGTTATTCAGGAGTAGTGTTCCAAAGTTCGTAACACTGGGGTAGTTTACCTTTATGGTACAAATCTCAAGAAGTCCTTTCGAGGCAAGTTCCTTCAAAGGCCCTACAGACTGGGGAAAATTATTATGCAGGGGCATTCCTCCTCTTCAAGATTTGATCAGGTTAAGTCCAGTTGCAGGCTAAACAACTTGTGAATTTGAAGAGCATGTCGAGAAGTCAGGATCGTTATCCTTAGCTCATTATAGGTTTAAGTCCATGTATTATTGTTCCTTCATCAGAAGTTATTGATATTTATCTCCAATTGAAGTCAAGATTTCCATCCTCAGAACAAATCTCAGGGAGCCCTCTCGAGGCGAATCTTTTCAAAAGTCAATCAATCTGAAGCAGTTACGTCGAGATTCGACAAATCTCTACATGATTAAGTGAATTATTCAAAGCTTGTGTGACCTGGTTGGTAGAAAAAGCTGTCGTGCTACTCCTGGGACATTTTGTGATTATTATTTTTCAGGAACAATGTGAAGTTCTTGATAGGATGACTTGTTTCCTAGAACGGATATTTTCCCCCTAGCGTAGTCAGGACTATTGTTCAGTAGAAGCTTTCCTGTTAAGGTGTTTGGAGCAGATTGCTCTCCTTAGTGAAGTATGTAAGAACCCTTTTCTTCTTGGTAGAGTTTATGCTTGAGTTTTCTTCACTTAGATGTCGTTCGAGAAGCGGTCCCTGGTAAGAGGTACTCCTCAGTGCAATCTCCCTAATCCAATTTCTTCTACTCCCAAGTGAAATGCACGATGATGGGTCCGATATAATGGTTTGCCTCCTTGATGTGACCAGTATTTTTCGAGATTTCTCTCAAAGACTCTCACATCCCCAAGAATCTTAGTTGATTCATCCTCATGAAGGCCAGTGCTTCCTGATTAATTGGGCATAAGGTATTTACTCCTTATGAAGCCTGCACCTATCTGGCTCTCAGGAAGTTTCTCCTCCCCAACAACTGGAGATTTTATACCAGTCACCCAGTGGAAGTCAAAGTTCGAGAGTACTTTTTATTCAAAAAATATTTTCTCCCCGAATGAATATTTATTCCTCAATGAAGTTTTATTCTCCTAAACAGATTGTCATGCAGTGAATGGTTTGGTAAAGCCTAACAGAGATTTGTAAACCCTCTGTGAATGATTCATGAGGTTGAGTTTAATGGTGAATGGTCATTCACAAAGAAAAAGTTTTCTCTGGCTGTTGTACCCCAATTTTTGCCCCTAAGATCCCTTCATCATACCATGTTGATTCATTCACAACAAGATCACATTAGGATTCTTAGTTCCCCTCCCTATATTTAGCTTTTCTCTTTGAGGAATCACCAAGCACATTTACTTGTGTTCTTTTATGATCATGAATATTTTTGTCTTGATTTATTCTTTTAATTAATGAAATGCAATGTTTGTTTGTCTTGCTTGTTACTCATGTAGGTAAAGGCAATAAGATTCAACAAGTTGCTCCATGGGTTCATGAGTTTATTTCCATGCCCTAGTCAATAAAGTTTGAGAAGTTCAAACCTCACCATTGGATTTGTTTTGGAATAAATGGAATGGCAAGGTTATTTTAGTTCACCACATTTCAAGGTTATCAAATTTGGTTGAAAAGCACAAGGGATTGGTTGGAGAAATTGTCATGCTTGGATAAGGCTTTGTTCCCATTGGTCACAAATGCATATTTCTCTCAAATATCAAGATATGGACGTGGTTGCGGTTTCTATGAGTTCTCATTATCATCCTTAACAACTTATATTTATAAAGCATTTGTTTTGGTACAAGAAGTTTGTTCAAAATTGTCAAAATTCCTCAAAGCATGTTTTTTAATTTAGGAGCTAGGGTTTTGAACTTCAAAGGAGTATATCTTGCCCATATTTTGGTATTTTTGAGTGATTCCAAAGACATCATTCTCTTCAAAGGGGTACTAACAAATCACTTCAAAAGTTCCAAGGAGTTTTCATGTGGAAGAAATTTGACGAGGAAGAAACATTACAAGTCCTCCAGATGAATCCCCAATTTTTCATGTGTGACTTCAAATGAGCATAACTTGGTCAATTTTTATCACCTTGAGCCTATTCGTTTTCCATAATGATCTTGAATATGTGAACTTTTTTCTTTCTTTTATGTGCAAATTGAGAAAATGGATGGAAGTTTCCTTAAGGATACAAAAGGTTATAGGTCATTTTATGAAATTTTTCCAACTTCAACAAGTTACAACTTTCTCAATTTTTGGAAATTTTGAATGGTTCAAGTTTCAAAATTTCATTCAAGATATCCACTTCATGCCATCTTTTTTGGTCAAGATAAAATTCCAAGAGGAAGGCCATGTTTGGATGCAAAACATTATAGGTCACTTTTGAAGAAAAACTTGAAATATTTCTAAGTATGGAAAGTCAACCTTTTTTCTCCAACTTTGACTCAATGCAACTTTCAGCTCAAGCATCCATTTGATTCCATTATTTTTCCATTACAAAGCTTGTAACCTCATCTTTCTAAAGCATCAAGAATCATGCCTTAAGACCCCTTGAGCTGAGAATGCCATGGATTGAACTTGATAACTTAGAACTGAAGTTTCTCCATAAGTCAGAATTTGAAGTCTTTGTTTTGGCCTCTAATCACAAGTTTTCCACGCATTTTTGGCTCTAAACATGTTTAGTGAAGTTCCATAATTGTTTAGCACCTCAAAACGCAAGGATTGGATGAGTTTTGGTGAAAATTAGATCACACTTCACTCGTGCATCAGGTTTGCACGAATTCCCTCCAAAATGCATCATTCACTCTTCCTTTTGATCCCATTTGCTTCTCCTATAAATACATGAACTATCACATTCATTTTATCAAGCTTGGATAGCCAGAATCACCCTGCCAAACTTGTTCCATAACTCAGAATTCAGCAACTTCGAAACCCATACACAAGCGTTTTTCAATCCAATTTTTTCATCAATTCAACTTCCTTGATCTTCCCTGAAGCTAACCATATAATTACATTTGAGAATTGTGCCCTATACTGCTCCATAGAAGTCCAGTTTCAGAGCTCCGCAACTCAACTTCAATAGGTAGATTCATTCATCAATTCTTCAAAACTTTGATATCATTGTGATGCTCTCATTTCCCTGGTTCTAGTCGCCATACTTACCTTTTACTAGAAACACGTTCTGACCATGAAATTTCAAATCCCTTTTCAAAACTTTCTTTCCAAATTGCTTGAGCTACAATTTATATAAATTTGGTGCGAGGGTGTGGTTGTCTTTGTCTTGAAGAGACGAAGTAAATGGCATAGGTCTGAGCTTTTGATTTTACAGTTTGAGAGACCTGCAATTCACGTTGGCTGGAGGTTGAACATGACCAACGTGTCATCTTCCAACCAATGATTACACACCACTTGTTATTTTTGAATTCTGATTTAATAATTGATTCAGTGCTTTATTCACTAATGACCATGATATGTACAGCGTGCCAGATCCCTTGGATTTGATTACTAACGCGTTTTTACTCTCATCCAATGGTCCACATATTTTTGACTTTTATTCTCTTTTCTGATTTTTATATTTAATTGTTTTAAACTTCAAAAAACCATAGAAATTTCATTTTTAATCCAAAAATCTGAAATAATTATGAAAAATAGTTTTGATTATTCTCTATCTGATTTTTATTTTTTCACAATTTGATTTTGTGTTTTGATATTTTTTATAAATGTTAAAAATACTTTTATGAATTTTTAAATTCTGAAAAAAATTATGGAATGATTCAATGATATTGTGATAAATATTGGTGATCTTATTTCATTTTTGTTTCTGACTTAGCTATTTTTTTGATCATTTTTGGTTTATTTTACCCATTTATTTTAATTTTTAAAATAGTTTCTGACTTTAAAAAAGTTACCAAAATATTTATAAAATCATTTGAGCCCTTTTCTGATTTTTCTATGGTCTTACTTTTTATTTCTTGATTAATTTGAACATAGTTGATATTTTTCTATTTTATTTCTATTTTTAAACATTATTTTTAAACCTTTTGTATATATTAAAATGTAATATTATTTTGTGACTATTTTCTGGCTGATCTTGGTTTAAATTATTGATCATGACCTTTATTAACATCATTGGATCCATGGTGTTGAGTCTAACTCCATAAAAATGGATGAATGATTTTAATAATAGTTTGATTAAATTTAATCCAAAAAGTGGTTTGTATATTCTCTCCCACCCCTCTTCATCTCATCCCCTTCTTATTGCACTAAATGTTGTTGGAGCATGATCTCTATATCATGTCTCAAAACAAATGGTGCATAGATTGTTATTGACCGGCCTCAAAATAGGTGCGACTTCTATATAAGTTTACTTACGATTGCTTAATATAGCGCTAAATTTTGTCCCGATTTGAATAAATGATCATTCGTGGCCCAAACTTATATTTGCAAGCCCAAGTATGTTAATTTGATCTCTTTGATCCAATAACCTTGAGATTCATTATGTGGAGGCTTTGGTTCTACCAATCCTCTAATGGATCTACAATACCTTTGGTCAACGCAGATCACTTAAACATCGTTGATCATTAAATGATACTCATAAGGATTCTAAATGGATGATATACTTGACAAAAAGCAAATGCAACTTGTTGTGAGGAGGCTTTGGTTCTACCAATCCTCTAATGAGTTCCAAAGGCAAGTTTCAAGATGGTCATCCAACTAACCACAAATTACTAATAATTTAATTTATTTTGTGTTTTTATTTTATGCTCTTTACTTTATGCACTATTTACTTTTAGCATTTACATTTCATGCCATTTTCATCTTTTCTCATTTGACCATTTACTTTCTTATCATTTTTATTTAGCTTGCTTGAGCTTTGCTTTTCTCTTTTAAGACACCTAATAATCAACATGAACCCTAAAAATTCTTTAATGATGCTTGGACAATTTGGTTACTATCCTTGGCATTATGGAGCATTGGACTTCTTGGACTTAGGAATATAAACCTTGGCCTATATTGAAAACCTTGTGATCTTATCTGATTATTTGTCTGGAGCTCTTGAGGTTTACCTAAAGACATTGGGTTGTTTGTTTGTTTTGTGTGTAGGTTATTTTGATTACACCCTTTGTTTGTAATCTAGAATTCACCCGTATACAGCCGTTACTCTGCCCAATTTTTGTGAAGACTTAATACACATGAAGTTTGGTTCTCTCAAGAAGTCTAGTATTTTTACTTGTTTGGTTTCAATCCAAAGAATTGGAATTCTATCTTGGCTCATAGTGTCAAGTATTGGCTTCTTTTTGGCTAGATGTTTCTTATCCCTACCTCTTACCTTATGCTTTAGGATAGCCTCTTCTTCTCCTCCCATCTTCTTTAATTTCAAAAATCTTCTCCCTCCTTTTGAAAACTTTTCTTGTTTTAGACTTGAACCACTTTCATAATAAACTTGGACTTAGGTCCATGAATTTTCAAACATTTTCATAAATAAACCTCAATAAACTTAATTATACTTTGACATTTTTGTGAGAAGACTAAAAGTCAATCAATCTCATTTTAAACCATTTTGCCACTTTGGCTTTTATCTTTAAACTTTCCTCAAAAGATTGAACTCTTGCCAATCCTTGTAGTGATGCAAACAAATATAATTCTATAATATGTAGTGAAGAGAGATATTTTCCACTTGGGTGTTGAGTGAGGCATTGTTGATTTTAAAATCCAAGCCATATCCTCCAATTTGAGATGATGCAAATTCTCCTTTCTCATGATTGTGGGTAGTATGTATCTTTTCCACACGGACACTGGCGATGATGTTTTATCTCATAAAATTAACTAACACGTTTGTGTTTTTAATTTTTTAAAAGAGGAACTACGTGTACCATGATCCCCTATTGCACGAAAATGTGGTACGTAGACACTAAAGGTTCACAACCGCGGCGGGTGCAAAAATCATAAAAAATATATTTCTTTTCTCACCTCCACCATCCACTTTTTATACAACATTTTATAGCCAAAATATACAGATTTTCACAAAGAGGTTCCTACGGAGTACCGTAGATATTTAGGATGCTAATACCTTCCCTTTGCATAACCAACCCCCTTACCTAGAATCTTTCCCCCTTTTTTTTAGGTTACTCGCTCTTTTCCCCATTCCTTTGGAAACAATAAAGCGCGGTGGCGATTTTAATTTTAATTTGTATAAGTCTAGTCAATCCAATGGCTTAGTCTTAAATATTTCTACCGCTACAGAAAAATGGCGACTTCAATGGGGAAAGATTGACCTTTTGCTGGTCCGTCCCTAAGTGGGTGAGCCTATCTTTGTTTATATCTGTATATGTGTTATTATTGGTTTTTTTGTGTTATATGTTGTATATATGTTTGTCTGGATTTTCCTGGTTTTCAAGGTGCTTGGTGATTACTCATAAGTCCTATACCCGGACTTAGGCAAACTTTAGGATAGGACAGGCGGTATAGTCATATTAAATTTGAGGGAGTAATCCCAAAAAAGGAGCCATGAGATCCCCCACTCAGTGGAGGCCCCTTTGACTGTAGTGTCATTTATGGAGTAATCGGGAAGACGTACTGCTTTCGAACTGGGAGCCTGCCGAAGCTGAGGACCGTAGAATACCAAACCTATCTTGGCCTTTTAGGTGTAGTGCGAAAGCTATGACGGAGTAATCCGGAAATAGTTGTCACGCGATACTATGCTCGGACGAGTCTTTCTTGATAATATTACTAATTACCGAGTTAATTGGGAAGTTGGTAATATCCGAAGGAAGGATGTAGACTCTGGGAACCTCTAGAACCTTGTTCGGCAGGTGATAACTCTTAGACCAACACCTTATGGGTAGTACCTTCGACCTCATGCTCGTGACGTTGAACCTATGAACCTTATATGTGTGATCTTGTGTGTGATTGCTGCATCATGCATCCATGCCCTCATAAGCATATTTTGGAGAAATCATATTTCAAGGGATTTAAAGGTTAGCCATTTGTGAATATCTCTGGTACTTTTTAACCATGGATTCTGGAAAGAGAAAGACCGGGAAGTACAGTTTCAAGGATCCCAAGATAGATGAGTTGATCAGTCTAATTCCCGAGATCGAGTGTTATGCAGACTTTTGGAAGAAGTACGGATCCATTATTACTCTCATGAAGCTGAAGATGAAGGAGGGTATTCTCTCAACCTTGGTCCAGTTATATGATCTGATGTATCATTGCTTTACTTTTCCCGACTATTAGTTGATGCCCACACTGAAGGAGTATTCTTATATATTAGACTTACCTATTATCAATCGTGTTCCTTTTACTGGTTTGGAGGGTGAGCCAAAACCACATGAGATTGCTACTTTGATTCATTTGGGGAAGTCTGAGGTGGAAGCCCATATGACTACTAAAGGGGGGATTAGAGGATTACCAGCTTAGTTCTTATTCAAGAAAGCTCGTTACTTTGCCAGGATGAAGAGTATAGTCGCTTTTGAGGCCATCTTTGCTCTACTTGCTTACGGGTTGTTCTTATTTCCTAATGTGGACATGTTTCTTGACATTAATGCTATCAGGATCTTCATGATTGGAAACCCAGTTCCTACCTTATTGGGTGAGGATTATTACTCTATTCATCTTCAGAATTCTTATCATGGGGGGATGATTATCTGTTGCACGCCTCTGTTGTACGAGTGGTTTATCTCTCATATGCTTCGGTCTGATGCTTTTTGGGATGTCAAGAAGGAACCCCGTTGGGCTCCTAAGATCATGGCACTTACTCACTCGGATATTGATTAGTATCATCGAGCTTACCAGGATATAGGGATTATTGACAGTTGTGGTAGTTTCCCCAATGTACCTCTTCTTGGTACATAGGGAGGAATTAACTATAACCCTGTTCTTGCACGACGACAACTTGGTTATCTGATGAGAGATAAACCAAATAATATTCATTTGAGTAGTTTCTTTCTGAAGGAGGGAGAAGATCATAGGGAAGCTAGGGAGAAGATTGCGAAGGCCTGACGTCACATTCATAAGAATAGTAGGAAGGATTTGGGACCTAGGGGTGATGTATCTTTGGAGGCATATCTTCAGTGGGTCCAAACGAGAGCTATTCAGTTGAAGATGCCATATTCCCGGGAAACACCTATGCCTGATCTATTTGTGAAGACCAATCCTCCCTTATTAGATGATCTAGAAGAGCTACAACTTGCTTTGGTCAGGATGCAGTAGGAAAATGACGCTTGGAAGAACAAGTTCCAAACTTTAGAGATTTCCTATAGAGCGGACCTGAAGGAGAAAGACGACTTGATTGAGATCCTTGAGAGTCGAGTGGTAGAGACTATGGAGAGGCAAGGGGATTTATTTTCTCCTAAGACTTAATCAGATGCTGATCACTCACTTCCTGATTCAGGTGATTGGAATGAGGTTGCCATAAGATATGCAGAATAAAACCAGAGTTTGAAGGCTCAAATTGCTAGGCTCACAGGGAAGTGCCATCGTATATAGTGATATCCATCAATGTTACTTCTAAAGGTTTTAGATTTTATTTTCATCTTGTACTTGGGATCATTAAAAACTTGTAATCCATTATGGAGTTGTTATAGTAAAATTTTCCAGTATTTCAAATGCGTTATTACTTTGATATTTGCAATATGTCCATAAATTTTAAATCCCTTGAAATATTAAATAATAAAATAAAATCATGTGCATTGCATATCATGCATCATATTGCACATATTTCTTGCATTTGTTATGCGCATATAGGTGTCTTACCAAGCTTCTTTACTTTGTTCAGCAAGCTGACTCACCACTACAACACTCGGGCTAATTTCAGAAAGAAGATGGACAACTTAGAACAAGATAATCACGAGCTGCGCGAGGAGGTTGCTGCTTTGAAGACCGGCATGGCCAATTTGACTACTCTGATGGAAACTCTGGTGGCTTCTCAGAATCAGCCACCGAGTGTCCAACCTCAACCAACAAGGGAAACTACTGAAGCTCCAACTGTTCCCGTATCTGCTACTCCAACTGTTGTTCAGAATCGCATGCCTCAAGGTTATCCATGGGGAATGCCAGAGAATTTTGCACCTGAAGGTTTCAATCTTGGTCCTCAAGATACTCCGATTGTTTAGACTATTGTTACTCCGACACCTCCTGTGGTGCATGCTGCTCCTGCTGCGCCTCCTTCGGTGAATATGGTTCCGTTTGTTAATGATGATGTGTGTTGTCCTTTCCCTCCACCGAGTGAAGAGTTGGGTCTTTATGACAGAATGGATGATTTTCAAGAGCAGTTTGACAAGATGCAAAGAGAGATGAAGGCCCTCAAGGGAAAAGAGCTATTTGGGTAAAATGTGAATGAGTTATGCTTGGTCCTGAATGTTAAGATACCTTCTAAGTTTAAGGTCCCAGATTTTGAGAAGTAAAAGAGAAACACTTTCCCTCGTGCTCATCTGGTGATGTACGCAAGGAGAATGTCTACCCATACTAATGATCAGCGTCTGCTGATTCACTTTTTTCAGGATAGGTTGACTGGTGCTGCACTGAAGTGGTATATGAGTTTGGACAACGCCAATATCCATACTTACAATGATTTGGGAGAAGCATTCATCAAACAATACAAGTACAACATGGACATGGCGCCTGACCGTGATCAACTCAGGGCCATGGTTCAGAAAGACAGGGAATCATTCATTGAATATGCACAGAGATGGCGTGAGGTAGCCGCCCAAGTGATTCCTCCCATGGAAGAGAAGGAGATGATAAGATTTTCTTGAAAATGCCGGGTGCTTTCTACTACGAGAGGATGGTAGCAAGTGCGCCAAGTGACTTTACTGAAATGGTAGGAATGGGTATCCGCTTAGAAGAGGCTATAAGAGAGGGCCGTTTAACGAAGAGTGAAAGTTCAGGAGGTGTGAAGAAACCATCTTATGGGTTTACCAAGAAAAAGGAAGGGGATGCAAATGTTGTTATGCAAGAGAGGAGGGTTAATACTCCTAGAAGGAATTATCAGCGTCATCAGCAAGTCGCCTCAGTTACTCCAGTTGTAGGTACCACTCCAACTACCGTTGCTACCATCCCAGTAGGGGAATCAAGGGTATAATTAGAGAAGGGAGAGTTATGACCCTATTCCTATGAGCTATACAGAGTTAATACTAGAATTGATTCAGAAGAAGTTGGTTTAGACCCGACCACCTCCCGCTGTACCATCACCATTGCCTTGGTATTACAAGGCAGACCAAACATGTGCTTTTCATCAGGGAGCACCAGGGCATAATGTTGAGAATTGTTATCCTTTGAAGACTGAGGTGCAGAAATTGGTGAAGTCTGGTATTCTATCTTTCAAGGATGTGGGACCTAATGTGAAAGATAATCCTCTACCAAAGCATGAGGGAGTAAATGCTATGAATATGGTGGCCGGTTGTCCAGGCGACTTCCAGATTTTTGATATTAATCTGGTTAGAGGAGATTTAGTGAAAATGCATGCAGACCTTTGTGAATTTAGCTACTATCCGCATGACCATGTCGATTATACTATTTGCAGTACAGACATACAGGGTTGCGATAAGATAAAGGCTGATTTATAAGAGATGATAGATGAGGGCCTTATCCACATAATTAGGCCTAGGGTAGAGTATGAAGAGGAAGTGAATATGGTTTCTGGATGTCCTGGAGAATTCAGAATTTTTGATGTAGAGTATATGAATGAAGACCTTGTGCAATTGCATGCTACCTTCTGCCATATGGCTGGTCAGGTGGAACACCAATATGGATCTTGCCGAGTTTGCTGTCGAGATTCCCGAGGATGTACAATCGTGAAGAAGGGTGTTCATTTGTTGTTAGATAACAAAATTATCAAGGTTATAAGTCAAAGGGATGATTACCATGAAGTTGATATGGTTGAGGTTTGTTTGACTGAAGAAGAGTCGGATGAAGAGTATGCCTCCGCAGATGAGTATTTCTCCTCAGATGAGGATTTGTTTTCCAGAAATGACTCAATAATGACTGATTATGTTAAAGAAGGGGTAAACGTCATTGTACCTTGTTTTGGGGAACCCGCCCATCTTGAAATTGAGTATTATAGCAAGCCAGTTGTTACCCCATTGGTGATTAGTTTATCGGGTCCTATTCCCTACAAATCAGATAAGGCTGTGCCTTACAAATACAACGCTACAATCTTAGAGGATGGAGTGGAAGTTCCCAACCAGCCAATGCCTGATGTTGGGAATATTGCTGAAAATAGCAGGGTGACCCGCAGCGGTCGTGTGTTTGAACTAGTTGTTTGAAGAGATGTTAGTGCTGGAAAGAAAATTACTGAGAATGTTGAACCCAAGAAGGCTACGGGTGAGACTAGTGGGGCTGCGTTAGAGAAAGAAGTGGATGATATTTTGAAGATAATAAAGATGGGCGACTACAGAATTGTAGATCAGCTACTGCAGACTCTTTCAAAAATATCTATCCTGGCGTTATTGATGAACTCCTCTGCTCACAGAGAATCCTTGATGAGGGTACTGGACCAAGCTTTTATGGGGAGTGATATGCCAATAGACCAATTCAGAAGCGTAATAGGGAACATTACATCATGTAATAACTTGAGTTTCTACGATGATGAATTACCAGATGAAGGAAGGAATCACAACCTGGCCCTCCACATCTCTATGAACTGAAAGAATGATTCACTATCCAATGTGATGATTGATAATGGATCCGCGTTGAATGTTATACCAAGGAGTACGCTTATGAAGTTGAAATATCAAGGAACACTTATGCGCCCAAGTGGCATTATTGTGAAAGCTTTTGATGGATCAAGGAAATCTGTTATTGGTGAAGTGGACTTGCCTATTCATATAGGACTACATTTGTTTCAGATAACCTTCCAGGTCATGGATATTGTACCCGCTTATAGTTGTTTTCTAGGATGACCGTGGATTCATGAGGCATGGGTTGTCACTTTAACTTTACACCAGAAACTGAAGTTTGTACGTGAAGGGAAAGTAGTGATCATAAATGGGGAACATGCATTATTGATATCTCATTTGTCCTCTTTCAGCATTGTGGAGGTGGATGAAGCTGTTGTTGGAACCCAGTTCCAAGCCCTATCCATTGACAATATAAGAGGAAATGAGAATTCCATGGTTTCACTTAAGGATGTGCAGCAGGTTGTGCGTAAGGGTCATAGTGAAGTGTGGGGACAGATTGTGGATCCACCTGTGAACGAGAACAGAGCTGGCTTGGGGTTCTCTTTGAAGAATGAAAAATTTAAGGGCATGAAGCCGAAGTCTGCTGCGAGCAAGTATCAAGATATCTTCCGAAGTGGGGGTTATCTTCATCCAACTGTTTCCAGGATTAACGCCATTATGGGAGATGAAGCAGAGCAGGAAATTCCGAATTATGTGACGCACGAAGTTAGGGTTCAGAACTGGATCACCATTGATGTTCCCTCTTGCATACATGTTTCAAAGTAATTTGTTTTGTTAATATTTCTGAAAAAGGCTTTCACTCTGCCCAAGGTGGAAGTATTAATGTTGTAGGGCTTATCTGTTTGCTGTGACTGTTAAAATCAATAATAAAAGTTGTCTTTATTTCCCAAATTGTGTCTTTATTTTCTACTTTTTCGTGGAAAATGGTAATAAAAAAAACCCTTTCAAAATAAATAATAACTAAAATTCAATCTGCGTGATCACTTGTTATATGTGTCAGTTTCTAAAAGCAATTATAAATCATATGTGCAGATTAATTAAAAAACCTGTTGAATACAATGACCCTGCACCCTCTCCCAACTTTGAATGTCCTACGTATGGGGCTGAAGAAGAAGATTATGATGAGATTCCAGAAGAGGTATCACGGTTGTTTGAGCACGAGGCAAATACCATTCATCCATATAAAGAGCCATTGAAAGTGATCAACTTGGGTTCAGAAGAAGATCCGAATGAAGTCAAGATTGGAGCATTGATGCATCCTGATGTGAAGAGCAGGTTGATTGAGCTGTTGAAAGAGTATGTCAATATTTTTGCTTGGTCTTATCAAGATATGCCTAGTCTAGATACATATATTGTAGAGCACCGTTTGTCGTTGAAGCCAGAGTGTCCGCCAATTAAACAAAAGTTGAGAAGAACTCACCCAGTATGGAAGTCAAAATCAAAGAGGATGTTCTAAAGAAGATTAATGCTGGTTTTCTTGTGACGTCAGTGTATCCTCAATGGATATCCAATATTGTCCTAGTACCAAAAAAAGACGGAAAAGTCCGCATGTGCGTAGATTACAGAGATCCAAATAAAGCTAGTCCAAAAGATGATTTTCCATTGCCACACATTGATATATTAGTGGATAGCACAACAAAATTCAAAGTATTCTCGTTCATGGACATATTTTCCGGGTATAATCAAATAAGAATGGCTCCGGAGGACATGGAAAAAACAACGTTTATCACACCCTAGGGAACATTCTGTTATAGAGTGATGCCCTTCGGGTTGAAGAACGCTGGTGCAACATACTAGAGGGCTATGACAACCCTGTTCCATGATCTGATGCACTAGGAAATTGAAGTATATGTTGATGATATGTGTGATCGGTGGATCTGGAACTGACTGTTTAAAGCTGGTTCGCAAAATGTCGCGGAAGCAAGAGTCGCCACCGTCTTTTATTTTCTCCCAAATGGAAAGGACAAAAGCACAGAAAAATTCCTTATAGAGATTGCTCTCGGTTCGGGAGGTAGGTTATAGAAAGGGAAGGTGTTAGCACCCTTTCTATCCATGGTTATCCATGGGCTCTTAGATACTCGCTCATTTGTGTTTTCAAAAATGGTTTGTTTGCTTTTCAATTGTGGGTTTTAAAAAGTCTCTTTGAAAATTCCAGTTCGACTCTTGTATCGGTCCTCAAGAGTGTTTGAAAGATTTCTTTCGAAAGCTTTTTGAAAAGGTGTCGGTGTGAAAAGTATTTTTGATTTTTGTTTTGAAATTAGAGCAAGTATCTAGAGTCGTCTACCTACCCTAAGGAATTCGTCTGTGTAGATGTCCTTTAAAGTAGTGCCATCCCATCATTGAGAGGTAGGTAGCACCACCGTTGGAGGTGTTCGGGTCAATTCGAGGTTCGGGACATGGTGATCACCGGAGCAATGGGAAGACACCTTAGAAGCTACCCTCATGCCAGGTTCCCGGATCATGAGGACTTACTAAGACATCCTCTACTCGACGATCACCTTTAGAAGCAAGGCAACAATGAGGCGTACCCTAGGGGTGGTGTGTGATTTGTGTGTCAGATTCATTTATTTTTGTCTTGTCATGTCATGGGTGATCTACGCTTTTTTATTTTAGTCATTCATTCTTGCATGCCATTATTAACAGTTAAAAAGTTGCGAGAAATGTAAAGTTCCTAAACTATTACAAAGGCGCGGGTCCACATCGCCAAATTAAATCCAGGACCCGTTTTGACATAAAATAAAGATGCGAAAGATAAATATTTAATTTACATGGCTTTGGGAGAATTACATAAAAAATTATAAGGAAAGAAATAAATGTGCGAATTGGAATTAAAATCGAAAGCGAGGGCGTTGGACCCTTTTTAACGAAATTAAATTATTATGAACAAATTAATTAAAATAAAATAAAAAGAAAAAGATTTTTGAGGTTTTTTGTATTTATGAATTTTTAATAAGAGAATTAAATGAAATTAAGAAATTAATTAATTAACCCTAATTCTACAATTTTTATTTATTAAGAAAATATGTTAAAGTTGCACATAAAATTAACCTAATTAATTAAATCAATTTTTATTTACAAAAATAAATAATTAATTATTATAATGGTAAAAGAAAAGAAAAAGATAAAAAGGTGATTAAAACCCTAATTCTATAATTTTTTAGTTTGTTAGAAAATATTAAAATTAATCCTAGAACTTAAAATTAAATTAAATGATACGATTTATTTACAAAGGTATAAAAAAATATATACTTAGATAAAATATTTTATTTTTTGTCTTTCTGATTTTTTGTTATTTTTATATTTTATAAATTAATTTAAAGATTTAATTAAAAAAAAAAACAAAACAAAGAAAATATGAAAATATGAAAAAAAAAGAATGAAACAAGCAAACCTATGGGGGTGCTGTCCCCAAATTGGAGGTAAAGCCCAGCATTTTTGGCCCATTAATCCTTGTCCTTGTTGACTTCTCAGTGTTCACATATGCATGGTTGACTTGGGGGTATGGTGATCTGCATGATCTGGCCATTAGATTGGTCTCTGAAGCCATGTGGCGTGCCAGGATGTTGAGTGCATGGTGGTCTTCAGGGATTGTGCTACATAGAAACATGCTTAGAAGAAAAATATAGAATAAGAAGGGGGACCTGGGGATCGAACCCAGGTCCCAACGCTTGCCAACACAACATCCCACCAACTGAGCTACTTCAACGCGCTGTATGTAAAACAAAACCTAAATAATATAAGCGAAAATTGATGTTAGTGGTTAGACACAAAAAAAACGCGCGCTAGTTTCAAATTAACCAATTACAGTTTGCCACAGGGTCCTCTTCTTCCTCGTTTGTATTTTCCTGAAACATAAAAGGAGTTAGCGGGGGTTTTGAACCCCCCCCAAAATGCAACCTTTTTAGAAATAGCGATTAGCCCATATTGCCACATAAATTAGGCGCGAGGGGTGTATTATATTCGTCCAAGCTTCCTGATTTCAACCATGGCATTGGGGTGTCCTAATTTTACAATATGCATAAACGCCCAATTTCACAGCTTGGTAACCCTAATAATCGCCCATGGTGAAATCGCGTATGGTGTACAAAAATTCAATCAAACTACATGGTTAGCTTCAGAAAGGTCTCATTAGTATAAATCAATCAAAGAAGTGCAAGAATGATGCGTATAAATTGATGCACGAATACAAAAAATATGATGAACAGGGTTGTTTCGTGTTACCAATTCTTAAGGTTAGAAGCTATGATTTTGATCCAGGAACTTCCCTTGATGTCTCAGGAAGGTGATAGAATGGTTATTTCGCCTTGAAACCTCTTGGAATCCTGTTTTCAGTTTTGAAATTTTAGCCAAAAAATGCAAACTTGATTATGGTGTTTCTGTGCAGCTTAGAGGTTTTGAACACTAGGGTTTGCATGAGTATAAGTATTGGAATGATTAGGGTTGAGTTCTTGGTCCAAAGAATCTTTGCAATGATGGAATCAATATTTGATTTTCATGCCATAATTTTTCAATCTTTTTCATGCTAATTTGATACCAATCATGTCCAATTACCATTGATTCTTTCCCTATCTGATTTGCACGAAATCTTGGAGATATTTCATGCATAAAAAGATTTGATTGCATTGGTTTGGTATTTTTCACATATTTTAATTAATTAAATGAATTATTAGCAATTAAAAATTCAAATAAATAAATAAAAATGATGAATAACTTCCCTTTGGGCCAAATGGTCGTGCACATGCTTTGGATGATGAATTTTGGAAGAAAATGTGGTCCATTAGCAATTTTAAGACATTTGAAGCAAAGTTGACTTTTCAAAATATCCAAAAATTTCCCAACTTCCACAAGGCATATCTTGCTCAATTTTCAAGCTTTGCTCATGTTCTTGGACATTTTGGAAAGGTCTTGAAGTCCTCTAATCAATGCCTTTGGTCCCATGTCATTTTGATTTATCAATCTCAAGTTATGGCCTTTGACTTAAAGTCCCTTTTTGTTGACTTTTGAAAATGACCTATAATGTTTAAATTGATAACTTTTTGTGAGAGCATTTATTGGACTTGAAGTGTGAAGAGGAGTTGTAGGAAATGTCTCTATCTTCACAATGAGCTTTGGATGAAATTTTTCTGATAAACCATGTGGAAGTTATGCCTTGGTCAAGTTACAATTGACTTTTTCAACTGTCCAAATATGGAAACTTTTGCATCTTGAGACTTTTTGAGCCAAGCTTTGAGAATCATGATCAAGCATTGATCAAATGATGTTTGTGGCTTCAAAATGAGATGTTGACCAAAAATTTGAACTTTTGACTGTCAAATGACCATTTTGCCCCTGCAGTTGACTGTAGTGCAATTAGGGTTTTTGACTGTGCAATTTTGTGCTGTAAGTCTTGAAACTTGGTATGAGGATGCTTGACCATGTTTGTAGGCATGTGGGACTTGATTGGACCCTTGGAAACTTCATTTTCTTTGTCAGAACCAAAACCCTAGTTTTTGACTGTTAGGAGGCCTTTGAACTGTGCAACCCTTGGGGAGATTTTGAAGCTTTGACTTGACAACTTTTGAAGAATATGGGAGGGCAAATTTTGGGGTACAACAGTTGCCCCTGTTCAATCTTCTTAAACCTGAGGATGCAGATTGGCTGACGTGCCTTTCGTAATCCGAAGGTGGAAGATGATTGAACACTAGAGTGCCCAGAAATTTGCGCTCACACAGTAGTGTGATGGTAGGAATGGGCTTATAGATGCCATTTGGAGATTGATGGATAGGATGATGGGCTTATAGATGCAGTGCTGAGAGCTGATGGAAGGTGGATGGGCTTATAGATGCCATCTGGATGTCTATCGCATAAGAGGTTCCTTAGCGAGAAGTTGCGTACCTGGAAAAGAAAAATGATTACCTGACCTGTCACAGGAGCTGGTCTTCAAATTCTTTGCGTAGATGTGTCCTGACTGGTTACAGGAGCTGAATCTGGAGCTTCAAAAGGTGATGAATGAACCAGGGATGGTTACTACCTCAACGGGACGGTGAGAGAACCTTGGATGATTACTACCTCAACAGGAACGTTGAGAGAATCTTGGGCGACTTCAACTTCAACAGTAATGCTGAGAGAATCTGGGGACGATTACTACCTCAACAGTAATCATTGAGAGAATCTGGGGACGATTACTACCTCCGCAGTAACGGGGAGAGAACCATAGGCGACTTCAACCTCAACAGTAATCATTGAGAGAATCTTGGACGACTTCAACCTCAACAGTAACGCTGAGAGAATCTTGGGGCGATTACTACCTCCGCAGTAACGGGGAGAGAACCACAGGCGACTTCAACCTCAACAGTATCATTGAGAGAATCTGGATATCTTCTACTGAGTCTTTATTAGGAAAATCTGTTAGGGGTCGATTTAACTGGACTAGAGAAGGCCTTTGACTGGATAAGAAACAGGAAAATCTTAGGGTCGATTTAACTGAACCGGTCTAGGTCTTGAAATCTTCAACTGGATAAGAAACAGGGAGATCTTAGGGTCGATCTGACTGAACCAGAGAAGGCCTTGGACTGGATAAGAAACAGAAAAATCTTAGGGTCGATTTAACTGAACCGATCTAGGTCTTGAAATCTTCAACTGGATAAGAAACAGGGAGATCTTAGGGTCGATCTGACTGAACCAGAGAAGGCCTTTGACTGGATAAGAAACAGAATCTGGAATAGTCTTTCGAATGAATCTGGACTAGTCTATAGAATAGTCTCCGGGTCTGGAGCATCTCTAAGTTGTTTGAGAAGAGACTGTGAATAAGTGATAGAATAGCATCCGGTTCTGGAGTATATCTGAGCCATCTTTGAGAAGAAACTTGAACAAGCCGAAGAACAACATCCATATCTGGAGCATTTCCAATCTATATCTGAATGACTTTGGAATAAGTATCAGAAGGTAGCCATATCCGGGTCACATCCGAACCATATCTAGAAGGAGTGTTGAATAAGCAACAGAACAACATCCATATCTGGAGCATTTCTAAGCTATCTCTGAAAGGAAATCTGGAAGAAGTATCAGAACGTTGCCATATCTGGTTCACATCTGAACTATATCTAGAAGGAAATCTGGAAGAAGTATCAGAACGTCGCCATATCTGGTTCACATCTGAACTATATCTAGAAGGAAATCTGGAAGAAGTATCAGAATGTCGCCATGCCTGGGTCACATCTGAACTATATCTAGAAGGAAATCTGGAAGAAGTATCAGAACGTCGCCATGCCTGGGTCACATCTGAACCATATCTAGAAAGAAATCTGGAAGAAGTATCAGAACGTCGCCATATCTGGTTCACATCTGAACTATATCTAGAAAAAGTCTGGAAGAAGTATCAGAACGTCGCCATATCTGGTTCACATCTGAACTATATCTAGAAAAAGTCTGGAAGAAGTATCAGAACGTCGCCATATCTGGTTCACATCTGAACTATATCTAGAAGGAAATCTGGAAGAAGTATCAGAACATCGCCATATCTGGTTCACATCTGAACTATATCTAGAAAAAGTCCGGAAGAAGTATCAGAACGTCGCCATATCTAGTTCACATCTGAACTATATCTAGAAAGAGTTGCGATAGTTGATAGTAATCATCTATGTATTGACCTTTCCTGAAAAGGTAAAGCATCAGTTGTATGCAAGATCATGATGCATGAACTGCATGATTTCAGGATGTCCTCAAAATTGATGAGATTCGTGTAGTATGATGCATATGCATGCTATAATGTATGAAGATGTGATGTTTATGAATGCATTTTCGTTTTGGGAAAATAAATCCTTGACGAATGCCAGGAGCTTATCCTGGGCTGATGTTGGAGAACAATGCTTTGTTGTTTCTGCTGGGGATGATAGTTGCAAGAATACCGGCAGGAGAAGATGACTCCATTGGGGAACAAACTTGGCGAATAGATTACTCTGCGGGGAATACTCTGTGGGGAGAGGAATACTTCGCTGAGGTTGATGATAACTCCGCTGGGGATACCATTGTTATGTTGGAAGTGCTAATAGACTCCGCTGGGGGTAAGAAGACTTTGCCGAGGACGATCTTCTCATGGCTATTGGCTGAGGATAACCCAGTTATATCTTGGTAGGGAAATAACTCTTTGAATAAAGGCCGGGGGACGCGTTCGTGCTCTGCGGGGATAAGCTTCCAGAATCTACTGGGGATAAGCTTACTGCTTGGGGAGATGGATTCCAACTTTCTTTGGGAAACTGGATTGGAATCTCCTGGGGAAGTATTGAACTGTATTGGTTATGTTCTTCAACGGAACCTACCTTGATACCTTGGAGGACAGAACAATCAGATTGCTTAGACAACTCTTTATTGCCCCTGTTTCTGATGTGGGAGAGAAAGATACTTGTGGAGGTGCTTGATAGTTGTTGATGGACAAACCTTCTTCTGGTAGGCAAGTGACGAGATGACAGGACATAGTCGTACGCTTTAATCCCTAACTTTTGCCTGGACCGCCCTTTCGGGTTTTCAGTCCACCGGGATACCCATTTTTTTCCCAAGCCGCCTTTTCAGGTTTTCGACTTGCCGGGTGTACAAATTTTTCATTTCATCCCTTCATTTTGCCCGAACCCTTTTGGTTCGCCGGGAAGCCCTTATTTTTGCCTAGGTGTGTCAACCTAGCGGGTCTTTGATTATGCGTAGTATTTTTCGACTATGTCCACGCTCTCAGGATGTAGGGAGCTGCCCCTGTTAGAAATGTTTGTCATACCCCAGAAGATGTTTAATCAGGAAAGATTCGTTGCTGGAGTGCCCCAAGTGACCCAAGCGGAGATTTGCCCCAGGCTATTTGGTCTTTGAGAGATTCTCCGAATCTTGACTTGATTGCCCCAGATGATGGACAATAATCATGCCACGCCCCTTGATTGGAGATACTCTTGTTCATTAGACTTTCATCATGCGAATTTCTCTGCTGTTCAAACAAATGATCATGTGCAAACAATATTATTTTAAGAATGCAAAAGCCTATGTCTGTCTTGAATTTTAAAAATACATTTTTTGTAAAACAAATGAAACCTTTTTTTGTAAACTGTGATGTCAACTCAAGATTTCACCGCGAGCCTTAAGGAGTCAGGATACCTTTCGTAACAGTATGCTTTCAAACTAACCCATGCTTCAGCTAGGACTTTTGAGGGTTATAACGTGGCCTGGTTCACGGTTTAAGAAACAAAGGATAAAGGCTCAAATTTTATTTGTACCCACCCGCTCTTCGTGATGTTCTTCAAACCTAAACTCAGTTGATCGTGCATTAGACCTTGTTTGAGTCTTTGTCCTGATATTCCAATGATGGTTCAGATACTGACAATTTATTTCGAATAGGCGGTCATTTCTTTTTGTGTTGAGGGTTTGTAGGACCTCTTTTCTTTTGATTGCGTTATCCCTATTTTTTTGCCTGAACTGTTCTTTTTTGTGATTACAGTCAGCGGGATGCCCCAGTTTCGTAAATCCCTTTTATAGATTTTGACTTCTTGGGCTTTTTGTTTATGATTTTTTTTTTGATAATGACTGCCTATCCTTATGATTATTCGGAATCATCACTGTCTTCTTTTTTTTCTGTAAGGACCTCTTTGGTGCCATTTGTTATGCACTTGGATCAACTGAGAGAACTACCCCGCCCCAGGTTGTGATAAAGGGTTTTAATTTTCGAAAAGAAAAACTCATACTTCTTTGGCTCAGAGGGGTTGACGAGGGATTATCTTCCTTATAACTCCAGTGTTTAGGATTTGAAACAATGCTTGTACCTCATCAGCGGGGTCTGTTCAAAAGCATACTGTAAGGATCGTGGTATCGTTTTCATCATCCTCCCTCAAGAGGCTTAGAATTATTAATCGAGAGTTGATCATCGCAGAAAAAATGAAAACAATTTTGAATATAATGAAAACAATTGTATTAATTCCCAAAACAGACATATGCGATGCTTTAATAGAATAAAAGGGTTTGCTATGACATTAATTGTTTGTATAAGCAAAGAAAAATACAACTCGGAAATTCAAATAAACAAAAGGTCTTCAATGATTGGGCAACAAAGCAGTGATTATGTTCGGAGTCTCAGGTACTTCAAACTGAATCTCCCCAGCGTCGATCATGTCTTGAATCTTGTTCTTGAGAGGCCAGCAGTTGTCCGTAGTATGCCTCGGGCTATCAGAGTGGTAGGCACACCTCTCATTAGGATGGTAGTTCGGAGCCGAAGTGTTCGGATTCCGAAGAGGAGCCCTTAAGGTGATCAGCCCTGCCTTTAACATTTGTTGTAGTGCTTGATCCAGCGACATGTTGATCTTGGTGAACTATCATTTGGGTGCGACCTCCTTGCGCTGCTGCCCCTGTCCTTGTTGAGCAGGTCTAGGATTGGAGATCTGGGTTGCCCCTACCTCATGACGGCTCTTTTTACCGTGCACAGCATTGGACTCTTTCTTTCCATGATGAGGCTTTTTATCAGAAGGTGAAGCCTCTTGAATCTTTCCAGACCTGATGCCAACTTCTATTCTCTCCCCAGTCAAG
Source organism: Vicia faba (assembly GCA_948472305.1). Classification (NCBI taxonomy): domain Eukaryota; kingdom Viridiplantae; phylum Streptophyta; class Magnoliopsida; order Fabales; family Fabaceae; genus Vicia; species Vicia faba. Next base: position 1,287,299,400 of record OX451737.1, read on the forward strand.
ATAAGATCTGTGAATCCCGCAGATGAATTCCCAATCAGGTGGTTGTAGAATGGACCAGACAGGGTCCCCAAGAACATGTCCACAAGTTCGCGGTCAGTCAGCGGTGGTTGTACCCTACCGGCCAGGTCTCTCCATTTCTGCGCATACTCTTTAAAACCTTCTCCCGATCCTAGCGACATACCCTGGAGTTGGGTACGCGTAGGAGCGAGGTCGGCATTGTACTGATACTGCTTGTAAAAAGCAGTATCCAACTCCTCCCAGTTACGAACCTTGGTTCCATCCAGCTGATAGAACCATTCGAGATGAGTCCCTGAAAGACTCTCCTGGAAGAAGTGGATCCACAAGTTCTTGTCCATAGTATACGGTTGAATCTTCCGCACATAAGACCTGAGATGCAGCCTGGGACAGGATGCCCCATCGTACTTAGTAAAAGAGGGTGCTTTGAATTTGTGTGGGATCACCACACCAGAAGTTAGACCCAAGTCTCCGAAATCCAAACCAGGCACTTGTTGAATTTCCATTGCACTTAGCCTGTCTTCCAACTGCTTGTACTTGTCTTCAGCAGGAGGGTATTGCTCATCATTGAAATCTGTCTCGTTGTCGGAGACCACTGGGCTGGGAACCCTTTCCTCTTGATGACTGCCTTCCCCAACAGATGGAGTAGTCCTCTCAGTTTCATTCTGCAGTGTATTCCCAGATCTGCGCCTAGGGTTGAACAGCACAGTCCTCTTCTTCTTCTTTTTCAAGAGCAGGGTCTTCAGATCTTGTTGCCCCTGGGCCAAATTCATGATCAGCTCTTGGAACTAGGCGTTCTGAGCCTGGAGGGCCTTGATAGTCTGCTCAGTGGATGATTCAGGATTCATGACGATCGGCTGAAATAAACAGCGAAGAAGGTAAGAGACCTGTCAAAAGGGTACTTGTAATGCAATGATATGTATGATATGCGTGCAATGTTTTCAAGGACCTCGCGGGATAAACAAAAAAAATTGTTAGAATTCGAATCCGGTAGCTTGATTGAAGGAACTGCATATTGTTGAGAGTCCTTCATCAAGGGTCAAAGGCTCACCATATCCAGTGGGTCATAGCCCCTGACAACCTTGGCTTAGAGGAAAATAAATCCCCTTTGCCCCTTGCTAGACATGTTGGTTTATCATGACCTGTATCATAAGCCCTTGAGATCCTTGAAATGGGTTAGTTTTTTATGCAGGATGTATGCAATGGTATGATGTCATGCTATGCATGGGGTAATGTAGGTAAACCCTGTTACGAGTCCCAATTAAGGACTGCAAACCAAAACCTGCAAGAAACTCAGTATACTCTGTTATGAGTCCTAATTAAGGACTACAAACAAAACCTGCAAGAAACTTAGTAAACCCTGTTATGAGTCCAGATTAAGGACTATGAATAAAACCTGCAGGTAGTTCATGTGTTAGATAAAGCATGCAAGTAGTCAAGTACGAAGGCACACAAGTCACACAAGAGAAAGCCCTTAGAGTTTAGGCCAGCATGGGGTTTGGGTATTACCCTCTTTCAGTTTGTTGGTTCATACCTGTCCTATCAAAGTAACCGGGTTCTTAGAGGATCCCAATATCATTGACTACCCTCAATCGGTCATAACTCCAGCATCGCAATCTTTTCTTGCGGCCAAAACCATCACGAGAGTTTAGCCTCAATGGGCGTAGCATACTGCTACTGTTCTAATGGCCAAGTTGTGTCAATTAAGGTTCTAAGGTTGTCGGTGCTTAATGACTCCTCAGAAGACCCATATTCTCCTCGTTGCGACACAAGGGATATCGGTACAGACCAAGGTGCCACACCAACGTAGCCACTGCTTCACCCGTGTCAGTCTACGCCGGACAGGTCCCTCACAGCTTATGCTACCTAAACAGGGTATCCCCAGATCCGGGTTAGGATCTTATGTAACTCCCATGCAACCCATAAATTTAAAGCAGACAAGTCAATACAATTGAAAACACAGTTATGAACTAACCCTAAGGTACACCTCACTTTAAGTTTTTATCCCCAGCAGAGTCGCCAGTTCTGTGATCGGTGGATCTGGAACTGACTGTTTAAAGCTGGTTCGCGAAATGTCGCGGAAGCAAGAGTCGCCACCGTCTTTTATTTTCTCCCAAATGGAAAGGACAAAAGCATAGAAAAATTCCTTATAGAGATTGCTCTCAGTTCGGGAGGTAGGTTATAGAAAGGGAAGGTGTTAGCACCCTTTCTATCCATGGTTATCCATGGGCTCTTAGATACTCGCTCATTTGTGTTTTCAAAAATGGTTTGTTTGCTTTTCAACTGTGGGTTTTAAAAAGTCTCTTTGAAAATTCCAGTTCGACTCTTGTATCTGTCCTCAAGAGTGTTTGAAAGATTGCTTCCAAAAGCTTTTTGAAAAGGTGTCGGTGTGAAAAGTATTTTTGATTTTTGTTTTGAAATTAGAGCAAGTATCTAGAGTCGTCTACCTACCCTAAGGAATTCGTCTGTGTAGATGTCCTTTAAAGTAGTGCCATCCAATCATTGAGAGGTAGGTAGCACCACCGTTGGAGGTGTTCGGGTCAATTCGAGGTTCGGGACATGGTGATCACCGGAGCAATGGGAAGACACCTTAGAAGCTACCCTCATGCCAGGTTCCCGGATCATGAGGACTTACTAAGACATCCTCTACTCGACGATCACCTTTCGAAGCAAGGCAACAGTGAGGCGTACCCTAGGGGTGGTGTGTGATTTATGTGTCAGATTCATTTATTTTTGTCTTGTCATGTCATGGGTGATCTACGCTTTTTTATTTTAGTCATTCATTCTTGCATGCCATTATTAACAGTTAAAAAGTTGCGAGAAATGTAAAGTTCCTAAACTATTACAAAGGCGCGGGTCCACATCGCCAAATTAAATCCAGGACCCGTTTTGACATAAAATAAAGATGCGAAAGATAAATATTTAATTTACATGGCTTTGGGAGAATTACATAAAAAATTATAAGGAAAGAAATAAATGTGCGAATTGGAATTAAAATCGAAAGCGAGGGCGTTGGACCCTTTTTAACGAAATTAAATTATTATGAACAAATTAATTAAAATAAAATAAAAAGAAAAAGATTTTTGAGGTTTTTTGTATTTATGAATTTTTAATAAGAGAATTAAATGAAATTAAGAAATTAATTAATTAACCCTAATTCTATAATTTTTATTTATTAAGAAAATATGTTAAAGTTGCACATAAAATTAACCTAATTAATTAATTCAATTTTTATTTACAAAAATAAATAATTAATTATTATAATGGTAAAAGAAAAGAAAAAGATAAAAAGGTGATTAAAACCCTAATTCTATAATTTTTTAGTTTGTTAGAAAATATTAAAATTAATCCTAGAACTTAAAATTAAATTAAATGATACGATTTATTTACAAAGGTATAAAAAAAATATATACTTAGATAAAATATTTTATTTTTTGTCTTTCTGATTTTTTGTTATTTTTATATTTTATAAATTAATTTAAAGATTTAATTAAAAAAATAAACAAAACAAAGAAAATATGAAAATATGAAGAAAAAAAAAGAATGAAACAAGCAAACCTATGGGGGTGCTGTCCCCAAACTGGAGGTAAAGCCCAGCATTTTTGGCCCATTAATCCTTGTCCTTGTTGACTTCTCAGTGTTCACATATGCATGGTTGACTTGGGGGTATGGTGATCTGCATGATCTGGCCATTAGATTGGTCTCTGAAGCCATGTGGCGTGCCAGGATGTTGAGTGCATGGTGGTCTTCAGGGATTGTGCTACACAGAAACATGCTTAGAAGAAAAATATAGAATAAGAAGGGGGACCTGGGGATCGAACCCAGGTCCCAACGCTTGCCAACACAACATCCCACCAACTGAGCTACTTCAACGCGCTGTATGTAAAACAAAACCTAAATAATATAAGCGAAAATTGATGTTAGTGGTTAGACACAAAAAAAAAACGCGCGCTAGTTTCAAATCAACCAATTACAGCTTGCCACAGGGTCTTCTTCTTCCTCGTTTGTATTTTCCTGAAACATAAAAGGAGTTAGCATGGGTTTTGAACCCCCCCAAAATGCAACCTTTTTAGAAATAGCGATTAGCCCATATTGCCACATAAATTAGGCGCGAGGGGTGTATTATATTCGTCCAAGCTTCCTGATTTCAACCATGGCATTGGGGTGTCCTAATTTTACAATATGCATAAACGCCCAATTTCACAGCTTGGTAACCCTAATAATCGCCCATGGTGAAATCGCGTATGGTGTACAAAAATTCAATCAAACTACATGGTTAGCTTCAGAAAGGTCTCATTAGTATAAATCAATCAAAGAAGTGCAAGAATGATGCGTATAAATTGATGCACGAATACAAAAAATATGATGAACAGGGTTGTTTCGTGTTACCAATTCTTAAGGTTAGAAGCTATGATTTTGATCCAGGAACTTCCCTTGATGTCTCAGGAAGGTGATAGAATGGTTATTTCGCCTTGAAACCTCTTGGAATCCTGTTTTCAGTTTTGAAATTTTAGCCAAAAAATGCAAACTTGATTATGGTGTTTCTGTGCAGCTTAGAGGTTTTGAACACTAGGGTTTTCATGAGTATAAGTATTGGAATGATTAGGGTTGAGTTCTTGGTCCAAAGAATCTTTGCAATGATGGAAGCAATATTTGATTTTCATGCCATAATTTTTCAATCTTTTTCATGCTAATTTGATACCAATCATGTCCAATTACCATTGATTCTTTCCCTATCTGATTTGCACGAAATCTTGGAGATATTTCATGCATAAAAAGATTTGATTGCATTGGTTTGGTATTTTTCACATATTTTAATTAATTAAATGAATTATTAGCAATTAAAAATTCAAATAAATAAATAAAAATGATGAATAACTTCCCTTTGGGCCAAATGGTCGTGCACATGCTTTGGATGATGAATTTTGGAAGAAAATGTGGTCCATTAGCAATTTTAAGACATTTGAAGCAAAGTTGACTTTTCAAAATATCCAAAAATTTCCCAACTTCCACAAGGCATATCTTGCTCAATTTTTAAGCTTTGCTCATGTTCTTGGACATTTTGGAAAGGTCTTGAAGTCCTATAACCAATGCCTTTGGTCCCATGTCATTTTTATTTATCAATCTCAAGTTATGGCCTTTGACTTAAAGTCCCTTTTTGTTGACTTTTGAAAATGACCTATAATGTTGAAATTGATAACTTTTTGTGAGAGCATTTATTGGACTTGAAGTGTGAAGAGGAGTTGTAGGAAATGTCTTTATCTTCACAATGAGCTTTGGATGGAATTTTTCTGATAAACCATGTGGAAGTTATGCCTTGGTCAAGTTACAGTTGACTTTTTCAACTGTCCAAATATGGAAACTTTTGCATCTTGAGACTTTTTGAGCCAAGCTTTGAGAATCATGATCAAGCATTGATCAAATGATGTTTGTGGCTTAAAAATGAGATGTTGACCAAAAATTTGAACTTTTGACTGTCAAATGACCATTTTGCCCCTGCAGTTGACTGTAGTGCAATTAGGGTTTTTGACTGTGCAATTTTATGCTGTAAGTCTTGAAACTTGGTATGAGGATGCTTGACCATGTTTGTAGGCATGTGGGACTTGATTGGACCCTTGGAAACTTCATTTTCTTTGTCAGAACCAAAACCCTAGTTTTTGACTGTTAGGAGGCCTTTGAACTGTGCAACCCTTGGGGAGATTTTGAAGCTTTGACTTGACAACTTTTGAAGAATATGGGAGGGCAAATTTTGGGGTACAACAATATGATTGATAAATCCCAGACTGAAGAAGGGCATGTAGAAGATTTGTTGAAGTTGTTTCAGCGTTTGAGGAAGTATCGTCTCCGCTTGAATTCAAATAAATGCACCTTCGGTGTTCGATCAGGAAAATTGTTAGGTTTCATTGTTATCCAGAAAGGAATTGAAGTTGACCCTGATAAAGTCAAAGCAATTCAAGAGATGCCATCCCCAAGAACTGAAAAGCAAGTCAGAGGTTTCATCGGGCGTTTGAATTATATTTCCAGATTCATTTCCCACATGACTGCAACATGTGAACCGATCTTTAAGTTGTTAAAGAAAGATCAAGGTTGTGTATGGATGGATGACTGCCAAAGGGCATTTGAAAGTATTAAAGAATATCTGCTTGAACCTCATATCTTGCTCCCTCCTGTCGAAGGAAGACCGTTGATTATGTATCTGACAGTGTTAGATAAATCCATGGGTTGTACTCTAGGACAACAGAATGAAATAGGGAAGAAGGAGTTTGCCATTTATCATCTCAGTAAAAAATTCACTGGTTGTGAGTCGCGGTATTCCATACTGGAAAAGACATATTGTGCTTTGGCCTGGGCGGAAAAGCGTTTGCGGCAGTATATGTTGAATCACACTACTTGGTTGATCTCCAAAATGGATCCAATCAAGTACATTTTTGAAAAGCCTTCTCTTACTGGGAGAATTGCCTGCTACAAGATGTTATTATCTGAATATGATATCGAATAATGCACTCAAAAAGCTATTAAGAGCAGTGTGTTGGCAGATTATCTTGCTCACCAACCAGTGGAAGATCATCAATATGTAGAATATGAATTCCCCGATGAGGATGTGATGTTCCTAAAAGGGAAGGATTGTGATGAACCATTGCCTGAGGAAGGTCCTGACCTTGAATCTCGCTGGAGTATGATATTTGATGGAGCTGGGAATGCTTATGGTAAAGGAATTGGTGCCGTGATTGTCACTCCCCATGGATCGCACATTCCTTTTACCGCAAGGTTAACATTTGATTATACTAATAATATGGCAAAATACGAGGCTTACATCATGGGTCTCGAAGAAGCTATTGATCTCAGAATTAAAAATCTAGATGTGTATGGTGATTCAACTTTGGTAATAAATCAGATTAAAGGAGAATGAGATACTCGTCACCCCAGCTTGATCCCTTACAAAGATTATGCTAGAAGATTGTTACCCTTCTTTAACAAAGTTGAATTCCATCACATTCCTAGAGATGAAAATCAAATGGCGGACGCTCTGGCAACTCTGGCTTCTATGTACCAAGTGAATACTTGGAATGATATACCTCGAATTACAGTTTGACGATTGGATAGGCCCACTCATGTGTTTACAACCGAGGAGGTAGCAGATGAAAAACTTTGGTATAATGATATCAAGCATTTTCTTCAGACTCAGGAATACCTGATTGGCGCTTCGAAGAAAGATAGAAAGACATTGAGAAGATTGGCAGGCAATTTCTTCCTCAGTGAAAATGTGTTGTATAAAAGAAATTATGACATGGTCTTGCTCAGATGCGTGGATAGACACGAAGCAGGCATGTTGATGCATGAGGTTCTAGAGGGTTCATTTGGCACTCACGCTAATGGATATTCGACGGCTAAAAGGATGCTAAGGGCAGGTTACTATTGGCTGACAATGGAATATGATTGTTATAAATTTGCAAAGAAGTGTCATAAATGTCAGATTTATGCAGATAAGGTCCATGTGCCTCTGACACTTCTCAATGTGATTTCCTCCCCGTGGCCTTTCTCTATGTGGGATATTGACATGATAGGGATGATAGAACCCAAAGCTTAGAATGGACACCATTTTATCTTGGTAGCAATTGATTACTTCACCAAATGGGTGGAGGCTGCTTCATATGCCAATGTTACTAAGCAAATGGTTATGTGTTTCATCAAGAATAATCTTATATGTCGGTATGGTGTGCCGAGCAGAATTATCACCGACAATGGCTCGAATTTGAACAATAATATGATGACAAAACTTTGTGAGGAATTCAAGATTGTCCATCACAATTCATCTCCGTACAGGCTGAAGATGAATGGGGTTGTTGAAGCTGCTAATAAGAATATCAAGAAAATTATCCAGAAAATGGTTGTTACTTATGAGGATTGTCATGAAATGCTCCCTTTTTCTCTGCATGGATATCGAACATCTGTCCGCACTTCAAGAGGAGCAACCCCGTTCTCCCTGGTGTATGGAATGGAAGTTGTACTCCCAGTCGAGGTTGAGATTCCCTCTTTGTGTGTGATAATGGAAACCAAGTTGTCAGAGGCTGAATGGGTCCAGAACCGGTTTGACCAATTGAATTTGATTGAGGAGAAGAGGATGACGGCTTTGTGTTATGGCCAGTTATATCAGAAAAGGATGAAGAAAGATTTTGATAAGAAGGTCAAACCTCGCAGATTCAGAGAAGGCAACCTCGTGCTCAGGAAGATGATGTCTTTCAACACTTTTCTAGGGGCAAGTGGACTCCCAATTTTGAAGGCCCATATGTTGTCAAGAAAGCCTTCTCTGGCGGTGCATTGATTCTTGAAACTATGGATGGAAGGAGTTCCCGCGTCCCGTGAATGTTGATGCAGTCAAGAAATACTTCGCCTAAAGAATAAAAGAACAACTCGCTAAGTTGAAAACCCGAAAGGGCGGCTTAGGCAAAAAAGAGCGTCTCGGTAGGCCGAAAACTCGAAAGGGAGGTCTAGGCAAAAGTTAGAGACATAAACAGAATAAATTTCCCGCTAAGCTGAAAACTCGCAAGGGAAGCTTAGGCAAAAGTTAGGGACTTTCTTGGCAAGTAACTACATCAGACAAGATTTGATCATTGGAGCAATAATCTTCTCGGATTCTCATCACACTTCAACAAAAGTTGCTGCTCAGGATTTCAAAAGTTGTTAGAGGGGATAGTGGTCATTGTATCTCAATGTATCTTTTCCATTATATATTACAATTATCCAAACTTTGTAATTAATTATCCATGGAGTCTCGCCATTCGCAGACTACCATTTTATTAATGAAATTTGAGCTTTTACCCAATTCTTTGTAATTCTTATTTTATTTAGCTTTCAAAGACTCCATTTATTATTGATAGTAACTTTCAAAGCAAAAAGATTAAATAACAAAATTGACTTTTTCAAAAAGAATTTACAATTTGCTTTTACTTTGGAATTTGTGATGCGGAAAAAAAAAACAACAACAAAATGGTGATCCAGGAATGGACAAACTCCAATTTGTTTTAGGAAGTTTTTGTTCCCCTTGGGAAGGTTTACTCAGGATGATTCGCCATATTGGGTTTGTGACTCCGATATCCTTGGTCAAGTTTGGATTCATTTCTCCTCTTTTCTGAGTTTTCATGATGTGAAGTTTCAATCCGAGATTTCTCCAGTGAAGTTTTCATTCGGTCTAATGGAAGTTCTTTCTCCCGAGAAGTTGGTACCATAATCACTCTTGAAGAACGCATGTCCCTGGTTTCTCTAGTGAAGAACGTATTATGGTTTTCCATTTGAGGATGTGGTGTTAATCTCCCCAATAAAGTAGGCCTGAATTCCCCAGTGAATATTTTGATGACTTGATGTCCATCTGCTTTACTTGAGACTGGTCTTGCAATCCCCATTAATAGTGTTACTTTTGAAAACATTTGTTTCCTTAGTGAAGCCTGAAGAAGGATGTTATATCCCTGTATCTGTACTATCTTGTCACTTTGTTTTGTTTACTTCTGGATTATGTCTCTCCCCAGTAAAGCTAAAGCGGGCATTAGGTTTTGTTTCTTCAGTTGGCGTTTACTTTTTCTTGGAATGATCATCTTGGATGTGGTTTATCCGAGTGTTGTTTGTGCCAGAGTTGGTTTTTCCTGGTTACTCCCAGTGTTGTATATCTGTTTTGTCAGCATACGCACGATAACACTCATACATTCATACATACATCATGCATAGCTAAAATTGGCAAATCATTGTTTATTAACATTTTTTTAATATATTTTTGTTGACATATCACCCTGTTTTACAGAGTTAAGTTGTCCTCTCTTCAATAGAGTGTTGGCCTTAAGCAGAAAGTGTATATTCTTTCAATGTCCCCACTGAGTTGTCTCTCATGGAAGATTTTTGCTTTAGCCTTCCTGTACAGCTCCTTGTTTGGATGGATTTGGTTTATCTCTCAAAGTATGTATTTTGGTTGACTGTTTCATTCCAGTTTATTTCTGGTTTGAATCTGTGGTTCCACAACAATATTATTTACTTTGGATTTCTGAATACTTCGAGTTTTGGTGGGTGCATTTATTTTTCTCGAGAAGACTTTATCTCCTCAGCAGGAATATTGTGGCCTTTCCCCAGGAAGCCATATTTCTTTCCCCAGGAAGTCATATTTACTTCCCCAGGAAGTCATACTTCTATCCCCATAAAGTTATTTCTTTTTACAATCCTCCATGACAACAAGTAGCAGGTCTCTTTATTTGAGCAACTTGTGCTTCCCTGTAAAAGTCGACATAACTTTTTTTGCTATCTCCTCTATGAATGGATAGTTTGCAGTCCGTCGTCAGTTTACGCCAGTGGGTGGCAAGACTTTCAAATTTGCAGAAAAAACTCGCTGTGAAATCTTTGCAAGTGGAAGTCTCTTTATTTGAGACAACTTACATATTACCCTTTTTTCAGGCAAAATGCCTCGATTAAAGAAGAAGTTGAGACCCGTTCTAGGAGAAATTCCAGAATTTTAGGGAAGCTTGTTATCTTTTTGCTACCTTCAGTGAACGTTGGTAGTATATCGTCAGTGAACGGTGATGTTATGATATATTTTCTCTCTACCTTCAGTGAAAGTTGGTAGATCACCATCAGTTAAAGTTGGTGTTTGTTATATTTTTCTACCCTCAGTGAACGTTGGTAGTTCATCGTCAGTGAACAACGATGTTATGATATATTCTCTTTCTACCTTCAGTGAAAGTTGGTAGGTCATTGGCAGTAAACGTCGATGGTTGTTATCTTTTTTCTACCTTCAGTGAATGTTGGTAGTTCATCGTCAGTGAACGGCGGTGTTATGATATATTCTCTTTCTACCTTTAGTGAAAGTTGGTAGGTCATTGGCAGTGAACGTCGATGATTGTTATCTTTTTTCTACCCTCAGTGAACGTTGGTAGTTTATCATCAGTGAACAGTGGTGTTATGATATATTCTCTTTCTACCTTCAGTGAGAGTTGGTAGGTCATTGGCAGTAAACGTCGATGATTGTTATCTTTTTGCTACCCTCAGTGAACGTTGGCAGTTCATCATCAGTGAACGACGGTGTTATGATATATTTTCTTTTTACCTTCAGTGAAAGTTGGTAGGTCATTGGCAGTGAACGTTGATGATTGTTATCTTTTTTCTACCCTCAGTGAACATTGGTAGTTCATCATCAGTGAACGGCAGTGTTATGATATATTCTCTTTCCACATTCAGTGAAAGTTGGTAGGTCATTGGCAGTGAACATCGATGATTGTTATCTTTTTGCTACCTTCAGTGAACATTGGTAGTTCATCGTCAGTGAACGGTGATGTTATGATATATTCTCTTTCTACCTTCAGTGAACGGCGGTGTCATGATATATTCTCTTTCTACCTTCAGTGAAAGTTGGTAGGTTATTGGCAGTGAACATCGATGATTGTTATCTTTTTGCTACCCTCAGTGAATGTTGGTAGTTCATCGTCAATGAACGGCGATGCTATGATATTTCTTTTCCTTCTACCTTCAGTGAACGTCGATTTTGATATTTATTTTCCTTCTAGCTTCAGTGAATGTTGGTAGCTTTACCTCCAGTAGGATTTGGTGTATCCTTTAACCATTTTACCATCCTCTCTGAGTCAGGTCTTTTGATCCACCAGTGATTTATTTTCCTGGTCGGGTTTCTCTCTTGTTTCTTTATTATTGCTACACCCAATGGTGTTTTGCGTCTCTTTGGTCTTGTTCATATGCATTCATGATCATAAACATTTACATGGCATCTTAGGGCCAAAAATAGGGTTTGTTTTATATTTAAGTATCTTCGATCGCGTCGACACGAAGATTTTCAACCTTCGTATCTCTGGATAGAAGAAACTTAAATAAGGGAAGCTGTTGTACCCCAATTTTCCCCCCTAAGATCCCTTCATCATACCATGTTGATTCATTCACAACAAGATCACATTAGGATTCTTGGTTCCCCTCCCTATATTTAGCTTTTCTCTTTAAGGAATCACTAAGCACCTTGACTTGTGTTATTTTGTGATCATGAATATTATTATCTTGATTTCTTCTTTTAATTAATGAAATGCAATGTTTGTTTGTCTTGCTTGTTACTCATGTAGGTAAAGGCAATAAGATTCAGCAAGTTGCTCCATGGGTTCATGGTTTTATTTCCATGCCCTAGTCAATAAAGCTTGAGAAGTTCAAACCACACCATTGGATTTGTTTTGGAAGAAATGGCATGGTAAGGTTATTTTGGTTCACCACATTTCAAGGTTATCAAATTTGGTTGAAAAGCACAAGGGATTAATTGGAGAAGTTGTCACGCTTGGACAAGGCTTTGTTCCCATTGGTCACAAATTCATATTTCTATCAAATCTCAAGATATGGAAGTGGTTGTGGTTTCTATGAGTTCTAATTATTATCCTTAACAACTTACATTTAAAAAGCATTTGTTTTGGTACAAGAAGTTTGTTCAAAATTGTCAAAATTCCTCAAAACATGTTTTTTAATTTAGGAGCTAGGGTTTTGAACTTCAAAGGAGTATATCTTGCCCATATTTTGGTATTTTTGAGTGATTCCAAAGACATCATTGTCTTCAAAGGGGTATTAACAAATCACTTCGAAAGTTCCAAGGAGTTTTCATGTGGAAGAAACTTGATGTGGAAGAATGATTACAAGTCCTTCAGATGAATCCCCAATTTTTCATGTGTGACTTCAAATGAGCATAACTTGGTCAAATTTTATCACCTTGAGCCCATTATTTTTCCATAATGATCTTGAAGATGTTTTGATTTCTTTTATGTACAAAGTGAGAAAATAGATGGAAGTTGCCTTAAGTATACAAAATATTATAGGTCATTTTATGAAATTTTGCCAACTTCAACAAGTCATAACTTTCTTAATTTTTGGAGATTTTGAATGGTTTAAGTTTCAAAATGTTATTCAAGATATCTAGTTCATGCCTTCTTTTTTGGTCAAGAGAAAATTCCAAGAGGAAGGCCATGTTTGGATGCAAAACATTATAGGTCACTTTTGAAGAAAAGCTTGAAATATTTCTAAGTATGGAAAGTCAACCTTTATTCCCCAACTTTGACTCAATGCAACTTTCAGCTCAAGCATCCATTTGATTCCATTCTTTTTCCATTACAAAGCTTGTAACCTCATCTTTCTAAAGCATCAAGAATCATGCCTTAAGACCCCTTGAGCTGAGAATACCATTGGATTGAACTTGGTAACTTGGAACTGAAGTTTCTCCATAAGTTAGAATTTGAAGTCTTTGTTTTGGCCTCTAATCACAAGTTTTCCACTCGTTTTAGCCTCTAAACATGTTTAGTGAAGTTCCAAAATTGTTTAGCACCTCAAAACGCAATGATTGGATGAGTTTTGGTGAAAATAAGATCACACTTCACTCGTGCATCAGGTTTGCACGAATTCCCTCCAAAATGCATCATTCACTCTTCCTTTTGATCCCATTTGCTTCTCCTATAAATACATGAACTATCCCATTCATTTTCTCAAGCTTGGATAGCCAGAATCACCCTGCCAAACTTGTTCCATAACTCAGAATTCAGCAACTTCGAAACCCATACAAAAGCCTTTTTTAATCTAAATTTTTCATCAATACACCTTCCTTGATCTTCCCTGAAGCTAACCATATAATTACATTTGAGAATCGTTCCCTATACTGCTCCACAGAAGTCCAGTTTCAGAGCTCTGCAACTCAACTTCAATAGGTAGATTCCTTCATCAATTCTTCAAAACTTTGATATCATTGTGATGTTCTCATTGCCCTGGTTCTAGTCGCAACACTTACCTTTTATTGGAAACACGTTTTGACCATGAAATTTCAAATCACTTTTCAAAATATTCTTTCCAAATTGCTTGAGCTACAATTTATATAAATTTGGCGCGAGAGTGTGGTTGTCTTCGTCTTGAAGAGACGAAGCGAATGGCATAGGTCTGAGCTTCTGATTTTACAGTTTGAGAGACCTGTAATTCACATTGGCTGGAGGTTGAAGATGACCAACGTGTCATCTTCCAACCAATGATGGCACGCCACTTGTTATTTTTGAATTCTGATTTAATAATTGATTCAGTGCTTTATTCATTAATGACCATGATATGCACAGCGTGCCAGATACCTTGGATTTGATTACTAACGCATTTTGAATCTCATCCAATGGTCCACATATTTATGACTTTTATTTTATTTTCTGATTTTTATATTTAATTGTTTTAAACTTCAAAAAATCATAGAAAATTCATTTTTAGTCCAAAAAATCTGAAAAATTATGAAAAATATTTTTGATTATTCTCTTTCTGATTTATATTTTTTCACAATTTAATTTTGTGTTTTGGTATTTTTTTTATAAATTTACACTTTATTGGAATTGTTTTAAATGTTTAAAAATACTTTTATGCATTTTTAAATTCTAAAAAATTATGGAATGATTCAATGATATTGTGACAAATATTGGTGACCTTATTTCATTTTTGTTTCTGACTTTGCTATTTTTATCACTTTTGGTTTATTTTACCCATTTCTTTTAATTTTTAAAATAGTTCCTGACTTTAAAAAATTACCAAAAAATTTATAAAATCATTTGAGCCCTTTTCTGATTTTTCTATGGTCTTACTTTTTATTTCTTGATTAATTTGAACATAGTTGATATTTTTCTCTTTTATTTCTATTTTTAAACATTATTTTTAAACCTTTTGTATATATTAAAATTTAATATTATTTTGTGACTATTTTCTGGCTGATCTTGGGTTAAATTATTGATCATGAACTTTATTAACATCATTTGATCCATGGTGTTGAGTCTAACTCCACAAAAATGGATGAATGATTTTAATAATAGTTTGATTAAATTTAATCCAAAAAGTGGTTTGTATATTCTCTCCCACCCCTCTTCATCTCATCCCCTTCTTATTGCACTAAATGTTGTTGGAGCATGATCTCTATATCATGTCTCAAAACCAATGGTGCATAGATTGTTATTGACCGACCTCAAAATAGGTGCGACTTCTATGTAAATCCACTTACGATAGCTTAACATAGCGCTAAATTTTGTCCCGATTCGAATAAATGATCATTCATGGCCCAAACTTATGTTTGCAAGCCCAAGTATGTTAATTTGATCTCTTTGATCCAATAACCTTGAGATTCATTGTGTGGAGGCTTTGGTTCTACCAATCCTCTAATGGATCTATAATACCTTTGGTCAACGCGGATAACTTAAATATTGTTGATCATTAAATGATACTCATAAGGATTCCAAATGTATGATATACTTGACAAAAACCAAATGCAACTTGTTGTGTGGAGGCTTTGGTTCTACCAATCCTCTAATGAGTTCCAAAGACAAGTTTCAAGATGCTCATCCAACTAACCCCAAATTACTAATAATTTATTTTATTTTGTGTTTTTATTTTATGCTCTTTACTTTATGCACTATTTACTTTTAGCATTTACATTTCATGCCATTTTCATCTTTGCTCATTTGACCATTTACTTTCTTGTCATTTTTATTTTGCTCGCTTGAGCTTTGCTTTTCTCTTTTAAGACACCTAATAATCAACATGAACCCTAAAAAATCTTTAATGATGCTTGGACTATTTGGTTACTATCCTTGGCATTATGGAGCATTGGACTTCTTGGACATAGGAATAGAAACCTTGGCCTATATTGGAGACCTTGTGATCTTATCTGATTATTGTGTCTGGAGCTCTTGAGGTTTACCTCAAGACATTGGGTTTTTTGTTTGTTTTGTATGCAGGTTATGGTGATTACACTCTTTGATTGTAATCTGTAATTCACCCATATACGGTCGTTACTCTGCCCAATTTTTGTGAAGACTTAATACACGTGAAGTTTGGTTCTCTCAAGAGGTCTAGTATTTTTGCTTGTTTGGTTTCAATCCAAAGAATGAGAATTCTATCTTGGCTCATAGTATCAAGTATTGGCTTCTTATTGGTTAGATGGTTCTTATCCCTAGCTCTTACCTTATGCTTTAGGATATCCTATTCTTCTCCTCCCATCTTCTTTAATTTCAAAAATCTTCTCCCTCCTTTTGAAAACATTCCTTGTTTTAAACTTGAACCACTTTCATAATAAACTTGGACTTAGGTCCATGCATTTTCAAACATTTTCATAAATAAACCTCAATAAACTTAATAATACTTTGACATTTTTGCGAGAAGACTAAAAGTCAATCAATATCATTTCAAACCATTTTTCCACTTTGGCTTTTATCTTTAAACTTTTCCTAAAATATTGAACTCTTGTCAATCCTTGTAGTGATGCAAACAACTATACTTCTACAATATATAGTGAAGAGAGATATTTTCCACTTTGGTGTTGAGTGAGGCATTGTTGATTTTAAAATCCAAGCCATATCCTCCACTTTGAGATGATGCAAATTCTTTTTTCTCATGATTGTGGGTAGTAGGTATGTTTTCCACACGGACAATGACAATGATGTTTTATCTCATACAATTAACCAACACATTTGGGTTTAAAATTTTTTTAAAGAGGAACTACGTGTACCCTGATCCCCTATTGCACGAAAAGGTGGTATGTAGGCACTAAAGGTTCGCAACTGCGGAGGGTGAAAAAATCATAAAAAATATATTTCTTTTCTTAACTCCACCATCCACTTTTTATACAACATTTTATAGCCAAAATATACAGATTTTTACAAAGAGGTTCCTACAGAGTACCGTAGATGTTTAGTGTGCTAATACCTTCCCTTTGTATAACCGACCCCCTTACCTAGAATCTTTCCCCCTTTTTTTGGGTTACTCACTCTTTTCCATATTCCTTTGGAAACAATAAAGTGCGGTGGCGATTTTTATTTTGATTTGTATAAGTCTAGTCAATCCAATGGCTTAGTCTTAAACATTTCTACTAATACACTGGCAGAAAAATTCTCTTTACTCTTCATGTTAAGTCGTATTGAAAGTTCTTTTTCCCCGGTAGGGTATTACTTTGTGAGATTTCTTCTCCTTCTCGAAGGAGTTACTATACTCGGATGGGCAGAAGCGCATGGATGTCTTTGTTCTGAATTTTCCTGCCCCCATCGAAGAAGTTGACAAGTTAATCTCTGCAGATCTAGTGTTTATTGGTATTTATAGGAAGTGTTAAATCCCCAGCGGTGTCCTCGTTCAGAGTGTACGATGTGTTTGTTTCCCCCCTATAAAAGTTGGCAATTTATTTTTGCAAGCTTTATTAGATTACGGTCAGTGGTTACCGGTTATTCAATTGTTTACTCTCTAGTGAATATATAAACTTGCATCATTACATTGCATCCACCCAAATGTATATTGTCTCCATTTATGTTGGAACATTACTCCATAGAAAAAAATTCAAACATGCATTGAATTGTAAGCCAATCGCATCACCTTGTTCCCCAGTGATTTTATCTGATATATACCCGGTGATTTCTTAAACCCAACAAATATCCCATGATGGATGATCAGTGAATTTTAATGCATATTAATCTATGTTTGTATTTAGGCATTTCCAAAATTTTCTTTGTTTATTTTTATGTTTTATAATATTTTTCTAATTTAGTTAATTTTTGATTTAATTTGATTTTCGTATTTAATTTCAGCATTGGCAGCTTTCATTGAAAAATTCATAACTGGAGCTACAGGAATCGGATCGAGGCATTTTAATATGCGTTGGAAAGATAAGAGAAATTGATACAACTTTCATGTTAGAGCTAGAAGATGACTCGGACTATAGTAGGCTTGAATAATTCATTGAAGTTGCAGCATTAGATACATTTTGTTTTGGGTCAATTTTACGAGCCTGGTTTGTAATTTCCGACCCGGTTCATATTTTTGGTGTAACCCTTATGCTCTTATAACTAGGGCAGCCGCTACTATTCATTTTTATCACATTCTATTCACGAAAAAATATTTTTCTTTGTACGCTTGCTAAGGAGAACTAATTCCCGAAGGCAAATCCTGCTGCTTACGGGTTCCATTACTTTGAGGTTATTATAATACTAATTTAAATTCGACTTCTGTTCAATCCTTTTCTATGAAATCATTTACTTAATTTGATTGTAACTGTTTCTTAATTCAATTTCTATTCATAGGATAGAATTGATTAAATTCGATTGTATGCATGTTCCTAAATTATATTGTGTGTTATCGTTTGCTTAGTTCACTAACTCGTCATATTCTTAACTTTTTGCTTAATCCAATAAACAGAAACATAATTCGTATGATTTTGATAAGCGCTTGACTGATTGATCTCATAATCCAATAAGATCAAAGTTGTTCAGGGATTGGTGTTATTATAACCGATGATAAGTCAGAAACCAAATTAGTAGGATTAGTCGTTTTAGCTTATTGAATAATCAATTATTTTAATCAATTTTTATAATTCGACCCTAAAACCAAACCCCCACATTAATCTCTACTGTTAGTTAATAAAATTAAGAATCCTTGTGATGTGACTCGAGCCATTGTCGCTATCTGCAGTTTTAAAAAATACTCATTTTTTATCTGTGCATGACAGCGGATCAATGACCCCGGCAAATTACCACACACTTTCGTGTTTGTCCCGTTTTTTGGTTATTACCCGTATTTGCTTATTGAAGTTATAGTGTGAGACAGAGTCGGTGTACAACCTTTCTTTCTTTTCAATTGTGTGAAAAACCTAATTTGGTGTTCGATGGTTCATATAATTGACACTATTGAAGAACTACACCCCGCCTTTGGCCTGGGGGATAATGTAGTTCTTTTTCTTGCCAATACCCCATGTAAATCGGTTCTCTTATTGCTTCTCGCATAAGGGACGTTCCTTCACCCATGTAGGTCCTCGTGGTTCGGGTCCAATCGTTATTGGCATACCATCTGAGTCCAGCTTTTTTTATACACTTCTTTCCTAGAACTAGGCGTCTCTAGTCCTCGTGTAGCGAGTGTTCACTCTTGTTCTTTATTTTCTTTATCCCACATTGCTATTTCTCCTCCATCAAGTGTTCACTCTTAGCTCTATTGCGATCCAGTTCTTTCCAGGCGTAATGTTTTTGGTCTGATCGTCATCAGTCCTCTTCAAAATCAAGTGGTTACTTGTCACCTATCTCGGCCCCAATGGTCATTGGTATCTTTAAAAAAATCCAAACGCATATTGAAGTATGAGTCAATGTTGTTTCCTGCATCCCCGATGAATTGACACAGTTTGTTAGTGGTTACTAGTTCCTCTTAGGTCAAGTGGTTACTCGCTTGCTTGGTTGTGATCCAGTTTGACCCTGGCGCAACATTTCTTAAATCTAGTGGTTACTAGTGTTTTTGGTCTAGTGGTTACTAGTCCTTCCCCAATATCTTAGAGCCTAGTGGTTACTAGTCTTCTTAGGTCGAGTGTTCACTCGGTTGCCCTATTGGTGATCCAATTCTTCCTTGGGGCAACATTTATAGGTCTGGTGGTCATTAGTTCCTATCAAGGTCAAGTCTGATACTTGTCACCTGATTTTGAATGCAGTGTTTTGGTATTCGTTAGAGTCTAGTGGTTACTAGGTGCTCCTAAGTCAAGTGGTTACTTGTCTTCTGTCTCTTTAATTCCTTGTTCTATGTTAGTTGTTACCGATTCTCCCTGGTTTGAGATTATCAGGTGTTCTCCTTGTTTCTAGATACAATGTTCATTGGTATATTGAGGATTACTATTGGGTCTAGTGGTTACCAATCCTTGTTAAGATGAGTGGTTACTCTTTACTTAGTTTGTGATCCAATTCTGGCCTGACACATTTTCTGTAGTACTCTTAAGGTCGAGTGGTCACTCGTTACCTTCACTCGACCCCCAGCGTTTGGTCAAACTCTCAATTGGTTTTGGTTCATAAGGAAATGTTCCAGTTTGGCCGAGACTATTTAATACTAGTATTCTTCTTTTAGATCCAATGTTCATTGGTATCTTCTCGAGTCTAGTGTTTACTAGTCTTCTTAAATCGAGTTCAATGGTCATTGACCTCGTCTTCCGTGTCTAGTGGCCACCAACCATTTTTGGTTGGGTTTAGTGTTTACTATTCTTCTCCATTTTCAAATTTATTTCTCCCATTTGGGTACCATAAAGCTACACAAAAAATGTACCCAATGTTGATACACGTCCTCTTAATTCAGACTGCAATTTTTTGAGTTCATATTTGTATTCAATCACCTTCTACCTTATCGCTCGAAAGGCTGAAGCCATCTTCGCTTTAGGTACAAGATGATTGAATAGAGACAACTGTTCTACCCCAAAATTTACCCTATTATTTTTAACCTTATTTGGCTTATAGTTCCATTATCATATGCATGCATGCATATCATTGGTTATGTGGTTACGAGATTGAGGTATTTCTCTTAAGCCTTGTCGGGTTATGACGAATGTTTATTTTGTCAATTCAGGCGCTCAAATTGTTTTCCAGATTGTTATTAGTGAGTATTTGAAGTGCTATCTGTTGTACCCCAAAATTTGCCCTCCCATTTTCACACAAGATATATTCCTAGAGGTCCTCAATTGCTCAAGGTTGACCAAGAATTGACCAGACAATTCTCCTCCTAAGGCAATGAACCCCCAACTAGGGTTTCAATTTCCATCAATATGGCTGAGCTCCAATGGTCTCAAATTCTTCCCATTGTCCTAACATGCCTTCAACATTATCCATGCCAAATATCATGCCTTGCACAATAAGTTTGCTCAGTCAATTGCTCAAGTATTGGAAAATTAACTGTGCTAGGTCAAAAGTCAACTATGGCCCATGTACAGTCAAACTTCAAGATTTTGGTCAACATCAACATTTTGAAGTATCCATCATTTGATCAAGGGTTGATCATGATTCCTTAAGAAATGCTCCTAATTCATCAAAAGTTAAGAATTGCTAAATTAGGGTTTCTATAGGAAAAGTCAACTGAACTTTGACCAGGCATAACTTTCTCATACTTTATCAGAAATTTTCCAACCAAGGCTTATTTTGAATAGAATCCAACTCCCTACAACTTCTCTTCAGCCCCCAAGATCAAGAAATGCACCATTTGAAAGATATGGCCTCAAATATTACAGGTCATTTTCAAAAAGTCAACAAAAGCCACTTTTTTCCAAGACCTTTTACATCAAGATAACATCTTCAAATGCAAAATTTATCAAAAAAGAGATTGAATTACACACATTGGGCTTTCCAAAAAGTACAAGATCATCATCATGAGATAAATATTGAGCAAGTTATGGCTTTCCCAAGTTGGGAAAATTTTGGAAAATTCAAGAATGGTGCATTGAGCAAATTTGGATTTTTGAGTCATTGGCCTAACTTTTTAAGGTTCAAATATTTTCCTAAGGTCATAGAGGACCTCTAATATATTTTTTTCATGGCCTTGCATTTTCTACCTATTTTTTACATATTTATTTTAATTTATTTCAAATAAATATAAAATAAATGGTACAAAATATTTGGAAATGGGCTTAGACACTTGGGCTGGTGCTTTGACTTGTCTTGAAGCCCAAGGATTTGTGCAAACATGACCAGGTTCATTCAAGCAAGGATAAGGCATGTTTTGGAAAATTTGGAAGGCTTTGAATTTGTTGGATTTTTGTTGGAAAACATGAGTTATGGCCATGATCTTTTCCATTCAATCTTGTCCCCTCCTTCCATGCTATAAGTACATCACTTTGGCAAGACAAACACACGCATATACACTGCTTGGAAAGCCACACGAATTTCATAAAAAATCCAAAAATTATCAAAACTCAGATCATTCAATCCAGTTGTTCCCAGGCCAAACCAAGCGCCTTATCCATTCCTTGAAGGTTCCAGGAGCATACCCTGACCCTCTTTGAAGCCCAATACATGCCAGAACCACCACTTTCAATCGTCACCATTTTGGTAAAATTCTAAAATTCAAATTCTTATTTCTGCGTGTTTTTGAATGCTTTGACATATATGTATGAGTTGCTAGGCATCATTAGAACATGTTAAAGGCTTAACATGAGTTTCATGACGCATGGATCATAAAATTCCATGATCAAACCGTGTTAGAGTTTTTGATCCGTAACTCAAGACGCAGGAGCTTTGTGGCAAATCTAAGGCCAGATTCGTGATCAGGGTGAAATTCTAAGTGGAATAGGGTCTTGTTCCAGTCTTAAAATTAACAAATTTGCAGGTTTCGTGTTTTGTTATCCCGGAGAAGACGACCATGGTTTGACTCCGGCGTCCCTCCGGTCAGTGGACTCAGGACGGGGCTGGCGTGACAAGATCGCGTGTCTTGATTGGCCCATTCAAATACAAGGGGGGCCATCAGCGCGCGTATTAGTTTTTTAACATATTTGAAATCATTTTTATATATAATACCTTGGTTTTATATTGATAAAGGAATTGTAAGGCAACTTAGTCTGTAAACAGGCGCGTTGGTGAGGGAGAAGACCCGAGTTCGAGCCCCAGGTCCAGCATTTTATTTTTCTAACATTGTTAACTACAGATCCAATATGCTTTAGCTACGCCAGTCCATCATGTGCCTCCATATCACAACCACTAGATCTTGGTTGATCTAGATCAAAAGGTTCCCGCATACAGGTGCACCATGAGCTATCAAAAGCACTCCTCACTGAATCCCAATACAGCTTCTAGTCTCCCTCTAGATTTGGCCCAACGTTTTTTTAACAACACACCCCCATTTTTGTTTTTTGATGCCAGGCCCATGTTTTAATTTATTTTCTCTTTTTTTTTTATTATTTTCAAAAGTCATTTTTTAAGTCATAACAAAAAATCAAAAAAATAATAAATAGATTTATGTTCTTTTTTAAAATTATATCAATTAATTAATTAATTATTTTAATGTTATTTTATCAATTTAAAATCAAATTAGACTTAGGTTTTTTTTAATTTAAATTATTTTCTTAACAAAAAATACAAAAACATTAGAACTAGGATTTATTTCATCCAACCTTTTTTACTTCTCTAATTAAATTTTAGATATTTACTTCACGTGGTTATTTTATTAAAGATCAAATAAAAAACAAACAAAAATATATTCTTGTTTACTTAGAATTTTTTACTAGGTTTCTAGACGTTTTTTTATCGCGCGCACATTTTCTATTATTATGTATCTGCATATGGATTGTAATAGCCCTAATTAGGATTTTCATTTTCCGCACTTTACATTTTAAGTCAGATATAACTATAATTGTCCCGAAACATTGTAATAGCTGTAGGAACTTTATTTCTCGCTTTATATTTCTTATATGCATGTATATAAATTGTTAGTAACTTAGGTGTGTATGTCAAGATTTAATCAATTAATCATTAGATCACTAATCTTAAGACAAATATCTGAAAAAGGCACTTCTCACACTTGCACCCTTAGGGTATTCCTCACTTAGTTGCCTCGGAAAACAATGGTCATGTCCCTCAAACATAGGGATATCTTAGCAAAGACCCTCGGTTCAAAAGTCATCATAAAGATTATAGTCCCTTAATGTCCCTCGAGTTGCCTACGAGAAATGATCTTGTCCCTCGATGTTGCCTATATGATGACAGTCCCTTCGAAACGCTAAAGTATCTTTACATGTTGCCTTCAATGACCATAACGTCCCTTTCGATAGTCCCTCAACATCCAACGATAGGGCTACCTACTCATTAATAGTAGGATATCACTATCTAAAGGAAAGGAGGAAAAGAACATCCTTTTTCGAGTAGGTAGACAGTTCTTAAGTACTTGCTCAAATATGAATTTTTCACTTACATACTTTTCAAACTTCTTTTCAAAAACGCTTTATTACACTATTGAGGACTCATACAAGATTTACCATAAAGCAAACACAAATATTTCAAAACACACAAACACAAACAGTTTTCAAAAATGAGCAAGTACCTAAGAGCCCGTGGAAAACCACGGATAAAAAGGGTGCTAATACCTTCCCTTTCCATAACCTACCCCCTTACTCAGAAAACTCTTGAAAAAAGTCTTTTTCTGTTCTTTTCACCCTTTCCTTTGCTGGATAAAAGAAAAGTCGGTGGCGAATCTTTCTTACCGTGTCATTTGCGAACAAAAAACGCAAATCAGTAATTAACAGTCGGATCTACCACCGTATCACAGAGCTGGTGACTCTGCTGGGGACAATAATAAAATGGGGTTTACCTTAGGGTCTAAATCATTTTGTTTCTTTGTCTGTTTGTTTGCTTTACTTTTAAGGGTATTGTTTGGGTTACTATAGATCCAACACCCGGATCTGGGGAAACCCTTTTAGGTAAGTAGCAATAGATCATGGAAACTGTGCAGGGTATACCGACACGGTTGAAGCGATGGCTACGTTGATGCGACACTTTAGTTGGTACCGGTAGCCCTTGAGTTAATCAAGGAGAATATGGGGCCGATGTGTGGTGTCATGAAGCGTCAACTGACCTTAGAACCTTTAAATTGAACAACTTGGCCATTAGGACGTAGTGAGATGACCGTCTTTAGTGTATTCCCAAAGTCGGCAGATACTCGATGCTACACTCATTGAGGTTTTACTCCCGAGTTTTGTTTGGTTGCAAGTCAGTTGCCTATCAAACGAAACTTGTGGGAAAGATCAGTGATAATGAGATCCCTTAGAACCCAGTTACTATTTATAGGACAGGTTGAACCAATCCAACTTCAAGAGGGTATTACCTTAAAACCCATGCAAGCCTTAAACCTAAGGTCTTGGTGTGATTTTCTTGTGCTTGATATATATGTGATTTCTTAGCATAATCATGACATCATAACATGGCATATCATACGAACCATTTCAAGGATTTTCTAGGGCTTATATGTGTCTTATTTTGTAGGACATGACATCCGCTTGCAGGAACACTATCCAAATCAACCTTGTGAAAGTACCTCCGAAACTCAAGGACTTAGCATCAAGGATTCCTGAAAGCTCTCCCTTCACTGAAAGACATGGTCGACTTCTCATGTTAGTCACTTCAAACCCTGATGAAGAAATGTTAAAGGTGCTCTTTCATTTCTTTGACCTGTTACACCACTGCTTCACTTTCCCTGATTACCAGTTAGTGCCTACTATGGAGGATTTTTATCAGTTAATAGGGGTACCTATCCTTAATCATCTACCATTCAACGGTATGGAAAGAGACCCAAAGCCTGAAGAGATTTCTCAAGCTTTGTCTTTACAACAGTCTAATGTAATGGAAAATTGGGAAACTAGAAGAAGTGTCCAAGGATTTCCAGCTAAATTTCTGTTTGAGAAAGCTCACTATTTTTGGGATAATCTGGATCTACAAGCTTTTGAAGAGGTGTTGGCCCTTATCATCTATGGGATGGTACTATTCCCTAACACAGACCAACTCATAGATGTGAATATGGTTAAGGTTTTTCTGTCGCATAATCCGGTTCCTACTTTACTAGGGGATATTCTACACTCTCTGTATACTCGCACTCTGAAGAGAAGAGGGACCTTTCTATGTTGCACTCCTCTATTGGCTAGGTGGTTTATTTTAAACCTACATCTGCTTGTCTTGAGAAATGAGCAGGGTATGAGATAGTCTTATAGGATGATGTCCCTTACACATTCAGATATTTATTGGTGTTCGCGATCCTCAGAGAATGTTACCATCATTGATCGCTATGGGGAATTACCTAATGTCCTTATCTTAGGCATTAGGGGAGGAATCACTTATAACCCTTGTTTGGCGTTGCGACAATTTGGTTATGCTAGAAGAGATGGTCCTCATGACACACTTGTCCAAGGAATCACATTTCACTATGAGAATGATGTTCAGGGTTATCGAAAGAGGTTCATTCGAGCATGGGGCATGATAAACAAAGTCGATAGTAAGATATTGGGGTACAAGAATTCCATCCCTCTTGAGCCTTACCTAAAATGGGTGTGAGTGCATGCTCAATGTCTTATGATGCCTTACCCCGCCATCTTACCTGTGATTATGGAGCTAATTGCTGAGGGAGACACTCCTTATATTGTTCTCCATCCTGACATGCCAATTGATCTTGAGGAGCTACGGAAGTCCTGGATCCAACTCAAAGAAGAACAAGATACTTTCGAAACCCAATTCTACGCCAGCGAGAAGAAGGTTTTAGAGCTCACCCGGTTACTTCATGAAGAGAAGAGTATAAATTCTTACATTTCACCAAAAAGGATGCGTCTGTGGGAAGCTTGAGTCTTTCTTTGCTTGGAGATTTTTATTTTTGCTTTGTTCCCTTGTGAGCCCAAGAGGCATTATTGTGATCAATAAAACATCTTAATACAATTAATGTTTGTTTTCTTTCTGTTTAAGCAAATTTGAGTCTTAGAAATCCTTGAAATATTGCATACATATATCATACATATCATTGCATAAGAAGGTTTCATAGCAGGTTTCTCATCCTCTTCGCTGTTTATTTTAGCAATGGCTCTAGAACAAACAGTGAAGGATATATAGACTCAGAATGCTCAGTTTCAACAGATGATCATGGCTCTAGCTAATGGGCAAGAAGAACTGAAGGCCCTGATTGTCAAAGAAAAGAAGAAGCCAAAGAAACCAGCTGGTGTGGTGAACTTGGGAAGAAGGATTAGATGACCAGTGCGGCGAGCTTCTGAACTGGTAACTTCATCAAAGGAAGGAGACAATCAAGAAGAGGAAACAAGAGAGGAAGACTCCAGTCCAAAAGAATCCAATGATGAATTTTACTATGATGAGGAGTAGTATCCTCTTGCTGATGAAAAATACAAACAATTGGAGGATCATTTGAATGCAATGGAAGTCAGGAAGGTACCAGGTCTGTACTTTGAAGAACTGGGTTTGGTTTCTGGGGTTGTTATCCCGCAGGAGTTCAAGGTTTCGGTGTTTGCAAAAAATGATGGGGTCTCATGTACCAAGATGCATCTCTGATCTTATGTAAGGAGGATTCAACCTCACACTGCAGACAAGGCCTTATGGGTCCACTTCTTTCAAGATAGTCTATCCGGAACTCAATTAGAATGGTTCTACCAGCTGGAGGGGACCAATATTCGTAACTGGGAAGACCTGGCTGCTGCTTTCTACAAGTAGTATCAATATAATGCAGACCTTGCTCCCACCTGTACAAATCTCAAAAGTATGTCTACGGGTTCGAGCGAGGGCTTTAAAGACTATGCTCAGAAGTCGATGGACTTAGCAGGAAGAGTCCAACTCCCCCTGTATGATAGGGAGTTGGTGGATATGTTTCTAGGTACTCCGTCTGGCCCATTTTTCAATCATCTGATTGGAAGTTCCTCAGTCGGCTTTACTGAGTTAATTATGACAGGAGAGAGAGTGGAAGCTGGGATCAGAAGTGGCAAGATTCAGAAGGACGCCTCTTCAAGTATGGGAAAGATACCTTTCGTTGGAAAGAAAGAGGTCAGTGTTGTTTACAATCAAAGGAATCAGGACAAAACTGAATGTTATCTAGTGGTAGGGGCTGTTATGATCTCTAAACCAACGCCTACTCAACATAGGAACAATCAACCTAGAGCGGAAAGGCCGGTAAGACAGTTTACCAGGATAAATATTACTCTGTCTCAAGTTTTGCCACAGTTATTGAAGTCCAATCTGGTAACTCTGAGGGAAGCTCCCAAGAATCCCAACACTGCATCTCCCCTCTATAATCCCAATGCTCGATGCGCCTACCACTCTGAGACTTCGGGGCATGACACGAACGACTGTTGGGCTTTGAAAAACAAGGTGCAAGACCTTATTGAAGCAAAGGAGATTGAATTTGATGCTCCAGAAACTCCCAACGTCATAATTACACCCATGCCCAAGCATGGCCCAGGAATTAATGCTATTGATGTTGTGTCCGCCACAGATGATGCTGACAATGATTATGACATGGATAGCTGGATCTTCCCTACTACCAACGGTTGACCCAGTAACTGGACGACAAAGGACTTTGTACCAATTACTTTTGTTCAGAAGTAATTGTCTTTCTTGTTTTTTGGATATGTAATAAACAATATAAACTTTATGGTCATGTGTCTTACTCGGGGCACAATGGTTTATTTGTGAGGGTTATCATGTTTCAATTTCATATGGCAATAATAAACATTGGAAGTTTCTGCATACACATTTTGTGCTCTCTGTTTTTCTTTTCTGCTTTTTACTTTGTCAACACAGCTATGCTCTTACACACACTCACATATCAAACTGCAGATCCATATCCACTTTGGATCCTATTGATAACAGTTCTGCTATTGCCGGTTATGACTTTGAAAATCCGATCAACCAAGTCGAGGACGAAGGTGAGGAAGATTGCGAGGTACCCGGGGAACTTGCTAGGTTGTTACATCAGGAAGAAAGGGCTATACATCCTCATGAAGAGCCAGTTGAGACAATAAACTTGGGCACAAAAGAGGACAGGAAAGAAGTCAAGATAGGTGCAAATTTGGAGCTTAATGTCAAACAGCGGTTAATACAAATGTTGCATGATTATGCCGAGATCTTTGCCTCGTCATATGAAGATACTCCAGGGCTAGACACGGATATTGTGGTTCATCGTCTGCCAACTAAAGAAGATTTCCCTTCGGTAAAGCAGAAGGTTCGTCGTATGCACCCTGGAATGTCAAAGAAGATCAAAGCAGAAGTTAGGAAACAGTTCAACCCTTATTTCTTAGCTGTCACCTCTTATCCATAATGGGTTGCTAACGTAGTCTCGGTGCCTAAAAAGGACATCAAGGTACGAATGTGTATGGACTACCTAGATTTGAACAGGGAAAGCCCCAAGGATGACTTTCTGCTTCCTCACATTGATGTTCTGGTTGACAACACCGCGCAACATAAGGTCTTTTCCTTCATGGACGGTTTCTCTGGCTACAATCAGATCAAGATGGCACCCGAAGACATGGAGAAGACAACCTTCGTCACACAATGGGGCACTTTCTTCTACAAAGTGATGCCGTTTGGGTTCAAGAATGTTGGGGCAACCTATCAGCGAGCCATGGTAGCTTTGTTTCATGACATAATCCACCATGAGATAGAGGTCTACGTTGATGACATGATAACTAGGTCTCAAACCGAGGAAGAACACCTTGATCATCTACAAAATCTATTTGATAGGTTAAAGACGTACAAGCTGAGGTTAAATCCGAACAAGTGCACCTTCGGGGTAAGGTCTGGCAAAATGCTAGGTTTTATTGTTAGCGACAAGGGCATTCAGGTAGACCCTGCAAAGGTGAAGGCTATACAAGAGATGCCGGCTCCTCGCACTGAGAAGGAGGTTATAGGTTTCTTGGGACGCCTATATTACATTTCCAGATTCATTTCCCATTTAACTGCTACTTGTGAGCTGATCTTAAAACTCCTAAAGAAATATCAAGTGGTAAAATGGAATGACGAGTGCCAGACTACCTTCGATAGAATCAAAGAATACCTTCAAGAGCCTCCAATTCTGACGCCTCCGATTGAAGGAAGACCTTTGATAATGTACTTAACAATGTTAGATAATTCAATGGGGTGTGTGCTGGGGCAGCATGACGAGTCCGGTCGAAAAGAGCATGCGATATACTACCTTAGCAAAAATTTTACTGACTGTGAAATAAGATACTCACTTCTCGAGAAAACTTCATGGGCTTTGGCATGGGCTGCTCGCCGACTGAGATAATATATGTTGACCCACACTACTTTGTTGATATCTAAGATGGATCCGATCAAGTACATCTTCGAGAAGCCCACTCTCTTCGTAAGAATAGAAAGATGGCAAATAATCTTGACCGAATACGACATCCAATACACGACCCAAAAAAAAATCAAGGGAAGTGTACTAGCTGATCACTTGGATCATCATGCTGTGGATGACTACCAGACCACGAATTTTGAGTTCCTGGACGAGAATATTATGCTAGTGACTGACTATGAAGAACCTGGACCGGATGAAGGACCTGAAGAAGGATCCCGATGGATTATGGTTTTCGACGGAGCTTCTAATGCACTCGGCAATGACATCGGTGCTGTAATCATATCTCCCGAGGGCTGTCATACTCCTTTTACCACCAGATTATGTTTCAACTATACCAACAATATGGCGGAGTATGAAGCATGCATCATGGGTCTCAAAGCTTCTATTGACCTAAGGATCAAGTTCTTGAGCGTCTTCTGGGATTCAGCCTTGGTAATAAGTCAAATCAAAGGGGAGTAGGACACGAAGCACCCTAATCTTATCCCTTACAAAGAACATGTGCTGACATTGCTTCCACGCTTTGAAGAGGGCACCTTTGAAAATTTTCCACAAGAAGAGAACCAGTTAGCGGACGCGCTGGCTACCATGTCATATATGTTAAAGGTCAAGTGGGACAACGAGGCTCCTCGGATCACTATTAAGAGATTGGATGAACCAGCATACTGTTATGAGATTGACATTGAAGAAGTAGCAGACAAACCTTGGTTCTTGGAAGTGAAAAGGTATCTCGAGGCTCAAGAATATCCTAAGGGGGAATCTGTCAATGATAAAAAGTTGCTGAGAAGGTTCTCCGCAAAGTTCTTCCTCAGTAATGGAATTCTCTACAAGTGCAACCATGATTGTACTTTACTTCGGTGCGTAGACAAGAGCGAAGCAGAGAGGATTATGACAGATCTACACGAAGGTACCTTTGGCACCCACTCTAGTGGATATACCATGGCTTAAAAGATCCTACGGGCAGGATACTATTGGTCCACTATGGAAGTAGACTGTTATCAGCACTCCCGAACTTGTCAGAAATGCCAAATCTATGCTGATAAAGTACATGTACCTCCAGTTCCCGTGAATGTCTTGACAACTCCTTGGCCCTTTGCAATGTGGGGCATTGACATGATCAGAGATATTATACCTACCGCTTCCAATGGGCATCGCTTCATCCTAGTGGCCATTGATTACTTCACGAAGTGGGTTGAGGCTTCTTCTTTTGCTACTGTTACCAATAATGTTGTGGCGCAATTTATCAAGCATAACCTGATTTATCGGTATGGTGTGCCAAAGAGAATCATAACAGACAATGGTACAAATCTCAACAATACAATGATCACCGAACTCTGTAAACAATTCAAGATCCAGCATCATAACTCTTTTCCCTACCGGCCGAAGATGAATGGCGCTGTGGAGGTTTCTAACAAGAATATTAAGAAAATCATACAGAAGATGACGGTGACATACAAAGACTGGCATGAGATATTACCATTTGCTCTTCATGGTTACCGCACCTCAACGAAAACGTCAACAAGGGCAACACCTTATTCTCTGGTATATGATATGGAGGTTGTCCTACCTATTGAAGTCTAGATCCCCTCTTTGACGATCATGAAGGATGTGGGCTTGAACGAAGATGATTGGATCCAGACTCGACTTGATCAAATAAATTGGATTGATGAGAAAAGGCTTACTGCTGTCTGTCATGGTCAAATGTATCAAAAACTGATGATTAAGGCTTTCAACAAAAAGGTCAGACATCAAGTATATCAAGTGGGTGATCTAGTGATCAAGCGCATCATACTACCACAAGGTGATCCCAGGGGAAAATGGACTCCCACGTACAAAGGGCCATTTGTAATCAAAAGCATATTTTTCGGTGGAGCCATGATTCTGACCACCATGGATGGTGACGACCTTCCTCACCCTGTTAATGCGGACATAGTGACAAGATACTACGCGTAAATAAAGACGCGCTAGGTTGACTGGCCTAGGCAAAAATAAGGGCATCCCGACGAACTAAAAGGGTTCGGGCAAAAATTAGGGGTGAATACAAAAATAATCTGTACACTCGGTAAGTCGAAAACCTGAAAAGGCGGCTCGGGAAAAAAAGGGTATCCCGGTGGACTGAAAACCCGAAAGGGCGGTCCAGGAAAAAGTTAGGGATTTGAAGCGTATAACTATGTCCCATTGGATCACCTTGAGATCAGACTTCAATATCAACTATCAAGCTCGAACGGTACCAATCAATCTAGTCAGCTTCGGACAAGTAGCAAAGTGATGAGACGCTCAAGCATATAGGGCAATAGCAGAATTGAAACTCAATGGGATTATTACACATAGCTGTTTTCTTATCTTTGTACACTATTTTGTATAGTTCATTATTTACGACGGTGTTCTCCTACTAGAACGTCAGTCTCTTTGTACAAAATTCATGTTATAGGCGAACTTCAAAAATCAATACAAATTATTCTTTTTGAAAGTATAAAATTGTTTGCTTTTCTTTTTTTGTTTTGTTTTTCAAAAACGTCCAATGACTTATTCTTGACATATGCATTTAAATATGATCACTGTTCACAAATACTTGCATAAAAAACAGAAAGACAGTTTCTAATGACTTTATGAAACGGGGCAAAGTCTAAAAAATAATTTATAGTCCAGACAGTTACTCCTTCCAGCATGGTACAGGTGCAGGGACAGTTTGAGACGAAGTAAATATTACATATGACCCCGTGACATCTATGTTCCCCACAAAGCAGAAACAACAAGAGTTTTGACCTCTTATTCCCCAAACAGGAATTACCTTCTCCAGCAACAAGCTGAAATCTATTTTCCCCAGCCGAGTTTTATAATTTCAAACAATTTATGAAACTTCCTCCCGGGTAGAGTTTATTTCTCTAACTACAGAAGTTCAGGCCCCAACAGATTTTATTTCTCTACATTGACAAAATCTTCCAATAAAGCATCTCTCTCCATAGATTTATTCTCAAGCAGAGTCAATCCTCGGCAGAACATCCTCAAATAGAAAGGGGAAATCCCCGGCAAATCATCTTCATTCATCATCCCCAGCGGAAATGAAGGATTCAGCTTCCCAATACTCTTAAGCAATAGTCCGGGATTTATTTTCCCAGACTGGGAAATATCGCAATAGCATTCCATATTCATACATTATGGCATGCACATACACATCGCATATAGCACAATCTCATTTATTTTGAGAACATCTCCACAATGCATTTCATGCATCATGACATTGCATATGACTAACTCTTTTCCTTTTTCAGGGAAAAGATCAAATCAACAAACACCGTTGGCTACCTATGTGACCTGGTAGTCTTCTCAGAAAGCTACGTCTGATGAAGGGCTATTTCAGCTATTTCCTCGGAAAGATGTCCTCACAAGACCTTCTCTGGTTCAGTCAGATCGACACTAAGATCTCTCTAATTCCTATTCCAGTTGAAGATATTCCAATACTTTTGTCTGGTTCAGTCAAATTGATCCTAAGATTCTTCTGATTTCCATTCCAGTCAAAGTTAATTAAAGACCTTCTCTGGTTCTGTTAGATCGATACTAAGATATCTCTGATATCTATTCCAATTGAAGATAATCCAAGACCTTTTCTGGTTCAGTTAAATCGACACTAAGATTTTTCTAATTCTTATCCAGTCAAAGATAAATCAAGACCTCTTTTGGTTCATTTTGAATCGACCATTGATTTATTACTAATTCTTTTCCGGTAGAGGCTTTCTCTGGTTCAGTTAAATCGACCCTATGATTTTCTGATTATTATACAGTTAAAGAAACTGCAAATCCTGGGGTATAACCAGATAACCGTTTAATCTCATTTCCCCAGTAAGTCATTGTGAAGCCTGGAATACGACCAAATAGCAGCCGGCCTTATCATCCTCAGCAAGTTACTGCGAAGCCTGGATCCTGACCAGATAGCAGTTCACTTCCGTCTCTTCAGTCAAGAGATGACTCCCCAGTAGAGTAATGGACAACCGAAGCTCCTAGACTCTATTCCCCTAAAAAACATTCCTCAGCGGACTCCTCCTCAGACAGCAGGAACATGAATCCCCACAAAGATAATTCTTATGAAGTCAACATCTATTTTGGATGGCATCTTTAAGCCCATCTCCGAGGACTCTCCATCATACTCCTTGGATGGCATCTTTAAGCCCATCTCTGTCAGTACTATGTCATTTTTTCCAAATGGCATCCGTAAGCCCATTCCCGATATTATTCACCAACAGTCTCAATTCGGACGAGTGCAAATTTCTGGGCATTCTAGTGTTCAATCATCTTCCACCTTCAGGTCACGAAAGGCAAACAAGCCAATCTAAATATTCAGGTTTAAGAAGATTGGACATGGGCAGATGTTGTACCCCAAAATTTGCTCTCTCATTTTCACACAAGATATATTCCTATAGGTCCTCAATTGCTCAAGGTTGACAAAGAATTGACCAGACAATTCTCCTCCTAAGGCAATGAACCCCCAATTAGGGTTTCAATTTCCATCAAGATGGTTGAGCTCTAATGGTCTCAAGTGCTTCCCATGGTCCTAATATTCCATCAAGATTTTCCATGCCAAATTTCATGCCTTGCACAATAAGTTTTCTCAATCAATTGCTCAAGTATTGGAAAATCAACTATGCTAGGTCAAAAGTCAATTGTGGCCCATGTACAGTCAACTGAACTTTGACCATGCATAACTTTCTCATACTTTATCAAAACTTATCCAACCAAGGCTCATAGTGAAGAGAATCCAATTCCCTACAACTTCTATTCAGCCTCGAAGATCAAGAAACGCACCATTTAAAAGATATGAGCTCAAACATTACAAGTCATTTTCAAAAAGTCAACAAAAGCCACTTTTTTACAAGACCTTTTACATCAAGATGACATCTTGAAATGCAAAATTAATCAAAAGAGGGATTGAATTATACACATTGAGCTTTCCAAAAAGTACAAGATCATCACCATGAGATAAAAATTGAGCAAGTTATGGCTTGCCCAAGTAGGGAAAATTTTGGAAAATTCAAGAATGGTACATTGAGAAAATTTGGATTTTTGAGTCAATGGCCTAACTTTTTAAGGTTAAAATATTTTCCTAAGGTCATAGAGGACCTCTAATCTTATTTTTGCATGGCCTTGCATTTTCTACCTATTTTTTATATATTTATTTTAATTTATTTCAAAAATATTTGGAAATGGGCTTAGACACTTGGGCTGGTGCTTTGACTTGTCTTGAAGCCCAAGAATTCGTGCAAACATGACCAGGTTCATTCAAGCAAGGATAAGGCATGTTTTGGAAAATTTGGTAGGCTTTGAAATTGTTGGATTTTTGTTGGAAAACATGAGTTATGGCCATGATCTTTTCCATTCAATCTTGTCCCCTCCTTCCAAATTATAAGTACATCACTTTGGCAAGACAAACACACGCATATACACTGCTCAGCAAGCCACACGAATTTCACAAAAAATCCAAAAATTATCAAAACTCAGATCACTCGATCCAGTTGTTCCCAGGCCAAACCAAGCGCCCTATCCATTCCTTGAAGGTCCCAGGAGTATACCCTTGAAGCCCAATACATACCAGAACCACCACTTTCAATCGTCACCATTTTGATAAAATTCTAAAATTCAAATTCTTATTTCTGCTTATTTTTGAATGCTCTGACATATATGTATGAGTTACTAGGCATCATTAGAATAAGTTAAAGGCTTAGGATGAGGTTCATGATGCATGGATCATAAAATTCCATGATCAAACCGTGTTATAGTTTTTGATGTCTAACTCAAGATGCATGAGCTTTTTGGCCAATCTAAGGCCAGATTCGTGATCAGGGTGAAATTCTAAGTGGAATAGGGTCTTGTTCCAGTCTTAAAATTAACAAATTTGCAGGTTTCGTGTTTTGACATCCCGGAGAAGACGACAGGAGTTTGACTCCGGCGTCCCTCCGGTCATGGGACTCAGGCAGGGGCTGGCGTGGCAAGATCGCGTGTCCTGATTAGCCCATTCAAATACAAGGGCCCATCAGCGCGCACATTATTTTTTAACATATTTAGAATAATTTTTATATATAATACGTTGGTTGTATATTGATAAACGAATTGCAAGGAAGCTCAGTTGGTAAGCAGGCGCGTTGGTGAGGGAGAACACCTAGGTTCGAGCCCCAGGTCCAGCATTTTATTTTTCTAACATTGTTAACTATAGATCTAATATGCTTTAGTTACTCCAGTCCATCATGTGCCTCCAGATCACAACCACTAGATCTTGGTTGATCTAGATCAAAAGGTCCCTACATGCAGGTGCACCATAAGCTATCAAAAGCGCTTCTCACTGAATCCCAATACAGCTTCTGGGCTCCCTCTGGATTGGACTCAACGTTTTTTTAACAACACACCCCCATTTTTGTTTTTTGATGCCAGGTCCTTGTTTTAATTTATTTTCTCTTTTTTTTATTTATTTATTAATTTCAAAAGTCATTTTTTTAAGTCATAACAAAAAATCAAAAAAATAGTAAATAGATTTAGGTTCCTTTTTAAAATTATGTTAATTAATTATTTTAATGCTATTTTATCAGTTTAAAATCAAATTAGACTTATGTTCTTTTTTAATTTAAATTATTTTCTTAACAAAAAATACAAAAACATTAGAACTAGGATTTATCTCATCCAACCTTTTTTACTTCTCTAATTAAATTTTAGATATTTACTTCACTTAGTTATTTTATTAAAGATCAAATAAAAAACAAACAAAAATATATTCTTGTTTACTTAGAATTTTTTACTAGGTTTTTAGACGTTTCTTTATCGCGCGCGCATTTTATATTATTATGTATCTGCCTATGGATTGTAATAGCCCTAATTAAGACTTTCATTTTCCGAACTTTACATTTTAAGTCAGATATAACTGTAATTGTCCCGAAACATTGTAATAGATGTAGGAACTTTATTTCTCGCTTTATATTTCTTATATGCCTGTATATAAATTGTTAGTAACTTAGGTGTGCATGTCAAGATTAAGTCAATTAATCATTAGATCACTAATCTTAAGACAAATATCTGACAAAGGCACTTCTCACACTTGCACCCTTAGGGTATTTCTCACTTGGTTCCCTCGGAAAACAATGGTCATGTCCCTCGAGCACAGGGATATCTTAGCAAAGACCCTCGGTTCAAAAGTCATCATAAAGATCAGAGTCCCTTACCGTCCCTCGAGTTGCCTATGAGAAATGATCTTGTCCCTCGATGTTGCCTATATGATTACAGTCCCTTTGAAATGCTAAAGTATCTTTACATGTTGCCTTCAATGACCATAACGTCCCTTTCGATAGTCCCTCAACATCCAACGATAAGGCTACCTACTCACTAATAGTAGGATAGCACTATCTAAAGGAAAGGAGGAAAAGAACATCCTTTTTCGAGTAGGTAGACAGTTCTTAACTACTTGCTCAAATCTGAATTTTTCACTTACATACTTTTCAAACTTCTTTTCAAAAACGCTTTATCACACTCTTGAGAACTGATACAAGAGTTACCATAAAACAAACAAAAATCTTTCAAAACACACAAACACAAACATTTTTCAAAAATGAGCAAGTATCTAAGAGCCCGTGGAAAACCCCAGATGGAAAGGGTGCTAATACCTTCCCTTTCCATAACCTACCCCCCTTACTCAGAAAACTCTCGAAAAAGGTCTTTTTTTGTTCTTTCCACCCTTTCCTTTGTTGGATAAAAGAAAAGTCGGTGGCGACTCTTGCTTACCGCGACATTTGCAAACAAAAAACGCGAACCAGTAATTAACAGTCGGTTCTGCCACCATATCAAACTATCCTTTTCAAGTTCATATGTATGCCAAAGTGTATTGAAGTGCATAGGAAACCAGGCGTTTCAGTTAGTTCGGGATAATTTCGGGCCAGAAATCGATATTTCCCAATTCTATTCAAAATTTATAACTTCTAGTCAGAAGGTTGGTTTGGGTTAGTTCTTCAGGCGTTGGAACTGTCTCGGTATTTTTTCCAAGTCATATGTTGGGGTCGAAGCCCAATTCTCGGAGGAAAGTATCTGATTCGCAAATTCCCAATGTTTTGGATACAGTGTAGTTTCTGGTTCGTCGGTTCGTGGTGAATTTAAAAATTCATAACTGTCGCTCGATTGAATATTTTTAGTGTCTATTTCTAAATTAATTCTGTATCTACTTCTTCGACATTTTGGGTTCGGACGAAGAGCTGATTCTACGCTGAAGGCCTCTGAAACGCAAGTTCCGTGTGATTTATTCGGTGAAAAATCAGGCTGAGCATTGATTCTCGGATGTTCAAAAAATTCATATCTCGAGACTGGAATATCATATTTGAGTGCTTCTTCTCCCTAAAATCCATCTCGATGTCTTCTTTAATTCTCGTGTTGAAGCCGAAAGACAATTCTTTGAGGACGACCTCTGAAACATCGAATCACTTGAGGAATTTTACAGCAAAATAAACTTTTATTTCGTCTGTTCGTGCACGTTCAAAAAATCATAACGCCCTCAATTTTTATCATATCGGTGCGGTTCTCGCGGATGAGTGTCTGTTTTGGTAACTTTAAGTTTGCTTCAGGGCTTGAGTTCAAATTTTTTCTTGGATGGCTTCGCTTTATTGCTCGCATCACGTGTTGCACGCAGAAAATTCTGCACACGTTAAATTGTCTCAGCATTAGTGAAACTTCGGAAATTCAGAACTCATTGTCATTTATCCGTTTGAGCCCGTTCTTTTGGCCACACATCATAAATCTCACAATCCTTAATTTTCGTGTTGAGCTCGAGACGAGATTTCGCACTGAACTCGAATTAGTATTTTCTCCTCGCGTTTTAAGCTGACACTATCAAATTAAGGCCAAATCTCAAGCCCAAGGCCTATTTTGGAGGGAGAATATATTTAAAATTGGATTTTTCACATAACAAGCTTATTATGCCACTTTCCACACAAAAACAAAAACTTTTTCTCTCTATTCTCTCAAGAATCAAAGTTCATTTTTCTTCAACTTTGCTCAAGAACAACAACAACTTCATTAACAACATAAGGAAAAAAATTCAAAAATATCAAACGTCTTCCCTCTTTCTCCTCCGATCAATCCGAAGACCATCTAGTCACTGAACACTGAGCCACCACCGCAAGCCCCCCGTCACCATCGCCACTCGCCGGAAATCCGGTCGGACTCCATCCATTGAAGACCGCATGCAAAATGCGCCTCCCTCCTTCGATTATAATCGCGATCGTGATCGCCTCCCTCCGTGTGATTTCCGATTTCAAATTTCATCTTTGATATTCTGCTAAATCATCTTGAATCCTTGAATTAAGCATTTTGTTAATTAATTGATTTTGTGTTTAAATTGATTAATTGATAATG
This sequence comes from Vicia faba, assembly GCA_948472305.1. Taxonomy (NCBI): domain Eukaryota; kingdom Viridiplantae; phylum Streptophyta; class Magnoliopsida; order Fabales; family Fabaceae; genus Vicia; species Vicia faba. Next base: position 1,287,338,415 of record OX451737.1, read on the forward strand.
TTGTGATACTTGATTTTGTGACTTTTTCCTTGAGTTGAATTGTTGTTGATTGATTAATTAATGAAAATTAGGTGAGGAATATGATAGATATTATTAGTTTAATTGTGTCCATGAGTTGATTTGGGATAATGGGGGATTTATGAGATGTAGAATTGTTCAATTCTTGAGGTGCACAATTAGTGTAGTTTAGGTGTTTGTTAAAATTCCTAAGAGAAGATTTTGTTTTAGAATTGTATTCTAATAGTTGCATTTGTTTATGTGTTGATACCTAAGTAAAAAATAGGTTAGAACCTTGTTGAAATTAATGCATAGGTGTTTTTTCTTAGAATTAAAGCATGCACAATTATTGAGAACTTGGATGGGGTGTTTATCATTAGAGTTTTAGCTTAATTTTGGGAGTCTTTAAACTTGAGTTTGGTTGAGTTTTAGTGCATTTTCTTGTTAGAATTTGTTTTGGTGCACATTCTTGTTTGATTAGAATTTAGAGCAGCATTATGAGTTGATATTGGTTGACTCCAATTGTTGGATAGTTCAACTCTTTTCAACACATAAAACTTCAATTTTGTGATAATTACTTCAACACATAATTGTTGATTTTTGTTCGGTTTTAAAGTAACTTTTGTGTTTCTTTCCCCTACCACTTGTCTTAGATTAAAATATCCAGTGTCAACCTTAGGGATTCGAAGGGCTTAACATCCCCCCATGGGCTCCTACACATGTGTGTTAGGTGGACCAGGTAGGCCCCTTGTTAGATTCGCTATAAGGAAATAGAGTATCACCTTAGCTACAAGCAATTGCTTTTAGCGCAGTGGTAAGTGCTTGATCCAGTTTACGTGGTATCAGGGCAAGGTCATGGGTTCAAATTAATGCAATTAGAATTAATGCGCTTGTTGGAATTAATGCAAGATTTTATTGGAAGCTCTGTTCACACGACTTCCACCTCCTCAAGCATGGTTCTGAAAAAAAATTTCTTCATTGTGTTTTTTATTTGTTTCCTTGAATCTTTTTGAATACAAAATGCATTTTATTGTCTAAAGTGTTTTTATTGCTTTTTGATTCTTGACAAAAAAAAGGGGGGAAATGTAAGATATTTCGAGAATATAACAGTATCGAGACTCAGTCTCAAACATTTTGAATATCATAACTTCTATTGTTTTTCATCTGAAACCAAAACCAACAACTTGTGCATGATTTATAAGTGTTAATAATTGATCCATTGAGCACTTTCGTTTGCCTTTTTCTCATGTTTGAGTTTAATTTTGGGAAAAAAGCACAAAAATGTACAAGGCTTCCCAGTTTTGAAAGTATCATGTGTGCTAGGAATTTATTCACGGTACACACTTTTTTGAGTTCTTTGATAAGTTTTGAGGCAATCGTGTAATTTCCGTGCGATTCTATTCCGATGATTTTGGCACCTAATTTTCGAATATTACGCTTTTTAGCCATAAATAACTCGAACTTTGAGTTTTTATATTCACTGGATGCATGTTTATGCTTTAATATTATTTTGTGAATAACTGTGATCAAGTTGGCTCGCTTTTGTTGCATTTTTCAGCTCCATTCACGTTTTAACCATGTGACTGCCCGGATTTCACTCTTGCACTTCCAATGTGCATTTGATTCCCCTTTTCTCATGATTTAGCCTTGTTTTGAATTGTGACGGTAATGTTTGCTTCCGATAGCATTTCCTTGTTATTTCTAACACATTTGTTAACTTGTGCAAGGTACTTTGAGATAATTTTCAATCATGTAATTATCGCTTGATTATGTGATCGAAAAACATGCTTGTGCCACTAATTTGTGGTGCACACTGGTGTTCGATACACATGACATATTATCATTTCTTTGAGATTGTATTTCATATTACTTGCATGAATTTTACTTTGTGCAGGTACTTTGTTATTATACGGATGTGTCTGATACACATTCCATGTAATCTTGTATTTCATACTACTTGCACGAATTGTATTTTATGCAGATAATCATTTTTGCTCTACTGATGTGTCTGATACATAATCCTTATTATTTTGTTATTCTATATTACTTGCATGAATTATGTTTTGTGCAGGTACTTGTTTTGTTATACGGATATGTCTGTCACATTCTGTATTATCTTGTATTATGTATTCTGTATGGATTGTTATCCTATACAGGTACACTGTTGTTGTACGGAAATGTCCGACATATTCCGTATTACCTTGTATTTTGTGTTACTTTTATAGATTGATATCTTATGCAGGTACACTTTTTTGTTATACAGATGTGTCTGACACACATTTCATGTTACATTGTATTTAGTATGGCTTGTCTGGATTGTTATCTTGTGCAGGTTTACTTATTGATATTCGGATGTGTTTGATACACATTCCGATTTTTGGTTTATTATCTCATTGATACTTTGAGGCATATTCTATATGGCAGCTGCTCGTGAAGTATTCTGGGTTCCTTTTTCTATTTGCTTCGCTTACAGATTGATATTCGTTTGGTATACCCTCGTCCCATTTTATCTTGCATTCTTTATTGCTTTTTATTGCCATGAGAAGTAAGGATAGAGATGCATGTTTTATCGCTTTCTAGATATCATGACAAGTAGGATAATAAAGAACTTGCGCTTAAAGTCGTTGTTTAAAAATCCTTTAGAAGGCATTCTGCACTTGGTTGATATTTGTGTTTGTGTTTACTTTCATATGTTGATGATCGATGGTGTCACTCAATTAGAATTGAGATAACGACTTTGATCTTTGCATGCTCCCCTTAGGATTTTATCATTTTTCTTTGTTGACGATCGATGATGTCACTCAATTAGAATTTAAGTAACGACTTTGATCTTTGCATGCTCCTCTTAGGAGTTTATCATTTTCCTTTGTTGTTGAACGGTGATGTCACTCAACTAGAATTCTAATAACGACTTTGATCATTGTATGTTCCCTATAGGATAGTTATCCTCACCCTTAGTTTCTTTGGTATGCTAACGTAGTTAGGATTTCCCTTTCATCCTTAAACTTAGGACCATCATTGTATGATAACATTAGGATTAGAACTAGGCTAGTCTCCCTTAGACTTTTTCTTCCCTTTTTGCATGCTTGCATTAGAAATAAAACCTTGTTTTTCTTTAAAATCATAAAACACTTAAAAACGAAAGATGATAATCGTGTGAAACTGAGTCTTGTGGAGTAGAGCGACTCAATTTAGACTGACACTCTCTCTATTTCACATTGGACTTTATTACAATTCAAATTTCAAATCCTTTTTCAAGGTAAAAACACTCAACAAATTCAAATCTCTTTTCTCCTTTTGGCCTTTCATCGAATCTTAAAAAGGATGTGTTAATTCAATTTTCGACAATACGGCGCATAACTCCCAAGAGTCGGGTTGCACCATGTCTACTTGCTGGAAATTGTGAATATAGCATTGTTCTCCTTCAAGAATTTTTCTTTTGAAATATACATGGTCAGGTAGAGCATGTTAGTTCCTTTCTGCTACAGATGTATGAGTCTCCAAAGGTCAAGCTGCAGGTAGAATGTGAAACTTAACGTTGTTCAAATAAAAAACACAAAACAAACAAAAAACATGTGAGCTGAACTACGACACTCCGATTCCTAAAAAGGGATACGTAGGCATTAGGTCGTGGGGCCTAAGCAAGCATAACTTTGTAAAAACTTCCTTCTTTTCCCCTATTTTTCTTTGCATGCATTCCTTTTAGTTTTAAGAATTAGACTTAGACTTTACACACCCTTTAGATTAGAATAACAAGAGTGGATATCGTAGAGTACTACGGACATGGGGGGTGCTAATACCTTCCCCTCGTGTAACCGACTCCCTTACCCAATCTCTATGGTCACAAGACCATGATTTCTCCCTTCAGGTTTACTTAATGTTCACCTTTCCCTTCCACGGGATAAAAGACATTTGATGGCAACTTCATTGATTTTCAATAATTTTTAGCCGATTGTTTCAGCTGGCGTCTTCACTGGGGACAGGTTGACCAATTGCTGGTCCATCCCAGAGTCAATCCTAGATCTTGTTTTTATTCTCCTTGGGTGTTTATTTTTATGCTTTCAGTTTATTCATTTCTGATTATTTATCTAAACATATGTGTGCATTGCATTTTACCTCATTCCATATATTGGTGTTACTGCTTTGCTGGCTCTGTTCTCATGTTGGGTGGGTGTAACTTTAAGGTAAAAGGCCTAATACCCCAACCAAGTGATAACCATATGAACACTAGGAATAGATTGGAACATGACGACTAGTTGACTTAGGTTTCACTAGCGCAGTCATGTCGTCCATGCTCAGTTGAGGTACAAATGAGGTGTTATCGTTTTCACATAGGTGTTATAATGATAATGTCCTCAGGCGTAACCATGATTATAAGTTACCCTTGACTTTACCTTGACCTAGTTTTCACCAGCGAGTGAGGAGGGAATTGATTATCACAGGTACATATGGTAACTATGTTCTGTTGGTAACTTTGTTCTGACGGTGACCATGTATCTGTTGGTGACTATGTTTTGTTGCTAACTTTGTTTTGACGGTGACCATATGTTTTGCTGGTGACAATGAGATTCTCATATATATTTTCTGAGTTTCTGATATGCTGTTCATGAGGCTCTTTTGGGTTTATATTTCAGACCTTTGATCTTGGTGCTCCCAACATGTTCAAAAAAGGCACATCAGATATCCAGTGTTATGGAAACCCTTGGTCCCCATGTTAATGCACTGCATCATGGCATATTTACTTTTACAAAAAGAAATGTAAAAAAATGTATACATAAAAAGGGTTAATCCACATGTTCTCTTCATTCCCAAGGAACTGTGCTTGTAAGCTTTGTATTGTGCTTTTTCATGTCTTTTTACTGAATCAAAATCAAAACTAAAAGCATATGGATTCCTTGAAAATGATTGAATATGGCATTGCATCCATTCATTCACTTCATGCATTCATAACAGGTACTCAGAGTTGGGGATTCTTATTTAGACCTGGTATTCTCTTAGAGTTTCAGACTTGAATTCTTACTATTACGTGTTCAAAGATCAGCATGGAACAACTCCATGGGGGATTGACTGAGATGGAGATTCAGATGAGACTTTCTGTGATAGACACGCGAGTCAAGACCCATGGTCGGAAATTCTTAAAGGAGGAAGATAACCAGTCGAAGACTCAGTTGAGTCGGGTTATGGAAATTCGAAAGACAATGTCAGCAAAGGAGGGTGATCCTATACTTGTTGGTGCAACAGAAGCTTCCATTCCTCCCCATCATGTGGGACCTCTTTCAAATCATGAAGAACTTTGTGGGTCTCTTCCACAAATTCATGTTCCCGGATTTTATCGTCATCATCCAGTGTTTTCTCCCCAGAGGCATCCAAAAGGAAAAAAACTTATCAATAGGGATAGAAAAAGCCTGATAAGCACGATTGATACAATCCCAAGTTATTACATCCAGTTACTTCCACATCTGTTAGAAATTCAGTCGGTAAAGCTCTGTTCTTTGGGTCCTCCTCCTACAAGTGTCTCCCCTGACTTCGATGCAAACGCTAGATGTATCTCATATTATGGGGAACCCAGTTATGATATTGAAGACCGTAAGTGGTTGAAGTATAAAGTCTAGCACATGTCTGGTGTCTTTTCTAAAGACCAATTCCTAAGATACTTGGTGATGCAATTTATACATGTCTGGTGTCTCTTCCGTGTGATAGAAGACAAATTGTGTTGCTTCTTTGCAACATAAGATACTTGGTGATGCAATTTATACAAATTTGCTTGGTAAAGCATTCATCCTTTCTTTTTGAGAGAATCTTATGTGAATATCATTCTGAGGGAACCTGGCCATTCGGTTGGAGATGTTATGTCATCCAGAGACAAGGTCTAAGACTGGATAAATTCAGAGACTATTGTGTTCACATGAGATCAGAAGGGGAATCTTTTGCTCAAGTAAGCACCAAGACTACAGAAAGTCATCAAAATCAAAAAGTCCATACGAAGTCAAGACTCTTCAACATGGAAATTTCTAGTTTCATTTGCATACTCATTTGAAATCTTTCTTGTTTTGTTCAGTACTTTGTTGTATGCCAAACTTGTTCATCTTTTGAATGTTAATCATAATGCATCGAATATGTTTGTCTTTAATTAATCCATTCGTTATCAATCTTATTTGTTTTACTATGCTTTTTGATACTCAACTCTTGTTTGATAAAGTAAAATCTATGGAGGGAGGATGATGAGAAATATACCAAGAATCTCATACGGTATGCTTTTGAGTAAAACCCTGCTGATGATGTACATGCATTGTTTCAAATCCCCAAACACCAGAGATATAAGGAAGTGAAATCCTCGTTAACCCCTTTAAGCTTGGAAGTAGGAGTTTATTTTCTTGTCAGAAAACACCCTCAAATTTAACCAGGGGCATGTAGATTTCATTTAATCTTATCGAGTATTCAAATTTCAAAAGGGAGTGAACATCCGAGGATCACCACACCATATCCATCACCCATCAGAAGGACAAAAGATGACGATAAAACAATGGTTATCCCTCACTGACCAGAGAATAAACCAATCCCAATTCTTCTAACAAGTCGAAAATGACTCGAAGTCACACGATGTGTTCAAAAGGAAATAAAAGATAATGAATGAAAAAATAGAAAAGAAAGAAATCATGCTAACTCAAAAAACATGAAAACAAGTTACTTAGGAAAATATTAGGGCATCCCGCTAGACTTGAAACTCAAAAATAAAAAAGAATTGTCCAAGCAGAAGTTAGGGAAAGTGGAAAAGGAAAAAAGGGAAAGCCTGGTAGGCGAGAAAGGATTACAAAATAAATATCTTCAACAAATAACAAAGTTGTGTGACCAGAAACACAAAAGAAACAAAGGTGAGTGACTGTCATATCTAAGAAACCTCAGTGGTTCCTGAACCATCATAAACTCCCCTCGAGAGATGAATGCTTGAATTGGGTTAAATAAATGTATAGATGGAGAACATCATGGAGAATGGGTGGGCACCAAATAACTTTGAGCCTTAAACCTTTTTTTTAAAAGTCGTGAACCAGGCCACGTTATAACCCTTAAAAGTCCTAACTGAAGCATGGGTTAATTCAAAAGCAAGGATGTAACAAGAGTACGGTAATATGAATCTTAGGATACTTTCTAAAACTTTTGAGTTGGTGTCACTCCATCTTTTTACTGTCTTTTGTGCAAAAAAAAATTGATGTTTCAAAATCTTTTCAATAAAAGTTTTCTAACTTCAAGACAAGCATAGGATTTGCATTAGAATTATCATTCTTATAAAAAATATTCTTTTCATATGAAAAAGTTCTTAAATATCAAGTGAGCTTGTATAATGAGCATCAGATGAAGAGTTTGATTACCCCATGGGACAAATTTGCTTCAGAAATCTGTTGAAGAGCAAATCATTTTGAAGAATGATCTTAATCTGGGGCATGCCTTCTAATAAATTTGTTGAGTAAAAGAATACTACTTTGAGAAATGATCAGAAGCAGATTACTTGAGATCTTAATGTTTGTGTGGAAGCTTTGGTTTCCCAGAAGTCTCCGTTGAGCAACGGTACGTCACTTTCAGTTGGTTCTAAGGGACGAATTGTTTCAAGATTTTGTTTGAGCATAAAGAAACTCAAGTTGAGAAGTACAGTTTGGGGTACTAGCCTACTTTTAGGACGTAAGTCAACCACCCTAAGAGTATGATGTCATCCAAGATCCTCTGAACTTCTCATTCATCCGTGAACTTAGGCGAGGAATTGATTTGCCAAGACTCTGTTGAGCTGGGGTACTTATTTTCAATGATAGTACTCCGTTGAGAAGAAGTAAATATATCATAATTTGACAACCCTAAGGGTAATAAATGTGTGAACACTCCATCGAGTAAGAATTCCACCAATCTGGGGAAATCAAGTCGAGAAGAATCTCTCAAAGTTTAGTCGATCTGGGGTAGGTACTTCGAGAAATCTCTACAAAGTACCGCCAATCTATAGCAGTTATGTCAAGATTCTAAGAATCTCTCAAAGTGCTAAGTAATCAGGGGCACTCGCTCAAGCGTGGTTGAAACCACATTTAACTTTGGTTATTCAGGAGTAGTGTTCCAAAGTTTGTAACACGGGGGTAGTTTACCTTTAGTGTACATATCTCAAGAAGCTCTTTCGAGGCAAGTTCCTTCAAAGGCTCTACAGACTAGGGGCAAAGTATTATGCAGGAGAATTACTCCTCTTCAAGAGTTGATCAAGTTAAGTTCAGTCGCAAGCTAAACAACTTGTGAATTTGAAGAGCATGTCAAGAAGTCAAGATCGTTATCCTCAGCTCGTCATAGATTTAAGTCCATGTATTGTTGTTCCTTCATCAGAAGTTAATGATCTTTATCTCCAACTGAAGTTAGGATTTTCATCCTTAGCACAAATCTCAGGGAGTCCTCTCGAGGCGAATCTTTTCAAAAGTCAATCAATCTGAAGCAATTATGTCGAGATTCGATGAATCTCTACATGAGTCAAAGAATTATTCAAAGCTTGTGTGACCTGGTTGGTAAAAAAAGTTGTCATCCTACTCCTGGAACATTTTTTTATTACTATTTTGCAGGAACAATCGTTGACTCATCGCAAAGTAACATACTAGCAAGAAAGCACAAGGATTTTGATGTTATTACCAGTGTGAAGTTCGTGATAGAACGACTTGTTTCATAAAACAAATATTTTGTCCCCAATGTAGTCAGGACTATTGTTCAGCAGAAGCTTGCATGTTAAGGTGTTTGGAGCAGATCTCTCTCCCCAGTGAAGTATGTAAGAACTTGTTTCTCCTTGGAGGAGTTTGCTCTTTAGTTATCTTCACTTGGACACTGTTCAAGAAGCTTTCCCTGGTAAGAGGTACTCCCCAGTGCAGTCTCCCTAATCCAATTTATTCTGCTCCCAAGTGAAATGCACGATGATGGTCCGGTACAATGGTTTGCATCCTTGATATGACCAACATTTTTCGAGATTTCTCTCAGACTATCACATGCATTGAATTGTAAGCCAATCGTGTCACCTTGTTCTTCAGTGATTTTTCTGATATATACCCGGTTATTTCTTAAACCCAACAAATATACCATGATGTCCTCGACGGATCGCCACACACTTTCATATATATCCTGTTTTCTCAATTATTACCCGCATTTTCTTATTGAAGTTATAGTGCAATAAAAAGTTGGTGTACAACATTTCTTTCTTTATAATTGTGTGAAAAGCCTTACTTGGTGTTTGGTGGTTCATTTAATTGGCACTATTGAAAAACTACACCCCGCCTTTGGCCTGAAGGATAATGTAGTCCTTTATCTTGCAGACACCCACGTGTAAATCAGTCCCCTTCTTGCTTATCGCATAAGGGATGTTCCTGCCCCCGTGTAGGTCCTCGTGGTTAGTGTCCAATCATTATTGGCATACCATTCGAGTCCAGCTTTTTTCTGACACTTCTTTCCTAGGTTTAGGCATCTCTAGTCCTCATCTGGCGAGTGTTTACTCTTGTTCTTTATTTTCCTTATCCCACATTGCTATTTCTCCTCCGTAGAGTGTTCATTCTTTGCTTTGTTGCAATCCAGTTCTTTCTTAGCGTATTGTTTTTGGTTTGATGGTCATTAGTCCTCCTCAAAATCAAGTGGTTACTTGTCACCTATCTCGGTCCCAATGGTCTTTGGTATCTTTAAAGAAAACCCAAATGCATATTGGAGTATGAGTCGGTGTTGTTTCCTTTATCCTTAGTGAATTGACACAGTTTATTGATATTCCCCAAAGGCTAGTGGTTACTATTTCCTCTTAGGTCGAGTGGTTACTCGCTTACTTCGTTGCGATCCAGTTTGACTCTAGCGCAACATTTCTTAAATCTAGTGGTTACTAGTATTTTTGGTCTAGTGGTTACTATACCTTCACGAGAACCTAATCGTTACTAGTCTTCTTAGATCGAGTGTTCACTCGTTTTCCCTGTTGGTTATCCAGTTCTTCCCTGGCGCAACATTTATAGGTCTGGTGGTCATCAATTCCTATCAAGGTCAAGTATGATACTTGTCACCTGATTTAGAATGCAGTGTTCTGGTATTCGTTAGAGTCTAGGGGTTAATAGGTGCTCAGGAGTCAAGTGGTTACTTGTCTTCTGTCTCTTTAATTCCTTGGTCAGTGTTAGTGGTTATTAATTATCCCCGATTTGAGATTATCAGGTATTTGCCTTGTTCCTGGATATAATGTTCATTGGTATCTTAAGGAGTACTCTTGGGTCTAGTGGTTACTAGTCCTTTTTAAGATGAGTGGTTACTCTTTTCTTTGTTTGTAATCCAGTTCTTTCCTAGCACATTTTCTGTCGTACTCTTAAGGTCGAGCGGTCACTTGTTACCTTCACTCGACCCCCAGCGTTTGGTCAAACGTTCTAATGATTTTGGTTCAGAAGGCATTATTCCAGTTTGGTTGAGACCATTTGATATTGGTATTCTTCTTTTTGATCCAATGTTCATTGGTATCTTCTCGAGTCTAGTGTTTACTAGTCTTCTTAAATCGAGTTCAATGGTCATTGACCTTATCTTCCATGTCTAGTGGTCACAAGTCATTTCTGGTTGGGTTTAGTGTTTATTATTCTTCTCCATTTGCAAATCTATTTCTCTCATTTCGGTACCATAAAGCTACAAAAAAAAAAACAATACCCAGTGTTGATACACCCCCTTAATTCATAATGCAAATTTTTGAGTTCATATTTGCATTTAATCACCTTCTACCTTATCGCTCGAAAGGCTGGAGCCAATCTCGCTTTAGGTCCAAGATGATTGAATAGAGACAGCTTTTGTACCACAAAATTTACCCTCTTCATTTTAACCTTATTTGTCTTATAGTTCCATTATCATATGCATGCATTCATATCATTGGTTCTGTGGTTACGGGATCAAGGTATTTCTCTTAAGCATCACTGGGTTATGACAGACGTTTCTTTCGTCAATTGAGGCGCTCAGATCTTTTTCCAGGTTGTTATCAGTGATTATTCTAAGTAATCACCTTTTCAAATTCGTATGTATCCCAAAGTGTCTTGAAGTGCAGAGGAAACCAGGCGTTTCAGTCAGTTAATGAAAATTTCGGGCCAAAGATCGGTATTTCGGGGTTCGATTCAAAATTTATAACTTCTGGTTAGAAGATTCGTTCGGGTTGGGTATTCAGGAGTTGGAACCATCTCGGTAATTTTTCCAAGTCATATGTTGGGGTCGAAGCCCAATTCTTGAAGGAAAGTCTCTGATTCACAAATTCCCTGTGTTTTTTGGATACAATGTAATTTCTGGTTCGTCGGTTCGCGGTGCATTCAAAAATTCATACCTATCGCCCGGTTGGGTATTTTTTAGTGGCTCTTTCGATAACAATTATGTATCTACTTCCTAGACATTTTTCATGTTTAGACCAAGGGCTGATTCTACGTAGGAGGCCTCTGAAACGCAAGTTCCTACGATTTATTTGGTAAAAAACCTGGCTAAGCGTTGATTTCCAGACGTTAAAAAAATTCATATCTTGAGACTGGAATAACAATTTTGAGTAGTTCTTCAATCGAAAAATCTGTTTCGATGTCTTCTTCAATTCTCGTGTTGAAGCCAAAAGCTAATTTTTTGAGGACAACCTCCAAAAGTTCGAACTACTTGAGGAATTTTACAGCAAAATAAACTTTCATTTCGTTGGTTCTCACACGTTCAAAAAATCATAACTCCGTTAATTTTTATCGTATCGGTATGGTTCTTGTGTCTAAGAGTCCGTGATTTTGTTAACTTCAAGTTTTCTTTAGGGTCCGAGTTCAGATTTACTCTGATGGCCTCGGTTTATTGCTCGCATCATGTGTCGCACACAGAAAATTCTGCACGCATTATATTTTCTCAGCGTCAGCGAAACATCGAAAATTTATAACTCCTTCGTCGTTTATCCATTTGAACTCGTTCTTTCAGCCACGCGTTAAAATTTTTGCGACCTTTGATTTTTGTGTTGAGCTCGATCCGAGATTTTACACCAAACTCGAATTGGTATTTTCACCTCGCTTTTTAAGCTGGCACTGTCAAATTAAGGCTCAATCTCAATCCCAATGCCCATTTTTGAGGGAGAATATATTTAAAAAAATCAGAATTTTCACATAACAAGCTCATTATCTCACTTTCTACACAAATACAAAAACCTTTTCTCTCTATTCTCTCAAGAATCAAAGTTCATTTTTCTTCAACTTGGCTCAAGAACAACAACAATTTCATTAAGAACTTCAAGAGAAAAAATTCAAATATCTCAAACCTCTTCCCTCTTTCTCCTCCAACCGATCCGAATACCGGCCAGCCAACGACCGTCGTGCCACCACCGTGCGCCCCCATTGCTACCTCCGCTTGCTAAAAATCTGGTCAGACTCTCTCTGTCGAAGACCGCGCGCGAAACATGACTTCCTCCTCTGATTTCGATTGGGATAGCGATCGCCTCCATCCATGTGATTTCTGATTTCGAATTTCATCTTCGATTTTCAGGTAAATTCTCTTGAATCCTTGAATTAAGCATTTTGTTGATTAACGGATTTTGTGTTTAAATTGATTAATTGATAATGTTGTAATACTTGATTTTGTGACTTTTTCCTTGAGTTGAATTGTTGTTGATTGGTTAATTAATGGAAATTAGGTGAGGAATAGGATTGATATCCTTAGTTTAATTGTGTCCATGAGTTGATTTGGCATAATGGGATATTCATAAGATGTAGAATTGTTCAATTCTTGAGGTGCACAATTAGTGTAGTTTAGGTGTTTGCTAAAATGCCTAAGAGAAGATTTTGTTTTAGAATTGTATTCTAATGGTTGCATTTGTTTATGTGTTGATACCTAAGTATAAAATAAGTTAGAACCTTGTTGAAATTAATGCATAGCTGTTGTTTCTTGGAATTAAAGATTGCACAATTATTGAGAACTTGGAGGTGGTGTTTACCATTAGAGTTTTAGCTTAATTTTGGGAGTCTTTAAACTTGATTTTGGTGTAGTTTTAGTGCATTTTCTTGTTAGAATTTTTTTGGTGCACATTCTTGTTTGATTAGAATTTAGTGAAACATTATGATTTGATGTTGGTTGGCACCAATTGTTGGATAATTCAACTATTTTCAACACATAAAACTTCAATTTAGTGATAATCACATCAATACATAATTTTTGATTTTTGTTCGGTTTCAAAGTAAGTTTTACATTTCTTTCGCCTACCACTTGTGCATGATTTATATGTTTTGATACTTGTCTATTGAGCACTTTCATTTTCCTTTTTCTCATGCTTGAGTTTAATTTCGGGAGAAACGCAAAAAAAAATGTACAAGGCTACCCGGTGTTGAAAGTAGTGCTTGTGCTTGGAATTAATTCACTACACACTTTTTTGAGGTTGTTGATACGTTTGGAGGCAACCACGTAATTTTTGTGCGATTTCATTTCCATGATTTTCGGACCTAATTTTCGAATATAATGCTTTTTAGCCATAAATAACTCGAACTTTTAGTTTTTGCTTTCACTTGATGCATGTTTATGCTTTAATATTCGTTTGTGAATAATTGTGATCATGTTTTCTCGCTTCCGTTTCATTTTTCAGTTCGATTCATGTTTTAACCATGTGACTGCTCGAATTTTACTCTTGCACTTACAATGTGCTTTTGATTCCCCTTTTCTCATGATTTAGCCTTATTTTGAATTATGACAATAATGTTTGCTTCCGATAGCACTTCCTTGTTATTTCTAACACATTTCTTAACTTGTGCAAGGTACTTTGAGATAGTTTTCGATCATGTAATTACCGCTTGATTATGTGATCGAAAAATATGCTTGTGCCACTAATTTGTGGTGCACACTGGAATTTGATACGCATGACGTATTATCATTTCTTTGAGATTGTATTTTATATTAATTGCATGAATTGTACTTTGTGTAGGTACTCTATTACTATACGGATGTGTCTGATACACATTTTGTGTAATCTTGTATTTCATATTACTTGCATGAATTGTATTTTATGCAGGTACTCCGTTTTTCTATACGGATGTGTCTGGTACATATTCCATATTATTTCATTATTCTATATTACTTGCGTGAATTGTGTTTTGTGCAGGTACTCTGTTTGGTTACACGGAAATGTCTGATACATTCCGTATTGTATTCTGTATGGATTGTTATCGTAAGCATGTACGTAGTTGTTGTATAGATATGTCTGACACATTCCGCATTACCTTGTATTATGTGTTACTTGTATGGATTGATATCTTATGTAGGTACACTATTTTGTTATGCACATGTGTCCAACACGCATTCCGTGTTACAATGTATTTTGTATCTCTTGTCTGGATTGTTATCTTGTGTAGGTGTACTGATTGATATTTGGATGTGTTCAATACACATTCTGATTTGTGGTTTATTAACGCATTGATAATTTGAGGCATATTCCAAATGCGGGATCACGTATTATTTTGTTATTGATGGCAACTGCTCGTGAAATATTCTGGGTTCCTTTTTCTATTTTCTTAGCTTACGGATTGATATCCATTTGGTATACCCTCGTGCCATTTTATCTCGCAATATTTATGTCTTTTCATCGCCATGAGAAGTAAGGATAGAGATGCATGTTTTACCGCTTTCTAGATATCATGAGAAGTAGGATAATAAAGAGCGTTCACTCGTAGTCACTGTTTAAAAATCCTTTAGAAGGATATCCACACTTGGTTGATATTTGTGTTTGTGTTTGCTTTCATTGGTTGACAATCAAAGATGTTTCTCAATTAGAATTGAGATAACTACTTTGATATTTGCATGCTCCCCTTAGTATTTTATCTTTTTTCTTTGTTGACGATCGATAATGTCACTCAATTAGAATTCAGATAACGACTTTGTTCTTTGCATGCTCCCCTTAGGATTTTATCATTTTCCTTTGTTTCCGATCAATGATGTCACTCAATTAGAATTGAAATAACTATTTTGATCATTATATTTTCCCTATATGATAATTATTCTCACCCTTAGTTTCTTTGGTATTCTAACAAAGTTACGATTTCCCTTTCATCCTTAGAATTAGGACCATCATTGTATGATAACATTAGAATTATAACTAGGCTAGTCTCCCTTAGACTTTTTCTTCCCCTTTTTCATGCTTGTATTAGAACTAAAACCTTTTTTTTCTTTAAAATCATAAAACACTTAATAATGGAAGATGAGAATCGTATGCAGTTGAGTCTTGTAGGGTAGAGCGACTCAGTTTAGATTGACACTCACTTTATTTCACTTTGGACTTTATTACGGTTCAAATTGCAAATCCTTTTTCAAGTTTTAAAACACTAAAAAAATTCAAATATCTTTTAGCCTTCGGGACTTTCATCGACTCTTAAAAAGGATGTGTTAATTCCGCTTTCAGAAATACGACGCATAATTCCCCAAAGGTCGGGTTGCACCATGTCTACTTGCTCGAAGTTGCTAATATAGCATTGTTTGCCTTCCGACACTTTTCTTTTGAAATATACCTTCTCAGGTAGAGCATGTTAGTTCCTTTCTGCTACAGTTGCGTGATTCTCCAAAGGTCGAGTCGCAGGTAGAATGCGAAACTTAACATTGTTCAAATAAAAAACACAAAAAAAAACGAAAACATGTGATCTGAACTATGACACTATGATTCCTTAAAAGGGATATGTATGCATTATGTCGTGGGACCTAAGCGAGCACAACTTTGTAAAAACTTCCTTCTTTTCCCCGTATTTTTCTTTGCATGCATTCCTTTTAGTTTTAAGCCTTAGACTTAGACTTTACACACCCTTTAGATTAGAATAACAAGAGTGGATATCATAGAGTACTATGGACGTGAGGGGTGCTAATATCTTTCCCTCATGTAACCGACTCCCTTACCTGATCTCTATGGTTGCAAGACCTTGATTTCTCCCTTCGGGTTTACTCGATGTTCACCTTTCCCCTCCGTGGGATAAAAGACGTTTGATGGCGACTTCATTGATTTCTGATTATTATCAGCCAGTTGTTTCAGCTAGTTGTTGTACCCTAAAATTTACCCTCTTCGTTTTAACCTTATTTGGCTTATAGTTCCATTATCATCTGCATGCATGAATATCATTGGTTTTGTGGTTACGAGATCGAGGTATTTCTCTTAAGCTTTGTCGGGTTATGATGGACGTTTATTTCGTCAATTGAGGCACTCATATCGTTTTCAAGGTTGTTATCAGTGAGTAGTATAAGTACTCGCCTTTTCAAGTTTGTATGTATGCCAAAGTGTCTTTAAGTGAAGAGGAAACAAGGCGTTTGAGTTAGTTCGGGATGATTTTGGGCCAGAAATTGGTATTTCACGGTTCGATTCAAAATTTACAACTTCTTGTCAGAAGGTTGGTTCGGGTTGGTTCTTCAGGTGTTGGAACCGTATCAGTATTTTTTCTAAGTCATATGTTGGGGTCGAAGCCTAATTCTCGAAGGAATGTCTTCGATTCGCAAATTCCCTGTGTTTTGATACAATGTAATTTCTAGTTCATCGGCTCGCGGTGCATTCAAAAGTTCATAATTGTCGTCCGGTTGGATATTTTTTAGTGTCTATTTCGAAATTATTTCCGTATCGACTTCCTATATTTTTTTGTGTTTGGACCAAGAGTTGATTCTACGCAGAAGGCCTCGAAAATGCAAGTTCCTTGTGATTTATTCGGTGAAAAATCTGGCTGAGCATTGATTTTTGGATGTTAAAAAATTCATATCTCAAGAATGTAATATCATTTTCGAGTGGTTCGTTTACCGAAAACTCCTTCTCGATGTCTTTTTCAATTCTTGTGTGGAAGCCGAAAGCCAATTGTTTGAGGACGACCTCCGAAAGTTCGAATCACTTGAGGAATATTACAGCAAAATAAACTTTTGTTTCGTCGGTTTACGCATGTTCAAAAAATCACAACTCTCTCAATTTTTATCAAATCAGTGCGGTTCTCACGGATGAGCGTCCTTGATTTTGTTAACTTCAAGTTTACTTTAGGTCCCGAGTTTTGATTTTACTTGGATAGCCTCGGTTTATTGCTTGCATCGTGTGTCGCACGCAGAAAATTTTGCATGCGTTTAATTGTCTCAGCATCTACGAAACTTCAAAAATACATAACCCATTCGTCCTTTATCCATTAATCCCATTCTTTCGGCCACACGTCACAAATTTTTCTATTTTTGATTTTTGTGTTGAGCTTGAGACAAAATTTCTCACCTGACTTGAATTAGTATTTTCTCGTCGTGTTTTTAGATGATACTGTCAATTTAAGGCCCAATCTCAAGCCCAGGGCCTATTTTTGAGGGAGAATATTATTTAAAAAAAATCAGAATTTTCACATAACAAGCTCATTATCTCACTTTCTACACAAACACAAAAACATTTTCTCTCTATTCTCTCAAGAATCAAAGTTCATTTATTGTCAACTTTGCTCAAGAACAACAACAACTTCAAGAGAAAAAAGTCAAAAATCTCAAACCTCTTCCCTCTTTCTCCTCCAACTGATCCAAAGGCCGACCAACCACCAACCTCTGTGCCGCCACCAAATGATCCTTGTCGCCGCCGCTCGCTGTAAACCTGGTCGGACTCCCTCTATCGAAGACCGCGTGCAAAACGCGCCTCCCTCGTCCGATTTTGATCGCAATCGGGATCACCTCCCTCTGTGTGATTTTTGATTTCGAATTTCATCTTTGATTTTCTGGTAAATTCTCTTGAATCCTTGAATTAAGCATTTTGTTGATTAATTTATTTTGTGTTTAAATTGATTAATTTATAATGTTGTGATACATGATTTTGTGACTTTTTCCTTGAGTTGAATTGTTGTTGATTGGTTAATTAACGGAAATTAGGTGAGGAGTAGGATAGATATCCTTAGTTTAATTGTATCCATGAGTTGATTTGGCATAATGGGGGATTCATGAGATTTATAATTGTTGGATAATTCAACTCTTTTCAACACATAAAAGTTTAATTTGGTGATAATTACATCAACACAAGATTGTTGATTTTTGTTGGGTATCAAAGTAACTTTTGCATTTCTTTCACCTACTACTTAGGCATGATTTATAAGTGTAAATACTTGATCTATTGAGCACTTTCATTTTCCTTTTTCTCATGTTTGAATTTAATTTTGGGGAGAAACACACAAAAATGTATAAGGCTGCCCTGTGTTGAAAGTAGCAATTGCGCTTGGAATTAATTCACGATACACACTTTTTTGAGTCTGTTAATAGTTTGAAGGCAACCGCGTAATTTTTGTGCGATTTTTTTCTGGTGATTTTTGCGCCTAATTTTCTAATAGAAATAACTAAAACTTTGAGTTTTTGCTTTCGGTTGATGCATGTTTATGCTTTAATATTTGTTTGTGAATAATTATGATCAAGTTTTCTAGCTTCCGTTGCATTTTCGGCTCAATTCCTGTTTTAACCGTGTGGCTTCCCGAATTTCACTCTTGCACTTCCAATGTGCATTTGATTCCCATTTTATTATGATTTAGCCTTGTTTTGAATTGTGATAATAATGTTTACTTTCGATAACACTTCCTTGTTATTTCTAACACATTTGTCAACTTGTGCAAGGTACTTTGAGATTATTTTCGATCATGTAATTACCGCTTGATTATGTGATCGAAAAACATGCTTGTGCCACTAATTTGTGGTGCACACTTGCGTTTGATACACATGACGCATTCTCATTTCTTTGAGATTTTATTCAATATTACTTGCATGAATTGCATTTTGTGTATGTACTCTGTTATTATACATTTGTGTCCGATACACATTTCATGTAATCTTGTATTTCATATTACTTGCATGAATTGTATATTATGTAGATACTCTGTTTTGCTATACGAATGTGTCTGTTACATTTTCTTTATTATTTCATAATTCTATATTGCTTGCATAAATTATGTTTTGTGCAGGTACTCTGTTTTGTTATACGGATATGTCATACACATTCCGTATTATCTTGTATTATGTGTTACTTGTATGGATTGATATATTTTACAGGTGCATTGTTTTGTTATGCGGATGTGTTTGACACGCATTTCGTGTTACATTGTATTTTGTATCAATTGTCTGGATTGTTATCATGTGCTGGTGTATTCAGATATGTTCGATACACATTTCGATTTGTGGTTTATTATCGCATTGATACTTTGAGGCATGTTCCGCATACGGGATCATTTATTATTTTGTTATTGATGGCAGCTGCCCGCGAAGATTCCAGGTTTCTTTTGCTATTTGCTTAGCTTACAGACTGATATCCATTTGGTATACCCTCGTTCCATTTTACCTCGCATTCTTTATTGCTTTTCATTTCCATGAGAAGTACGAATAGAGATGCATGTTTTACCATTTTCTAGATATCATGAGAAGTAGGATAATAAAGAGCGTGAGCTCAAAGTCGCTATTTAAAGTCCTTTAGAAGGCATTCTGCACTTTGTTGATAGTTGTGTTTGTGTTTGCTTTCATTTGTTGATAATCGATGATGTCACTCAATTAGAATTGAGATAACGACTTTGATCTTTGCATGCTCCCCTTTGGATTTTATCATTTTCCTTTGTTGTCGATCGATGATGTCACTCAATTAGAATTGAGATAACGAATTTGATAATTGCATGATCCCTATAGGATAGTTATCCTCGCCCTTAGTTTCTTTGGTATGCTAACGTAGTTAAGATTCCCCTTTTGCATGCTTGCATTAAAACTAAAACCTTCTTTTTACTTAAAATCATAAAACAGTTAATAATGGAAGATGAGAATCATATGTAGTTAAGTCTTGTGGGGTGGAGCAACTCAGTTTAGACTGACACTCACTCTATTTAACTTTGGGCTTTATTATGGTTCAAATCGCAAATCCTTTTTCAAGGTAAAAAACACTCAACAAATTCAAATATCATTTAGCCTTCAAGCCTTTCATTGACTCTTAAAAAGGATGTGTTAATTCCGCTTTCAGCAATACGACACATAATTCCCCAAAACTCGGGTTGTACCATGTCTACTTGCTGGAAGTTGCGAATATAAAATTGTCCGCTTTCGGGAACTTTTCTTTTGAAAATACTTGGTCAGGTAGAGCATATTAGTTCCTTTCAGATACAGATGCGTGAGTCTCTAAAGGTCGAGCTGCAAGTAGAATGCAAAACTTAACATTATTCAAATAAAAAACACAATACAAACAGAAACATGTAAGCCGAACTACGACACTCTGATTCCTTAAAAGGGATACGTATGAATTAGGTCGCGAGGCCTAATAAAGAACAACTTTGTAAAATCTTCCTTCTTTTCCCCGTATTTCTTTGCATGCATTCATTTTAGTTTAAAGCCTTAGATTTAGATTTGACACACCCTTTAGATTAGAATAACAAGAGTAGATACCGTAGAGTACTAAGGACGTGAGGGGTGCTAATACCTTCCACTCACGTAACAGACTCCTTTACCCAATCTTTATTTTCGCAAGACTGAGATTTCTCCCTTCACATTTACTCGATGTTCACCTTTGCCCTCCGCGGGATAAAATGTTCGATGGTGACTTCATTATTTATTTCAATGATTTTCAGCAGATTGTTTCAGCTGGCAACTTCTGTAACACCCCAATTCTACCCCGGTAAATTATATAAATAAATCAGAGTTACAAAATTCAATCATGAAAATGAATCGGGATGTCACAAATTCTTCTATCAAAAATTCATTGCATTCATCGTGGATATATAACACTTTCAAAACATCGGATGAACCATCATAACATCTTTAATTAAATAACTCAACATCTACGCAGCGGAATTCTTAATAACATCTCTAACAACAAAACAACAACTTCGAAACATCACATATTTAATAATAATCAACTTAAAGTTTAACAACTGAAAATAAACAATAAAAAACAGCAAGCGTTCATCCCCCCGAGTGATACATATCAGAGCAATGACCCCGACTCGAACTACTGAAGGTATACAACCTTCACTCTCGATTACCTGCACGTTACCAACATAAGGGTAACATTCAAACAGAAGGGGTGAGATATCTAACAATATAATAAAGCGCACGATAATTAATATATTAAATTAGATCAATAACATCACCACTTATCATCTTATAATCAACAATAATTACAACGTATATACACATTCATCAACATCAAAATACACTTCTTTATGAAATCATATAATGCGACTCAATACTATGAAAATGCATGTGGTACCATTTGGAGCAGAACTCCCATCTCAAAAATTTGCCAATTAATAGAGGCATCAACAAGGCATAAGCCTTCATCTCAAAATTCACCAATACAGGCCATCTCAACGAGCATAAGCTCCATCTCAAAAATGCAATATATGCGACACAACCATGAATGTAATAACAACACCCAAGTTAACAATATCTCAAATTAACAACATCTCAAAAGCATCTCAAATTAACAACATCAAAAGCATCTCATCATCTCTTCATCAACATCTCATATTATCATAATAATTCATCAAGCATCATTTATTTATTATAAATCATCAACACAACATTATTAGTAACTTCTCATCAACAACTCAGTTGTACATTAATACTACACTAATTCATACTGTTATTCTGTAATTCTTACATCATTACTGTCACTAATCCTACTGTTATAATTCAAACAACAGCCTCTAAGCATCTCATCTTCATCATTCTGTACAAAACCAGCGCAACGGTCAACACGGGAATTAACTCTAAATCCTAAATTGGATACTAGGATTACACTTCCTATTATTCACTTTAACCCTCTAGAATAATGTTCATCGCGTTAGCTATTCAACACTTCGAACGACATCTCAACCGACATCCTAAAACTCAAGTTACAGCACTTTAAAACTGAATCTGCCAAAAATCAGGCATTATGGGTCGATGCAAAACCCCTTGGATCGACGCGTACTTCTCTAAGTGCACAACACGAGTCGATGCATCCTCTCATGGATCGACTCATCCTGAGTCTTGCACACAGTATGTATCAAAACATGCATCCCACATATTGACTCATCCTGAGTCTTTCAACCTTCATGTATCGATGCAAGCCTCTTCGTGTCGACTCATACTGAGTCTAACATCGCTCATGTATCGACGCATCATGTTTGAGGTCGACACATCCTGATCCTTCCTGCATAATTCTGCGATTTTCTTCCCTGCATATCACTACGGGATTCATGTTTTAGCCCTACAAACTTAATATAATCATGATAAATCATCACCTACAATTATCCTATGATTCTATATCGATTAAACAACATTGGGACATCATTATTCATCTAAAATTCATCAAATCTTCATCATACATCATCATATACATCCAATTCAAGAACAAGACAGCAATCACCTCTAACCTCATATATCAATCATCATGAACCCCATTATATAGTAATAACCCCACCCTTACCTTGGATTGAAGGTCACTCTATAATTTTCGGTCGAAACCTCGTTCTGTAGTTTTTCCTCTTTTTCCAGCAGCTTCACGTTCTTCTTCTCAATCCTTATTCTTCTACTGCTTCTTTCTTTTCTACTCTTTCTAACAACAATAAATAACCTATTATTATTTACTCTTTATTGGTCTTAAAACTAATACACCCCCTTCTTACTACTTCCATTCCTTAAAAACAAGCCCACATCAAATAATATTATACTTCTAATATTATTTCACCACTTAATAAAATAATTAAATCCAATTAATCATCACACATCTTCTCAAATATTCCAAAAATAATTTAATTAAATAATTAATTAAATTACGGGCGTTACAACTCTCCCCCACTTAGAATATTTATGTCCTCAAAATTTACCTCAATCAAACAACTCAGGGTAGGAGTCTCGCATCTTGCTCTCTAACTCCCAAGTCATACTCTCTCCAGCAGCTCCTAGCCAAACCACTTTAACCAAGGCAATGTCTTTTCCCCTCAGAGTATTTATTTCACGATCCGCGATCCGTACAGGCATCGTCTCCACCGTAAGATTATCCCGTACTTGCACATCGTCCATATGAATCATATGAGATGGATCTGAAATATATTTCCGAAGTTGCGACACATGAAACACGTCATGAAAATTCGAGAGATTAGGCGGTAAAGCCACTCTATAGGAAACATTCCACACTCTCTCCGAAACCTGATACGGTCCAATAAAACGAGAAGTGAGCTTCTTAGACTTCAATGCTCGTCCAACACCAGTCACATGTGTAACTCTCAAAAACACATGGTCACCAGCTTGGAATTCTAAATCTTTCCTTCGCTTGTCATGATAATTGTTATGTCTACTTTGTGAAGCTTTCATCTTTTCTCAAATCAACTTCACCTTCTCAGTAGTCTCACGAACAAGTTCAGGTCCAAGTACTACACTCTCACCAGATTCATGTCAACATAAAGGAGTTCTACATCTTCGACCATACAATGGTTCAAAAGGTGCCATCCCAATACTAGAATGGTAACTATTATTATAAGTGAACTCTACCAACGGAAGATAGGTATCCCACAAATCTCCCTGCTCAAGAACACATACCCTTAGCAAATCTTCCAACGATTGAATAGTCCGTTCAGTCTGACCATCTGTCTGAGGATGATACGCTGAACTCAACCTCAACTTAGAACACAATGCTTCTTGCAAACTCTTCCAAAAATCAAAAGTAAATCTTGGATCTCTATCTTACATAATGCACAAAGGAACATCATGCAACTTCACAATCACACGAATATAAATCTCATCCAACTTCGACACTGGAAAACTGATGTTAATAGGAATAAAATGAGCTGACTTCGTAAGCCTATCAACAATCACCCAAATCGAATCATGTCCTCTTAAGGTATTAGGCAACCCTGTCACAAATTCCATTGAAATGCTATCTCATTTCCATTCTGGAACTTCCAACAGTTGCATCAATCCTGCAGGCTTCTGATGTTCAACTTTCGACTTTTGACAAGTCAAACATGCATACACAAAACGAGCCACATCACTCTTCATCCCAGGCCACCAAAACAAGCCTTTCAAATCTTGATACATCTTTGTAGCTCCTGGATGAATACTTAACTTACTTCTATGACTCTCTTCAAGTATCACTTTCTTCATCTCAATATCATCAGGAATACAAATCCGATTATGAAATCTCAACACACCTTGCGCATCTAGATTAAAATCATTGTTCTCAGACTGATCAATCCCAACCATCAAATCTACCAGTTTCATATCCAACTTCTGAGCTTCTCTGATACTGTCTAAAAATTCATTATTAATCTTCAACATACCCAACATAACACTTTGCAGAGTAACCTCGCAAACTAAGCTCATATCTCTGAACTGCTCAATCAATTCCAACTCTTTAACCATCATTGCTGACATATGTAAAGTCTTTCGACTTAATGCATCATCCACCACATTCGCTCTTCCTGGATGATAATTCAAACCAAAATCATAATCCTTTAACAATTCCAACCATCTTCGTTGCCTCATATTCAACTCCTTCTGATCAAATAAATACTTTAAGCTCTTAGGGTCACTAAACACTTCAAATCTAGAACCATAAAGATAGTGCCTCCAAATCTTCAACACAAAGACAACTGCAGCAAGCTCTAAATCATACGTAGGATGGTTATTCTCATGAGTCCTCAACTGCCTTGACGCATAAGCAACTACCTTACCATTCTGCATAAGCACACCTCCTAAACCCATCTTAGATGCATCACAATACACTACAAAAGGCTCTCTTGGATTAGGCAACGTCAAAATCAGAGCTGACGTCAACCTCTTCTTCAATTCCGTAAAACTTTCTTGGCACTGAATATCCCACACAAAATCTCTACCTTTACAAGTCAACTTAGTCAACGGAAGGGACAATTTAGAAAATCCTTCGATAAACCTTCTATAATAACCATCTAATCCCAAGAAGCTTCTAATCTCAGTAGCTGACTTTGGAGTTCCCCATTGCAACACAGCATCAACCTTTGATGGATCTACAACAATGCCACTACCTGAAATCACATGACCAAGAAAACTAACCTCTATCAGCCAGAATTCACACTTGGACAGTTTTGCATACAACTTCTTCTCTCTCAAAATCTGCAATACTACCCTCAAGTGTTATGCATGCTCTTCTTCTGACTTAGAGTAAATCAAAATATCATCAATGAACACCACTACAAACTGATCCAAATAAGTATGAAAGATACGATTCATATATTCCATGAATACTCCCGGCGCATTAGTAACACCGAATGGCATCACTGAATACTCATAATGTCCATAACGTGTTCTGAAAGTCGTCTTCTGGATATCTTTATCCTTCACTATAATCTGATGGTAACCCGACCTCAAATCAATCTTACTAAACACACAAGCATCCACCAATTGATCCATCAAGTCATCTATTCTTGGAAGCGGATACTTGTTCTTAATCGTCACCTTGTTCAATTGTCTATAATCAACACAAAGCCTCATACTTCCATCTTTCTTCTTCACTAACAACACTGGAGCACCCCACGGTGATACACTTGGTGTTACAAACTTCTTCTCAAGTAACTCTTCCAATTGCTTCTTTAACTCTGACAATTCAGATGCAGACATCCTGTATGGTGCCATAGACACAGGTCTGGTACTAGGTACAAGATCAATAGAAAATTCAACTTCCCTCTCCGGTGGTACATCAGGAATTTCATCAGGTAAAACTTTAGGAAATTCACACACCACCTGCAATTCCTCAATTATAGCTTGAGTCTCTACAGATAGTGACACCATCAACAAAAACATTTGCACTTCCTCTTGCATCAACTTCCTCAAATGTCTAGTAGACAACATACCATCTTCCTCTTCTTCAGGAGTAGAAAACTTCACAGACTTGTCATAACAGTTAATACGAACACATTTATGCTCTAACCAGTTCATACCCAGAATCACATCCAAACCTCTTAACGGTAAACAAACCAAATCAACAACAAAGTCTCTGTCGAAGATCGATAAGGGACACTTCAAACACATAAAAGGAGTAGTCACCGACCCCTTGGCTGGAGTATCGACGACCATTTCTACATTTAAAGAAGACAACATAAGACCCAATCTCTCAACACAATCAGCAACAATAAAACAATGCGTAGCATCGATATCAATAATAGTAATTAAAGGAGTATTATTAATGAAACACATACTTCTCCTCAGCAGCTGTCTGATCCTCAACCAAAGCAAACACTTTACCACTTGACTGAGCCTTCTTCGGTTTCGGACACTGACTACCAATGTGCCTTTCTTCTCTATAATTGAAACAAATCACATCTTTGTGTTCACACTCAGATACAACATGTTCGTTCTTGCCACAACGGAAACACCTCTTCACTTCAGTAGTGCACACATTACTCTTGTGCCCAGACTTTCCATACTTAAAACAAACCACACCAGCAGGAGCATCTCCCCCACTAGTCCTCTGGATTTGAGCAGCTTTCTGTTTACCTTTATCAGCTGGGGCATCATAAGGCTTACCACGATTTTGTTGGTGCTTACCCCTCTTCTCACTGATAATCTTGTAATGAGCATTATTGTCCTCCTTATAAATCCCGCAGCTATCAACCAAATCAGCAAAGACACAGATTTTTTGGTATCCAACCGCCTCTTTAATCTCCGGGCGCAACCTGGGGATGTGAGAGTCTTTGAGATTGCACTGGGGAGTACCTCTTACCAAGGGCCGCTTCTTGAATCGCGTCCAAGTGAAGGCAACTCAAGCGCAAACTACGCCAAGGAGAAACAGGTTCTTAGATACTTCACAGGGGAGAGCAATCTGCTCAAAACACCTTAATAGGAAAGCTTCTACTGAAAAATAGTCCTGACTATGCTGGGGATGAAATATCCATTCTAGGAAACAAATTGTCCTATCAATAACTTCACATTGGTAATAACATCAAAAGCCTTGTGCTTTCTTGCTAGTATGTTTCTTTGCGATGAGCGAACAATTGTTCCTGCAAAATAATAATCACAAAATGTCCCAAGAGTAGCATGACAACTTTGTCTACCAACCAGGTCACACAAGCTTTGAATAATTCTCTGACTCATGTAGATATTTGTCGAATCTCGACGTAACTGCTTCAGATTGATTAACTTTTGAAAAGATTCGCCTCAAGAGGACTCCCTGAGATCTGTGCTGAGGATGACAATCCTGACTTCAGTTGGAGATAAAGATCCTTAACTTCTGATGAAAGAACAACAATACATGGACTTAAATCTATGACAAACTGAGGATAACGATCCTGACTTCCTGACATGCTCTTCAAATTCACAATTTGTTTAGCCTGCGACTGGACTTAACCTGATCAACATTTGAAGAGGAGGAATGCCACTGCATAATGCTTTGCCCCAGTCTGTATGGCCTTTGAAGGAACTTGCCTCGAAAGGAATTCCTGAGATTTGTATCATAAAGGTAAACTTCCTCAGTGTTACGAACTTTGGAACACTACTCCTTAATAACCAAAGTTGGATGTGGTTTCAACCACGCTTTAGTGAATTCCCCTGACTACTCATAACTTTGAGAGATTCTTTGAATCTTGATATAACTGCCCCATATTGGCGGTACTTTATAGAGATTTATCAATGTACTTACCCCAGATCGACTAAACTTTGAGATATTCTCCTCGACTTGATTGCCCCAAATTGGTAGAATTCTTACTTGATAGAGTATTCACACACTTATTCCCCTTAGGGTAGTCAAATTCTGATATTTTTACTTATGCTCAACAGAGTACTATCATTGAAAATAACTGCACCTGCTCAACAGAGTCTTTGTAAACCAATTTCTCGCCTCATGTTCATGGAGGAATGCAAAATTCATAGGATCTTGGATGATATCATACCCTTAGGGTGGTTGACTTATGTCTGGAAATTAGGCCAGTACCCCTAACCGTACTTCTCAACTTGAGTTGCTTCGTGCTCAAACAAAAACTTGAAACAATTTGTCCCTTAGGACCAACTGAAAGTGACACACCACTGCTCAACGGAGACTTCTCGGCAACCAAAGCTTCCACACAAACATCAAGATCTCAAGTAATCTTCTTCTGGTCATTTCTCAAACGGGTATTCTTTTACTCAACAGGGTTATTAGAAGTCATGCTCCAGATTAAGATCATTCTTCAAAATGATTTTCTCTTCAACAGATCTCTGAAGAAAATTTATCCCTCGGGATAATCAAACTCTTCATCTGATGCTCATTATGCAAGCTCACTTGATGTTTAAGCACTTTTTCATATGCAAAGAATGTGTTTTCTAAGAATGATAATTCTAATGCAAATCCTATACTTGTCCTGGTAAGAGGTACTCCCCAATGCAGTCTCCATAATCCAATTTCTTCTACTCCCAAGTGAAATGCACGATGATGGGTCCAGTGCAACGATTTGCCACCCTGATGTGACCATCATTTTTCGAGATTTCTATCAAAGACTCTCACATCCCCAGGAAGTTTACTTGATTCATCCCTGTAAAGGCTGGTGCTTCTTGATGAATTGGGCATAAGGTCTTTACTCCTCATGAAGCTTTCCCCTGTTTGACTCTCAGAAAGTTTCTCCTCCCCAACAACTAGATATTTTATACAAGTCACCCGATGGAAGTCAAAGTTCGAGAGTACTTTTTGTTCAAAAAGTCCTTTCTCCACGAATGAAGATTTTTTTCTCCAGTGAAGTCGCTAGCTGAGACAACCGGTTGAAAATCATGGAAATAAACAATGAATTTGCCATCGAACATTTTTTATCCTGCGGAGGGGAAAGGTGAACATCGAGTAAACCTGAAGGGAGAAATCACGGTCTTGCGACCATAGAGATCGGGTAAGGGAGTCGGTTACGCGAGGGGAAGGTATTAGCACCCCTCACTCCCGTAGTTCTCTATGGTATCCACTCTTGTTATTCTAATCTAAAGGGTGTGTCAATTTTAAATCTAAGGCTTAAAACTAAAAGGAATGCATGCAAAGAAAATACGGGGAAAAAAGGAAGTTTTTACGAAGTTGTGCTTGCTTAGGCCCCGCGACCTAAGGCCTACGTATCCCTTTTAAGGAATCAGAGCACCGTAGTTCAGCACACATTTTTATGTTTAATTTGTATTTTTTATTTGAAAAATGTTAAATTTTGCATTCTACCTGCAGCTCGACCTTTGCATACTCACACATCTGTAGCAGAAAGGAACTAACATGCTCTACTTGACCAGGTATATTTCAAAAGAAAAGTGCCCGAAGGCGGACAATGTTATATTCACAACTTCCAGCAAGTAAACATGGTACAACCTGACCTTTGGGGAATTATGCGTTATATTTCCAAAAGAGGAGTTAACATATCCTTTTTAAGAGTCGATGAAAGGCCCGAAGGCGAAAAGAGATATGAATTTGTTGAGTGTTTTTTATCTTGAAAAAGAATTTGCGATTTGAGTTGTAATAAATTCCAAAGTGAAATAGAGTGAGTGTCAATCTAAACCGAGTCGCTCTTCCCCACAAGATTCAACTGCATACAATTCTCATCTTCCATTTTTAAGTGTTTTATGATTTTAATAGAAAAAGTTTTAGTTTTAATGCAAGCACGCAGAAGGGGAAGAAAAATTCTGAGGGAGACTAGCCTAGTTATAATCCTAATGTTATCATACAATAATGGTCCTAAGGTTAAGGATGAAAGGAAAAGCCTAACTTATGTTAGCATACCAAATACCTAATGGCGAGGATAACTATCCTATAGGGAATTTTCAATGAGATCGAAGTCGTTATCTCAATTCTAATTGAGTGACATCATTGATCCTCAACAAAGGAAAATGATAAAATCCTAAGGGGAGCATGCAAAGATCGAAGGTATTATCTCAATTCTAAATGAGTGACATCATCGATCAACAAAAGAATAAAGCAATGAAATCCTATGAGTAGCATGCAAAGATCGAATTCGTTATTCCAATTCTAATTGAGTGACATCATTGATCGACAAAATATGAAATAAAACACAAACACAATTATCAACCAAGTGAGAAATTCCTTCTAAAGGACATTAAGTAGCGACTTTGAGCGCACACTCTTTATTATCCTACTTCTCATGATATCTAGGAAGCGGTAAACCACGCATCTCTATCCTTACTTATCACGGCAATTAAAAGCAATAAATAATGCAAGGGTAAAACGGAACGAGGGTATACAAAATGGATATAAATCCATAAGCTAAGCAAATAGAAAAAGGAACCTGAATACTCTGCGAGCAACTGCCATCAATAACAAAATAATAAGTGATCCTGCACGCGAAATATGCCTCAAAGTACCAATGCGATAATAAACCATAAATCGTAATATGTATCAAACACATCTGAATACACCTGCACAGGATAACAATCCAGACAAGCGATAAAAAATACAATGTAACCCGGAATGTGCGTCATACACATCCTTAACAAAAAAATGTACTTGCATAAGATATCAATCCATACAAGTAACACAGAATACAAGATAGTACGAAATTTGTTAGACATATCCGTATATCAAAACAGAGTACCTGCACAAAACACAATTCATGCAAGCAATATAAAATAAAAAAATAATATGGAATGTGTACAGACACATCCATATAGAAAAACAGAGTACCTGCATAAAATACAATTCATACAAGTAATATGAAATAAAAGATTACACGAAATGTGCATCGGACACATCTGTATAGTAAAACAGAGTACCTGCATAAAATACAATTCATGCAAGTAATATAAAATACAGGATTACATAGAATATGTATCAGACACATCTGTATAATAACAGAGTACCTGCACAAAATAAAATTAATGCAAGTAATATGAAATACAAGATTACACAGAATGTGTATCGGACACATCCGTATAATAACATATTACTTGTACAAAATATAATTCATGCAAGTAATATGAAATATAAGATTACACATAATATGTATCAGACACATATGTATAATAAAAGAGTACATGTACAAAGTACAATTCATGCAATTAATATGAAATACAATCTCAAAGAAATGAAGATACTCATGTGTATCAAACTCCAGTGTGCACCACAAATTAGTGGCACAAGCATGTTTTTTGATCACATAATAAAGCCGTAATTACATGATCGAAAACTATCTCAAAGTACCTTCTACAAGTTAATAAATGTGTTAGAAATAACAAGGAAGTTCTATCGAAAGCAAACATTATTGTCACAATTCAAAACAAGGCTAAATCATGAGTGAAGGGAAATCAAATGCACATTGGAAGTGCAAGAGTGAAACCCGGGAAGCCACACAGTTAAAACATGAATCGAACTGAAAAATGCAACGAAAACGAGAAAACTTGTTCAAATTATTCACAAACGAATATTAAAGCATAAACATGCATCAAGTGAAAGCAAAAATTCAAAGTTCGAGTTATTTATGGCTAAAAAGCGTGATATTCGAAAATTAGGCGCGAAAATCATCGGAACAGAATCACACAAAATTTACACGGTTGCCTCCAAACGCATCACCGAACTCAAAAAAGTGTGCAACATGAATTAATTCCAAGCCCATGTGCTACTTTCAACACCAGTAAGCCTTGTATATTTTTGTGCGTTACTCCCGAAATTAAACTCAAAAATGAGAAAAAAGGCAAACGGAAAAGCTCAACGGGTCAAGTATTAACAATTATAAATCATGAACAAGTGGTAGGCGAAAGAAATGCAAAAGTTGCTTTGAAACCAAACAAAAATCGACAATTATGTGTTGATGTAATTATCACCAAATTGAATTTTATGTGTTGAAAAGAGTTGAATTATCCAATTATTGGTGTCAACCAACAAAAACTCATAATGTTGCACTAAATTCTAATCAAACAAGAATGTGCACCAAAACAAATTCTAACAATACAATGCACCAAAACTCAACCAAAATCAAGTTTAAAGACTCTCAAAATTAAGTTAAAACTCTAATGGTAAACACCACCTTCAAGTTCTCAATAATTGTGCATTCTTTTATTCCAAGAAACAACATATATGCATTAATTCTACCTATTTCATACTTAGGTATCAACACCTAAACAAATGCAACTATTAGAATACAATTCTAATACAAAATATTCTCTTATTCATTTTAACAAACACATAAACTACACTAATTGTGCACCTCAAGAATTCAATAATTCTACATCTCATGAATCCTCCATTATGCTAAATCAACTCATGGACACAATTAAGCTAAGGATCTCTGTCATATTCCACACCTAATTGCCATTAATTAACCGATCAACAACAATTCAACTCAAGGAAAAAGTCGCAAAATCAAGTATCACAACATTATCAATTAATCAATTAATCAACTTAAACACAAAATCAATTAATCAACAAAATGCTTAATTCAAGGATTCAAGAGAATTTACCGGAAAATCAAAGATGAAATTCGAAATCAAAAATCACACAGAGGGAGGTGATCGCGATCGTGACCTGAATCGGAGGAAGGAGTCACATTTTGCACGCGGTCTTCGACATAGGGAGTCAGGCTGAATTTCCGGAGAGCGGCGATGGAGATGGGGGGCGCACGGTGGAGGCACAACGGTTGGTGGCTGACCGGTCTTCAGATTGGTTGGAGGAGAAAGAGGGAAGAGGTTTGTGATTTTTGACTTTTTTCTCTTGACTGATTTGAAGACCGACCAGCTACCGACCGTTGTGCCACCACTATGCTTCCCCTATTGCCGCTGTAGTCCGCTAATAATCTGGTTGGACTCCCTCCATCAAAGACCACGCACAAAACACGTCTCCCTCCTTTGATTTCGATCGAGATCATGATCGCCTCCCTCCGTGTGATTTCTGATTTCAAATTTCATCTTTGATTTTTTGGTAAATTCTCTTGAATCCTTGAATTAAGCATTTTGTTGATTAATTGATTTTGTGTTAAATTGATTAATTGATAATGTTGTTATACTTGATTTTGTAACTTTTTCCTTGAGTTGAATTGTTGTTGATTGGTTAATTAATGGCAATTAGGTGTGGAAGAGGATAGATATCATTATTTTAATTGTGTCCATGAGTTGATTTGGCATAATTGGGGATTCATGAGATGTAGAAGTATTCAATTCTTGAGGTGCACAATTAGTGTAGTTTAGGTGTTTGTTAAAATGCCTAAGAGAATATTTTGTATTAGAATTTTATTCTAATACTTGCATTTGTTTAGATGTTAAGACCTAAGTATAAAATAGGTGGAATTAATGCATAGGTGTTGTTTCTTGGAATTAAATAATGCACAATTATTGAGAATGTTGAGGTGGTGTTTACAATTAGAGTTTTAACTTAATTTTGGGAGTCTTTAAACTTGATTTTGGTTGAGTTTTGGTGCATTTTATTGTTAGAATTTTTTTGGTGCACATTCTTGTTTTATTAGAATTTAGTGCAACATTATGAGTAGATGTTGGTTGACACCAATTGTTGGATAATTCAACTCTTTTCAACACATAAAACTTCAATTTGGTGATAATTATATCAACAAATAATTGTTGATTTTTGCTTGGTTTCAAAGAAACTTTTGAATTTCTTTCGCTTACCACTTGTGCATGATTTATAAGTGTTAATATTTGATCTGTTGAGTTATTTTGTTTGCCTTTTCTCATGTTTGAGTTTAATTTTGGGAGAAACACACAAAACTGTACAAGGCTTCTCGGTGTTGAAAGTAGCGCATGTGCTTGGAATTAATTCATGGTACATGATTTTTTGAGTCAGTTGAAACGTTTGGAGGCAACCGTGTAATTTTCGTGCGATTCTGTTCGGATGATTTTTGCGCCTAATTTTCGAATATAACGCTTTTTAGCCATAAATTACTCGAACATTGAGTTTTTGGTTTCACTTGATGCATGTCTATGCTTTAATATTCGTTTCTGAATAATTTTTATCAAGTCTGTCCGCTTATGTTGCATTTTTCAACTTGATTCATGTTTTAACTATGTGGCTGCCTGGATTTCACTCTTGCACTTCCAAAGTGCATTTGATTCCCCTTTTTTCATAATTTAGCCTTATTTTGAATTGTGTCGGTAATGTTTGCTTCCGATAGCACTTCCTTTTTATTTCTAAGACATTTGTTAACTTGTGCGATGTACTTTGAGATAGTTTTCGATCATGTAATTACACCGCTTGATTATGTGATCAAAAAACATGCTTGTGACACTAACTTGTGGTGCACACTGGCGTTCAATTTGAATGATGTATTCTTATTTCTTTGATATTATATTTCATACTATTTGCATGAATTGTACTTTGTGCAGGTACTTTGTTATTATACGGATGTGTCTGATACACATTCCGTGTAATCTTGTATTTCATATTACTTGCATGAATTGTATTTTGTGAAGGTACTATATTTTGCTCTACGGATGTGTCTGATACACATTCCGTATTATTTTGTTATTCTATATTACTTGCATGAATTGTGTTTTGTGCAGGTACTCTGTTTTGTTATACGGATATGTCTGACACATTCGGTATTATCTTGTATTATGTATTATGTATTATGTATGGATTGTTGTCATATACAAGTACGTTGTTGTTGTATGGATATGTCTGACATATTCTGTATTACCTAGTATTTTGTGTTACTTGTATGGATGGATATCTTATGCAGGTACACTATTTTGTTATACGGATGTGTCCGACACACATTCCTAGTTACATTGTATTTTGTATCGCTTGTCTGGATTGTTATATTGTGCATGTGTACTGATTGATATTCAGATGTGTTTGATACACATATTCGTTGCAAGTTTAAGAGTCTATCGGGTGTATCAACTGTAATTGTTAAGTTTAATCGCGTAGTTTTAAAAGATATCAAACCCACTGGGACTGGTAATCAAATTATTGCTATCTAAAGTTATTGTGTAAAGCTAAGGCTGATAAATATTAGGTTTTGGGGTAGACAAAAAATAAGGTTAGACTTAATTGAAATATTTAATAACTGGACATTGTTATGTAATACGTCTGACTTCGGGAATTTAGTAAATCATTGGCATAGCTTTGAGTATTCAAAACACTGTTCAGTAGAAACTATCTGTTTAAAAACCTTTATCTCACACTCTCGTGATTGTTGATTCGGATTATATAATTAAACTTAAATGCTTGCTCTCGCTGTCTCATTTAAAAACCAAAGATAATTTTTGAAAACAAATAGAGTATAATTAATCGTAAACCGCTCTCGCTGTATTGAAAATTAATGTTTGATTACCACTATCTGGTTAAAAACTCACACTCTCGTGATTATTGGTTTTAGCCTTAGTTTGTCTCTTACTCTCGTAACAAAACATTTTGTATTAAAAATAGAAACCAAACCAGAAAAGTATTTTTATAAAAATTTTGTGCCAATTTATTATTGAACCCTTCGGTTTATGACCTTACATACCGGTATCAGGGAAATTAGCTGGACATATTATTAATTATGAACATAAAATAACAGCAGACATATAATAATTCATGTATGATTGGTAAATAAATAACAATAATTTACTTGAATTAAAAACCTGGAATTTAATAATGAAAACAATAAAATTTCTGCAACTCTTCAAGTACTGATAGCAATCCTCCATAATATGCCGGCAGGATTAACTTGTGAAAAACTAACTTGAATGTAGAACAAAATATAAAACTAAAAAAAAGTTCAGGAGGTTATGAAAAGAAACCAATGTTGCAATAATTTTTAGGTTTAGAAAACTATTGTTGTTCGGGTGAAGGTTTTATCTGCTTAAGTTCTAAACAAAGCTTTAAACTGTTGATACTGGAATAATGGCGTGAAAGAAAACGAAAATGCAAAATAACAAAAAAAAACGAGATAGCAGAGACAAGAGATTTTTCTTGAGTTGTATAACTTTCCTTCTCTTATATTGCTCTTCTGTAACAAAACTGCTTGAGAAAATCAAGGAGTGTGACTTCATGCTTCAAAAAATTGGTGCGTGGAGAAATACCAGGAGGAAATCATGCATGTTGTTGGCACTGGAAACATGGAGAATCGTGGAGAAATATTTGTGCTTCAAACAAAACAAAAAATAGGTTGTTCAGAGTAGCATGCAATGTGTGCCGTGGGGCACACATATTTCCACCTTTTGCCGATCGAAATGGTGTGTGTGTCGAGGGGCACACAAGTTCAACTTTTGTCAGGCGGAATGGAAGGTGTGACGATGGTCACAACCTTTTGATATGAATTCTTCTGCTATTTCTGCTGTTTTTCTGATTTTGAGTATATTTCTTTTCCATTTCTTCTCCTTTTCTCATGTAGGCCTTGGATGAAATAATTACCTGAAACAAACTTGAAATGCCAACATTAACATAATTGAGAAAAAATGATAAATTTATTTATGCAAATCGGGTCGAATATGCTATTTATTTTCGCGTTATCACATTCTGATTTGTGGTTTATTATCGCATTGATACTTTGAGGCATAAGATATTCAATCCTCTTCTACCCCGATTGTTCGAAAGGCTTGCGCCAATCTCACCCTCTGGTTAAAGAAGATTGAATAGGGGCAGCTGTTGTACCCCAAAATTTTCGCTCTTATTTATAAACAAAATAGCTTATGCTTCACCATCATATTCATCATTTTCATTGAATTAACATAATGATATAGAATTAAGGGGTCTTGATTATGGGAGTGTATATCACTCAAGAGAGGAAATTTTATCTACAAGGGCTGAATATTTGAAGTCTCATAATCACAAGTATCCTCCCTATGCATGAGACTTGTTGGCTTAAGAGGTTCTCAAGATACCTCAATTGAAATAGGGTCTTGTGCTATGATTAATTCCTTTTTACTTGTGGCCATCAACTAGGGTTTCTGAACTCCGACATGTTATGACTGAATCTTTGAGCTTAACAGGGTTCCATGGTCTCCTATTGGTCTTAAAACATTCACATGTAGTTTATTGAACTCCATATCTTATCAGAAAACCAGGATTGATTGAGTATGAAGAAATTTGAGTGTGTATGAGCAAAAGTCAACAAAAAGCCAAAGGTTGACTAAATGAGATTTTTTGTCAAAATCAAGTTCAAAAATCAAGACATGAGAAAGTGTGCTCATTTATGGATAAAATTCGAAATAATCGGTCAAAATTGGGATTTCTTGCATTTTAAGTAATCTTGGTACTTAGAAATTTTTCTAAGTTTTGGGGAGTCTTTATGTTCATGTAGCCATCTTTGCAACTCTACATCTCATTCATGTGTGGTCAGAAAGTTGCAAATTTATGATCAATGGAAATAGGGGATTTCATACTCCATTTTTGTCCTTGATTACTTATCTCCAAAAAATGCCTAGATTGAGTTATGAGGCTTGGAAGGTGAGTGTTCATAATTCTTAAATATCTACACTTAGTGAAATTTGCAGATTTTTTAGGATGGTCAAGTATCTGGCTTTAAAGGAAATTTACATGTGTTCCTAGTTGTCATCTCAAGGTGCATCCAACTACAAAGTTGTTCAATCATTTTTTCTCTTTCCAATGACATGAAGTTTGCCTCATTTGGATCATTTTTGAGAAAGTTAGGGAGTGTTGAAATCGGGACAATGGAGTTGATGATTAGATCTTCAGCCCAGTGAATTTTTATCTGCTACAACCAACTTTGACATCATGACTTCATGATTATTTCTGAGCATGCTTCAGGCATTATTTCAAGAAACTTTCAACATGAAAGTTGTTCAGAGAAATTTTCTATTCCATTTTGATCTTGGGACCTCATCCTGAAGAGGTATATATTTAAAGTTATCAAGCCACGAACTTGAGAAAACAAAGTTGGTGAATATTTTTCGGTTTAGCGAAATTGCCGGAATTTTCTATTAGGTTCAACACCATGACTTCAGGGTCATTTTTGAAGATGCTACACGTTGTATCTTGATGGGTGTTCAACATAGAACTTGCTCATACTACACTCCTCTTTCCCTTGTAGGTCTCCTGTAGACCTAGTTTGGTAGACTGCACGTAGGTCTTACCTTATGATTTTATATTGACCGTAGGCCTAGTTTTTGGTAGATCTCCCGTAGATCCTCCCTAGCAGATCGTCTGTAGGTCTCACTTTAGAACCTGAGATCACCCATTGGCTAGGTTCTTCATATAGATCATCTTAGAACCTGAGACCGCCTCTTGGATAGGTTCTTCCGATAGATCATCTTCGAACTTGAGATCGCCCATAGGCTAGGTTCCTCCTCAAATCATCGTAGAACCTGAGATTGCCCATAGGCTAGGTTCTTCCTTAGATCATCGTCGAACCTGTGATCGCCCGTAGGCTAGATTCTTCCTTAGATCATCTTCAAACCTGAGATCTCCCGTTGGCTAGGTTCTTCCTATAGATCATCTTAGAACCTGAGATCTCCTCTTGGCTAGGTTCTTCCCATAGATCATCGATGAACCTGAGATCGCCCATAGGCTAGGTTCTTCCTATAAATCATTTTAGAACCTGAGATCACCTCTTGGCTAGGTTCTTCCCATAGATCATCGTCGAACCTGAGATCGTCCATAGGCTAGGTTCCTCCTCAGATCGTCGTAGAACCTGAGATCGCCCTTAGGCTAGGTTCTTCCTTAGATCATCGTCGAACCCGAGATCGCCCGTAGGCTAGGTTCTTCCTTAGATCATCGTGGAACCTGATATCGCCCGTAGGTTAGGTTCTTCCTCAGATCATCTTAGAACCTGAGATCACCCGTAGGCTAGGTTCTTCCTTAGATCATCGTCGAACCTGAGATCGCATGTAGGCTAGGTTCTTCCTCATATCATCTTAGAACCTGAGATGGCCCGTATGCTAGGTTCTTCCCATAGATCATCGTCGAACCTGAGATCTCCCGTAGGCTAGGTTCTTCCTATAGATCATCTTAGAACCTGAGATCGCCCGTAGGCTAGATTCTTCCTTAGATCATCGTCGAACCTGAGATTGCCTCTTGGCTAGGTTCTTCCCATAGATCATCGTCGAACCTGAGATCGCCTCTTGGCTAGGTTCTTCCTTAGATCATCTTCGAACCTGAGATCGCATCTTGGCTAGGTTCTACCCATAGATCATCGTCGAACCTGAGATCACCTCTTGGCTAGGTTCTTCCTTAGATCATCGCCGAACCTGAGATTTCCTCTTGGCTAGGTTCTTCCTTAGATCATCGTCGAACCTAATATTTCCTGTAGGCTAGGTTCTTCCCATAGATCATTGTCGAACCTGAGATCACCCTTAGGCTAGGTTCTCCGAAAAATGACTCTCGTGTTTCACCTTAGGATTGTAGGTTGCCTGTAGACCTTATCCATTGTCTTTCCGTACCAACCTTTGTGTTGTATTGCCATCAAGCCACGTTACAAGTCCAATCTCCGTCTCTTCACTGAAAAACGAAAAATTCTTCCCCCAGCAGATATTAAAAAAACGCTTACACTCTCTCTCAGGAAATTTTTTTGACATTGGTGTTTAATCATCTTTAACATTGAACTTCCAAAAGGCACGCGCCAATCGTACTTTCAGGTTTAAGACGATTAAATAGGGGAAGCTGTAATACCCCAAATTTGTCCTACCCTCTCACTTTTATCTGGCTTATGCATTCTCGCATTTTTCTTACGTACATAACCTCCATTAGGTCATTTAACAACATCGTGCATCATTAATCAATCAAATGGGCATGAAATCTAAGGTATTGAGGAATTAGGGTTGCTTTATGGCTTTAAGGCTCTCATCTTCACTCAAGGGACCAATTGGTTTCATAATCAATCATGGTCTATGGAGCTAGGGATTTTGTGCTTGGGGTCACTGAGAGCTTTATCCTCATAAAGCTACCAAGATCATCAAGTTCTCCATCAAAAGGTTGTGACTTGTTAATGCAGGGATTTTCATCAAAACCTAAAATAGAGACTTTACAAGCTAGGGTTTGGGACTCATCAACATCTCAAATGCATCTCAAGGGGATTAGGTTTTTACCCCTGGTGCTTACGCTTGTTAATTCAGTTAAGGTTCATCAGAGGTGCTCTCTTCTGCTCCAAGAATCCTTTTAAGTTTCAAAGACTCTTCAGTGCATTTTTGTCTTGTTAAAGTGAAATACAAGTGCAAGTAATGGCAGGGGAGATGAACTTATCGACTCATTCAGATTAAGGCAATTCTGGTTCTCATCGTTGTTACTTGTTGTTGGCAATATAAGTTGGTCTGGAATTGAGATTGAATTGGAATAATTGATCTTATTGATTGGTGAGTGTTCATTCAAGTTGCCTAATGTGTTTAAGTAAATCAAATGTTGCTTGAAAAATTGAAGAGTTTGTGGATAAGGTTTTCTTAAGAGGTATTCAAGTGTCATTCATCATTATTCAAATCTTATTTCGCATAGCCAAGGGTTCCTTCAAAAGCTCATAGGGATTCACATATGGGTGCAAAATCAAAGGAAGTTGTGAATTTGAGTTCTAAACTTGGAAAGGAAAATCACTTTGAACCTTTTGAAAGAAATATCATGTGAATTCAAAGATTCATGAGGGATGTTTTTAGATCAAATTATTATGACTTCAAATATCCAATACATCATCATACAAAACCAAAAAGAAAAGATACATATCCAAACTTGTCCATTGAGAGAAAAAACCCATTGCAATTTCAAGTTGTTACAGAATATCACGGTTTATCAGAGTTCACCATGTCACTTTCCAAGTTTCGATCGTAAGCTTATTCACATATTAGAAATAATCCAAAACCATTACACCGATAGTCCACAAAAGAAACCATTACAAATCTATATTACATCATTATCATAGAAACTTTACAAAAAAAACAAATTGCAAGAAAGGAGTTAATTCTAAGCTCCACCCCTTCTTCATACCTCAAGGCCTTTCATAATGCATCCTCTTTAAAGTGGCTTCACAAATAAACCGCAACCCTGCAACCTCTTCTTTCAACTTCGTGTTGCATTCGATTTCGAGTTTCCTCCATGCCAAATTCTATGCGCCTTCCTTGCCCAAAATCTGTCTGAAAACAACACAGAAACCTGCATAAATAGCACCAACTCAGTATTCTACAACATAAAATAGCTCCAAGAATTATGGACCGAAAACATGTGTTAGAAATGAAGACTAAACCGGTTCAGACATTATCAAAACCAGGAAATCAGGAATAGAAAAACAGAGAATCAGGTCAGAGAGGTCACAATTAAGTTCCAAAAATAACTGGCCAAATCAGTGCAGCATCTTTCAAACTGGCCCAGGAACCAACTCAGCTCATCCTAACCATCCTATAACTCAATTCTCAAACTGTCCAAACAGAAAACTATCCCTAACTTCCCGCTCACCTTAATTGTTTCTAACTGTCTCAACAAACAACGACCAATCAAGATGTAACAGAATCACAGAACAGAGGCGGAAGGAAATAATTCATAACAGAACCCTCTAACTTCATAACAAAACTCTCAACCATTTTCCCCAAACAGAATTCATAACTTCCTATCTTATGACTAACTAACTCCCACAACAGATTCCAAAAACAACCTCTAACCAGTTCCTCATTGTTTTCAACTATCAAGAAGAAGAATTCAGTTATAACCAACTTCTCAACAGAAATTAAAAATATGATTGGCAACAGAAAGGAAAGAAAAAAGGTATAAAAGAGAAATAAAAACAGAAAACTCACCAAAAAAAAACTCTTGAAGCTCTCTATTCTCTCACCTTCTTCATCATCATCAACTCTGTATCTTCAATTATCGTTAATCTTCATAATAACTTCACATTTTCATCCTCTTCTCCACTACCTTCACTCCTCTGCAAATCTTCACCATTCTACTCTCTACTTCTGCAACAACCTCAACATCGCACTTCCATCTTCGTCGAATCGGCGATAAAGAATCTGTAACAACTACAACAAATCCGCGCAAACTACCGCAACATAAACCACATCTTCAGTCCTTTCTTCTCTGCCACCTTCTACCTCCTCTTTTCGACTTCAAGTCTCAACCTCTCTCTCCATTCATCACCACTGTCAAATTCGCCTCTGAACTCTCAACAACAACAATTTGCACAGAAGAGTCAAAAGGAAGAAATTGAGAAAAGGAAGATCGAGAACAAAAGACGAAGAAGTAAAGTTCTACTAGTCTCAGTATGTTCTCCATTCAATCTTGAAGGATCACCGAAATCGCTCCGGCAGGTAAGCCGTTATCTTCCCCTTTCGCTTTTTATTCTCGCTGTCACGGTATAGATTGCACCTTTGTGGATCCGCGATTCGATCGGCTATCTTCGCGATTGAATTATGTTTGGAATCGAAGATGGATTTTAGGTCGAACAAAGAAGGACATTCTAGGAAAGTGATGGTTAGATGCAGGTTGATGGATGTGCAACGGCGATGCGATTTAGTCAGTTGTTGCAGCGGTGTTTAGGAGAGAAAGAGGGATAACCCTTTGGCAGTGGACGTGAAGGGTCACAAATGCACCCTGTGATATGGTAGGAGAACTTACTTGAGGGTTTTGCAGTTTGATCGCAAATGTTGCGGTTAGCAAGATTCGTCACCGACTTTTCTTTTATCCAAAAGGAAAGGTGAAAAAGCATAGGAAAGACCTTTGAGATTATTTCTTGAGTTCGGGGGGTAGATTATGAAAAGGGAAGGTATTAGAACCCTTTTCATCCATGGTTTTCCATGGGCTCTTAGTTACTTGCTAGATCACTTGCTTTTGTTTGAAAATTGTGCTTTGTGTGGTTTTTTGAAAGTATTTTGAAAAGGCGCCATCCTTTAGGCAAACTTTTGTAATGATTATCGTTCGTAAGAATGTATACAAAGGTGTTGAGCTTTTTAAAATATTTCATGTTTGGGAAATGTTTGGAAAGTGCATGTGTATGTTTTGAAAATAGCAAGGATGTTTATTTCGAAATTGAGCAAGTATCTAAAAATAATCTACCTACTCAAAAGGTCTTAGATGTGCTTTTCCTCCTCCTTTAGATGTTGCCATCTTACCATTGATTTGGTAAGAAGCCCTATCGTTGGATGTAAAGGGACGAGTGTTGGGACATTTGAATAGTCATAGAAGGCAACTCATGGAACGTTTTAGCAATGTCATTTTAGGGACTAGATCGTTTACCGAAGGCAACATCGAGGGTCATCGAGGGACTACGATCTTTTATCGAGGGCCTTTCCTAAAACGCCCATGTTTCGAGGGACATGACTACTTTCTGATAGGCCTCAAGTGATATTACCCTAGGGGTGCATGTGTGCAGGTGTGTTTGATTTTTAGTGGTCTACTTGTTGGTTTTATCTTGCCATACACAACCCAATTACTAACAATATATGAAAATAATAAAAAAAAGAAAAAAATGTAAAGTCTTACGCTATTACAATATTTAGGGGATGGGGGTACATATTTACAAATGGGGATTGCAAGTGAAAATATGTCCTAAGTTACTATTACAACCATATTGAAATGTATAAGAATGTACAAGAAAATGTGAAATGAACTTGTTTTATTTTAAGAAATACTTTTGATCTTTTGTTTTTTAAGAAATAAAATAAAGTGTGAAAGAAATTTTTTTGATGTTTGCTGATTAATGGAATAGAAATTGATAGTAAAAATAATGAGAAAAGGAAAAAAGAATCAGCGTATTGCTGATTAAATGAGGTCAGAAGTTCTGACTCTGGCATACTACAAAATAGAAATCCTATTAGTGAAAATATGTAAAGTCAGAAGTTCTGAGCCCTCCTGGGAACGCAGTAGTTTTCAGAAGTTCTGATACTACTGGCAACAAAACAGACTCCAGAAGTTCTGATACCACTGGTAGAGCTTAGTCTCTCTCTCTCTCTATGCTAGTCTGAACATCTGCAACTTGGTCATTTCTCCACAAAACAGAAGATATGCATAGAACAATTATAGCCAGTGTCATAGTGTTTCAGAAATAAGAAATATCATAATTATAAATCAGAAGCAAGTATGAATTTGCAGACCCTAATTCTGAGTTCTAATTTCTTCAAGAAGTTCTTAACTGATTTATTCCCTACTTAGGCCGGCAGATGCATGAAATCTCAGAATATGTACATCATCAGAAACATGATATCTACATTGTATTTTTGAGCATGTAAATCTGGTAATGCTTTAAGTAATGTGATAAGAGTCAGCAGAAGCTTACCTTGCAGCTGAAAAGATTCTATGGGATAGAGGTTGGTCCTGAATTCTGGTGAGGTTCTGAGCAACTTCTTCACGTACTCAGCAGGATGGAGGTTCTCAACTTCTGGTACAGTAAAGAGGTGATGTTCTGATTT
This sequence comes from Vicia faba, assembly GCA_948472305.1. NCBI lineage: Eukaryota > Viridiplantae > Streptophyta > Magnoliopsida > Fabales > Fabaceae > Vicia > Vicia faba. The sequence continues at coordinate 1,287,382,569 of OX451737.1, forward strand.
CTTTGAGTAGATGGATGGAGAATGTGAGGTAGTATGAATACAGGAGTTTAGGGAAGTTTCTAATATGTGAATCAGAAACTGTGTGGATGGTTTTAGTCAAGAAATATTTGAGAATAAATGGAGTTTGAATGCAAGGAATCAAAAGTTAACAGGTCATGTGTGTTATGTTTACAATTCTTGGAACTCTTGGGATTTTGGCAGGGGTTCAAAGCCTTTATTTCTAAAATTTTTCGACCCCTTTTCAATGGACAAAGGTGTTCTATTTATAGGCCAAGATTTTGTAGTTTTGGAGAGGTCAAATAGCGCCAATATCATACGCTATATGCTGACTTGTTCTTGAAGCAAGTTCAAAAAAAGGTGTGATAGTTGACAGTTTTTTAGCCTAGACTGGATTAGCAAGCATGGATTAAGGAAAAGTAAACCCACAAGCAAAAAAATTAACGCATGGACCCTCCCATACTCCTGTATAAAAGTTGCTTTTAAGGATAACAAGGGTATTTCTATGCCATACAGTGGTAGATCCTTTGGATAAAGACTCAAAAGTGGTTGTGAGCATTAAATGATGATGAGATTTATCAAAATCAGAAATCCTGTAATGTGAGATTTTGCATCATTGCTTAATTCTGGATCAGATGTTCCATTTTAGCGTAACCTAGAAAAAACATCCAACTTCTGATCTTTGTATCTTGTTTCCTCAGCATGCTCTGAAGGATCCCCTAGACGTTCCAGTAACCTTCTTTGATTTACCTTGGAGAACTCTGGATTAGAAGTTCTGCTTCAACGTAGCATTCAATCTTCTGATTTTCTTATCTTCTGGCTCCAGCATGTTCTGAAGGAGCTTTCAGACTTTCCAAGAAGCTTTGTATCACGCTTTATATACTTCTTTGATTTACCATTGCAAACTCTGACTGAAAACTTTGTGCAAACTTACCCAGAAGTTCTGACCAAACTCTGTCTTGAAAGTGTCTAGAATTTGCTGAGTGTTTCAGTTTCAAGGGCGTGTCTCTGAGGAGTTATAACTTGAAATTCTAGCATTTCTAGGAGAATCTTTGTTCAGCAACATTCTAGATCTTGTGGGGTTCTATAACTCTTGTGTCAGAGGCTGATCCATAATCAACTTGCATCAAGGTGAAAATCTGGCCAGAAGTTCTGAGTTTTGTCATGCTTCTTAAACACTTAGAAAAGTTCTAAGTATTTAAAATTTTGATTCTTCCCTTAATAAATTGACTTTTGATTTTCTTGAAGAAACAAACTTCATATTTCAACATGTCTTGATGAGATATGATTCTTGAAACTTGGTTTTGGTCAAAAATCCAAAGTTTAACCTTTTTTAGCGTGAAAATGACCATTTTGCCCTTGTGGGCAACTTTCTTGAAAAGTTGTAATTCAAGACTTGGGACTTGATAGGAGCAAACCTGAGAGTTCTAGATGATCCTTTGGGAAATGATAGGGAAAATTTTGGGGTACAACACACCCTATCCTTTCCAAGCGGTGGCGTTCTTCTTCTTTTTTTCCTCTGATTATTGTTATGGTTGAATCTTCTTTTGATTATTGTTTTTTCTATTTATAGATTCCTTTACAAAACAAATCAAAGGCTGAAGATCCATTGGGCCTATGCGCCTCTTAACAACTCCTGAAGCCCAATACCATTTTTTTGGTGATTAAGAGTTAGTTCAGAAAACGAGTTCTTGGGCTCAGTTTGATGGGCCTAGCGTTCTGCTCCATCATACCATCATACTTAGTTCTCCACCCCTGGTGCATTCGTGTTCTCTTTGATTTAGCCCTTTTTAGTTTTAATTCTCTCATTCATTTTTTTTACAATAGAAAGAATATGAAAATAAAGTAAACTTTGTAAGTTTTTTCAATCAACTTTAGGAATTAATTTTAGTTTTTTTTTAGAATTCTCCTTACACATAAAAAATAATGAAAAATACTTCTTTTTCTTTTAGTTCTTATCCGCATCTCCGGGTCGCTCTTCCATGTTATATTGCAATGCGTTTTTTCATTGTGCAAGGTACATTTTTTATGCTTTCGATCATGTAACGTAACAAGTAGTCATGTGATCGAGGCATACGACTTGTGCTCGCTTCTGACGCGATATGACTTATTTCTCATCATCTTGAGAAATTCATATCGTATTAGATGTTGTCCTGATTCACGCGATGTTTTATGATGTCTTATGAAGGAACTTCTGATTATGCATTGCATTCGCAACATGCGTTTACCTTTATCTTAGTCGGATATTATTTATGAATTTGTTTGTTTCTTGGTGAAGCTTTCTCGACGCGTACTCCATGCTTCTCCAGTGCTTTCGTCTGCTCTTGACGACTTGCTTGCTTTGGTAGTCGTCGCTACTACACTTGTACTTCTTCACGCTTTATTGAATTTCGTTATTGCTTTCTAGATACCATGAGAAGTAGGAAATAAAGAGCGTGCGCTCGAAGTCGCTGTTCAAAGACCTGTAGCAGGAATTCTGCACTTCATTTGCTATAGTTGTTGTGCTTGTGTTTGCTTCTTTATTTATTGATCGATGGGTCACTCAATTTAGAAATTGAGATCACGACTTCGCTCTCATTGCATGTTCCCTATAGGATAGTTTTGTTAGACTTTCTTTGGCATGCTAACTTAGATAGGATCTCTCTAGGTGTTCTCTCTTGAGCTTATTAGCTTGTTTCCTCTATCCTTGTACATATCATGTTCCCTTAGGATGCGCTTTCTCCATTCGGATGCGAGTTAGACCTTAGGTTGTAAGCCATGCATGCTAACATTAGGTAGAAACTTCCCATTTCATCCTTGACGTAGGGATACCATTGTATGATAACATTAGGTTAGAGATAGGCTAGTCTCCCTTAAACTCTTTTCTTCCCCTTTTTGCATCCTTGCATTTAAAACTAACTCATATTTTTAGCAAATCATAAAACATGCTAACAACACTTAAACCCTTTTTTCAAGGTAATAAAACACAAACCAACTCAAACCATTTTGTAAGCTCGAGCACCATTTCTCTAAAACCATTTTCAGGTAAGGACATGATTAGTTTACTTTTGTGCCAACGCATAAGTCTCCAAAGGTCGAGCTGCAGCAGAAGGCGGAATTAACATTGTCCATAAAAAACACAAAACAAACTAAAACATGTGAGCCGAACTACGGTAGCTCTGATTCCTCAAAAAGGATACGTAGGCATTAGGGTAGGGCCCAAGCGAGTACAATTTTATTTTCCCTACATTCTTTCTCCTTTCTTTTGCATGCATTCTCCCTTCATTAGTATAATAAATAGTAAGCATAGATTAAACACACCCATAAGATAGACAATAAGAGTGGATACCGTAGAGTACTACGGGCGTGTGGGGTGTTAATACCTTCCCCTCGCGTAATAGACTCCCTTACCCGATATCTCGGTCGCAAGGCCATGACTTATCCCTTCTCAGGTTTTCTCGATGTTTACCTTTCCCTTCATGTGGGATAAAAGGCGTTCGATGGCGACTTCATTGTTTGATGATTTTCAGTCGGTTGTTTCAGCTCCCTATAGGATTTCATGACTTTAATCTTTTGTTGATCGATGATGTGACTCAATTAGAATTGAGAAAATGACTTCGATCTTTGCATGTTCCCCTTACGACTTTATTATTTTCCTTTGTTAATGATCGATGATGTTACTCAATTAGAATTGAGATAACGACATTGATCTTTGCATGTTCCCTATAGGATATTTATCTCTTCCTTTAGGTTTTAGGTATGCTAACTTAGGTAGGGATTTCCCTTGCGTATGCTCTCTTGAGCTTATTAATTACTTGCTTTCCATCCTTATTTACATGTTTTCTTAGGTTTTGAACCTTTGGCATTTTCCCTTAGGAGCTCTTGATTCACCCTTTGGTGGTGATTCGAGATAGACATAGGTTTAGGTTGTGAAACTTTTCCATGTTACCTTAGGAGCTCTTGGTTCACCCTTTGGTGGGGATTCGAGATAGACATAAGTTAGTTTATGAACCTTTGTCGTGTTCCCTTAGGAGCTCTTGATTAACCCTTTGGTGGTGATTCGAGATAGATATACGTTTAGGTCGTGAACCTTTGCTATGCTCCCTTAGGACTTCGATTGATCCTTTAGAGGTGAATCGAGATAGACATTAGGATTGTAATCCATGCATGCTAACATAGGGTAGATATTTCCCTTTCAAAACTCGATCTTAGGATCAATCATTGTATGATAACATTAGGGTTAAGTTTAAATTAGTCTCCCTTAGATGTTTTTCCTTTCTTTTTGTATCCTTGCATTAAAACTAAAACTTTTTTCTTATAAAATGCATAAAACATCTAACATTTTCAAATCCTTTTTCAAGGTAAAAAATATTAACCAATGTAAACATTTTTTTGCCTTCGGGCTTTTCTTTCAAACTTTCAAAAAGAATGTTAATTCACTTCTGTGCTGACGCGTAAGTCTCCAAAGGTCGAGCTGCGGCATAAGGAGAAATTAATATTGTTCATTAAAAAACACAAAACAAATCAAAACATGTGAGCCGAACTACGGTGCTCTGATTCCTTAAAATAGATATGTAGACATCTGGTCACGGGGCTCAGCCGAGCGAAACTTCGTAAATGTTTCCTTCTTTTCCCCATGTTTGTTTTCTTTTGCATGCATTCCCTCTTTGCATTTTTCTTTTTAGCTCTTAAGCATTAGATTTAAACACACCTTTGATTAGAATAACAATAGTGGATACCATAGATTAATACGGGCGTGTGGGGTTCTAATACCTTTCCCTCGCGTAATAAACTCTGTTAGCCGATCTCTCATTCGTTTGATCATGATTTCACCCTTCTCAGGTTTACTCGATGTCTACCTTTCCCTTCATGTGGGATAAAAACATTCGATGGCGACTTCATTTATTTCATCTCGATGATTTGTTCATCTGATTATTTCAGTGGGATCGCTTATCATTTTGTTATTGATGGCAGCTGCTTGCGAAGTATTTCGGGTTCCTTTTCTATTTGCTTAGCTTACATATTGATATCCATTTGGTATACCCTCGTGACATTTTACCTCATATTATTTATTAATTTTCATCACCATGAGAAGTAAGGATAAAGATGCATGTTTTACCGCTTTCTAGATATCATGAGAAGTAGGATAATAAAGAGCGTGCGCTCGAAGTTGCTGTTTAAAAATCCTTTAAAAGGAATTCCACACTTGGTTGATATTTATGTTTGTGTTTTCTTTCATTTGTTGACAATTGATGATGTCACTCAATTAGAATTGAGATGACGACTTTGATCTTTGCATGCTCCCCTTAGTATTTTATCCTTTTTCTTTGTTAACAATCGATGACGTCACTACATTTAGAATTGAGATAATGAATTTGATCTTTGCATGCTCCCCTTAGGATTTTATCATTTTCCTTTGTTGTCGATCAGTGTTGTCACTCAATTAGAATTGAGATAAGGACTTTGATCGTTGAATGTTCCATATAGGATAATTATACCCGCCCTTAATTTCCTTGGTATGCTAACGTAGTTAGGATTTCCCTTTCATCCTTAACCTTAGGACCATCATTGTATGATAACATTAGGATTAGAACTAGGCTAGTCTCCCTTGGACTTTTTCCCCTTTTGCATGCTTGCATTAAAACTAAAACCTTCTTTTTATTTAAAACCATAAAACACTTAATAATGGAAGATGATAATCGTATGTAGTTGAGTCTTGCATGGTAGAGCGACTCGGTTTAGACTGACACTCTCTCTGTTTCACTTTGGACTTTATTACGGTTCAAATTGCAAATCCTTTTTCAAGGTAAAAAACACTCAAAAATTAAAATCTATTTTCGCCTTCGAGCCTTTCATTGACTCTTAAGAAGGATGTGTTAATTCTGCTTTCGGCAATACAACGCATAATTCCCCAAAGGTCGGGTTGCACCATGTCTACTTGCTGGAAGTTGTGAACATAGAATTGTCTGCCTTCGGGAACTTTTCTTATGAAAATATACCTTATCAGGTATGGCATGTTAGTCCCTTTCTGCTACAGATGCGTGAGTCTCCAAAGGTCGAGCTGCAGGGAGAATGAGAAACTTAACTTTGTTCAAATAAAAATACACAAAACAAACAGGAACATGTGAGCCGAACTACGACGCTCTTATTCCTTAAAAGCGATACGTAAGCATTAGGTCGCGGGGCCTAAGCAAGCACAAATTTGTAAAAACTTCCTTCTTTTCCCTGTATTTTCTTTGCATGCATTCCTTTTAGTTTTAAGCCTTAGATTTAAATTTGGCACACCCTTTAGATTAGAATAACAAGGGTGGATACCATAGAGTACTACAAATGTGAGGGGTGATAATACCTTCCTCTCGCGTAATCGACTCCTTTACCTGATCTCTATGGTCGCAAGACCTTGATTTCTCCATTCAGGTTTACTCGATGTTCACCTTTCCCCTCTGCGGGATAAAAAATTTTGATGATAACTTCATTATTTGTTTCGATGATTTTCATACGGTTGTTTCACCTATAAGCCTCTATAAATACAACTCCATCAGGGGAGGAGATGGCAGATCATAACTCATATTGATCACACCCTCACAAGCTTATACTTATACACATCATCCATGTATAGTGTCTTTCACTTCATATGAGTAGGAAAACTAAAACCACCATAAAACACCACCATATAGAGCTTTTTGTTGTCGTGCGAAAGCCCTAACCGCCATACAACATAATATACCTACAAAGGACTATAAGTCTCCCTTCCCTGTACGAGGAACACCCACATTTGTACTTTTTTACCAGAACAGTAGAGCCCAGCATAGGGCCCCGATAAAAAAAACTTGGGTCACACTCCTACTTCAACCCCCTCAATCTTCCCTTCGAAGATGTCCAAAAAAGCCCTAACTTACAACATAAACACCATTATCAAAGGCTTTGCTGATGGATGTGGCTTCAGACCCGCCAAAAACAAATACACAAGGCATGTGCTTGTAGAAAACATAATATCCCTTGGCTTTCCTAAAAGAACCATGGGGAAAACAGGGGTTAACATCATCATCTTCAAGGAGGACGCCCTCAAAATTAACAGTCACGATGATGATCCCTTGGTGATCACTGTGAAACATGGCAACTGGGATATCAAACATGTATTGATAGGTCATGGTAGCTTCGATGATATCCTGTTCTAGGACACCTTCCAGAGACTACAACTTGACCGAAACAAAATAAAGATATTTAATGGTTCATTAATGGGGTTGTCATGCGAACATGTACAAATAATGGACTATATAGCACTGGAAACTACATGTGGCGAGGGAGTAAACACCAATGTGATTGATGTTGGCTACCTTATTTGGATGCCCTATTACCATATAATATCATCCTTGGGCGGCCGACCATTAATGCCTTGGGAGAAGTCGTTTCCACCTTATATTTGGCCTTCAATATCCATTTCCTGGCAGGCGATTCAGTACAATCCAAGGAGACCTGGAGGGGCCTCGAGAGTGCTACCAAAGTATCCTGGAGATAGCAAGGGAATAGTTCTCCCTTGTTGATTCCCCTCATTCTAAAGTTTCAAATACTGATCTCAAATGTTGGGACCCCAGCCTAGGCGCAGAAGCAGAAGGGCTCATGCCTACATATAATTTGAAGGAGGTCTAAATAGTTCCTCGCGCCCATCAAGTTACAGAGATTGGCACTTTGATGTATGCAGGTGAGGAATTGGAACCAGTCGACCAACTCATTAAGAATGCTAACTTATTCGCTTGGGCTCCCTTCTACATGTAAGAGATAGACACCAAATTTGTAACCCATCACCTCGCCATCCATTCTTCTTCCAGACTACTGGCGTAAAGAAGAAAAAATTAGGCAAGGAGAAAAAGGCTGCCATTAATGAAGAGGTAGAGAAACAATGTAATGCTAGATTAATCATGGAAGACGCTCTCAATAAACAGAGTCACTTCAAACAGAAAGACGCTTCCAGTGACAAATCTCTCATAATCAAGGGGCACGGCATGAGCATTGTCCAACACATATGGGGAAGACAAGTCGAGATTCAAAGAATCTCTCAAAGAAATTTTGAATAACCAGGGGAAAATCTACATCTGAATCACTCAAAGGGAAATGTTATGTTGATCATGGGCTTGAACAAAATCCACTATGAAGACTTCCGGTACCACCAAATTGCTTGTCTGCGCCAGTAGTATCAGATGGTGTTAGTATCATGTCTTCAGATTCTTTCATGACAATTCTTAGATAATCCTGAGACTTGACCAAAGATCTTGGGTATCACCAAATTGTTTGTGCTAGTAATATCAGATGGTGTCACTATCATATCTTCAGTTTCTTCCACGACAGTTCTTAGAAAAGATACCTAGGAAGTTCAAGACTATCAGAAATGTGATCAGAATCTCAAACTTCAAAGTACACCAGATTAACTCTAGGGGAAAACAGGCTCTCGCATGTGAAAAGTCGTGCGAATAATTTCTGGAATTTCTACAACACTTACTACCACAAGGAAGTGACAATTCTCCACTCCCTATGAACGCACACATAGTCAGAAAATACTACGCATGAAAAGAGACCTGTAAGGTTGACATACCTAGGCAAAATAAGGGCATCCCGGCGAGCCAAAAGGTTCAGGAAAATTTAAGGATATATCTAAAAGATTGTACACCCGGCAAGTAGAAAATCTGAAAAGGCGGCTTGGGCAAGAAAGGGTATCCCGTTGGACTGAAAATCTGAAAAGACGGTCCAAGCAAAAGTTAGGGATTAAAAATGTATGACTATGTCCCGTTATCTCATCAGTTTATCTATCAATACAAGAGTTGTCACTCTGACAGAGTTCAAACTGTCTACAAATCCTCACAAGGATAATTTGTGGATGTCCCCACAGAGTTACTTCAATCAAATTAACCCCACAGTGTTGGATCCATGCAATCTCCAACCAGAGTTTCAATCTCCGGAGAATTCTCTCCCCAGCTGATTTGGTCTTAAAAGAAGAAGTCTTATGGAGTTCCTTCCCAAAATAATACATCTCGCCCCGCAGGTCTTCAAAAGATTCTCTTCAACGGGGTTTGTTTCCCCCAACAGATTGCAAATTCCTCAGCTCGAGTTTGCCTCTCAGACCATTACAAATCAATAGACAAAACCTCTTAACCCCCGATAGAGCCATTTCAATCCCCAAAGGAGTCGTTACTATCCCCTAAGTTGCTATGAAGCTTGGATCCGACTAGATAGCAGTTGATTCCTTTCTCTTCAAAGAAAGTTACTATGAAGCCTGGACCCGACCAGATACTAGTTCAACTTCATATCTCTAAAAATGAATTACTATGAAACCTGGACCCGACCAGATAACAGTTTGAGTTGTTGAAACCTGGACCCGACCAGATAACAGTTAACCTCAAGTTTTAGTTGTTGAAGCTTGGACCTGACCAGATAACAGTTTAACTTCTTCAATCACTGCGAAGCCTGGAATCCAACCAGATAACAGTTGATTCAACTTACTATAAATCCTAGACCCGACCAGATAACAGTTTGAGTTACTGAAACCTGGACCCGACCAGATAATAGTTAATTTCAATTGTAAGTGTCTAAAGCTTGGACTCAACCAGATAATAGTTTAACTTCTCCAAATATTGTTGAAACCTGGACCCAACCAGATAACAGTTTGAGTTACTAAAGCCTAGACCCGAACAGATAATAGTTTAACTTCTCCAAATATTGCTGAAACCTGGACCCAGCCAGATAATAGTTTGAGTTACTAAAGCCTGGACTTGACCAAATAATAGTTTAACTTCTCCAAATATTGTTGAAACATGGACCCGACCAGATAACATTTTGAGTTACTAAAGCCTTGACTCGACCAAATAATAGTTTAACTTCTCCAAATATTGCTGAAACCTGGACCCGACCAGATAACATTTTGAGTTACTAAAGCCTGGACCCAACCAGATAATAGTTTAACTTCTCCAATTATTGTAAAACCTAGATCCGACCAGTAAACAGTTTAAGTTGTTAAAACCTGGACCCGACCAGATAACAGTTTGAGTTACTAAAGCCTGGACCCGACCAGATAATAGCTTAACTTCTTCAATTATTGTAAAACATGGATCCTACTAGTAAACAGTTTGAGTTGCTGAAACATGGACCCGACCAGATAACAGTTGATCTCAATTTCAAGTTACTAAAGCCTGGACCTGACCAGATAATAGTTTAACTTCTCCAAATATTGCTAAAACATGGACCCGACCAGATAACAATTTGAGTTGCTGAAACCTAGACCCGACCATATAACAGTTGATCTCAATTTCAAGTTACTAAAGCCTGGATCCAACTAGATAATAGTTTAACTTCTCCAATACATGCAAAACATGGACCTGACCAGATAACAATTAACCTCAAGGCTAAGTTGCTACGAAACCTGGACCCAGTCAGATATTAGTTTAACTTGTTCAAATCACTAACAAAACTCCTCTTCCATAGTAGAGTTTTCCACTATCCCTGAAAGTTGCCACAAAGCCTGGAATCCGACCAGATAACATTTAACTTCATTATCCCCCAGCAGATTATTGCAAAGCCTGGACCCAACTAGATAACACTTAATTTTCAAGAGATAATTCCCCACTAGAGCAGCGGATGACTAAAAATACTAAGCTCTTTTCCCCAAGCAGAAGCCAATATTCCCTAATGGAGTTCTTCTCAACAAAGCCAGAATGCCCAGCAAAAACACTCTAAACAAGGTTTGAAGATGCATACACTCTTTATCCTCAACAACGATCCAAGATTTAATTTCCCAAAACTCCCCAGCATTTGTCAAGGATTTATTTTCCCAGACAAAGATGCACTTCAATAATATTTCACATTCATACATCATATTACATACATAACAAATGCATACATCATAATCTCATTTATTTTGAGAATATCATCAAGCCATGCACACATTTGTATATAGTTAATAATAGGTGAATCAACAAAACAAAAGTCCTCTTCTAGATAGATTCACCGCTTCCAGTTAATAATAGGCGAATCAAAGTCCTCTTCTGGATAGATTCACTTCTTCCAATTAATGATAGGCGAATCTAAGACCTCTTCTGGATAGATTTACCTCTTCTAGTTAAAGACAGGCGAACAAAAGACCTCTTCTATTATCAGTAGACAAATACCACCAACATTTCTCAAATAGGTTAGAGATTAATTCCTGAAACAAGCCAGGTCAACTGTCTCTACGATCAACAAAAGGCGGGTTTTGGATTAATACATGAAACAAGACAAGATAACTATATGTGAACAAACTAATTGTAGATTAATACCTAAAACAAGACATGACAACTATCTACATGAGAAGATTGAAGATTAACTCCCGAAACAGGATGGGGAAACCATCTTTATTTCTCTTTGGTTAGATAAAGATCAATTCCCGAAACAGGACGGGGCGACTATCTCTATCACCAATGATATGAACTCGTGAAACAGGACAGGTTTACCAACAAGTTGATTGTAGATCAATTCCCAAAACAAGACGGGCCGACTATCTACATGACAAACACTTCCTTCAAGATATTTGTTTATTTCAATTTAAACCGGCCATTGATTTATCGTGATTTTGTTCCAATATACACTTTCCCCGGTTCAGTTAAATCATTCTGAAGATGTATACTGATTCGTTATCCAGTGAAAGATTACTCAATATATTTGTTGTTTCAGTATAAATCGACAAAAGATTTATTCGGATACTTCTCCCAGTTACAGTCAAGCTTAGACTTAGTCTAAATCTCTATCAACCATCATCTCTCCAAATGGCATCTATAAGCCCGTTCCCAAATCAATACATCATCGAGTGCAAATTTTTGGGTACTTTAGTGTTCAATCATCTTTCACCTTCAAGTCACGAAAGGCGGATCTGCCATTCTCACTCTTCAGGTTCAAGAAGATTGAACAGGGACAGCTGTTGTACCCCAAAAGTTTCCCTCTTAATTTCTTAAATATTCTCTCACAAGATCTTCATTGATTCAAGACTGCACCAAGATTGATCAGCTCAAGATACTTCCCTAAACACGGATGACTCAAAATTAGGGTTTGAGTTTGTATAAGGACAATTGGACCTTTAATGCTTCATATGTTTTTCATAAATCATTTTAGACTCCCAAGTTTGCTCATGTCAAGTTTCAGGCCTTGGATCACATTTTTGCTCAGTCAATTGATCAGTTGACCTAAAATCAATTGTATTGGGGAAAAAGTCAACTTTGGTCAATTTATAGCCAAAACTCATAATTTTTTATCCATATCAACATACTAAACTCATATGAACCATTTGGTCAAGTTTGGATCACAATTGTTTAAGAAATTTGATCAAATTACAAAAAGGGCAAAATGGTCAAAATTGGGGTTGTGATTGAGAAGGCTTGATTTTTGGCTTTTTACCAAATACATGACTTGTTGATTTAAGACATAATCAAGATTATAAATGTATCATTTTTACCTAATGGCATGGTTCAAAACATTTCTCAGGATCAATTGATTGATAGTTGAAATTTGGTCAACTGATGAAAAAGTCAATTGTACACTGAAAAGTCAAACTTTGACTTTTGGATCAAAATCAAGTTTCAAAAATCATATTTCATCAAGACATGGCAAATTATGAATATTTTTAATCAAGAAATCAAAAGTAAAGATTACTCTGAAAAAAGTCAAAGTTCTAAACACTAAGAAATTTTTCTAAGTGTTGAGAAAAATATGATAATTTCATAACTTTGTGCCAGATTTTCACCATGATGCAAGATGATTCAAGAAAAACTTCCAACATGGAAGTTGTAGATCTCAATGAGATCAGAAACATTGTAGGGTATAACTTCTTCTAGAAATTCTTGGATCTCAAGTTATAAATCCATGAAGACATGTCCATGAAAGTAAAACACTTAGTAAAATTCTGGGTATTTTAAGCCATAATTTTGACAAAACTTCTGGGCCAAGTTTCACATAGTTACAATGGGATTTTTCAAAAGTGATTAATAGAGGGATTTCAGAGTATGTTACAAGATTTCTAAAAAGTCAAATAACTCTTTCAGATCATGCTGAAGCAGGGAGAATCGAATATCAGAAGTTGGACATTCATTCTTAAATTATGAGTCATTTTCATGATGAACATCTGATCCAATTCCAAGCAATGCTGCATACTCCCACTTTTTAGGCCCTCTAACGTGTGTATCTATCCTTAATCAGAAGATTACACAAGCTTTTGAGCTATGAACCACTTGATTTAAGCTTTTTCCAATACACATTGCCATTTAAGGAAGAAAGTTCACACTTCAATTTTGGAAAAGTGACTTTAATCATAAAGTCCACTCTCCTTGAGCTTTGTGTTTGTTCTTTCTACATAATCATCCCCTACAAACTCAGAACACGCGTGTTTAAAGTTGCTAGCCACCCTACCCTGCCTTGAAACCATGTTTGTCTAAGCTTGCTTCAAAAACAAGTCAAAATCCAGAACATGTGATTTTATACTTCTGACTTCACCAAGCTTCCAAACCCTTTTCCTATAAATTAAACCTTCATTTGCAAGCTGAAGAGGATTTGGACGAGCCTTGAAACTCACTAAAACTTCCTAGAACCAGAAATTGCAACACAAGCACAAAAACTTGTCATTTCTGATTTTTGAATCCAATCTCCAAATCCCCTCGTGTGTTTCTTGGCCAAACCATCCAGAAACTTTTTGATACACATATAAAAGTTGTCCCAACCTTTGTTTTCAGAATGTAACATCATCTCCACCAACCTCTATTTTCAAAAACAAAGCACTACATATTGACTTCTCCAGAACATTCCAGCCACCCATAGCTTAAGCTAACCATTGCATTAGCTTCCTGGGAACTTGAGGAAGCTAACCAGATCATTACAGGAATTTGAATCAAGCTTTAATTCAAAACAAGATCTCCAGCTGCAAGGTAAGTTCTTCTGATTTTCATCTCATTATTTAGGCATTATTAGACTTGCATTTTCAAAGACAAAATGTAGATATCAATGCTCTAAAATTGTACATATTCATAGACTTCATTTATATGGCCTGAGTAGAGAGAACTTTGGATCAGAACTTCTTCAAAAAATTAGGGTTCAAATTAGAGCTATAAAAATTCATGTTTATTTCTTATTTATAGTTTTAATGCTTTATAGTTTTTGAACCATGATGAAATTTGCCATAACTTTCACGTTTACATTTTCCACTTTGGTTGAAAAACGTATGAGTTGCAGATGCTCTGGCTGGCACGAGTAACAAGATGAAGTTCATCATTAGAACTGATTTTGTAATATATATTTATGGTTTTGTTTATAATATCGGATGTATAGCCACCCCAGTGGTAGAGAGCGCGCGTGTAAGGCATTAGTGTTATGGTTCTTGGGTTCTAGCCCCAGGAGCACCTTTTGTTTTTATTTGTTAACATTTTACCCCATGTATTTGTTAACAGCACGTCTGGGCCAGAACTTCTAGGTTGTCTCATGTTTGATTCTAGCATCACCCTCCCCCCCCCCCCCCATCTACCTGTTAACAGCACGTCTGGGTCAGAACTTCTAGGTTGTATAATTTTTGCTTCCAGCATCACCTCCCATGTACTTATTAGCAACACGCCCGGGCCAGAACTTCTGGGATTTCTCATGTTGCTTCCAACAACACCCCCATCCATTTTTTCATCACATAGCCCAACATAACGTTGTTATTTTCTTTCTAATTCTGATCACAAAAATGCATTGGGCCTAAACCAAACAGAAATCAGTTTTACTTACAAACATGCTTTCCACTTTCTAAACCCCCCTCTGAACTTAAATTTATATTTATATTTTATTTTCTTTCTATTATTATTTTTAGTATTATTTTTTTTATTAATCAGAAACACCAAAAATATTATATTAAATATTTAAACGATTTAGTTTATTTTTATTTAACTTCATAAAATAAAAAAGACCAAAAATATTTTCCTATTTAATTTATTTTCTTTAACTTAATATTAAACTTAGATTTAGTTTATTTTCTTTGTTTAAATTAAAATTAACTTAGTTTAACTTTCTTACTTCTAACTATTTATCTTCTTTTAGAAAATTAGGTTAAAATATTTTTCTTAAACAAAATCAAAACAAATTCATTTTCTTTTCATTCATGTCTTGTACATTATATACATTTCAATTCTTGTACATTATTCAAGTTCAATATGGTTGTAATAGATAATTAGGTTTAATTTCTTGCAATTCTCATTTGTAAATTTGTACACCCCATCCCCAAATGATGTAATAGCGTAGGATATTTACTTTCCGCATTTTATCGCTTTCATATAAATGCTAGTAATTTAGGGTTTATATGGAAAGATAAAATCAATGCTTAGAAAACCCTAATCCAATATAAACCAAGCATAAAATACAAACACTTGCACACTTTGCACCTCTAGGGTCTACTCCACTTGTTGCCTTGAGAAAATGGTCATGATATGCATGTGTGACATCTTAGCAAAAACAATCGAAATACAAGATCATAGCCCCTCGATGACGCTTCGAATGTTGACTTCAAAATGATCTTATTCCCTTAAGAAAAATGCTAAGGTATCTCACAACATTACTATCTATGACTATATGATGACCCACGTCCGTCCCTTTACATCCAAAGATAAGGCTAATTACCAATCAATGGTGAGATAGAAATATCAAAGGAAGGAAGAAATGAACAAAAGACTTTTAAGTAGGTACAACTTTCTTAGTTGCTTGCTCACAATCCATCTCCAAAATAAAATATCTTTTCAAACACACCGAACACTTTCTAAACATGAAATATTTTCAAAAATTCCAACACTTTGTATGCGTTCTTATAGAGACGTGAATCATTACAAAGTTTGCCTAAACGAAGGCGCTTTTCAAAAATACTTTCAAAATACACCACAAACACATTTCAAATAAAGCAATTTCAAAAGTGATCTAGCAAGCAACTAAGAGCCCGTAGATAACTACGGATGAAAATGGTGCTAACACCTTTCCTTTTCATAACCTACCCCCCGAACTCAAGAAAATATCTCAAAGGTCTTTCCTGTTCTTTTCACCCTTTCCTTATTGGATAAAAGAAAAGTCAGTGGCGACTCTTGCTATCCACAATAATTGCGATAAAATGCAAAACAACCAAGTCATTTCTCCCACCATATTACAGAACCAGCGACTCTGATGGGGAATATCTTAAAAGTGGGTTTACCTTAGAGCTAGATCATATTTACTTGCTTTTATTGTTTGATTTGTTTGCTTTACATTTTATGGGTCCTTGTTTGGGTTTTTATTGATCCTCTACCCGGATCTGGGAACACCATTAGGAAAATAGCAAAGATTGTGGAGACTGTAAGGTGTAGACCGATATGGTTGAGACAATAGCTATGTTAGTGTGACATATTTTTGGGTACAAGTATCCCTTATGGAGAATTAAGGAGAATACGGGGCCACTAAGTGATGTCATGAAGCACTAACGAACCTTAGAACCTTTAATTGAACAACTTGGCCATTAGGAAGTCGTGAGATAGCCGGTTTTGGTGGAAAACTGAAAATTGGTTGATACTCGATACTACGCTCATTGAGATCGGGCTTTTGGGATATTTTTGTCACAAGAAAAGATTTATTATGCTAAAACAATTCCCAGTAAAGAAAGATCGGGAATATTGAGATTCCATAGAACCTGATTACTTTCTAGGACAGGTTGAACCAACTAAACTTCAAGAGGGTACTTACCTATGAAACCCATGCAAGCCTAAACCTAAGGCTTTTGTGTGATTTGTTTGTAATTATTATTCATGTCATCATAAACATCATAGCATCATAAAGCATTTCTCACTAACCATTTCAAGGATTTAAGAGTTTATTTTTGTTTTGTTTTGTAGGTCATGACTTCTACTCGTAGGAATACCATCCGAGTTAACTTCGTGAAAGTGCATCCTCAACTTTAAGAGTTAGAATCAAAAGTTCCTGGAGATTCTCCTTTCACCAAGAAATATGGTCGAATTCTCAACTTGGTTATCTCAAACTTCCAAGAAGAAATGATGTGTGTGTACTTGTCCAATTCTTTGATCCTATGCATCATTGCTTCACCTTTCTCGACTACCAATTGGTGCCTACATTAGAGGAATTATCTCAACTATTAGGAGTGCATGTGATTGATCAAATACCATTCACTGGTTTATAAGAGACTCTAAAACCTGATGTTATTGCCAAAGCTTTACATTTGAAGATATCTGACATTGTGGAAAATTGGGAGACAAAAAGTGGAGTTAAGGGTTTCTTACGAAAGTTTCTGTTGGAGAAGGCTCGTTTGTTCTGGGAAGATTTAGATTTTCAAGATTTTGAGGATATCTTGGCCCTTCTAATATATGGTTTGGTTCTGTTTCCAAATCCAGACCAACTCATAGATGTGGATGACATCATGGTTTTTCTCTCTCGTAATCCCATACCTAGTTTGCTTGGAGACATTTTACATTGTTTCCACACTCGCACCATGAAGAAAATGGGTACTCATTTGTGTTGCATTCCATTACTCTCTATATGGTTTATTTCACACCTACCTCGATCAACTTTGAAGAATGAGCAAGACTTAACATGGTCTCAAAGATTAATGTCACTCACACATTCTGATATTTATTGGTGTACTTGATCTATGGAGGACCTTACTATTATTGAGCATTGTGGGGAATCCCCTAACGTCCCTCTACTTGGAATTAGGGGAGGTATCACCTACAATCCTTGTTTAGCTTTGTGACAAATTGGGTATGCTAGGAGGGATGGCCCTCATGATGCACTTGTCTAAGGAGTTGCATTTGACTATGAGAGCGATGTCCAAGGTTGTCATCAGATATTCATACGAGTTTGGGGCATGGTTAACAAGGTTGATAGCAAGACGTTAGGGCATAAGAACTCCATTCCTTTATAGCCTTATCTCAAGTAGGTACAAACTTGCACCCAAAAACTCGTGATGCCTTATGAAGCCATCCTACCTATCATCATGGAGCCTGTTGCCAAAGGAGATGTTCCGTATATTGTCCTTTATCCTAACATGCCTAATTCTCTTGAAGATCTGCAAAGAGCTTGGATTCAGATAAAGGAAGAGTGGGACACCTTCGAAACCTAGTTCTATGCAAGTGAAAAGAAGGTTTTGGAGCTTACGAGACAACTTCATGAAGAGCGAAGCTTGAACGCCTACATTGCGCCGAAGAGGATTCGCTCAACCTTTTGGTCTTAGGAGTTTATTTTGTATTATTTCCTCCATTGTAAGCCCAAGAGGCATGTTTGTAATTAATTTGAACTTATTAATGCAATTGACGTTTGTTCCTTTTGTCTAAAAAAAATTTAATCTTCTATGTCTTTGAAAACATCGCATCTGCATATCATGCATGTCATCATAACAGGTTTTCCCCATACAAGTTTCTCATCTTCTTACTGTTTATTTCAGTAGAGATGGCTCTAGAACAGACTGTCGTAGATCTTCAGACCCAAAATGCTCAACTTCAAGAATTATTCCTGAACCTATCCAAGGGGAAAGAAGAAGTGAAAGCACTCCTCATTGAGAGCATGACCAACAGGAATCCTGAAGAAAACAGGGACGACCAGTTAGAACAATTACAACCTGAAATGGCAACAATGAAAGTCCAAATGATGGGACAAATGGTGGGTCAGATGGCTCTTATTCAAAACTTAGCTCGGGGACAAGAAGAGCTGAGAGCCCTCGCCAACAAGCTTCATTAATACAGATGAAACCATATGGAACAAACAGCTAGAATTGGGGATCAAGTCATTAATCAGCCTCCGATGAGACAAGAAGTTGGTCTGGTCAAGAGAACACCCTTCAAAATGGCTACTATACCAAGAGTCCAACAAGAACCTCACCAACCACGACAAGGTGGTTAGCATAATCAAGGAAGACAATTTGCCGAGATCAACATGCCCTTGGTTCAAGCATTGCATCATATGTTGGAAGCTAGGCTGGTTACATTGACGGAGCCTCCTCAAAAACCCATTACTGCTTCTCCCCATTACAATCATAAAGAAAGGTGTGCATACCACTCCAACAGTCCTGGACACGACACTAACCACTGTTGGGCGTTAAAAAACAAGATTCAAGACCTGATCGACAAAGGGGTGTTGGAATTCACACAAGATGGTCAACTTGAGTTTTTTTGTCATCCCTCAAAGGCACACCATCTGAACTGACCAGTTTAGGCTGAGAAATTTTTGTTTATTCGAATTTTCAGTTGTAATTTCTTTGTTTAAACACTTATCTTTATTTCAGACTTTGGTTATTCTCACTAATGCATTGCATATGTTTGTCTTGAGTTAATCCATTTGTTTTCACTATACTGAAATTATGCTTTTACCTATTTTTGTATGGTATTTAACTTTCGACTACAAGTCGTAAGCCTTTAGAGGAAGGATGACGAAAATAATACCATGATCTCTACAGTATTCTTTTGAATAGACCTTGCTGACGATGTACAAACGTTATTTCAAACCATAAAAACTAGAGTTATAAGGAAGATAATCCATAGTCAACCCCTTTGAGCCTAAGAAGTAGGAGTTTTCTTTTCGCACAAATTGAAACCTTTAATCATAACCCGGGGCAGGGTAGTTTCTTATTTAATCCGAACGCGCGTTCAATTACAAATTTTAATTTCCCAAATATCCTTCTGAATCAAAGGACGGTGTTGGTTCCCCATAAAATAGGCAGTCTTTATCGCTCAAAATAAAAGCCCATTAGGTCAAAACCTATGAAGGAGACTTAAGAAAAACTGAGGCATCCTGCTGACTGTAGTATCAAAACAAAACAAAAAACAGTCAAACAAAAAGTAGGGACAATAAATCAAAAAAGGAGGTTGTTACAAACCCTCAACAACAGAAAAATGTTGCAAAAACGACTGCCTTCTCAAATAAACTTCCAGTTTATGACCCATCACCTAAAACCCATTCCAAGACTCAATTGGAATCCAAGCGTGCAATTAACTGAGTATAGGGCTGTTGTACCCCAAAATTTTCCCTCTCACTTATCAATAATTTACTCACAAGATCTCTTATGACTCAAGACTGCACTAGGGTTGATCAGCTCAAGACATCTCCTTAAGCACTGATGACCAAAATTAGGGTTTGAGTTTGCACAATGATTTTTGAACTTCCAATGCCCCATATGACTTTCATGGATCATTATGGACCCCCAAGATTAAGCATGCCAAGTTTCAAGCCTTGAATCACATTTTTGCTCAGTCAATTGAGCAATTGACCTAAAAAATCAATTATATTGGGGAAAAAGTCAACCATGGCCAATTTATAGTCAAACTTCATAATTTTTTATCCATACCAACATTTTAAACTTATATGTATCACTTGATCAAGTTTGGACCACAACTCCTCAAGAAATTTAATCAAATCTCCAAAAGGGCAAAATGGTCAAAATTAGGGTTTTGATTGGGAAAGGGCAATTTCTGATTTTTGACCTAGAAAATGGTCAATTGGTTTAAGGCATAATCTTAAGAGTCCAATTTTATAATTTTGACCTAATGGCATGGTTCAAAATATTGCAAGTCCATTGGATTGACATATGAATTTTCCAATCAACTGATTAAAATTCAACTGTATACTGAAAAGTCAAACTTTGACTTTGTGGTCAAATTCAAGTGCCAAAGATCATAATTCATCAAAAAATGTCAAAATATGAAACTTATTCATTAAGAAAACAAAAAGTCAAGATTTCATTTTGAAAAGTCAAAATTTCTAAACTTAAAAAGTTTTCTAAGTGTTGGAAATTTCATGTTTTTTCATAACTTTAAACAAACTTTTCACCATGATGCAAGATGATTCAAGAGAAACTTCCAACATGAAAGTTGTAGATCTCCATGAAATATACAAATTTAATTTACACAACTCCTTCCAAAAATTCTTGGATATCAAGTTATAATTTTATGAACATGTGGTCATGAAACTAAACACTTAGTGAAATTTTGCCCTAATTTGGTCAGGATTTTGACCCAACTTCATGGCACTTTTTCATATAGTTCCAAGAGGATTATTCAAAATAAATTCAAATATGGATTGTAGAGAACATTGCAAGCTTTCCAAAATGTTATAGAACTCCTTGAGATCATTCTTGAGTAGGGAGAATCGAAGAGATGAAGTTAGGGTTTTGTCACTTGAATTACAAGTCATTTTTTATGAACACTTGAACCAAATCCATGATAGGCTACATAATCTTTGATTTGCAGGCCTCAAACTTGTTTGTCACTCCATAATTAAATGTTTACACAACATATGGAGCTATTGTCCAAGCATTTGAACCATTATCCAAGTTGCATTTCCATTTTTGGAAGAAAGGCACCATTGTTATTCTTGAAAAGTGGCTTTAATCACAAAGTTCACTCTCCTTGAGCATTGAACTTGTTCTTTCTGCACACACAAACCCTATAAACAAAAAAGCAAGCATGTCCAAAGTACTAACCACTATATGCAGCCCTGTACTTTGCCTTGAAACAAGATGTTTCAACTTTGCTTCAAAAACAAGAAAGATGCTACAACATTTGATTTTCAAATTCTGACTTGTTATAAGACATAAGACCTCTTGCCTATAAATACATACACTATTTGCAAGATAACACACGAAGAGAAAAGCCCTGAAAACTTCTAAAACTCAGAACTGCATCACAAACCACCATTATTGCATATTCTGACCAAGAACTTCAAACTTCCATTTCACTCGTGCGTTTCTTGGCCTTTTGCCTCCAAAAGCTTCCAAACATCATACATAAGCCATCCATATCCCTGTTACACGACTGTAACACCACCTTACTCTATTTCCAAGTTCAAAAACAGAGCATCACAGTTGGACTTCTCCAGACCATTCCAGCCACCCTCAGCTCAAGCCAGCCATTGCATTAGCTTCCTAGAGGTTCAAGGAAGCTAACCTGATCATCAGCACTGCCTGAAACAAGCTCAAATCCATTTCACGATTTCCAGTTTTGAGGTATTTTTCTTGAACTTCTATCTTCATATTTACGCATTGTTAGGCTTTCATTTGTGAAGATAAAATGTAGACATCATTGCCCTGAAACTATACATGTCCATAGATTTCATTTATTTTGATTAAGCTAGGAGAATTTTAAGTTTGAACTTTCTGAAATAGTTAGCTCAGAATTTGGTACTTTTAGAAATTCTCATTCATCTTTGATTTATAGCTTATGATATTTATATGGTTGAGTTCATGTGACAAAATGGAGCAATTTTCATGTTTACATTTTTGCAAATGGTTGAGAAATGAGCAAGTTACAGATCCTTTGGCTGGAGGTTAAACATAAAGTGTAATCAGGGCGCGTTTTGTGTTATGTATTTATCCTTTCACACAAGTTAACGGATGTATCACCACCCCAATGGTTAAAGCGCGCATCTGTCATCCTTAGGTCCTGGGTTCAAGCCCCAGCATGACCTTTTGCATTTTTTCACTTATTTTTTGACATATTTGTGCCTTTTTTTGCAGCGCCTGGGCCCTTATGCTCGGCCTTCCATTTTTGCTGACTCCTAACCCCAGTTTCACTTTTGCACCCCCTAGCTAATTACTTTCTTTATTTCAATTTCTTTTTTATTTTATTTTCATTTCATATTTTCTTTTATTATTTTCACTATTATTATTATTATTATTTATTTTTTTATTAATAAAAATCCAAAAATATTTTAATTTATTATTTACACTTATATATTTTATTTTATTTTTCTTATAAAAAACTAAAGGACTAAAAATACTTTCTTAAATAAATTAATTTCCTTTTTGTTAATAAATATTTAGACATAGGTTTAATTATCTATTTTCTTAGTTAAGATTAATTTAGAACTTAGGATTATTTTGATTAATTGATTTTCATATTTTTTTTATTTAACTTAAAATCTTTTCATAAAAACCCTAAAAAACATTTTTAACTTAATCTCCCTCCTAATTAATTTAGGTTTTAGATTTTGTTTATTTTTCATTAATCATCTTACTTAATTAGGTCAAAATCCTTTCATAAAAAAAAATAAACAAAAATCATATTTCTTTACATTCATATTCTTGCATTTTTTATCTTTATTTTTGTACATTTGTTCAATTTCAATATGGTTATAATAGACTAATTAGGTTTAAATTCTTGCAATCCCCATTTACAAATTGTACACCCCCTCCCCACAAATGTTGTAATAGTGTAGTAACTTTAAATTTCGCAAGTTATCGCTTTTATATAACATGCTAGTAATTAGGGTTTGTTTGGAAAGACTAAAACCAATACTTAGAAAACCATAATTCAAGAGAAAAACAAGCATGAAAATGATTCACTTGCACACAAGGACCCCTAGGGTTATTCCACTTGGTTGCCTTATACAAAATGGCCATATTACGCATGTAAGGTATCTTAGCAAAAACAAGCAAATACAAGATGGTAGTCCCTCGATGACGCTATCTAAGTTGCCTTACAAATGATCTTAGTCCCTCCAAAAGAATGCTAAGATACCTTGCAACATTTCTAATCATGGTTATACGATGACCCACGCCCGTCCCATTTACATCCAAAGATAGGGTTGCTTACCAAATCAATGGTAAGACAACAATGTCAAAGGAAAAGAAAATGAACAAGAAAGACATTTAAGTGGGTAGATTGCTCCTAATTACTTGCTCCATTTCCAAACAAACATCCTTGCTATTTTTAAAACAAACACTTACACTTTCAAACATCTTACAAACTTGAAAACATTTTCAAAAGATTAACATCTTTGTATACATTCTTACAAACAAGCATCATTACAAAGATTGCCTAAACAATGGCCTCTTTAAAAAATACTTTTAAAAACCACACAAAGCACAATTTCAAACAAAAGCAAGTGATCTAGCAAGTAACTAAGAGCCCATGGATAACCATGGATGAAAATGATGCTGATACCTTCCCTTTTCATAATCTACCCCCCAAACTCAAGAAATAATCTCAAAGGTCTTTCCTGTGCTTTTTCACCTTTCCTTTTGGATAAAAGAAAAGTCGGTGGCGACTCTTGCTAGCCGCAACATTTGTGATCAAATTTAAAACACCCAAGTCAGTTCTCCCACCGTATCACAGAACTGGCGACTCTGCTAGGGAAAATTCTAAAAGTGGGGTTACCTTAGGGCTAGATCATATTTATTTTCTTTCATTGTCTGACTTGTATGCTTTACATTATGGTTATTTGTTTGGGTTTGAATCCTCTACCCGGATCTGGGATACATTATAGGTAAGTAGCAATACGTTATGGAAACTGTGTGGGGTATACCGACATGGTCTAAGCAATAGCTACGTTAGTGTGACATATTTGTGGGTATCGGTAGCCTTTGAGTTAATCAAAGAGAATACGGGGCCGCTGAGTGATGTCATAAAGCACTAATGAACTTTTAAAACCTTTACTTAACCAACTTGGACTTTAGGATGTACTGAGATGACCGGCTTTGGTGCAGTCCGAAGTTGGTAGATACTCGATACTACACTCATTTAGGGTTTGGTTTCTTGGGATATTTCGGTCGCCATTAAAGAGGATCATGCTGAAACAATGACCAAGGAAACAATCCAGTGATATTGAGCTCCTTAGAACCCGGTTACTATTACTAGGACAGGTTGAGCCAACTAAACTTCAAGAGGGTACTTACCTATGAGACTCCATGCAAGCCTAAACCTAGGAACTTGTTTGTTTTGTTTGTATATACATACTTATACATAACATCATGAACATCATAACATCATACACATTCACTAACCATTTCATGGATTTTGGGATTCATCTTTGTTCTTGTTTTGTAGGATATGGATTCTCTTCGCAGGAAAACTATTCAAGTCAACCTTGTAAAGATCCATCCATAACTTAAGGAGCTAGCTTCAAGGATTCCTGAAAACTCTCCATTCACCGAGAGACATGGTCGCCTACTCAACTTGGTCACCTCCAACACAGATGAGGACATGATAAAGGTGCTCTTTTAGTTCTTTGATCCTTTGCACCATTGCTTCACATTTCCCGACTATCAACTTGTGCTTACTTTGGAATAACTATCCCGACTCTAGAGAATTCCCATTCTCAATCAACTACCTTTTAACGGTACAGAGAGACCCAAAGCCAAAAGATATTGCTCAAGCTCTACACTTTCACTTGTATGATGTCACAACTCATTGGGAAACAAGGAGTGGTGTCAAAGGTTTCCTAGCAAAGTTCTTGTTTGAGAAAGCCCAAAACTGTTGGAATTCCTTGGATTTGCAAGCCTTTGAGGAAATTGTGGCTCTCCTCATATACAGGATGGTTTTATTTCCAAATCCTGACAAACTCATAGATGTGAACACCGTTAAAATCTTCATATCCCGCAATCCGGTGCCTACATTGCTAGGGGATATCCTACACTCTTTTCAGACTCGCACAATGAGGAAAAGAGGTGTCCTCATGTGTTGCACTCCTCTCTTGGAAAGATGGTTTATTTCGCATCTTCCCAAATTTTTACTAAAGAATAAGGATCAAGGTGGTCACAAAGGTTGATGACGCTCAAACATTCAGACATCCATTGGTGCTTCCGATCCATAGAGAATGTTAGTATTGTCGACCATTATGGAGAGTTTCCTAATGCACCTTTACTTGGCATTAAGGGAGGTATCACCTACAACCCCTGCTTAGCTTTAAGACAGTTTGGTTATGCCCGAAGGGATGGCCCTATGAGATGCTGATTCAAGGGTTGGTATTTGACTATGACAACGACGATCAAGGCCTTCGCCAGAGATTTACCCGAGCTTGGAGGATGTTAAACAAGGTAGATAGCAAGACTTTGGGGCATAAAAATTCCATCCCTCTTGAACCTTACCTCAAATGGGTACAAACTCGTGCTCAGAATCTTATGATGCCTTACCCCTCCATTCTCCCGGTAATCATTGAGCCTATCATGGAAGGAGATGTTCTATACACTATCCTACATCCTGACATTCCCACCTCTCTTGAAGACCTACAAAGAGATTGGATACAACTCAAGGGGGAGCGAGATACTTTCGAAGCCCAATTCTATGCAAGAGAGAAGAAGTTTTTGGAACTCACTAGGCTACTTCATGAGGAGCAGACTCTGAATGCCTACATTGCACCAAAGAGGATGCGAACTACCTTTTTATCTTAGAGTTTCTTGTATTTTTTTTGCCCAAGAAGGAATTGATGTACTCGAGATTTAATCTATTAATATAACGTGTGTTTCCTTTTTGTCTAAAACAAATTTGAATCTTAAGATCCTTGAAATCATTGCATACACATTTATCATTCATCATAACATAAACAAGTTTCTCGCAACAAGTCTCCTCATCTCTCTACTATTTATTTCAGTAAGATGGATCTCGAGCAAACGGTTAAAGACCTCCAAGCTCAGAATGCACAATTTCAACAGTTGTTATTAACTCTGTCCAAAAGACAAGAACAGTTGAAGACCTTGCTGGTGGAAGAGAAGAAAAAGAAGACGGAGAAGATAACTGGAATTCTGAACATGGGAAGAAGATTCCAAGGGCAGACAAGAAGGGCCTTAGACTTTGCAACGACATCCAGTGAGAAAGACAATCAATATGGGAAGGGTAAGGAAACAGTTGTGCAGTCTGATTCAGAAGAGGAAGAGGAAGAAGAAGACTATTCTGAAGAACAATACCCTCCATCTGATGACAAGTATAAGCATTTAGAAGAACGGTTGAGCGCAATGGAAATCCAAAAAGTTCCTGGCTTGGACTTTGAGGAATTGGGTTTAGTGTCGGGGATTTTCATTCCTCCAAAATTCAAAGCACCTGTGTTCACCAAATATGATGGAGTTTCATGCCCTAAAATGCATCTTCGGTCCTATGTAAGGAAGATTCAGCCCCATACCACTGGCAAGGACTTATGGGTACACTTCTTCCAAGACAGTCTGTCTGGAACTCAACTCGATTGGTTTTATTAGTTAGAAATAGCCAATGTCCATAACTGGGAAGATCTTGCTGCAGCCTTTTACAAACAATACCAATACAACGCTGATCTTGCGCCTACCCATACTCAACTCCAGAGTATGGCCATGGTTTCAAGTGAAGGCTTCAAGGACTATGCGCAAAAATGGAGAGACTTGGCTGGAAGAGTTCAACCTCCCCTATCTGAAAGAGAATTAGTAGACATGTTTTTGGGCACCTTGTCTGGTCCCTTCTTCAATCACTTAATTGGGAGTTCATCGGCGGGTTTTACTGAACTGATATTAACCGGAGAGAGGGTAGAAGTCGGGATAAAGAATGGAAATATTCAGAAAGATACATCCTCTTCCGTTGTAAGGAAGCCATTCATCGGAAATAAAGAAGTGGCTGTTGTGTATCCTCAAAGAAATTAAGATTGGGCTGAATTTCGTCCAATGGTGGGGGATGTTATGATTCATAAACCTGCGCCTGATCAGCAAAGAAATAATCAGCCAAAAATGGAAAGACCAGTCAGATAATTCACTAGAATTAACATGACCCTATCTCAAGTATTGCCACATCTGTTAAGATCCAACCTAGTGACTTTGAAAGAAGCTCCAAAGAACCCTAACACAATATCTCCTCACTGTCATCCTAATGCTCGTTGCGCATACAATTCTGAGAGTCCCGGCCATGACACTAATAAATGTTGGGCTCTAAAGAACAAAGTATAAGACCTCCTCTAAGCCAAAGAGATTGAATTCGATGTGCCAGAAAAGCCCAATGTCATTTCTGCCCTTATGCCCAAACATGGCCATAATGCCCTTGCTATTGAGGAAGATATGTTTGTTACTTCAGTTGATGAACTTATGACCCCACTTCTGACTATCAAAAAGAACTTATTGAATGCCAGTGTATTCCCAGGCTGTGATGAAAGCTGCCATTTCTGTTTATCCTCACCAACCAGTTGTCCTCTGTTCAAAGCAGGCGTTCAGTGCCTAATAGATAACAAGGAAATTTTGTTTGAAAAGACTTTTATTCCACCTGTTCCTCTTAATGATGTGTCTATCATTACCATTTCCGCCAATTCTTCCCAGGTCTCCACCAAAAGACCCGTTAGAATTACATCAGTTCTAAAAGTAGCTCCTTTGATATTTACAATGCCTGGACCAGTCACGTATTTGTCAGACAAAACCGTACCATGAAATTATGGAGGGGATGTCTACTACCACAGTATCAAGCAAGATTGGCCAGCTGTCAAAGATTCAAGTTCTGAGAAAGATAACTCTGATATCAGTAATGTTGCGGGGACTAGAAAGATTACCCGAAGTGGAAGGATATTCTCTCCAGAAACTACTCCCCCAAAAGCATTTTCTGGACCTGTAATCATTCTTATTGTTGTTGCTCCTCCGAAGGCTATTCCCAGTCCCACAATCATCTCCACCAATGTTCCAACTGACAAAGTTGCTAAAATCCCTGCTATCACTCCTACTGACATTCCTGATGCCGAGTCAACCGAGACTCGAGGTAAAAGTATTCTGATTGACACTGTCCAGACGAAGGCGCAATCATTGGCTATCCCTGAGACCTCCCGGAAAGAGATGGAGGAAATTCTAAAGATCATAAAAAGAAGCGACTATGATGTAGTTGAACAACTGGGGCAAACTCCATCCAAAATTTCCATGATGGCTTTACTACTATGTTCTGATGCGCATGCAAAGGCCTTGGTAAAATTCTTGAAGACTGCTTATGTACATGTTGGCTCCTAAATTCGACACCCTTGTTTTTATTAATATCAGCCATTAAAGCTAAAGGATGGTTTCAACCAGCTGGTTCTGTCGAAGTGTTCGTCAGAGGATGGCAATGTACTTAGAGAATTTCTTCCAAGGGAGAATTTGGTTTCCTTCGACGTCGAAGGTGTTTCTCGTCGAAGATGCTTCTCGACGAAGGTGTTCGATTGTTCAGAGTGGAACGGTTTGAAATTCAAACGTTTGGAGGGAAAACGGTTCCCAGTGGTTACCAAGTGCAACGTGCAAAGATCTGGAGCGTCGAACGCTGAGAACGTGCCAAGTGGAGTCATCTCGAAGCAGTGTAACTTCCCGACGGTTACTTGGGATGTTTAGTATAAATATTAGTAGTTCACACAGTTTTTCGCGTGTGTTCACAATTATATACAAGTCACTCATATAGATTCGAGTACCCAGCGTGTGAGAAAGAATTGTTGAGAATGTATGTGTGAAACACCACTTTTATTAATCAAAGTCATTTATTTTCCAGAAACTTTACTTGCTTTCTCCTTTACTTTTCCAGTCGAAGGCCTTTATTTCAAGCCTTCCTTTATTTTATCAAGTTCTCTTCTTCATGCAATTTACCTAAAGCTTCTTTATTTCCTTGTCATTTAACCATTATCAAACTTAATCAAAACCCCAAAATCAACCATGTCTTAGGATCAATCTGATCGATCCTGCGAGTAACCAAATAAGTAACCTTTTGGAAGATCAGCGGTTGTTTACCAATCCCCACGGTAAACAAATTGGCACACCTGGTGGGACTGTGTGTTGATTTTGAAGTTTAACCTTTTTACACAAAATATCATCTTTTTCGAGAAGTATTGCATGCTATTGAGAAGTGGTAGAATATACACTAACAATACCAATACTGCCAGAAGAAGAGAAGAGATGGCGAATCCGCCAAACAATAACGAAATCCCACAAACGAATGTGGGAACAACGGTTATTCCAACCGTAAGTGAAGTGATAACCGCTGGTTCAATGCCAGCAGTAACGGTCATAACAACGGGGCCATTACCTCCGTTCACAGGCCCCAGAGTGCCTTTGGGAACTCCCCCACCAAGGGGAAATCTAGGCACAAGGCCTTATGTTCCCCCAGGATTTATGACAGGCGGTCAAAATCGAGAACCACTCTATGGCATGCCAACTTCTGACTTGGCTAGCCTGACGAACGCTGCGTCCACTTTTTCAGACCCTTTAGTGAGTGCCTCTTCACCACTCCAAGGTTCTGGAGTAGGTATGGCGAACAGAAATAGGACCCAACTCTTAGGAGGAACGTCCCAAGTAGCACATGGCCTTACAAATGCCTCGACAGCAATCTTGAGGCAACAAATGGACGAAAGCAACCATGATATGGTTCAAATGTTGGCACAAACTTTAAGTACAGTGCTGAACCCTCTAATACAAAACACCACCCAATCGAATCAGCAGATGACAGCGCAAATGACGCGTTTGGCTGATTTCTTTGGAGTACCCCAACCTATTCGACAGCCCCAAAGGGCGCAAATAAGGGGAAACCAAGGTATACTCTTAGAGGAAGAAACCACTATCAACCAAGGCCAGCAGCCTGTCAAAGAAAACCTTAGGGCACGATTGGAACAGCCTGTCGAAGAACCTAGGGTTATAACCCCAGAGGTAAGGTTAGTTAACAGAAACCAAAATGCTGACGAAGTAGTCCAGCATGTCCAATACCAGAATATGGGCTTGGAAAATAATCTGGCAGCCATGATCGAAAGAATCATGACGCAGAATGGGATGAACATGGGCTTTCGTAGGCCCAACTTCACATCCCCACTGTCAGAATACGTGTTACAAACAGACTTACCTCCTAGATGTAAAGTCCCTAAGTTCACTAAATTCTCCGGGGACACGACAGAATCTACTGTCGAACATGTGGCGAGATACTTGATCGAAGCAGGAGATATTTCAAACAACGAAAACCTGAGGATTAAGTACTTCCCAAGTTCTTTAACAAAGAACGCTTTTACTTGGTTTACAACTCTCCCCCCCAATTCGATCCATCATTGGACCCAGTTGGAGAGATTGTTCCATGAGCAATTCTACATGGGACAAACCAAGATAAGCCTGAAAGAATTGGCCAGTGTGAAGAGACGTTTCACTGAACCTATAGACGAATATCTAAATAGGTTTAGGTTGCTCAAAGCAAGATGTTTTACACAAGTGCCGGAACATGAGTTAGTCGAAATAGCCGCAGGCGGCTTAGACTATTCCATTAGGAAGAAGTTAGACACTCAATACCTGAGAGACATGGCCCAATTGGCCGATAGAGTTCGACAGGTAGAACGCCTCAAAGCTGAGAAAGCCAAGGCAACGAAAACTCATAAAAGAGAGAGGATAGCGTATGTTGAGATGGATGACGAAGATCCAGAAACCTTCGACGAAACTATAACCGTCGAAGAAGGCGAGGTCGATTTAGCAGAACTAAAACAAGGGCCACCATACTCTTGCAAACTGTTAGTCCCCTCAAGTGGGAAAAATCCCACTGGTCCAGAAAGGACCAACGATAGGTTCCCCAAAAAGACTTATAGTTTTGATATTACAAAATGTGATGAAATCTTTGACTTGCTTGTAAAAGATGGCCAAATGATAGTACCCCCAGGGGTAAAAGTGCCTCCTCTTGATCAAAGAAAGAAGAGAGGCTTTTGTAAATATCATAATTTTCTGGGCCATAAAACGTCTCAATGTTTTCTTTTCCGAAATCTTGTGCAAGACGCTATCGAAGAAGGGAGGTTGAAGTTTGCTGACAAGACCCCCATGACTGTGGACTCTAACCCGTTGCAGGCTGAAGCCCATTATGCTGAACCTTCAGAGGTGAACGTGATCGAGGCATCCAGAAGCCAGTCGAAGAGGCCAGGAATCACAATGGTCGAAGTCTCAAAGGACCATGTCAACATGCCAATCTTTGGCAGTTTTTCTGGGAATCTATCCAGAAAGACAATTGAAGCGGTTCAAAAGGCGGTCGAAAGCCCAAAGCTGGAGACAGTTGGAGCCCAAAAATCTGGAAAAAAACCCAGTTCTCACTTGGCTGCAATTCAAGGCCAGACAGAGGACTTGGAGATTCAAATGAAGCAGTTGACTCTTGCCACCAAAGATACCATGAATGTCAACATGGTCGAAGTCTCTGAACCAAAAGCATCAGAGGAGGCCATGAGGCAAGAACAAGCTAACAAAACTGC
Source organism: Vicia faba (assembly GCA_948472305.1). NCBI lineage: Eukaryota > Viridiplantae > Streptophyta > Magnoliopsida > Fabales > Fabaceae > Vicia > Vicia faba. Next base: position 1,287,414,474 of record OX451737.1, read on the forward strand.
TTTCCCTCGGGAAAATGAAAATCTGGCAGATTTCCTGCAAAGATGCCAGAAAAAGAAGTCAGAAGTGATGCTGTGTCCTAGATGCAGTTCGATCTTCGACAAAAAAGCTGCTGAACATATTCAAGGTGTAAGAGCAGCAAATAGAAAAAGGGAAAGTGTTGAAATTCGACATGACCCCAGAAGAGCCTCCCAAAGGGGTTCAAACCAAGAAAAGAGGCCACTCACTTTCAGGCCTCCAACTAATGTGCCAGTAGATACATGGTACAAAACATCTGGTTGAAAGAGGCCAAGCGAGGAAAGATGGCACTCCTTCGAAGTTCCAAGAGGTTCGTCTTTAACACATAAGAAAGAGCCTCAGGTTGCTACCCCTAAAGTAACACAGGTGTCAAGAAACTACAAAGGGAAAAATCCCATGTCTCGATCTCAATGGAGGAGATACCAGAGGCGACGAAAAGCTGAGAGGGAAGCTGCTAATGAACCAAAGGCAGAAACCAGTTCAAATGTTCCTCAGAGAAAGCAGCGGAAGCCTCTAGAAAGAGAACCAGTAACCAATAGGCTAGTTTGGCCTAACCAGGGTGAAGTTGATGACGAAGATGGTTCTGAGTCTGATGACACTTTGGACATCATGGTGAACATAGTCTCAGTTCTGCCCAGGGAGTTCAACCGCCAGGTGGAGGTCGAAACAAGCGATTGGGAAGTGGAGCAAGAAATGGCCAAACATAGGCCAGTGTGCTATTTCGTCATGGATAATGGCGCTACTGAAGAGCAGAATGGGTTCTTCGAACCACCTACAGAGGCGATGAAAAATCACCTCAAGCCTTTATTTATAAGGGCTAAACTCGAAGAAACCACAGTAAATAAAATCTTGGTGGATTGTGGGGCAACCATCAACATTATTCCTCACTTTATGCTAAGAAAAATAGGCAAAAGTGATGAGAACATCAAGCCTCACAACATGGTCCTGTCGAATTATGAAGGCGGCATAGGGACCACTATGGGTGTGATCCAACTGGACATCAAGGTGGGATCTATCCTTCGACCAACTATGTTTATGGTCATATCGGCCAAACCTAACTATAATATTTTGTTGGGCCGTGAATGGATTCATGGTGTTGGAGTTGTACCATCATCAATGCACCAGAGGTTGCTGCTATGGCGTCCTGATGGAATGGTCGAAAACATAGAAGCGGACCAAAGCTATTACCTGGGTGAAGTGAATCACCAAGGGCTGGCAGACTTCGACAAGAACCTGGCTCACATTGGGCCATGCCCAACACCTGACTTCGACTTGGCGCCAGCGCCAAATACTTTTTGTTCCCTATACCTGCACCCTGAGCATGGTTTCCAATGGGACAGAGAAGACTTGTCCCACATTGACTTTAGTGGGTTAACTGATATCCAACCAACTGGTTGGGGAAGTGAATTCAGTGACAATGACTGAGTCACAATCATTGCAGCGAATTTCGGCTTACGTAGCCGAAACAAAGATGATAACGGCTCTCGAAGCCGAAGTAAAATATATGGCCACACAGGCCAATGATCAACAGTTATCTTCTACTGGTCCTAGAAAGGACTTCGATCCAGAACCTCCTGATATCATGCCAGAAGGGATGCAGGAACAGAGGCTCGACGCCATCTACGACGATGAGCCTTTGGGATTCGAAAAGGACCCCTTAGCGAATAACATCAAGATGCTAGCGCAGGATCCTTTAGAAGAAATCAACTTGGGCGAAGGGTTAGAGAAAAAGCCAACTTAAATCAGCGCAAAAATTGACCCAGAACTCAGGTTGGAAGTAATCCATTTGTTGAAAGAGTTCAAGGACTATTTTGTATGGGATTACGACGAGATGCCTGGTCTCGACAGAGGATTGGTAGAACTTCAGTTGCCAATCAAACCTAGGAAGAAGCCAATCAAGCAAAGTCCAAGATGCTTCGCTCCAGAAATACTGTCGAAGATCAAAACGGAAGTCCAAAGACTGCTGAAGTGCAAATTCATACGCGTCACGAGGTATGTCGAATGGATTGCAAACATTGTGCCAGTGATTAAGAAAAATGGTACATTGAGGGTGTGCATAGATTTCAGAGATTTGAATGCTGCTACACCCAAAGATGAATATCCTATGCCTGTGGCGGAAATGCTAGTCGATTCTGCCGCTGGCTACGAATACCTGAGTATGCTCGATGGTTATTCAGGATATAATCAAATTTTCATTGCTGAAGAAGATGTGTCGAAAACAGCTTTTCGATGCCCCGGGGCTTTAGGCACTTACGAATGGGTAGTGATGCCTTTTGGCCTAAAGAATGCTGGGGCAACATATCAGCGAGCAATGAATTCTATCTTCCATGATTTTATTAACACTTTTATGCAAGTATATATTGATGACATTGTTATAAAGTCTGTTTCCAGGAAGAACCACATAGACCACCTTCGACAGTCATTCGAAAGAATGAGAGAACATGGTCTCAAGATGAACCCTTTGAAGTGTGAAAGCTGGAGATTTCTTGGGCTTCGTTGTCCATAAGAAAGGAATCGAAATCAACCAGAACAAGACGAAGGCAATTCTGGAAGCGAAAGCGCCATCGAACAAAAAGGAACTGCAATCTCTGTTAGGCAAGATAAATTTCTTAAGGAGATTCATATCTAACCTAAGTGGGAAAGCTCAAGCCTTTTCACCCTTACTTCGATTGAACAAAGAGGGATTCGAATGGGGGCAGGAGCAACAAGAAGCCTTCGACAAAATCAAAGGGTACCTCACAAAGCCACCTATTTTGGTGCCTCCTTGTAGCAACAGGAGTATGAGATTGTACATAGCTGCATCCGACAAAACTTTGGGAAGCATGTTAGCCCAAGAAGATGAAAATGGAGTCGAAAGACCCATTTACTATCTTAGTAGAGTTTTGAACGATGCAGAAACTAGATATAGCGAAGTTGAAAAATTGTGTCTATGTCTGTATTTCTCTTGTACAAAGCTCAAGCAATATATAAAACCAGTTGATGTGTATGTTTCGTCTCATTTTGATGTTTTCAAGTACATGTTGTCGAAACCCATCTTGCACAGTCGAATTGGCAAGTGGGCATTAGCATTAACTGAATACTCCTTGACCTTTATGCCTCTTAAGGCAGTGAAAGGACAAGTGGTGGCAGACTTTATAGTCGACCACTCAATTCAAGTTAAGAGTATTAATTATGTGGAGATAGAGCCTTGGAAATTCTACTTCGATGGTTCCAGCCATAAAGATGGAACAGGAGTAGGAGTCTTGATTATTTCTCCAGAAAAAATTCCAACAACATTCAAGTACAAGATATCAGGTTCTTGTTCGAACAATGAGGCTGAGTATGAAGCTCTAATTACTGGCCTTGAGATATTGTTGGAATTGGGGGCAACTCGAGTCGAAATAATGGGAGACTCAGAGTTAGTCATTAAGCAAGTCACAAAAGAATATAAATGCATAAGAGAAAATCTCATTATGTACTTTGTGATAGCAAATCGTTTGTTGAAAAAATTTGAAATGGTTAACATTCGACACATACCCAGATTGGAAAATCAAATAGCCAACGATTTGGCACAAATTGCATCTGGGTACAAAATTTCAAAAACGAGATTACAAAGAGCAATCGAAGTTCGAGAAAAGATAAAAGCGACTTGTTTGTCACCAACAGACTTGGAATCGACAAGACTAGGGTATGCTGATCAAAGTAACTTCGAAATTTCGTTCATAGACAATTTGTCAGAGCAAGATTGGAGGAAACCCATTGTGGATTATCTCCAAAGTCCAGTAGCTTCGACAGAACGAAAAACAAAGTATAGGTCGTTAAGTTACGTACTCATGGGTAATGAGTTATTTAAAAAGACGCCTGAAGGGGTGTTGCTAAAGTGCTTAAGCGAAACTGAAGCATACATAACCCTTTTGAATACGCATGCTGGAGCATGTGGGGCTCACCAAGTCGGCCATAAGATGAAATGGTTGTTGTTTCGACAAGGACTATACTGGCCCACCATGTTGAAAGATTGTGTCAAGTTCGCCAAGGGTTGTCAAGAATGTCAAGTCCATACAGGCATCCAACATGTACCAGCAAGCGAACTTCACTCGATAGTGAAACCTTGGCCCTTTAGAGGATGGGCGTTGGACCTTATTGGAGAGATTCGACCAGCATCATCAAAGAGCCAGAAGTATATATTGGTAGGCATTGATTATTTTACTAAGTGGATCGAAGCTATTCCTTTAGTCAATGTAGACCAAGAAAATGTCATTGAATTTATTCAAAAGAACATTATCTTTAGATATGGAATCCCTGAGACTATAACTACTGATCAAGGATCAGTTTTCACCGGTCGAAAGATGCAGGAATTCGCTCAGGAAACAGGCTTTAAACTCCTAACATCAACGCCTTATTACGCACAGGAAAATGGTCAAGTCGAAGCAGCGAATAAAATAGTGATTGGCTTGATAAAAAAGCATGTTGGGAAGAAGCCAAAAAATTGGCATAAGACGTTAGACCAGATTTTTTGGGTTTGTCGAACGTCCCCAAAAGAAGCCATAGGTACAACACCATATAGGCTAACTTTTGGTCATGACGCAGTGTTTCCAGCAGAAATTTGTCTTCAATCTGCAAGGGTTCAGAGACACCATGATATTCCCTCTGAAGTTTATTGGGATATGATGTTAGACGAACTAGTAGATTTAGACGAAGAAAGACTGCGCGCTCTTGACCTACTAAGGCTTCAGAAGAAAAGAGTAGAAGACTCTTACAATAAAAAAGTGAAACCCAAGGCATTCTCGCCTGGAGAATTAGTTTGGAAGGTGATTCTTCCCATGGATCGAAGGGATCGAAACATGGGAAAATGGTCACCCAAATGGGAAGGACCATTTAGAATCATCCAGACATTTTCTGGTGGAGCTTATGAAGTCGAAGAGTTAGGTGAAGATAAAAGGCTATTGAGAGTAAATGGCAAATATTTGAAAAAGTATAAACCTATGCTCCAAGAGATAAAAATAAATAGCAAGTAACGACTAAATTAACCATAAATAAGCCAAAATGGAAAATTTTATAAATTAGCCAAAATGGCAATATTGTCAAATACATATTACAATATATGGTTAAAGGGCTGAGTCAATCAGAAGGGGATCGAATCTTTGAGTCGAAGGTACTTCTCCTGCTGCAACTCCAGTCTTTTGTTGCACAAGGCATTCGCCTGGGAAAGCTTGGCAATTTGGTCGTCGAAGGCTTGGGCTTTCTCAGCAAACTCCAGGCCTTGTGTGATTTCAGCTTGACTCTCGGTGTCTGGAACAGTCGAGAGAAGTTCCTGCTTGCGCTTAGTATTGGCATTCATCTTGGCCTCTAGCTCTTCGATTTGCGCCTTTATGGAAGCATTCTCTCGATCTATGGCATCAATTTCTTCCTGCTTAGATGCCTTTTGCTTCGATAACTCTGCAATTCGAGAAGTCGTCTCTGCTACAGCAGTCCATGCAGAAGAACTTTTGCCATATAACGCTTCAAGCTGGCTGTTGAAGCCCCTTTGTCGCCGATAGTCTGCTGAGACTTGATCAATAATGGAGTGTAACTCCATGATAAAGCTTGAAACCTCCGGAGTCACAGCTAGCAAGTCTACGGCATTCAAAACAGCCCCCAAATACGATGGAGCAGTAGGGTCCCCCTCCAAAGCTTTCATCAAATCTTTCTTGAAGAACTGGGCCTTAACCTTCGTCAAAGCCTCATCGAGAGGAGAAGTCTCAGTGGACTTCCCCGACTGAGTAGAAACCTCCTGACTAGTATCAGACGAACTTCCCTTGCTCTCGATAATGGCATTCAGATAGCCAACGGGATCAGTTTGCTTCAAGAGTGCTAAGTCTTCTTTCGACCTATGCTTTGTTGAGGTGGTAACCTTTGCAGCAGCGTTGTCTTGGGGTTGAGGCTGTTGAGTAGCATTTGCCTCGACTTGACTTTCTTCGACTTGAAGATCAGCAATACCAGCATCAGCATGACCTCCTTCGTCATGTTGTTCCTCTGACAGATCAACCACTTGAATCTCTTTTGGTTGTTGCTCTTCTGTTTGTGGATCTTCTGTTTGTTGTTCTTCTGTCTCAGCATTGGCTTCATCTGTTTCAGCATTGGCTTCATCGTTCGCCAATTCTTTCTCTTGTGGCCTACTGAGTTCAGCAGAATCTAGTGTTTCAGAAGTCTTTGGCGCTGAGCTTTCAGTGGTTTCCTGGAAAAAAGAAGAAGAAGAATCTTCTAGGTTAGAGAGAGACATAATCGAACGCGAGCATCGACGCCTGAGGTAAAAAGGGTCAAAGAAATTACCTGCAGAGGAACTTCAGCCCCAGGGCTGGAATTGTCACTTTCGACAGGTTTATTGAGAAGAACATTTAGTTCCTCCTCCGTTGGCTCTTCAATAATTACTGGAGGTGGCCTGGGTTTTCTCCCAGCAACCTTTATTCTGATTGTTCGAGTCTCAGGGGAAGGAACGTCTTTCTTCAGTTTTCGCCTCTTTAGAGGAGCAGGGGGAGAATCGTCTTCTTCGTCACTCCCAGATTCGACCGTCAGAGCAGGTCGTTTCTTGGGTGAAGGTGCCTAAAAACCAATTGGAGTTCGATTTAGAAGCTACATCAAAAGTCAGAATGTTAAAACCAGAAGAAAATAATAAAAGTCTGGTTACCGGTGCAGAAGGCTTTTTTGAAGGACCTTCCCCCTGATGGCTTGTTGTAGTTTTCGCCGGTGCTATAGTTTTCGCCGGTGGTGGAGGTTTTGTCAAGGGACCTCCTCCCTGATGGCCTTCTGCAGCTTTCTTGGTTGCAGGCTTTTGAACAACTGAAAGAAGACAAAATAATTAACAGGCTACCAGTCGAAAGGGAAAGACAAAATAATTTGGAAGAATGAACTTACATTTCTTTATTTTGTCCAAGACAAGAACAAAAGACTTCTGAAGTTCATCAACAAAGTCCTTCTCGTCGAAGAACTCTTCAGCGTAGTAACTTTTCCACCACTCTTCGAAGGATGGTGAGCAGAGAAAGTTAAGCTGATAGTCGAACAACGAAAGGACTGTTCGACCAGCATACCTGCCGATATGCTTGGTGGCAGCGTCTTCAGTGTAGTCGTTGCAAAAATATAACATAGACTTCTCCCTGGGAAAAATAGGAGAAGGAAGTGTTTGAATGATACCAAACTGGCGAGAGACCAAGTTTGGTTGATACGCGATCAGGCTCAAGTGAGTCTTGGATCTCTTGAAGCGCAGGGGCATTATTCTTAGTGTGAGAAATGCTTCCCACATTATTGTATATTCTTCGACCTGAGGGTCACTTGACGATTTAGGATGAGGCCTCGTGAACCATTCTGGACCAACCTTTCGTCAAGAAAAGGGAGCCATGGTCGAAACAAATTCTTTCCTTCTTGCAAACATCAAGACGAAGTTTGCAAAAGTTTGTTGAAGCTCCAGCCCATCTTCAGTTGGGGTCAGAAGAGCCAATCTGGTGCCTTCGATGCACCTATTTTCTATCTCCGGGGCTTGCTCATTTATTTGAGTCTTCTGAGGTAAGAAAGACTCGAAGGTGGCATTGAGCCACAGCTGAAGTAGCCAAAAAGGTCCTGCAAGCAGCAGACTGGCTCTATTCTCGATGATCTTCAACAGAGTCGCTCCGCTGCTAATCGACTCGTACAGATTCGCCAAGATTAATTCTGCCAAACAAATATTTTGGCCATGGTGGAGTTGGGTGGCGAGGGTGACCATCTTCTTTGTCACCTGTAAAGACTTTTTGCAGAACACAAAGCGTGACAGCCATAAGGCTAGAAACGCGATATGCTCTACATCCGACACAGTGGCCGTCGACTTATCGTGGTAATGGTTGATATAGGTGGTGTAGGTTGGTTTTGTGGCAGAGAATCCAATCTGATCCTCCGACATTTCCTCTGGGTCGAAATAATCCACAGTGGGTCGAAGGCCAGTGATGGCATCCACGTCGAACAGCGTGGGTGTTAGCATTCCACAGGGAAGGTGGAAGGTGAAATGAGTGTAATCCCAGAAAAGAAGGGAAGCTATCAACATTTCTGGGGAGTAGTTGAGACCCGTCTTCGACAACATAACTAGGTCGAATATCCCCAGATCCTTCCAGATCGAAGCCTGGCTTTTTTCCATTTTTTCCAGCCAAGCACTATAGTCAGGAGTGAGGCTAGGGCTAGACCTGAAAGCCCTAACACCCCTATTGAAGAAGCGAAGATCGATTTTCTCCTTAGCGGGATCTTCGTTATCCTCTGCATCTTTTTTAGAGCATCCAACAGGTTTGAGCTTTTCAAGCACTGGAAAGAAGCTTTTGATCTTCATGGCTTCAGCGATGCTTGGGTTTAGCGGGCCAGACATGGCGAAGATTTGGTTGGAGTATCCAACCGGAATCATGAGTTGGTGTGAATAGGCTTCACGTTCAGCAATGTCTAGGGGTTCAGGAACCCTTCGTTGGCCTGTAGGAGTAACTATGGGGACAGTGGAGAAGATCTTGGGTTTAGCATTTCTGGAAGGGATGTTAGAACTAGGAGCGGTAGAAGAACCTGAGGCCATTGTTGATGTTAAGGTTGAAGATGAAGTGAAGAACAAGTTGTTTGCAAAGTTTGCAGAGATTTTGTGTTCAAGGAAGTTTGAAGGCAAGATAGCGTGAAAAAGTCCCACAATGGGTACTTGGCGCTATTTATAGTAGTTGGGAAATCCCCAAATTCGAGGCCATTTAATGCCATTTAATGTTGCAGAAGATAGTGGGACATGTGGCATCCCCCTGTTGACATAGCCGTTCTGCAGAAATGAAAGGGTGCAGCGTGCGCCCTTGTTTTTGGGAAATTGTCACGATGACAATTTGTGAAATAACATTTGGCACGCTGCACGCCGTACTGAGGTGACGTCTTAGGTACGGATGAAATGATGGCTTTTTCTTGGGATTGTCAGTGGTTGGTAGAAGACAAAAAGTGCACAATTTAATTTGTGACTAAGAGTAAAAAGATAGGTGTCGAATGGAATTTCAAAGAATGCCTTTTTCTTTTCAGAGTCGAAATAAGGCATTCTTGGGGGGCAATTTGTTGGCTCCTAAATTCGACACCCTTGTTTTTATTAATATCAGCCATTAAAGCTAAAGGATGGTTTCGACCAGCTGGTTCTGTCGAAGTGTTCGTCAGAGGATGGCAATGTACTTAGAGAATTTCTTCCAAGGGAGAATTTGGTTGCCTTCGACGTCGAAGGTGTTTCTCGTCGAATATGCTTCTCGACGAAGGTGTTCAATTGTTCAGAGTGGGACGGTTTGAAATTCAAACGTTTGGAGGGAAAACGTTTCCCAGCGGTTACCAAGTGCAACGTGCAAAGATCTGGAGCGTCGAACGCTGAGAACGTGCCAAGTGGAGTCATCTCGAAGCAGTGTAACTGCCCGACGGTTACTTGGGATGTTTAGTATAAATATTAGTAGTTCACGCAGTTTTTCGCGTGTGTTCACAATTATATACAAGTCACTCATATAGATTCGAGTACCCAGCGTGTGAGAAAGAATTGTTGAGAATGTATGTGTGAAACACCACTTTTATTAATCAAAGTCATTTATTTTCCAGAAACTTTACTTGCTTTCTCCTTTACTTTTCCAATCGAAAGCCTTTATTTCAAGCCTTCCTTTATTTTATCAAGTTCTCTTCTTCATGCAATTTACCTAAAGCTTCTTTATTTCCTTGTCATTTAACCATTATCAAACTTAATCAAAACCCCAAAATCAACCATGTCTTAGGATCAATCTGATCGATCCTGCGAGTAACCAAATAAGTAACCTTTTGGAAGATCAGCGGTTGTTTACCAATCCCCACGGTAAACAGTACCCCAAGAAACATTTGTCGATCAGTTTCAAGACTGCGTAGCCAGCTTGACTGCAGATAATGGTCTAGGTTTTTCAGATGCTAATTTAACGCCAAGAGGAAGGAAGCATAATGAGGCATTGCATGTCTCAGTTGAATGTAGGGGCACAACCTTGGCTCATGTTTTGGTGGACACTGGCTCATCTCTGAATGTATTGCCTAAAAAAGCTCTTGATAGGCTTGACTGTGAGGGATTGACATTAAAGCCAAGCAACATAGTAGTAAGGGCTTTTGATGGCTCGAAAAGAATGGTGCATGGGGAAGTGGATATCCCCATAAAGGTTGGAACTCAAACATTTGATTCAACTTTTTATGTAATGGATATTCGCCCTTCTTACTCCTTCTTGCTAGGACGACCATGGATTCACAATGTTGGAGATGTCACTTCTATGTTACACCAAATGCTGAAGTATCTGATTCAAGGGAAGATTATCACCGTTCATGGAGATGAAGAGTATATGATCAGCCATCTCAATTCCTTCAGATATGTGGAATTAGATGGTGAATTTATTGAAACTCCATTCCAACACTTTGAGGAAGTCCCGCAAGATGTTGCAGTAACCAGGGTTGTTCCCAAGATCACAAGGCCTCCACTCAAGATGTCATCTTTAAAAGATGCAAAAGAGGTGATAGAAGAAGGTGGGTGCAATATCTGGGGACAACTCCCAGATATCCCATACAAATATGACAAGTTTGGCATAGGTTTCACTTCAAGTTCTCAGAAGGCTGTACGCCGCGCTCATGCTGGAGGACCACCCCTGAAGATCAACAACCGTGAAGTCAACGTGGTAGAGGATGAGGAAGATGGCTGCAACCTGGAGGATTGGATCTTCCTAACTGTCAGTGGAGGGCTCAGCAATTGGGAGGCTAGAGATTTTGTCCCGATCACTTTTATCCCACAGTAATTTGTCTTTACAATTTGTTGGATATGTAATATTAAAACAATTCAAACTCTTAAAACTTTGTGTCTTACCCGAGGCACAATGGTCCATTTGTAAGGGTTATTATCTCATTTCCATATGACATCAATGAATCATGGACGTTTTGCATACAAACTTTGTGCTCATTGTTTTTCCTTTTTATATTTTCATTTCTTTCAAAGATAGTTATACCCTTACATACACTCACACTCACAATGCAGGTCTACATCCATTTGGGATCCCATGGATAACGATCTGCTATGGCCTTCTGTCACTCTGAAAATCTAATCTAGCAAGTCGAAGACGAAGATGAGGAAGATTATGAAGTACCAGGGGAACTTCCCAGATTGCTACTACAAGAAGAGAGAGCCATTCATCCCCACGAAGAGCCAGTGGATACAATCAACCTAGGTACCTAAGAAGACAGAAGAGAGGTCAAGGTGGGTGCCAATCTGGAACCCAGTGTCAAGGAACGTCTGATTCAGTTGCTACACGAGTATGTTGAGGTCTTTTCCTGGTCGTATGAAGACATTCCAGGACTTGATGCAGATATTTTGGTACATCGTCTACCTACAAAAGAGGATTGCCCACCAGTAAAACAAAAGGTCCGTCAAATGCGACCAGATATGTCAGAGAAGATTAAAATAGGATTTCATGAAGCAATTCAATGCTGGATTCTTGGCCATCACCTCATATCCTCAATGGGTTGCCAATGTTGTTCTCGTGCCCAAAAAGGACGGAAAGGTACGAATGTGCGTGGAATACAGAGATTTGAATAGGCCAAGCCTAAGGATGATTTCCCACTCCCCCACATTGATATTCTAGTTGACAATACGGCATAGCACAAGGTGTTTTCCTTCATGGAAGGTTTCTCAGGTTATAACCAAATCAAAATGGCGCCTGAGGACATGGAGAAAACAACATTTGTCACACAGTGGGGCACATTTTGCTACAAGGTTATGCCATTAGGACTGAAGAATGCGGGGGAAACCTATCAACGTTCCACGGTAGCTCTATTTCACGACATGATACATCACGAAATAGAGGTCTATGTGGAAGACATGATAACTAGATCTCAAACAGAAGAAGAGCATCTTGATCATTTACAGAAACTGTTTGAGAGGCTAAATAAATACAAGCTGAAGTTGAACTCAAATAAATGCACGTTTGAAGTAAGGTCTCGTAAGCTCCTAGGCTTTATCGTCAACAATAAGGGTATTGAAGTAGATCCTGCCAAAGTAAAAGTGTTACAAGAGATGCCTTCTCCTCGTATTGAAAAGGAAGTCAGGGGATTCTTGGGATGTTTGAACTACATTGCCAGATTCATTTCTCACCTGACAGCTACCTGTGAACCAATCTTCAAACTACTGAAGAAATATCAGGTAGTCAAGTGGAATGATGAGTGCCAAACTTCTTTTGACAAGATCAAAGAGTACCTGCAAGAGCCTCTTGTGTTGATGCCACCAGTTGAGGGGAGACCATTGATCATGTATCTGACCGTTTTGGAAAATTTAATGGGGTGTGTGTTGGGGCAGCATGACGAGTCTGGCCGAAAAGAGCACGCTATTTATTACTTGAGCAAAAAGTTTACCAAATGTGAAACAAGATATTCACTAATCTAGAAAAATTGTTATACTCTGACATGGGCTGCTCGCCGGCTAAAACAGTATATGCTGACCCATACTACCTTGTTGATATCTAAAATGGATACAATAAAATACATCTTCGAGAAACCTGCACTCTCTGGGAGAATAGCGAAATGGAAGATGATCCTAACATAATATGACATAAAGTATACTACCCAGAAGGCAATAAAGGACAGTGTACTAGCTGATCACCTTGCTCACTAAGCTGTGGAAGACTACCAGTCCATGAAGTTCGAATTCCCAGATGAAGACATCATGATGGTAAACAACTATGAAGAATTCATGCCATATGAAGGACTTGAACAAGGACCTCGATGGACCCTGGTTTTTGATGGTGCATCTAACGCACTCGGAAATGGTATTGGTGTAGTACTCATATCTCCTGAAGGGTGTCATACTCCATTTACTGCAAGACTCTGCTTCAATTGTACAAATAACATGGCGGAATACGAAGCGTGTATCTTTGGTCTCAAAGCTGCCATAGACTTGGGGATCAAATTCTTAAATGTATTCAGAGATTCAGCTTTGGTTATCAGCCAGATCAAAGGGGAATGGGACACCAAATACCCTAACCTTATCCCTTACAAAGAACATGTTTTGACATTGCTCCCACACTTTGAGAAGATTACCTTCGAGCACTTCCCGCGAGAAGAAAATCAACTAGCAGACGCACTAGCCACAATGTCATATATGTTTAAAATTAAATGGGATAATGAGGCTCCCCAGATCACCATTGACTGAAGTGGTGAACCAGCACACTATCATGAGATTAATACTGAAGAAGTAGTGGACCAACCTTGGTTTCATGAAGTCAAGAGGTATCTCGAGGCTCAAGAATATCCTGAAGGAGCTTCAGTCAATGATAAGAAGTTCTTAAGGAGATTCTCTGCTAAATTCTTCCTTAGTAATGGCATCCTTTACAAACGCAACCATGACTCGGTGTTACTTCGGTGCGTAGACAAGGTTGAAGCTGAAAGGATCATGGCTAAGTTACATGAAGGCACTTTTGTCACCCATTCCAGTGGGCATACGATGGTAAAGAAAATCCTACGGGCAGGCTATTACTGGTCTACCATGGAAGCAGATTGCTATCAACACTCTCGAACCTGCCATAAGTGTCAAATTTATGCTGACAAAGTGCATATACCTCTGGTTCCTATAAATGTCTTGACGGCTCCTTGGCCTTTTGCTATGAGGGGGATTGATATGATTGGGGAAATCAAGCCAACAGCATCCAATGGACACCGCTTCATTTTGGTGGCCATTGACTATTTTACTAAGTGGGTGGAGGCAGCTTCTTTCGCTTCCGTTACCAAGAATGTTATCGCCCGGTTCATCAAGAAGAATCTCATTTGTCGTTACGGTATCTCGGAGAGGATCATTACAGAAAAAAGGTACGAATTTGAACAATACTATGATCACCTCCCTGTGCGAGCAATTCAAGATCCAGCATCACAATTCTTCCCCTTACTGGATGAAGATGAATGGTGTTGTCGAAGCTGCGAATAAGAACATTAAAAAGATCATACAGAAAATGACAATCACCTAAAAAGACTGGCATGAGATGCTACCATTCGCTCTCCACGGATATCGTACCACGGATCACACATCAACTGGGGAAACACCTTATTCTCTTGTATACGGCATGGAGGTTGTCTTTCCTATTGAGGTCCAGATCCCCTCTCTGAGAATTATAAAGGATGTAGGGCTGAATGAAGAAGATTGGATCCAGACTCGACTTGATCAACTAAACTTGATTGATTAGAAAAGGCTTGCTGATTTCTGCCATTGTCAAATGTATCAAAAACGAATGATCAAGGCTTTCAATAAAAAGGTCAAACGCCAAGTGTATCAAGTTGGGGATCTTGTGATCAAACATATCATACTGCCGCAAGGTGATCCCAAGGGCAAATGGACTCCTACATACAAAGGACCATTTGTAATCAAAAACATTTTCTCTGGTGGAGTAATGATATTGACCACCATGGATGGTGACGACCTGCCGCACCCTGCGAACGCAGACAGAGTCAAAAGATACTACGCATAAGAGACCCGCTAGGTTGACACACCTAGGCAAAACAAGGGCATCCCGGCGAACCAAAAAGGTTCGAGCAAAGATTAGGGATACAACAAAAGAATGTATACCCAGCAAGTTGAAAACCCGAAAGGGAGGTCCAGGCAAAAGTTAGGGAATGTAAAGCGTATGACTATGTCCCGTTGGATCACTTTACAGATAACCTTTGGCTTCAACTAACAAACTCAGAGGTTCTGATCAATTCAATCATCTTGGGACGAGGCAACAAACATATAAGATTCTCAGAGATACGAAGGCTATAGCAGAATGGGAACCCCATGGGATTATTGCACATAGCTATCTTTTCTTTGTATCAAAATTTTCATTTTTTATGACAGTATTCTCTTACTAGAATGTTTGTCTCATTGTACAAAAATACTTACTCAAAGTCAATACAAAGATATCCCTTTGAAAGTGCAAAACTATCTTTTTTTTCTTTACTCTTGTGTTTTGTTTGCAAAAACGTCCAATGATTCATTTTTGAACATATGCATTTGAATATAATTACTGTTTATAAATAAGCAAAATAAAAAGACAATCACTGATGGCTTTAAGAGGTAGGGAAATCTCTCTATGTTGTTTCCATAATTCCCTGCAGTGTGCAGTTTAATCCCCGGCAGAACAGAGCTTCCAGTTATCAATCCCCAGTAGAAGTCGTCAAATTTCTCAGGATTCCCCAATAGGATTTTACAAGCAGTACACGACATCTCCCTTACAATAGAGTCTATTCCTCCAAGCAGAAATTCATCAACACTTAGACTTCCCAACATGAAGACTTATACTCCATATCCTCAGCAGTGGTCATGGATTTATTTTCCCCAATCCAACAATTGTGTGGCAGATTAGCTTGCATACGCCTACATTGTATCCATATATCATAAACATTGATAACACAAATGCATTATACCATGCATTTCATACAACATGACTTTGCATTTTAGCTAACATTTTACCCTTTTCAGGATATCGTTAACAGCTACCATTAACGATGTTCAAAGTTTTCAGATACAGTTCAGATACACTCCAGACACGGATGCCATTCTGATACTCATTCAGATCCAACTTTCAGATACAGTTCAGATACGCTCCAGACACGGATGCCATTCTGATACTCATTCAGATTCAACTTTCCTATACAGCTCAGATACGCTCCAAACACGGATGCCATCCTGATACTCATTCAGATTCAACTTTTCAGATATAGTTCAGATACGCTCTAAACACGGATGTCATCCTGATACTCATTCATATTCAACTTCTCAAATACAGTTCAGATACGCTTCAGATAACGAATGCCATTATGATACTCATTAAATTCTCAACTTCCAGATACAGTACATATATGTTCCAGACACAGAGGCCATTCTGATACTCATTCAGATTCAGCTTTCAGATACAGTTCAGTACGCTCCAGACACGAATGGCATTCTGATACTCATTTAAAACCAGCTTCCAGATATAGTTCAGATACGGAGGCTATTCTGATACTCATTCAGATTCTCTTTCAGATTCAGCAATCAATTTTGGGTGGCATCTACAAGCCCATCTCAAAAAACTTTCTATCACCTCCCCAAATGGCATCTTTAAGCCCATTCCCTCTACCATCACATCGCCGAGTGCAAATTTCTGGGCACTCTAGTGTCCAATCATCTTCCACCTTCGAGTCACGAATGGCAAAACATGCCAATCTAAATCTTCAGGCTTAAGAAGATTGAACAGGGGCAGCTGTTGTACCCCAAAATTTTCCCTCTCACTTATCAAGAATTTACTCACAAGGTCTCCTTTGACTCAAGACTGCACTAGGGTTGATCAGCTTAAGACATCTCATTAAGCACTGATGACCAAAATTAGGGTTTGAGTTTTCATAAGGATTTTTGAACTTCCAAAGCCCCATATGACTTTCATGGATCATTATGGACCCCCAAGATTAATCATGTCAAGTTTCAAGCCTTGAATCACATTTTTGCTCAGTCAATTGAGCAATTGACCTAAAAAATAAACTATATTTGGGAAAAAGTCAACCATAGCCAATTTACAATAAAATTTCATAATTTTTGATCCATACCAACATTTTAAACTTATATGTATCATTTGATCAAGTTTGGACCACAACTCCTCAAGAAATTTGATCAAATCTCTAAAAGGGCAAAATGGTCAAAATTGGGGTTTTGACTGGGAAAGGGAAATTTCTGATTTTTGACCTATCAAATGGTCAATTGGTTTAAGGAATAATCTCAAGAGTCCAATTGAATCATTTTGACCTAAAGGCATGTTTCAAAACATTGCAAGTCCATTGGATTGACAGATGAATTTTCCAGTCAACTGATCAAAAGTCAACTGTATACTGAAAAGTCAAACTTTGACTTTTTGGTCAAATTCAAGTGCCAAAGATCATAATTCATCAAAACATGTCAAAATATGAACTTATTCATCAAGAAATAAAAAAGTCAAGATTTCATTTTTGAAAAGTCAAAATTTCTAAACTTTGAAATTTTTCTAAGTGTTGGAAATTTCATGTTTTTTCATAACTTTGAACAAACTTTTCACCATGATGCAAGATGATTCAAGAGAAACTTCCAACATGAAGGTTGTACATATCCATGAAATATACAACTTTTCTTCACACAAATCCATCCAAAAATTCTTGGATCTCAAGTTATAATTTTATGAACATGTGGTCGTGAAACTAAACACTTAGTGAAATTTTGCCCTAATTTAGTCAGGATTTTGACCTAACTTCATGGAACTTTTTCATATAGTTACAATGGAAAT
The DNA here is from genome assembly GCA_948472305.1 of Vicia faba. NCBI lineage: Eukaryota > Viridiplantae > Streptophyta > Magnoliopsida > Fabales > Fabaceae > Vicia > Vicia faba. The sequence continues at coordinate 1,287,431,757 of OX451737.1, forward strand.
ATTCAAAATAAATTCAAATATTGGTTGTATAGCACATTACAAGCTTTCCAAAATATCCAAGAACTCCTTGAGATCATTCTTGAGTAGGGAGAATCGAAGAGATGAAATTAGGGTTTTGTCACTTGAATTACAAGTCATTTTTGATGAACACTTGAACCAAATCCATGCTAGGATGTATAATCTTTGCTTTGCAGGCCTCAAACTTGTTTTTCACTCCATAATTAAATGTTTACATAACATATGGAGCCATTGTCCAAGCATTTGAACCATTATCCAAGTTGCATTTCCATTTTTGGAAGAAAGGTACCATTGTTATTCTTGAAAAGTGGCTTTAATCACAAAGTTCACTCTCCTTGAGCATTGAACTTGTTCTTTCTTCACACACAAACCCTATAAACCAAAAGCAAGCATATCCAAAGTACTAACCACTCTATGCAGCCCTGTACTTTGCCTTTAAACAAGATGTTTCAACTTTGCTTCAAAAACAAGAAAGATGTTACAACATTTGATTTTCAAATTATGACTTGCTATAAGACATAAGACCTCTTGCCTATAAATACATACACTATTTGCAAGATAACACATGAAGAGATAAGCCCTGATAACTTCTAAAACTCAAAACTGCATCACAAACCACCATTATTGCATATTCTCACCAAGAACTTCAAACTTCCATTTCACTCGTGCGTTTCTTGGCCTTTTTCCTCCAAAAGCTTCCAAACATCATACATAAGCCATCCATATCCCTGTTACACGACTATAACACCATCTTCATCTATTTCCAAGTTTAAAAATAGAGCATCACAGTTGGACTTCTCCAGACCATTCCAGCCACCCTCAGCTCAAGCCAACTATTACATTAGCTTCCTAGAGGTCCAAGGAAGCTAACTTGATCATCAGCACTGCCTGAAACAAGCTCAAATCCATTTCACAATTTCCACTTTTGAGGTATTTTTCTTGAACTTCTATCTTCATATTTAGGCATTGTTAGGCCTGCATTTATGAAGATAAAATGTAGACATCATTGCCCTGAAACTATACATGTCCATAGATTTCATTTATTTTGATTAAGCTAGGAGAATTTTGAGTTTGAACTTTCTGAAATAGTTAGGTCAGAATTTGGTACTTTTATAAATTCTCATTCATCTTTGGTTTATAGATTATGATATTTATATGGTTGAATTCGTGTGACAAAATGGAGCAATTTTCATGTTTACATTTTTGCAAATGGTTGAGAAATGAGCAAGTTACAAATCCTTTGGCTGGAGGTTGAAGATGAAGTGTAATCAGGGTGTGTTTTGTGTTATGTATTTATCCTTTCACACGAGTTAACAGATGTATCACCACCCCAGTGGTTAAAACGCGCGCTTGTCACCCTTAGGTCCTGGGTTCAAACCCCAGCGTGACCTTTTGCATTTTTTCACTTATTTTTTGACATTTTTGTGCCTTTTTTTGTAGCGCCTGGTCCCTTATGTTGGGCCTTCCATTTTTGCTGACTCCTAACCCCAGTTTCACTTTTGCACCCCCTAGCCAATTATTTTCTTTATTTCATTTTCTTTTTTATTTTATTTTCATTTCATATTTTCTTTTATTATTTTCACTATTGTTATTATTATTATTATTTTTTTTTTATTAATAAAAATCCAAAAATATTTTATTTATTATTTACACTTATATATTTTATTTTATTTTTCTTATAAAAAACAAAAGGACTAAAAATACTTTCTTAAGTAAATTAATTTCCTTTTTGTTAATAAATATTTAGACATAGGTTTAATTATCTATTTTCTTAGTTAAGATTAATTTAGAAATTAGGATTATTTTGATTAATTAATTTTCATATTACTTTTATTTAACTTAAAACCTTTTCATAAAAACCCTAAAAAACATTTTTAACTTAATCTCCCTCCTAATTAATTTAGGTTTTTGATTTTGTTTATTTTTCATTAATCATCTTACTTAATTAGGTCAAAACTCTTTTGTGATACGGTGGGAGAACTGACTTGGGTGTTTTGTGTTTTATCATAAATGTTGCGGGTTAGCAAAAGTTGCCACCAACTTTTCTTTTATCTAAAAGGAAATGTGAAAAAGCACAGGAAATACCTTTGAGATTATTTCTTGAGTTCGGGGGGTAGATTATGAAAAGGGAAGGTATTAGCACCCTTTTCATCCATGGTTTTCCATGGGCTCTTAGTTACTTGCTAGGTCACTTGCTTTTGTTTGAAATGTGCTTTGTTTGGAAATGTGTATGGTGGTTTTGAAAGTATTTTGAAAAGGCGTCTTCGTTTAGGCAAACTTTGTAATGATTCTCGTTCGTAAGAATGTATATAAAGTGTTGATCTTTTGAAAATGTTTTCAAGTTTGAAAGGTGTTTTTTTGAAAGTGTTGGTGATTATTTTTGAAAATAGCTAGGATGTTTGTTTTGAAATGGAGCAAGTAATTAGGAGCAATCTACCTTCTCAAATGTCTTTCTTGTTCATTTTATTTTCCTTTGACATTGTTGTCTTACCATTGATTTGGTAAGCAACCCTATCTTTGGATGTAAGTGGGACGGGCGTGGATCATCGTATAGCCATGATTAGCAATGTTGCAAGGTATCTTAGCATTCTTTTTGAGGGACTAAGATCATTTTGTAAGGCAACTTTGAATAGAGTCATCGAGGGACTATGATCTTGTATTTGTTTGTTTTTGCTAAGATACCTTACATGCGTAATATGGCCATTTTGTATAAGGAAACCAAGTGGATTTCACCCTAGGGGTGCTTGTGTGCAAGTGTGTCATTTTCATGCTTGTTTTTGTCTTGAATTAGGGTTTTTTATTTGATTGCTTTTATCTTCCCATACAAACCCTAATTACTAGCATGTTATGTAAAAGTGATAAATTGCAAAATTTAAAGTTACTACGCTATTACAACATTTGTGGGAGAGGGTATACAATTTATGAATGGGGATTGCAATAATATAAACCTAATTAACCTATTACAACCACATTTAATATTGTCCAAATAATTGAAGAAATATATAAAGTACAAATGCAAATTGAAAGAAATGACTTTCGTGTTTGGATTTTTTGTATGAAAGAGGTTTTAATCTAAACTTAATTAGAGAAAAAATAATTAAATTAAATTAACTTATGTTAATTAAGAAAAGAAATTAATAAAGAAAAGCTTTTTGAATAAAACCCTAATTCTATTTAGTTGATTAAAAGGAAATAAGTTTAAAGAAAAAAAGTATTTTTTGTATTTGTCATGAAAATAATATATATGGTGTTATGAAATATTTTTGGTCTTTTTTTATATTGAAATAAATACATTTAGATAAATAATAATCTAGTTTTAATTTAATTTACAAGGAAATTAGGAAAAGATAAATAAAGTATAATGAATAAAAATAATTTTTTATGTGGAAAAACAATTAAGTTATGTCAAAATATAAATGTATTATTTTTATGCTTTTTTATGATTTTTTTGGTATTTTTAGAAAATATATTTAAAAGAAAAAGAAATAAATAAATAAATAAAAATAAAATGGGCAAAGGGGTGTCACAAGTAAATAGGGGAGTATGCTAGCAAAAAATAAAAAAAATGCCAGGCCCAAAGGGCCCAGCGCCTGCAAAAAAGTGTTATAGAAAAATTAGAAAAATGGAAAAATGCAAAAGGGGGGTTCACATTGGTTCGAACCCTCGCCCTTTAGGTAAGCAATGACTTAACACGCATGCGCTTTCCACTGGGGTGGCTGTTTCATCCGGTCATATAATCAAAGCATAAATATATATTAGAAACTGCTTTCTGAAGGCAACTTCGTCTTCAACCTCGCGCCTAGCCGGACCACCTGTATCTTCCTCATCTCTCCACAAAAATGGAAAGTTCAAACATGAAAGTTGTGGTGTTTCTTCCCACGAATTCAACCATATAACTTATGTAAGCTAAATGTCAAAGATAAAAACTAATTTTGCTGGCCCTAAATTGAAACCTAATTTTCTCAGAAATTTCAAATCCAAAATTCTCTATACACGGTCAATATAAATGGAAACTATAAACATGGTTATCTTTAGAGCAAGGATATCTACATTTTCTTTTTACAAATCAGGATCAAATTATACTTGTGTGAAGAGATTGAAGTTTGAAAATTTACCTCTTGCAGTTGGAGTCGTGAATGGAGTTTGAGCAACTTTTGAGAAGGCCTGAGGATCTGTTTAGCTTGCCTTAACCTCCTTGAGTGTATTCCAACTCTTACTTTGCCTTGAAAGTCCCTGAATCTCTCTACTCAAGTCAACCTGCAAGCTTGATATTTGAAAATGGTGGATAGTGATGGAGAAGTTACAGTCTTGAAACAGGGGCCTGAATTGCTTTGGTATGATGTATAGACGGTGTCTAAGTGATTAGTTTTCAAAACGCACGAGTGGAAATGAAGATCATGAGTTTTGGTTTAAAACTGTGTGTTAATGGTGTTCTTGAACAGATTTTTTGGTTTTTGAGTGTTTGAGATAGTTTTAGGGCATAATAATTCGTGTGTAAACTTGCAAATAGTGTGTAACTTATAAATAAAAGATTTTTTGGCTTGTAACCACTCAGAATTTGAAACTTACATGTTGTGGCTTGGTTACTTGTTTTTGAAGCAAAGTTGACAAACATGGTTTCAATGTGAAGTACAAGGGTTTGCAGGGGGATTAGTAGGTTGTAGATATGTTTCTTATTGCTTTTACATGATTTTTAGTCATAAGCAACAATGTATGGGCTCAAGGAGAGTTGACATTGTGATTAAAGTCACTTTTCTAAAATGGAAGTGGTGACTTTCTTCCAAAAATGGAAATGCAATTTGGATAATGGCTTCAATGCTTGGACAATGGCTCTACCAGTTGTGAAAGCATTAAATTAATGAGTGATTAGCAAGTTTGAAGCCTGCAAATCAATATTTGTACAACATGCTTGAAGATTGGATCAAGTGTTCTTCACAAAATGGCTTGTAATCCAAGTGACAAAACACCAACTTCATCTCTTCGATTCTCCCTACTCAAGAATGATCTCAAGGAGTTCTTGGACATTTTGGAAATCTTGATATGTGCTCTACAACTCATATTTGAATTTCTTTTGAATATTTCGCTTGGAATTATGTGACAAATTACCATGAAGTTAGGTCAAAAATCTGCCTAACTAGGGCAAAATTTCACTAAGTCTTTTTTAGTTCATGAGCATGTATTCACAAAATTATAACTTGAGATCCAAGAATTTTTAGGAGAAGTTGTATGGAGAAAAGTTGTATATTTCATGGAGATCTACAAATTTCATGTTGGGAGTTTCTCTTGAATCATCTTGCATCATGGTGAAAATTTGGATCAAAGTTATAAAAAAACATGAAATTTCCAACACAGAAAAATTTCTAAGTTTAGAAATTTTGACTTTTCAAAATGAAATCTTGACTTTTTGATTTCTTAATGAATAAGTTTCACATTTTTACATGTTTTGATGAATTATGATCTTTGGGACTTGAATTTGACCAAAAAGTCAAAGTTTGACTTTTCAGTATACAGTTGATTTTTGATCAGTTGAGTGCAAAACTCATCTGTCAATCCAATGGACTTGCAATATTTTGAATCATGTCATTAGGTCAAAATGATGTAATTGGGCTCTTTAGATAATTCCTCAAACCAATTGATTATTTGCTAGGTCAAAAATCAGAAATTGCCCTTTCTCAGTCAAAACCCTAATTTTGACCATTTTGCCCTTTTGGAGATTTGATCAAATTTCTTGAGGAATTATGTTCCAAACTGGATCAAATGATACATATGGGTCTAAAATGTTGATGTGGATCAAAAATTATGAAGTTTGACTATAAATTGGCTATGGTTGACTTTTTCTCCAATACAGCTGATTTTTAGGTCAACTGTTCAATTGATTGATCAAAAGTGTGATCCAAGGCTTGAAACTTGACATGAGTAATCTTGGGGGTACATAATGATCCTTGAAAGTCATATGAAGCAATGATAGTCCAAAAATCCTTTTGCAAACTCAAACCCTAATTTTGGTCATCAGTGCTTAAGGAGATGTCTTGAGCTGATCAAACCCTAGTGCAGTCTTGAGCCCAATGAGATCTTGTGAGAAAATTCTTGATAAGTGAGAGGGAAAATTTGGGGTACAACAGCTTCCCCTGTTCAATCTTCTTAAACCTGAAGGGTTAGATTTGCATGTTTTGTCAGTCGTGACTCGAAGGTGGAAGATGATTGGACACTAGAGTGCCCAAAAATTTGCACTCGGCGATGCGATGGTAGAAAGAATGGGCTTAAAGATTCCATTTGGAGAGGTGATAGAAAGTTTTTGGAGATGGGCTTGTAGATGCCATCCAAGAGTGATTATTGAATTGTAATTTGTAAATTGAAAGAATGAGTATTCAAATGGCATCCGTGTCTGGAGCGTATCTGAACTATATCTGAGAGTTGAATCTGAATGAGTATCAGAATGGCATCTGTGTCTAGAGCTTATCTGAACTGTATCTGAGAGCTAGTTTTGAATGAGTGTCAGAATGGCATCCGTGTCTAGAGCATATCCGAACTGTATCTGAGAAGTTAAATTTTGAATAAATATCAGAATGGCATTCGTGTCTAGAGCGTATCTGAACTGTATCAAAAAGTTGAGTCTGAATAAGTATCAGAATGGAATCCGTGTCTGGAGCGTATCTGAACTGTATCTCAAAGTTGAGTCTGAATGAGTATCAGAATGGCATCCGTGTCTGGAGCGTATATGAACTGTATCAAAAGAAACTCTAAACATTGTTAATGGTAACTGTTTAACCTTATCCTGAAAAGGGTAAAATGTTAGCTAAAATGTAGAGTCATATTGTATGAAATGCATAGTATAATGCATTCGTTTTATCAATGTTTATGATATATGGATGCAATGTATGCGTATGTGAGCTAGTTTGCTGCACTACTGTTGGATTGGGGCAAATAAATCCCTGACTGCTGCTAAGGATATGGAGTATAAGTCTTCATGTTGTGAAGTTTAAGTGTTGATGAATTTCTTCTTAGAGAAATAAGCTCTGTTGTAAGGGAAATGTCGTATACTACTTGTAAAATTCCATTGTGAAATCCTGAGAAAATGAACAACTTCTACCGGGGATTGATAATTGGAAGCTCGTTCCACTGGGAATTAAACTGCAAATTGTGGGGGATTTATGGAAATAACTTAGAGAGATTTCCCTACCTCTTAAAGCCATTAGTAATTGTCGTTTATTTTGTTTATTTGTAAACAGTAATTATGTTCAACAATGAATCATTGGACATTTTCATAAACAAAACACGAGAGTAAAGAAAAACAGATAGTTTTGCACTTTCAAAGGAATATCTTTGTATTGACTTTGAGTAAGTATTTTTATAAAGTGAGACAAAAATTCTAGTAGGAGAACACCGTCGTAAGAAAAAATGAAAATTTGAATACAATGAAAAGATAGTTATGTGTATTTATCCCATGGGGTTCCCATTCTGCTATAGCCTTTGTATCTCTGGGCATCTTGTCTATTTGTTGCCTCGTCCGAAGATGATAGAATTGATCAGAACCTTTGAGTTTTTCAATTGAAGCCAAATTTTGTCCGTAAGGTGATCCGACGGGACATAGTTATATGCTTTAATTCCCTAACTTTTTCCTGGACCGCCCTTTCGGGTTTTCAGTCCACCGGGAAACCCTTTTTTGCCCAAGTCTCCCTTTCGGGTTTTCAACTTACCGGGTGTACAAATATTTTGGTTTTATCCCTAATTTTTGCCCGAACCCTTTTGGTTCGCCGGGATGCCCTTATTTTGCCTAGGTATGTCAACCTAGCGGGTCTCTTATGCATAGTATCTTTTGACTATGTCCGCGATCACAGAATGCGGCAGGTCGTCACCATCCATGGTGGTCAAGATCATTGCCTCACCAGAGAAAATGCTTTTGATTACAAATGGTCCTTCATAGGTAGGAGTCCACTTCCCCTAGGATTACCTTGTGGCAGTATGATGCGTTTGATCACCAGATCTCCAACTTGATACACTTGGCGTCTGACCTTTTTGTTGAAAGCCTTGATCATCCATTTTTGATACATTTGACCATGGAAAACAGCAGTAAGTCTTTTCTCATCAATCAAGTTCAGTTGATCAAGTCGAGTCTGGATCCAATGGTCTTCGTTCAGCCCTACATCCTTCATAATCCTCAGAGAGGGGATCTGGACCTTGATAGGCAAGACAACTCCCATGCCATAAACCAGAGAATAGGGTGTTTCCCCCGTTGATGTGCGAGCCATGGTACGATATCCGTGGAGAGCGAATGGTAACATCTCATGCCAGTCTTTGTATGTGACTGTCATTTTCTGTATGATCTTTTTAATGTTTTTATTTGCAGCTTCGATAGTACCATTCATCTTTGGCCGATAGGGAGAAGAATTATGATGCTGGATCTTGAATTGCTCGCACAAGGCGGTGATCATAGTGTTGTTGAGATTTGTACTATTGTCAGTGATGATCCTTTCCGGGATACTGTACCGGAAAATGAGATTTTGCTTGATGATTCTTAGTAATGGAAGCGAAGGAAGCTTCCTCCATCACTTTGTAAAGTAATCAATGGCCACTTAGATGAAGTGGTGTCCATTGGAGGCCGTCGGCTTGATTTCCCCAATCATATCAATTCCCCACATAGCAAAAGGCCAAGGAGCCATCAAGACATTCAGAGGAACTGGAGGCACGTGCACCTTGTCAGCATAAATTTGACACTTATGGCAAGTTCGAGAGTGTTAATAGCAATCTGCTTCCATGTTAGACCAGTAATAGCCTGCCCGTAGGATTTTCTTTTCCATCGAATGCCCAATGGAATGGGTGCCAAAAGTGCCTTCATGTAACTCAGTCATGATCCTTTCAGCTTCAACCTTATCTACGCACTGAAGTAACATAGAGTCATGATTGCATTTATACAGGATGTCGTTACTAAGGAAGAATTTAGCAGAGAATCTCCTTAAGAACTTCTTATCATTGACTGAACCTCCTTCTTGATATTCTTAAGTCTCTAGATACCTCTTCACTTCGTGAAACCAAGGCTGGTCCACTACTTCTTCAGTATTAATCTCGTGATAGTGCGCTGGTTCATTCATTCATTTAATGGCGATCTGGGGAGCCTCGTTATCCCAATTAAGTTTAAACATAGATGACATTGTGGCTAGAGCGTCTGCTAGCTGATTTTCTTCTCGCGGGAAATGCTCGAAGGTAATCTTCTCAAAATATGGTAGCAATGTCAAAACATGTTCTTTGTAAGGGATAAGGTTAGGGTGTTTGGTGTCCCATTCCCCTTTTATCAGACTGATGACCAAAGCTGAGTCTCCGAATACATCCAAGGATTTGATCCCCAAGTCTATGGCAGCTCTGAGACCAAAGATGCACGCTTCATGTTCTGCCATGTTGTTTGTACAATTGAAGCATAGTCTTTCCATAAAGAGATTATGACACCCTCCAGGAGATATGAGTACAGCACCGATACCATTGCCGAGTGCATTGGATGCTCCATCAAAGAACAGGGTCCATCGAGATCCTTGTTCAGGTCCGTCATATGGCCTAAATTCTTCATAGTTGTCTAATGTCATAATGTCTTCATCCGGGAATTCGAACTTCATGGACTGGTAGTCTTCCACAGCTTGGTGAGCAAGGTGATCAGCTAGTACACTTCCCTTTATAGATTTCTGGGTAGTATACTGTATGTCATATTCTGTCAGAATCATCTGCCATCTCGCTATTCTCCCAGAAAGAGCAGGCTTCTCGAAGATGTATTTTATCGGATCCATTTTAGATATTAGCAAGGTAGTATGAGTCAGCATATACTGTTTTAGCCGGCGAGCAGCCCATGCCAGAGCGCAGTAAGTTTTCTCGAGTAGTGAATATCTTGTTTCACAGTCGGTAAACTTTTTGCTCAGGTAATAAATAGCGTGCTCTTTTCGGCGAGACTGGTCATGCTGCCCTAATACACACTCCCATTGAATTTTCTAAAACAGTTAGATACATGATTAATGGTCTTCCCTCGACTGGTGGCATCAATACAGGAGGCTCTTGTAAATATTGTTTGATTTTGTCAAAAGCAACTTGGCACTCGTCAGTCCATTTCACTACTTGATCTTTCTTCAACAATTTGAAGATTGGTTCACAAGTAGCTGTCAGGTGAGAAATGAATCTGGCAATATAGTTCAAACGTCCCAAGAATTCTCTGACTTCCTTCTCAGTACGAGGAGCAGGCATCTCTTGTATTACTTTAACTTTGGCAGGATCGACCTGGATACCTTTGTTGTTGACGAAAAAGCCTAGGAGTTTACCAGATCATACTCCGAATGTGCATTTGTTAGGATTCAACCTCAGCTTGTACTTCTTCAGTCTCTCGAACAGTTTTTGTAAGTGATCAAGATGCTTTTCCTCTGTTTGAGATCTGGCTATCATGTCGTCCATATAGACCTCTATTTCGTGATGTATCATGTTGTGAAATAGATCTACCATGGCACGTTGATAGGTTTCCCCAGCATTCTTTAGTCCGAATGGCATCACCTTATAGCATAAAGTTCCCCACTGCGTGACAAAGGTTGTTTTCTCCATGTCCTCAGGCACCATTTTGATTTGGTTGTAACCTGAGAATCCGTCCATGAAGGAAAACACTTTGTGTTGTGGCGTATTGTCAACTAGAATATCAATGTGGAGGAGTGTAAAAGCATCCTTAGGGCTTTCCCTATTCAAATCTCTGTAGTCCACACACATTCGCACCTTGCCGTCCTTTTTGGGCACTGGAACAACATTGGCAACCCATTGGAGATAAGAGGTGACAGCGAAGAATCCAGTGTTGAATTGCTTCATGACCATTGCTTTAATCTTTTATGTCATATCCGGCCTCATTCAACGAACCTTTTGCTTTACTGGCAGACAATCCTCTCTTATAGGCAGACGATGTACCACAATATCTGCATCAAGTCCTGGCATGTCTTCATACGACCAGGCAAAGACTTAGACATAATCATGTAACAACTGAATCAGATGCTCCTTGATACTGTGTTCCAGATTGGCACCCACCTTGACCTCTTTTTTGTCTTCTTCGATACCTAGGTTGATCGTATCCATGGGTTCCTCGTGAGGTTGAATGGTTCTCTCTTCTTGTTGTAGTAGTCTGGAAAGTTCCCCTAGTACTTCACAATCTTCCTCACCTTCATCTTCGGCTTGGTAGATTAGATTCCCAGAGTCACAAAAGGCCATAGCAGTACCGTTACCCATGAGATCCCGAATGGATGTATACCTGAATTGTGAGTGTGCGTGTGTGTAAGGGTATAGCTATCTTTGAAAGAAAATAAAAGTGTAAAAGAAAAACAATGGGCACGAAAAGTTTGTATGCGAAAACGTCCATGATTTATTGATGTCATATGAAAATGAGATAATAACCCTTACAAATGGACCATTGTGCCTCGTGTAAGACACAAGGTTTTAAGAGTGCGAATTGTTTCAATATTACAGATCCAACAAAATGTAAAGACAAATTACTGTGGGATAAAGGTGATCGGGACAAAATCTCTATCCTCCCAATTGCTGAGCCCTCCATTGACAGTTGGGAAGATCCAATCCTCCAGGTTGCAACCATCTTCAGCATCTTCTACCGTGTTGACTTCACGGTTGCTGATCTTCAAGGGTGGTCCTCCAGCACGAGCACGGCGTACAGCCTTTTGAGCACTTGAAGTGAAACCTAGGCCAAACTTGTCAGACTTATATGGGATATCTGGGAGTTGTCCCCAGATAGTGCACCCTCCTTCTTCTACCACTGCTTTGGCATCCTTCAGCGACTACATCCGGAGTGGAGGCCTTGTAATCTTGGGAACAACCTTGGTTACTACCATATCTTGCAGGACCTCTTCAAAGTGTTGAAATGGATTTTCAATAAATTCACCATCTAATTCCACATATCTGAAGGAATTGAGATGGCTGATCATGTACTCTTCCTCTCTATGAACGGTGATAATCTTCCCTTGAACTGGATACTTTACCATTTGGTGCAGCGTAGAAGTAATAGCGCCAGCATTGTGGATCCATGGTCGGCCTAGCAAGAAGGAGTATGAAGGGAGGATGTCCATTACATAAAAAGTTGAATTGAAAGTTTGGGTTCCAACCTTTATGGGGATATCCACTTCCCCATGTACCATCCTTTTCGAACCGTCAAAAGCCCTCACTACTATGTTGCTTGGCTTTAATGTCAGTCCTTCACAGTCAAGTCTATCAAGAGCTTTTTTAGGTAATACATTCAGAGATGAGCCAGTGTCCACCAAAACATGAGCCAGAGTTGTGCCCCTACATTCCACTGAGACATTCAATGCCTCATTATGCTTCCTTCCCCTCGGCGTTAGATCAGCATCCGAGAAACCTAGACTGTTATCTACAGTCAAGCTGGCTACGCATTCTTGAAATTGATCGGCAGATGTCTCTTGGGGTACGTGGGCAGTTTTCAGGAATTTTACCAAGGCTTTTGCATGTGCCTCGGAACATAGTAGTAATGCCAGCATGGAAATTTTAGAAGGATATTTCCCCAATTGTTCAACTACATCGTAGTCGCTTCTCTTTATAATTTTTAGGATTTCCTCCATTTCTTTCTTGGAGGTCTCAGGGATAGTCAATGACTGAGCCTTCGTTCAGACAGGCTCAATCAGAATACTTTTTCCTCGAGTCTCGATTAACTCGGCAGCAGGAGTGTCAGTAGGAATGATTACAGGGGTTGTAACGGCTTTGTTAATTAGAGTATGTGATCGGTGGAAATAGAACTGAATGTTTAAAGCTAGTTCGCGAAATGTCGCGGTAAGCAAGAGTCGCCACCGTCTTTTATGTTCTCCAACATGGAAAGGACAAAAGCACAGCAAAATTCCTTATTGAGAATGTCTCTCGGTTCGGGAGGTAGATTTATAGAAAGGGAAGGTGTGAGCACCCTTTCTATCCATGGTTATCCATGGGCTCTTAGGTACTTGCTCTTATGTTTCCAAAAGATGTTTGCTTTTCAAATGTGAGTGGGTTTGAAAAAAGTTTCGTTTTTGAAAGATTTTTAAGTGACTCTTGTATCTGTCCTCAAGAGTGTTTGAAAAATTTGTTTTGAAAACTTTTGAAAGTGTCAGTGTGAAAAGATGTTTGGTTTGTTTTTGAAGAGAGCAAGTACCCATGAGTCATCCACCTACCCTAAGGAATTACGCTGTGTAAGAGTCCTTAAGGTAGTGCCATCCCACCATTGAGAGGTAGGTAGCACCACCGTTGGAGGTGTTCGGGTCAATTCGATTGAGGGACAGTGTGATCACCGAAGCAATAATAGGACACCTTAGAAGTAACCCTAATGTCCTAGATCCTTTTTATCCGAGGCAACCGTTTCGAGGCAACTGGATCTTAGACATAAGGGCGACCGCTAAAACACCCTATACTTGACGACCACGTTCGAGGTAACGAGTGAGGCGTACCCTAGAAGTGGCATGTGCTTTGTGTGTCGTTTTCATGTTATGTTTATCTTTGATCATGCAATTGTGAGCTACGAGTTGTTTTTAATTATCATACATTCTTTCATGCAATTTAGCAGTTAGGAGTGCGGAAAATAAAATACGGAAAGGTAAAGGCTACGCTATTACAAGGCGCGAGTCTATACATCGCCAAAAAACAAAGACCCGTTTTGATAAGGTGCGGAAAGTAAAGAAAGCAATAAACCTAATTACTATTACATTCCGGAAACAGTTACATAATAATCAAAATAAATAATAACGCGCGAAAGCATTAAATTGGACGTCCTTAGGGTTTTTGACCCTTTTGAGCAATTATGAGTTTTTTTGTCCTTTGCTTTTAATTAAAATTAAACCTAATTATTAATTATTTAATTATTTACAAGAAAGATATTTTTTTTGTGTTTTTTTTGTATTTAATGAAAATAAAATAAATTAAAAGTCAAAAGAAAACCCTAGTTCTAAGTTTATTTTAATTATTAATAAAATGTTAAAGTTAAGCTAATTTAAACTAATTACTTAATTTACATATTATTTACAAAAATAATAGTAACTAATAATGATGATAATTAAATAATTAAGAAAATATGAATGAAAATGTTAAGCCTAATTCTACATAATTTTTATTTATTGAGAAAGAGGTTAAAATTAAAACCTAAATTAAACTAAGTCAATTGTTAATATTTATTTACAAAAAAAATAAGTTAATGATGAAATTAATAAATAATTAAAATATATTTACAAATTTGATTTCTGATATTATTAGGAAAAATTAATTTGTTGGTGAATTAATAATAATTAAAACAATTAAAATAATTAAAAGAAAGGGAAATAAAAAATACAAATGCAAACCAGGGAGGGTATGTTGGCCCATATGGAGGTGAAATTGAGAAATTCTGGCCCATTAAGCACAAAGCCTTTGTTGACCTTCTTGGTTGCCTGCACGTGCATTGACTGAGGAATATGGTATTCCTCCTCTCCTGGCCTTTGGATGGCTGATGGGAACACATGGCATGCTGGAATCATGAGGCCTATGATGGAACATTGGACGCGTATTGCACTGGATTGTATTAGAAAAAATATTAACAATGATATGGGGGACCTGGGAATCGAACCCAGGTCCAAGTACTCCTTGCCTTAGTTCCCTTGCTAACTGAACCATGGTGCGCGTTTGTAATATGAATGGATAATAAATATTATATAAAAAAAAACAACGTTATGATAATAAAACAAAATAATGCGCGTTGTATTCAAACCCTCCAACCACGTTGAGCCATGCAATCACCTTCTTCGTTTCACCTGTAAACATAGAACAAGATAGCGGGGGTTTTAAACCCCCACTAACTACAATGACAGAAAATAGTGATTAGAGTTAGGGATAACATAAATTGAGCGCGAGGGTTGGGTTGAATTCGTCTGGCTTTGACGAATTCAACCATTCTTGTCTCAAGGTCCAATTTTTCCTTATGTGCAAAGCCCTAAATTTCAAGCTTCGAAACCCTAGATATCTCCAATGGTGGATTTCGATTCAGAACGCTATAACCAAATTGGTTTATACCAATAGCTTCATAATGTCCCTATTAACATAAATCAACCAAGAAAATGGATTAAAAACGCATGAATTATGATATGCAATTTTGGAAATATATTCAAACCGTGGGACTTGTATTCTTTGATTCTGATGGTGTTGGGGCTTGTTCTTGATGGCAACAAGTTCCTGGAGACTCAGGCAAGGTGTGTGAATCAAAAAGAGACCTTGAATTCGCCTGGAAGACTGATTTCAGTTTCACACTTTTCTTGAATTTTTTAGAATTTGATTATGGTGTTCTTGCAGCAATTTCACGTGTAGGGATTTAGGGTTTGCTTCAATACATATAGCACAATAGAATTAGGGTAAATCTTGGCCCAACAATCCATGGCATTATGGTTTGAATGTGTGATTGCCAATCAAATCTTTTCCAATCTTTTTCTTTGATAAAACCTTGCCAATCATGGATATTTTGAGGTCTTTGAGGTGCACACGAATTTCCAGCTTGCCCTGATCAGATTTGCTTCACAAAAGATCTAAAAACCATATCTTTTGAATTTTCCTACAATTAAAATCAATTAAATGAATTAATATTAATAAAAATTCAATTAATTAATTAAAAATAAGAAAATAAATCATTTTAAGTTCAATGGGTCGTGCATAGGCCTTGGGAAAAGATTCAAGAAGGAATTTGAGGCCCATTAGCAAAAATGAAGTGTTTTAGGCAAAGTTGACTTTTGAAAGTTCCCAAAAATTTCCCAACTTCTCCAATGCATATCTTGCTCAATTTTGAAGCTATGAACATGTTCTTGGACATTTTGGAAAGGTATTGAAGTCCTCTAACCAATGTCTTTGGTCCCATGTCATTTTGATTTACCAATTTCAAATTATGGTCTTTGACTTAAAGTGCCTTTTTGTTGACTTTTGAAAATGACCTATAATGTAGAAATTGATAACTTTTTGTGAGAGCATTTCTTGGACTTAGAATGTGAAGATGAGTTGTAGGAAATGTCATCCCCTTCAAAATGAGCATTGGATGGAATTTTTCTGATGAACCATGAAAAAGTTATGCCCTGGTCAAGATACAGTTGACTTTTCTACTGTCCAAAAATAGTAACTTTTGCATCTTTGATGATTTTTGAGCCATTCTTGTGGAATCATGATCAAGACTTGATCAAATGATGATTATGGACTCGAAATAAGATGTTGACCAAAAATTTTGACTTTTGACTGTAAAATGACCATTTTGCCCCTACAGTTGACTGTGAAGCAATTAGGGTTTTTGACTGTGCAACTTGATGCTGTGAGTCTTGAAACTTGACATATGGATGCTTGACAATGTGTATAGGAATATGGGACTTGATTGGACCCTTGGAAACGTCAACTTCCTTGTAAGAACCAAAACCCTAATTTTGACTGTTAGGAGGGTGTTTGAACTATGCAATCCTTAATCCATTTGAAGCTTGATCTTGCCAAATCTTGAAGAATATGGGAGGGAAAATTTTGGGGTACAACAGTTGCCCCTGTTCAATCTTCTTAAACCTGAGGATGTAGATTGTCGGCGTGCCTTTCGTAATCCGAAGGTGGAAGATGATTGAACATTAAAGTGCCCAGAAATTTGCACTCACATAGTAGAGTATCAGCAGCGTGATGGCGGGAATGGGCTTACAGATGCCATTTGGAGAGATTACGGATATGAGGATGGGCTTATAGATGCCATCTGGAGCTGTGACAGAGCCTTGTCGGGAATGGGCTTATAGATGCCATTTGGAGACTGTTGGTATGTGGATGGGCTTCTAGATGCCATCTGGGTGTCGATCGCGTAAGAGATTCCTTAGTGAGAACTTGCGTACCTGAGAAAGAAAAATAATTACCTGGCATGTTACAGGGGTTGATCTTCAAATTCTTTATGTAGATATGTCCTGGCTGGATACAAGTATTAAATCTCTAAACTCTTCAGACGTGCCCTGGCTGGATACAGGAATCGAATCTTCAAACTCTTCAGACGTGCCCTAGCTGGATACAGGAATCGAGTCCGGAATTAGTCGTCAACAGATATTCCCTGGCTGGATACAGGGATCGAATATTCAAACTCTTCAGACGTTCCCTGGCTGGATACAGGAATCGAATCTTCAAACTCTTCAGACGTACCCTGGCTGGATACAGGAATCGAGTCCGGAATTAGTCGTCAATAGATATGCCCTGGCTGGATACAGGAATCAAATCTTCAAACTCTTCAGACGTGCCCTGGCTGGATACAGGAATCGAGTCCGGAATTAGTCGTCAACAGATATGCCCTGGTTGGATACAGGAATCGAATCTTCAAACTCTTCAAACGTGCCATGGCTGGATACACGAATCGAATCTGGAATTAGTCGTCAACAGATATGCCCTGGCTGGATACAGGAATCGAATCTTCAAACTCTTCAGACGTGCCCTGGCTGGATACAGGAATCGAGTCCAGAATTAGTCGTCAACAGATATGCCCTGGCTGGATACAGGAATCGAATCTTCAAACTCTTCAGACGTGCCCTGGCTGGATACAGGAATCGAATCTGGAATTAGTCGTCAACAGATATGCCCTGGCTGGATACAGGAATCGAATCTTCAAACTCTTCAGACGTGCCCTGGCTAGATACATGAATCGAATCTGGAACTTCTTCATGCAGATATGCCCTGGCTAGATACAGGTGTCGAATCCACAAGTAATCGCTCACAGATATGCCCTGGCTAGATACAGGTATCGAATCCGGAATTGCGACAGTTGATAGTAATCATCTTTGTATTGACCTTTTTCCTGAAAAGGCAAAACATTAGTTGTATGCAATGTCATGATGTATGAAATGCGTGACGTTCTCAAAATAAATGAGATTGTATGTTCATGATGCGTATGTGCATGTATCAGGATGTATGAAAATGTGATGTTTGTGTATGTATTTTTTTTTGTCTAGGAAAATAAATCCTTGACGAATGCCAGGAGTTAAATCCTGGGCTGATGTTGAAGAGAGTTCTTCGCTTCCGCTGGGGATGATGATTGCAGGAATAAACCGGTAGGAGAAGATGACTCTGTTGGGGAATAAACTTGTTGGGGAGATTACTTTGCGGGGAATTACTCTGTGGGAAGAGATACTTTGTTGAGGTTTGATGATAACTCCGCTGGGGATACCGTTGATAAGCTTTATTGGGGAATTTGATGAACTCCGCTGGGGGATAGGAAGAACTTCGCCGAGGACGATCTTTCCGTGGCAATTAGCTGAGGATAACCCAGTTATAAGCTCTGGTGAGGAATAACCTTCTGAATAAAGCTGGGGAGATGCGCTCGCACTCTGCAGGGGATAACCTTCCAGAATCTACTGGGGATAAGCTTCCTACTGGGGAGATTGATTCAACTCTCCTGGGGAGACTTTGGACTGCACTGGGGAATGGCTCCACTGGATGTCCGGTATACCGCCGGGGAACAATCTTAGATCAAGATTGCCGGGGATGCTTGTTAGGAATCTCTGTATACTCCGCTGGGGAATATTGAGATTTTCTGGGGGATAATCCAACTTCCTTGAGGCTGACAGTAGACTGACTCTGCTTGGGGAGAGTATTGCTGACTCTGGAGATATTGTGCCTTTTCGGGGCTGATGGGAGACTAACACTGCTTGGGGGAGAGTATGGTTGAATCTTGTCTTACTCTACGGGGAGTGGAGATATCTTGGTTACATTCTTCAGCCGAACTTACCTTGGTACCTTGGTTGACAGAGCAACTAGATCGCTTAGACAACTCATTATTGCCCCTGTTTCTAATGTCACCTGTAATTAGTCCTTTGTTTCGCATGCAAATATTTATGAGTTAGCAATTAGTGTCAAATGTATATATCAAAAATGAACATTGGACGTTCTTTGCAAAACAAAACAGAAAAAAGGAAAATAATTGGCAATTTATCTGAAAAGTGAATTTGTATTGATTTTTGGAATTTGCCTGTAAATAGGCATTTATGTACAAGAGGCTGACGTCCTAGTAAGAGAACGCCGCCGAATAACATAGAGTTTTGTACAATTTATACAAAGAAAACAAAACAGCTATGTGAAAATATCCCACTGGGTTCCAACTCTGCTATCGCCTTTATGTCTTCGAGCGTCTCATCACTTGGCTGCTTAGTTGAAGATGAAGCTGATTGATCGATGTCGTATGAACCTGATAGTTGATACCGGATTCTGGATGCAAGGTGATTCAATGAGACATAGTATTACGCTTTAATCCCTAACTTTTGCCTGGACCGCCCTTTCGGGTTTTCAGTAGTATCTTTTTACTATGTCTGCATTGGCGGGGTGAGGAAGATCGTCACCATCCATGGTGGTTAGAATCATGGCTCCTCCTGAGAAGACATGTTTAACCACAAAGGGCCCTTCGTACGTGGGGGTCCATTTGCCCCTGGGATCGCTTTGAGGAAGAATGATGCGCTTGATTACCAGGTCCCCAACTTGATACTCTTGTGGTCTGACTTTCTTGTTAAATGCCCTGATCATCCGTTTTTGATACGTTTGACCATGACAAATAGCAGTGAGTCTCTTTTCGTCAATTAGGTTTAACTGATCAAGTCGAGTCTGGATCCAGTCATCTTCGCTCAAGCCTGCATCCTTCATTATCCGGAGAGAGGGTATCTGGACTTCAATTGGCAAGACTGCCTCCATGCCATAGACCAAGGAAAAGGGAGTTTCCCCGGTTGACGTTCTTGCTGAGGTACGGTACCCATGAAGAGCAAACGGTAAAATCTCGTGCCAATCTTTATAGGTCACTGTCATCTTCTGCACAATCTTTTTGATATTCTTATTAGCTGCTTCTACAGCCCCATTCATCTTCGGCCGATAAGGAGAAGAGTTGTGGTGTTGTATCTTGAATTTCTCGCAGAGCTCAGTAATCATCTTGTTATTAAGATTGGTACCATTGTCCGTAATGATCCTTTCTGGGACACCGTAGCGACATATCAGGTTATGCCGAATGAACCGTGCCATGACGTTCTTGGTTACGGTAGCATAGGAAGCTGCTTCAACCCACTTCGTGAAGTAATCAATCGCTACCAGGATGAAGCGATGCCCGTTGGATGCCGTCGGTTTGATCTCGCCGATCATATCAATGCCCCACATTGCAAAAGGCCAAGGTGCAGTCAAGACATTCAGAGGGACTGGGGGAACGTGCACTTTATCAGCATAGATCTGGCACTTATGACATGTCCGAGAATGTTGGTAACAGTCGGCTTCTATTGTGGACCAGAAATATCCTGCCCAAAGGATTTTCTTTGCCATGGTGTGTCCACTGGAATGCGTTCCGAAGGTACCTTCATGCAGTTCTGCCAAGATTCTTTCTGCTTCAGTCTTATCCACACAACGCAGTAAAGTTGAATCATGGTTTCGCTTGTAGATAATGTCGTTGCTGAGGAAGAACTTTGTTGCGAACCTTCTCAGAAACTTCTTGTCATTGACAAATGCACCCTCGGGGTATTCTTGAGCTTCCAGGTACCTCTTCACCTCATGATACCAAGGTTTTTTAGTTACCTCTTCAACCTCAAGATCACAGCAATATGCAGGTTCGTCCAATTTCCAGATAATGATCTGGGGAGCTTCGTTGTCCCATTTAACTTTGAACATAGAAGACATCGTAGCCAGCGCGTCCGCCAGCTGATTTTCCTCTCTTGGGAAGTGTTCAAAAGTTATCTCCGTGAAATGGGGGATCAACGTCAACACGCACTCTTTGTAAGGAATGAGATTTGGTTGTTTCGTATCCACTCGCCTTTGATCTAATTGATCACGAGAGCGGAATCTCTGAAGACACTCAGAAACTTGATCCTTAAGTCAATTGCAGCTTGAAGACCCATGATGCATGCCTCATACTCCGCCATGTTGTTGGTGCGGTTGAAGCATAGTCGGGCAGTAAGTGGAGTATGAGTGCCCTTTGGGGATATGATCACGGCGCCGATACCGTTACCCAAAGGGTTGGAGGCTCCGTCAAAGTGCATAGACCATCGGGATCCTTCCTCAGGTCCTTCATCCGGTTCAGGTACTTCACAATCAGTCACTACCATGATGTTCTCGTTTGGGAATTCAAAGTTCATCGACTGGTAATCGTCCACTGCCTGGTGTGCCAAATGGTCTGCCAACACACTTCCCTTGATTGCCTTCTGAGTCGTGTACTGGATGTCGTATTCTGTCAAGATCATCTGCCGTCTTGCTATTCTTCCAGACAGAGCAGGCTTTTCGAATATATATTTGATTGGATCCATTTTTGAAATCAACAGAGTAGTGTGAGTCAACATATACTGTCTCAGCCGGCGAGCAGCCCATACCAAAGCGCAGCAAGTTTTCTCGAGCAGTGAGTATCGGGTCTCACAGTCGGTAAACTTTTTGCTAAGGTAATAAATGGCATGCTCTTTTCGGCCAGACTCGTCATGCTGCCCCAGCACACACCCCATTGAGCTGTCAAGTACTGTCAAGTATAGTATGAGAGGTCTCCCTCCAACCAGTGGCATAAGAATAGGTGGTTCTTGGAGATACTCTTTGATTCTGTCGAAAGAGGCCTGACATTCATCATTCCAACGTACTACCTGATCTTTCTTCAGCAGCTTGAAGATTGGTTCACAGGTAGCAGTTAGGTGCGAGATGAATCGGGCAATGTAGTTCAGTCGTCCTAGAAAGCCTCTGACTTCTTTCTTTGTCTTGGGAACTGGCATTTCTTGTATGGCTTTAACCTTGGTAGGGTCCACTTGAATACCTTTATCACTCACGAAGAAGCCTAGCAATTTTCCAGATCTTACCCCGAAGGTGCACTTGTTTGGGTTCAACCTCAGCTTGTACAACTTCAACCGGTCAAACAACTTCTGTAGATGGTCAAGGTGTTCCTCCTTAGTTTGGGACCTTGCAATCATATCATCGACGTATACTTCAATCTCATGATGGATCATGTCATGAAACAAAGCAACCATGGCACGTTGGTAGGTTGCCCCAGCATTTTTCAACCCAAAAGGCATGACCTTGTAGCAAAAGGTGCCCCACTGAGTAACAAAAGTGGTCTTCTCCATGTCTTCAGGAGCCATCTTGATCTAATTATAACCTGAAAAGTCGTCCATGAAGGAGAACACCTTATGCTGAGTAGTATTGTCAACCAGAACATCGATTTGAGGCAGGGGGAAGTCATCCTTGGGGCTCGCCCTGTTCAAATCCCTGTAGTCAACACACATTCTGACCTTACCATCTTTCTTCGGCACCGGAACCACGTTGGCAACCCACTGAGGATAAGAAGTCACTGCTAGAAACCCGGCATCAAATTGTTTCATAACCTCGGCCTTGATTTTCTCGGACATCTCTGGGCGCATACGGCGAACCTTCTGTTTTACTGGAGGGCAGTCTTCCTTGGTAGGCAGGTGATGAACCACAATGTCAGTATCCAACCCAGGCATGTCTTCGTAAGACCAGGAAAAGATTTCCACATAATCATGCAGCATCTGAATCAACTGTTGTTTCACGCTGAGCTCCAGATTGGCACCAATCTTGACTTCCTTTCTGTCTACCTCAGTACCCAGATTTACCGTTTCCACTGGCTCTTCATGTGGCTGAATGGCCCTCTCTTCCTGAAGTAACAGTCTTGCAAGCTCACCAGGCACTTCGCGATCATCTTCACCTTCGTCTTCGGCTAAGTTGATCGGATTTTCGAAGTCATAACTGGCAGTAGCAGAGTCGTTACCAGTGAGATCCAGAGTGGATTGAAACCTGTATAGGTGAGTGTGTGTAAATATAACTGTTTTGCAATATATAAAGAAAGAAAGGGAGCACAAGATTCGAAATGCGAAAAACGTCCAATGTTTTTTATTCATGATATATGGAAATGACAAGTAATAAGCCCTCACAAATGAAGCCACGGTGCCCCGGGTAAGACATCGGGCCATAAAGTTTCAAATTATTGTTCGTTACAAATTTAAAAACAAAGGAGTTCATTACTGAGTAACAAAAGTAACAGGTATGTAGTCTTTGGCAGTCCAATTGTTCAGTCCACCGTCGGTCGTCGGGTAGATCCAGCTATCAAATTCAGATTCCTCCGCATCGCCTTCAATAGCATTCACTCCTGAGTTGGTGATGAATACAGGAGGTCTTCCAATCCTTGCTTTACGTACAGCCCTCTGAGCCTCTGCAGTGAAACCCAGCCCAAACTTGTCAATCTTCGGAGTGAAATCAGGGAGTCTGCCCCAGTTTGCACATTCACCCTTCTCAATCACAGCCCAGGCATCCTTTAAGGACGCCATCTTCAAAGGAGAGTCTTCTTCGGTCACAGTCTCTGCTGACGCCAGTGTTGGAGGCACCTCTTCAAAGTGTTGAAAGGGGGTCTCAATGAACTCCTCGTCCATCTCTATATACCGGAATGAGTTAAGATGGCTAACCATATATTCTTCCTCCCCCTGAACTGTAACAATCTCCCTCTGACCGGGTACTTAAGCTTTTGATGTAGAGTGGAGGTCACAGCCCCAGCCTTGTAGATCCAAGGATGACCCAGTAAACAAGAATAGGACGGCCGGATGTCCATCACATAGAATGTTGAGTCGAAGACTTGAGAACCAACCCGGATTGGAATGTCCACTTCACCATGTACCATACCCTTCGACCCGTCAAAGGCCCGGACAATAATGTTTCTAGGCTTCAACTCCAAACCCTCACAATCCAACCTGTCTAAGGCCTTCTTGGGCAATACGTTCAGTGAAGAACCGGTGTCTACCAACACATGGGCAAGAGTAGTGCCCCTGCATTCAATGGAGACATGCAGGGCATCGTTGTGGTTCTTTCCCTTGGCGGTCAGATCAGCGTCAGAGAAACCCAGACCATTATCAGCAGTTAAGTTGGCCACATAATCAGTAAATTGATCGGCAGACATCTCTTGTGGCACATGGGCCGTCTTCAGGAAGGAGATCAGAGCCTTGGCATGGGCCTCTGAACATAACAATAGTGATAGCATAGAGATCTTAGAGGGGGTGTGCCCCAACTGTTCAACGACGTTGAAATCACTCTTCTTGATAATCTTAAGAATTTCTTCTATCTCTTGCTGGGAAGCTTCAACATTAACAGTCTTTGGTTCCTCCATCTGGGAAGGCACATCAGCAATCCCTTTGCCCCGAGTGTCAGATGACTCAGCAGCAAGGGTAGCGACTTGATCAAGAGGGGAAACAGGCACACTGGCAGGTGTGATAACAAGAGGCCTCTGAGTAGCAGGAGGTGCAATATCAGGCGAGAAGAGCCTGCCACTGCGAGTAACTTTAGCAGGACCGGTGATGTTACTGATGCCGGTACTGGTATTGAACTCTTGCTTTACTCCGAGCACATACACATCTGCCCCATAATGCCACGGGACGGCCTTGTCAGATTTATAGGGGAGGGGCCCCGGGACAGTAATGATAATAGGTGCAACATACATGATTTTGACGGGCTTCCTCGGGGGAGCCTTGGTAGGATTGTTGAAAATAGTGACAACGGATACTTCTTCAGTAGGGACAATAGGAACAGCAGTCTTCTTGAACAAGATCTCTTTGCTATCCATCAGGTTTTGGACGCCTGACTTCAGCAACGGACAACTAGCAGGTGAAACAGCACATAGAAGGCAACCCTTGCTACAACCCGGAAATAAACCGGCTAGCAACAGGTTCCTTTTAACGGTCAACAGTGGAGTAACAATCTCATCCACATAAGCTACATACAGGTCTTCCTCAATAGCATTTGCTCCATGCTGGGGCATAGGAGCAGTCACAACGTTAGGCCTTTCGGGCGCCTCAAACTGTATTTCCTTAGCATCAATAAGGTCCTGAACCTTATTCCTTAGAGCCCAGCAATCATCAGTAGAATGCCCCGGGCTATCAGAGTGAGAAGCACAACGAGCGTTGGGATTGTACTTCAGAGAGGTCGTGTTTACCACCTTCGGAGCTTCTCTAACAGTTACCAAGTTGGTTGATAGCAGTTGCGGCAAGATCTGAGACAAGGTCATACTAAGCTGAGTGTATTCTCTTCTGGGTCTCTCACCCCTTGGTTGGTTAGGTTTCCGAGGAGCGGCAGCAGGCTTTGAGAACACCACCGCGTTGACAGCTTGGCGGCGCTCCAGTTTATTTTGTCTTCTAGGACCATACACAGCACTGGCTTCCTTCTTGAAAGGCTTCTTTTCAGAACTTGAGGACGCACCTTTCTGTATCTTCCCCGATTTCATACCAGCTTCTATCCTCTCACCAGTCAGAATGAGGTATGTAAACCCTGCAGAAGAATTGCCAATCAGGTGGTTGAAGAACGACCCAGATAGGGTCCCCAAGAACATGTCCACGAGTTCACGGTCAGTCAACGGTGGCTGCACCCTGCCATCCAGGTCCCTCCACTTCTGTGCGTACTCTTTAAAACCTTCTCCTGATCCTAGCGACATACCCTGGAGTTGGGTACGTGTAGGAGCAAGGTCGGCATTATACTGATACTGCTTATAAAAAGCAGTAGCCAAGTCCTCCCAGTTTCGAATACTGGCTCCATCCAGCTGATAGAACCACTCGAGTTGAGCCCTTGAAAGGCTATCCTGGAAGAAATGGATCCATAAGTTCTTGTCTACAGTATACGGTTGGATCTTCCGCACATAAGATCTGAGATGTAGCTTAGGGCAAGAAGTCCCGTCATACTTCGCAAAAGAGGGTGCCTTGAACTTGTGTGGGATCACCACCCCAGAAGATAAACCCAGATCTCCAAAATCCAACCCAGGCACCTGTTGAATTTCCATGGCACTCAGACGATCCTCTAACTGCTTGTACCTGTCTTCAGCGGGAGGGTACTGCTCATCATTGAAATATGTCTCGTTGTCAGAGACCACAGGACTAGGAACCCTCCCCCCTTGGGGACTGCCTTTCCCTATAGAAGAAGCAGCTTGATCAGCCTCATTTTTCAGTGTATTGCCAAACCTCCGTCCAGTGTTGAATAGTACAGTTCTCTTCTTCTTCTTCTTCACCAGCAGAGCCTTCAATTCCTCTTGACCTTGGGCTAAGCTCATGATCAACTCTTGGAACTGGGCGTTCTGGGCCTGGAGGGCCTTGATGGATTGCTCAGTAGATGATTCAGGATTCATGACGACTGCTGAAATAAACAACGAAGAAGATTAAGCAACCTGTAAGAAAAGGGTACCTGTGATGCACATGATGAATGAAATGCGTATGAATTATGTTTTCAAAGACAATCGGGGTTCAACTTTGTAAACAAAAAGGAAACACACTTCATTAGATTAAACTTTGAATTGTTCAAGAAATTGCCCTTAGGCGTTACATAAATGAAAATACTGAAAAGGAAATGAAAGCTGTAAAAGAAATATCCAAGGCCCATCACTGCTCCCATGGTCTCCTCTTCTCAGTACGGATGTAGTCATTCAGGACCCGCTCGTTCTCCAACTGCTTCGTCAGCTTCTGGATTTTCTGTTCTTGTTCATTGAACTTTTCCTGATAAGAATCTCGTTCTTCCTGTAGTTGCGCCCAAGACCTCTTTAGTGTATCAACATCAGTAGGTATCTGAGGAGGGAGAACAGTTGGAGGAACCCCGTCTCTATCAGGAAATTCAAGAATGATGGGTCTGACAGCTTCGTATGGCATACCTAACTTCTGAGCACGGATGCGGACCCATCTGTAGTAGGATTCCATAGGTAGAGAAGTCTTTGGTCCCAACTCATGTGGGTCAGCTTTGTGAATTCTGTCCCAAGCCTTGATGAATCTACAATGCAGCTCGTCATTATCTACCTGAAACTCAAAACTGATGTGAGGCACCAACATCTCATGAGGCCCTGCTCTTCTGGCTCTTCCAAACTGACGGAGAGCTAGACATGGATTATAAGAGATTCCTCCCTGGGTACCACTCAAAGGAACATTAGGATATTCTCCGCAACGATCAATAACAGCTACCTCATCCAAACCTCTGAGAGTCCAAATGATGTCATTATCAGTGAGAGACATTAACCTATGAGCCCAGCCTCTTCCTTCTTTGTTCTTCAGCACGAACTTAGGGAGGTGAGAAATAAACCACCTCACTAACAAAGGAGTACAACACCACAGAGTTCCTCGTCTTCGGGCAGTACGAGCATAGAGTTGTTGCAGGATATCACCCAAGAGAGTGGGCACAGGGTTCCGAGACATGAAGATCCTTATGGCATTGACATTGACAAAGTTATCAGGGTTAGGAAACAAAACTAGACCATAGATTAAGAGAGCCAGAATGTCTTCATACGCCCTGAAGTCTAAGTTATTCCAGAAACTGTTAGCTTTACCAATCAGAAACTTGGCCAAGAAGCCCTTAACTCTGCTTCTAGTCACCCAGTTGTCCATTACCTCCTTGTTGGTCAAGGGAAGGGCTGCAGCAATCTCCTCAAGCCTAAGAGTCTTTTCCCAACCAGTGAAGGGAGTCTGCTCCAAAACAGGGACACCAAGCAAATCAGAGAATTCTTCCAGGGTAGGGACCAACTGGAAGTCTTGAAAGGTGAAGCAATGATATAGAGGATCATAAAACTGGGTCAAGACACTCATCAGTTGTTGGTCCCACTTTGAAGTGACTAAACCGAGAAGAGAACCATGCCTCTGGATGAAGGAAGTAGTGTTTGGAATCCTGTCAACCAACTCTTTAAGCAAATCAGGTGGGTGAACAAAGTTGAGCCGGATAGTATTCCTTCGCACAGGCATCATAATATCCTACAAAACAGAGCAAAGATGAAACCCTCTTGTCTTTGAAATGGGTCAGTCCTTATGCAGGATGCATGCAATGTCTATGATGGTATGATGTCATGATAAAGCACACCACAAGTATTCACAAAGGCAGACATGCTAAGGCACACAAGTCACACAAGATAGCCCTTAGAGTTTAGGCCAGCATGAAGTTCAGGTACTACCCTCTTTCAGTTTGTTGGTTAAGACCTGTCCTATCAAAAGTAACTGGGTTCTAGACGATCCCAATATCACTGACTACCCTCAATCGGTCATAACTCCAGCATCACAATCTTTTCTTGCGGCCAGAACCATCGCGAGAGTTTAGCCTCAATGGGTGTAGCATACTGCTACTGTTCTATGGCCAAGTTGGGTCAAATTAAGGTTCTAAGGTCGGTTGGTGCTTAATGACTCCTCAGAAGACCCATATTCTCCTCGTTGCGACACAAGGGATATTGATATAGACCAAGGTGCCACACCAACGTAGCCA
The DNA here is from genome assembly GCA_948472305.1 of Vicia faba. NCBI lineage: Eukaryota > Viridiplantae > Streptophyta > Magnoliopsida > Fabales > Fabaceae > Vicia > Vicia faba. The sequence goes on from OX451737.1 coordinate 1,287,459,990, forward strand.
CTGCTTCACCCGTGTCGGTCTACGCCGGATAGGTCCGTCACAGCTTATGCTACCTAAAGGGTATTCCCCCAGATCCGGGTTAGGATCTATGAAACTCCACGACAATGCCCACAATAATAAAGCAAACAAAACATTCAATTGAAAACATAAGTATGGTCTAATCCTAAGGTACACCTCACTTTTATAGTATCCCCAGCAGAGTCGCCAGTTCTGTGATCGGTGGAAATAGAACTGACTGTTTAAAGCTGGTTCACGAAATGTCGCGGTAAGCAAGAGTCGTCACCGTCTTTTATGTTCTCCAACATGGAAAGGACAAAAGCACAGCAAAATTCCTTATTGAGAATGTCTCTCGGTTCGGGAGGTAGATTTATAGAAAGGGAAGGTGTGAGAACCCTTTCTATCCATGGTTATCCATGGGCTCTTAGGTACTTGCTCTTGTGTTTCCAAAAGATGTTTGCTTTTCAAATGTGAGTGGGTTTGAAAAAAGTTTCGTTTTTGAAAGATTTCTAAGTGACTCTTGTATCTGTCCTCAAGAGTGTTTGAAAAATTTGTTTTGAAAACTTTTGAAAGTGTCAGTGTGAAAAGATGTTTGGTTTGTTTTTGAAGAGAGCAAGTACCCATGAGTCATCCACCTACCCTAAGGAATTAGGCTGTGTAAGAGTCCTTAAGGTAGTGTCATCCCACCATTGAGAGGTAGGTAGCACCACCGTTGGAGGTGTTCGGGTCAATTCAATTGAGGGACAGTGTGATCACCGAAGAAATAATAGGACACCTTAGAAGTAACCCTAATGTCCTAGATCCTTTTTATCCGAGGCAACCGTTTCGAGGCAACTGGATCTTAGACATAAGGGCGACCGCTAAAACACCCTATACTTGACGACCACGTTCGAGGCAACGAGTGAGGCGTACCCTAGAAGTGGCATGTGCTTTGTGTGTCGTTTTCATGTTATGTTTATCTTTGATCATGCAATTGTGAGCTACGAGTTGTTTTTAATTATCATACATTCTTTCATGCAATTTAGCAGTTAGGAGTGCGGAAAATAAAATACGGAAAGGTAAAGGCTACGCTATTACAAGGCGCGGGTCTATACATCGCCAAAAAACAAAGACCCGTTTTGATAAGGTGCGGAAAGTAAAGAAAGCAATAAACCTAATTACTATTACATTCCGGAAACAGTTACATAATAATCAAAATAAATAATAACGCGCGAAAGCATTAAATTGGACGTCCTTAGGGTTTTTGACCCTTTTGAGCAATTATGAGTTTTTTTGTCCTTTGCTTTTAATTAAAATTAAACCTAATTATTAATTATTTAATTATTTACAAGAAAGATATTTTTTTGTGTATTTTTTTTGTATTTAATGAAAATAAAATAAATTAAAAGTCAAAAGAAAACCCTAGTTCTAAGTTTATTTTAATTATTAATAAAATGTTAAAGTTAAGCTAATTTAAACTAATTACTTAATTTACATATTATTTACAAAAATAATAGTAACTAATAATGATGATAATTAATTAATTAAGAAAATATGAATGAAAATGTTAAGCCTAATTCTACATAATTTTTATTTATTGAGAAAGAGGTTAAAATCAAAACCTAAATTAAACTAAGTCAATTGTTAATATTTATTTACAAAAAAAATAAGTTAATGATGAAATTAATAAATAATTAAAATATATTTACAAATTTGATTTCTGATATTATTAGGAAAAATTAATTTGTTGGTGAATTAATAATAATTAAAACAATTAAAATAATTAAAAGAAAGGGAAATAAAAAATACAAATGCAAACCAGGGAGGGTATGTTGGCCCATATGGAGGTGAAATTGAGAAATTCTGGCCCATTAAGCACAAAGCCTTTGTTGACCTTCCTGGTTGCCTGCACGTGCATTAACTGAGGAATATGGTATTCCTCCTCTCCTGGCCTTTGGATGGCTGATGGGAACACATGGCATGCTCGAATCATGAGGCCTATGATGGAACATTGGACACGTATTGCACTGGATTGTATTAGAAAAAATATTAACAATGATATGGGGGACCTGGGAATCGAACCGAGGTCCCAGTACTCCTTGCCTTAGTGCCCTTACCAACTGAACCATGGTGCGCGTTTGTAATATGAATGGATAATAAATATTATATAAAAAAAAACAAACGTTATGATAATAAAACAAAATAACGCGCGCTATATTCAAACCCTCCAACCACGTTGAGCCACACAATCACCTTCTTCGTTTCACCTGTAAACATAGAACAAGATAGCGGGGGTTTTAAACCCCCACTAACTACAATGACAGAAAATAGCGATTAGAGTTAGGGATAACATAAATTGAGCGCGAGGGTTGGGTTGAATTCGTCTGGCCTTGACGAATTCAACCATTCTTGTCTCAAGGTCCAATTTTTCCTTATGTGCAAAGCCCTAAATTTCAAGCTTCGAAACCCTAGATATCTCCAATGGTGGATTTCGATTCAGAACGCTATAACCAAATTGGTTTATACCAATAGCTTCAGAATGTCCCTATTAACATAAATCAACCAAGAAAATGGATTAAAAACGCATGAATTATGATATGCAATTTTAGAAATATATTCAAACTGTGGGACATGTATTCTTTGATTCTGATGGTGTTGGGGCTTGTTCTTGATGGCAACAAGTTCCTGGAGACTCAGGCAAGGTGTGTGAATAAAAAAGAGGCCTTGAATTCGCCTGGAAGACTGATTTCAGTTTCACACTTTTCTTGAATTTTTTTGAATTTGATTATGGTGTTCTTGCAGCAATTTCACGTGTAGGGATTCAGGGTTTGCTTCAATACATATAGCACAATAGAATTAGGGCAAATCTTGGCCCAACAATCCATGGCATTATGGTTTGAATGTGTGATTGCCAATCAAAACGTTTCCAATCTTTTTCTTTGATAAAACCTTGCCAATCATGGATATTTTGAGGTCTTTGAGGTGCACACGAACTGCCAGCTTGCCCTGATCAGATTTGCTTCACAAAAGATCTATAAACCATATCTTTTGAATTTTCCTACAATTAAAATCAATTAAATGAATTAATATTAATAAAAATTCAATTAATTAATTAAAAATAAGAAAATAAATCATTTTAAGTTCAATGGGTCGTGCATAGGCCTTGGGCAAATATTCAAGAAGGAATTTGAGGCCCATTAGCAAAAATGAAGTGTTTTAGGCAAAGTTGACTTTTGAAAGTTCCCAAAAATTTCCCAACTTCTCCAATGCATATCTTGCTCAATTTTGAAGATATGAACATGTTCTTGGACATTTTGGAAAGGTATTGAAGTCCTCTAACCAATGTATTTGGTCCCATGTCATTTTGATTTACCAATCTCAAATTATGGTCTTTGACTTAAAGTGCCTTTTTGTTGACTTTTGAAAATGACCTATAATGTAGAAATTGATAACTTTTTGTGAGAGAATTTATTGGACATATAATGTGAAGATGAGTTGTAGGAAATGTCATCCCCTTCAAAATGAGCATTGGATGAAATTTTTCTGATGAACCATGAAAAAGTTATGCCCTGGTCAAGATACAGTTGACTTTTCAGCTGTCCAAAAATAGTAACTTTTGCATCTTTGATGATTTTTGAGCCATTCTTGTGGAATCATGATCAAGACTTGATAAAATGATGATTATGGACTCAAAATAAGATGTTGACCAAAATTTTTGACTTTTGACTGTAAAATGACCATTTTGCCCCTACAGTTGACTGCGAAGCAATTAGGGCTTTTGACTGTGCAACTTGATGATGTGAGTCTTGAAACTTGACATATGGATGCTTGACAATGTGTATAGGCATATGGGTCTTGATTGGACCCTTGGAAACCTCAACTTCCTTGTAAGAACCAAAACCCTAATTTTGACTGTGTTAGGAGGGTGTTTGAACTGTGTAATCCTTAATCCATTTGAAGCTTGATCTTGCCAAATCTTGAAGAATATGGGAGGGCAAATTTTGGGGTACAACAGAGTATTATTGGAGATAATTGTAGGACCGGCAACAACCTTTGGGGGAGCAACATCGGGAATGATTACGGGTCCAGAAACTGCTTTTGAGGGAGCAATTTCTGGAGAAAAGATCCTACCACTTCGGGTAATTTTTCTAGTTTCTGCAATATTACTGATGTCGGAGTTGACTTTCTCGGAGCTTGAATCTTCGGCGGCTTGCCAGTCCTGCTTGATACCATGGTAATAGACATCCCCTCCATAATTCCATGGTACAATTTTATCTGACGCATATGGGACTGGTCCAGGCATTGTGATTATTAAAGGAGTTGCTTTCAGAACTATGTAATTCTAACGGGTCTTTTGGTGGAGACCCTGGAAGAATTGGTGGAAATGGTAATGATAGAAACATCTTCAAAAGGAAAAGGTGGAACAGAATTTTTTTCGACCAAAATTTCTTTGTTATCTATTAGGCACTGAACGCCTATTTTCAACAAAGGACAGTTGGTTGGTGAGGATAAACAGTAATGGCAAACTTCATCACAACCCGGGAACACACCTGCTTTCAACAAGTTCATTTTTATAGTCAGAAGTGGGGTCATAAGTTCATCAACTGAAGTAACAAACAATCCTTCTTCAATGGCCTTGGTATTATGGCCATGTCTGGGCATAGGGGCAGAAATGACATTTGGCTTTTCGGGCGCATCGAACTCAATTTCTTTTGCTTCAATGAGGTCTTGTATTTTGTTCTTTAGAGCCCAACAGTTATTAGTATCGTGACTAGGACTTTCAGAGTGATATGCGCAACGGGCATTGGGATGATAGTGAGGAGATATTGTATTGGGGTTTTTCGGAGCTTCTTTCAAGGTCACCAAATTGGATCTTAGCAGATGCGGCAATACTTGAGATGGGGTCATGTTAATTTTGGTGAACTTCCTGACTAGCCTTTCCATCCTTGGTTGATTATTTCTTTGTTGATCAAACGCAGGATTAGGAATCATAACATCCCCCACCATTGGTCGAAGTTCGGCCCTATCTTGGTTTCTTTGCGGATATACAGCAGCCACCTCTTTCTTCCTGATGAAAGGCTTCCTTACAGCTATAGAAGAAGATGTATCTTTCTGAATCTTTCCATTATTTATACCGGCTTCTACCCTTTCTCCAGTCAATATTAGTTCAGTAAAGCCTGTAGATGAACTTCTAATTAAATGAATGAAGAAAGGACCAGACAAGGTGCCCAAAAACATGTCTACCAACTCTCTCTCAGATAGAGGGGGTTGAACTCTTCCAGCCAAGTCTCTCCATTTTTGCGCATAGTCCTTGAAACCCTCATTGGAAGTCATGGCCATACTCTGGAGTTGAGTACGGGTAGGCGCTAGATCAGCATTGTATTGGTATTTGTTGTGGAAAATTGCGGCAAGATCTTCCCAATTGTGGGGTTGGATCTTTCTAGTTGGTAAAACCAGTCAAGTTGAGTTCCAGACAGACTGTCTTGGAAGAAGTGCACCCATAAGTCTTTATCAGCGGTATGGGGTTGGATTTTCCTTACATATGACCAGAGATGCATTTTAGGGCATGAGACTCCATCATATTTGGCGAACACAGGTGCTTTGAATTTCGGAGGAATCACAATCCCCGACACTAAACCCAATTCCTCAAAGTCCAAGCCAGGCACCTTTTGGATTTCCATCGCACTCAGCCGATCCTCGAGATGTTTATACTTGTCATCAGCTGAAGGGTATTGTTCTTCAGAGTAGTCTTCTTCTTCCTCTTCCTCTTCCGATTCTGACGGGACAACTGTTTCCTTGCCTTTCCCCTCCTGATTGTCTTTTTCACCGGATGTTGTTGCAAAGTTTAAGGTCCTTCTTGTTTACTCATGAAATCTTCTTCCCATGTTTAATACTACGGTTACCTTCTTTGTCTTCTTTTTCCTCTCTTCATCCAGCAAAGTCTTAAATTCTTCTTGTCCCTTGGCTAGGGTCAAGAGCAACTGCTGAAACTGTGTATTCTGAGCTTGGATATCTTTCACTATTTGCTCGAGATCCATCTTACTGAAATAAACAGTAGAGAGATGAGGAGACTTGTTGCAAAAGACCTACTTATGTTATGATTTCAAAGATTCAAATTTGTTTTAGACAAAAAGGAAACACACGTTACATTAATAAGTTAAAGCTTGAGTACAATAATGCCTTCTTGGGCAAAACAAATGCAAGCAACTCTAAGATAAAAAGGTAGTGCTCATCCTCTTCGGTGCAATGTAGGCATTCAGAGTCTCCTCCTTATGAAGTAGCCTAGTGAGTTCTAAAACCTTCTTCTTGCTTGCGTAGAATTGGGCTTCGAAAGTATCTCGCTCTCCTTTGAGTTGTATCCAATCCCTTTGTAGGTCTTCAAGATATGTGGGCATATCAGGATGGAGGATAGTGTATGGAACATCTCCCTCCATAACAGGCTCAATGATTACCGGGAGAATGGAGGGGTAAGGCATCATAAGACTCTCAGCACGAGCTCATACCCATTTGAGGTAAGGCTCAAGAGGGATGGAATTCTTGTGCCCCAAAGTATTGATATCCACCTTGTTCAACATCCTCCAAGCTCTGATAAATTTCTGGCGAAGACTTTGATCGTCGTTGTCGTAGTTAAATACCAAACCTTGAATCAGCATCTCGTGCGGGCCATCCCTTCGGGCATAACCAAACTATCTTAAGGATAAACAAGGGTTGTAGGTGATTCCTCCCCTAATTCGAAGTAAAGGGACATTAGGAAATTCTCTACAACGGTCGACAATGATAACATTCTCTTTGGATCGGGAGCACCAATGAATGTATGAATGTTTGAGCGTGATCAACCTTTGTGACCACCTTGAACCTTGCTCCTTTTTTAATACAGAATAGGGAAGATGCACAATAAACCATCTTGCCAAGAGAGGAGTGCAACACATAAGGACACCTCTTTTCCTCATTGTGCGAGTGTGAAAAGAGTGTAGGATATCTCCTAGAAATGTAAGCATCGGGTTGCGGGATATGAAGATTTTGATGGTGTTTACATGTATGAGTTGGTCAGGGTTTGGGAACAAAACCCTACCATAGATGAGGAGAGCCACAATTTCCTCAAAGGCTTGCAAGTCCAAGGAATTCCAACAGCTTTGGGCTTTCTCAAACAAGAACTTTGTTGGGAAACCTTTGACACCACTCCTTGTTTCCCAATGAGTTGTGACATCAGATGAATGTAAGCATAGAGCTTGAGCAATCTCTTCTGGCTTTAGGTCTCTTTCCGTACCGTTGAAAGGTAGTTGATTGAGAATGGGAATCCTCAAGAGTTGGGAGAATTCTTCCAAAGTAGGTATAAGTTGATAGTCGGGAAATATGAAGCAATGGTGTAAAGGATCAAAGAACTGAAAGAGCACTTTCATCATGTCCTCATCTGTGTTGGAGATGACCAAGTTGAGTAGGCGACCATGTCTCTCGGTGAATGGAGAGTTTTCAGGAATCCTTGAATATAGCTCCTTAAGGTATGGAGGGATCCTTACAAGGTTGACTTGAATAGTTTTCCTGCGAAGTGAATCCATATCCTGCAAAACAAGAACAAAGATGAATCCAAAAATCCTTGAAATGGTTAGTGGATGTACATGATATTCATGATGTCATGTACAAATATGCATATACAAACAAAGCAAGCAAATCCTTAGTTTTAGGCTTGCATGGAGTTTTATAGGTAAGTACCCTCTTGAAGTTTAGTTGGCTTAAACCTGTCCTAGTAATAGTAACCGGGTTCTAAGGAGTTCAATATCATTGGATTGTTTCCTTGGTCATTGTTTCAGCTCAAGCCTCTTTAATGGCGACCTAAATATCCCAATAAACCAAACCTCAATGAGTTTAGTATCGAGTATCTACCAACTTCGGATTGCACCAAAGTCAGTCATCTCACTACATCCTAAAGGCCAAGTTGGCCAAGTAAAGGTTCTAAAAGTTCATTAGTGCTTTATGACATCACTCAGCGGCCCCGTATTCTCTTTGATTAACTCAAAGGCCACCGGTACCCACAAATATGTCGCACTAACGTAGCTATTGATTAGACCATGTCGGTATACCCCGCACAGTTTCCACAACGTATTGCTACTTACCTATAATGTATCCCAAATTCGGGTAGAGGATTCAAACCCAAACAAAGAACGATAATGTAAAGCATACAAGCCAAACAATGTAAGCAAATAAATGTGATATATCCATAAGGTAACCCCACTTTTAGAATTTTCCCCAGCAGAGTCACCAGTTCTGTGATACGGTGGGAGAACTGATTTGAGTGTTTTGCATTTTATCGTAAATGTTTCGGTTAGCAAGAGCCGCCACCGACTTTTCTTTTATCCAAAAGGAAAGGTGAAAAAGCACAGGAAAGACCTTTGAGATTATTTCTTGAGTTCGGGGGGTAGATTATGAAAAGGGAAGGTATTAGCACCCTTTTCATCCATGATTTTCCATGGGCTCTTAGTTACTTGCTAGGTCACTTGCTTTTGTTTGAAATGTGCTTTGTTTGGAAATGTGTATGGTGGTTTTGAAAGTATTTTGAAAAGGCGCCTTCGTTTAGGAAAACTTTGTAATGATTCTCGTTTGTAAGAATGTATACAAAGTGTTGATCTTTTGAAAATGTTTTCAAGTTTGAAAGGTGTTTTTTTGAAAGTGTTGGTGATTATTTTTGAAAATAGCAAGGATGTTTGTTTTGAAATGGAGAAAGTAATTAGGAGCAATCTACCTACTCAAATGTCTTTCTTGTTCATTTTCTTTTCCTTTGACATTGTTGTCTTACCATTGATTTGGTAAGCAACCCTATCTTTGGATGTAAGCGGGACGGGCGTGGGTCATCGTATAGCCATGATTAGAAATGTTGTAAGGTATCTTAGCGTTCTTTTTGAGGGAGTAAGATCATTTTGTAAGGCAACTTTGAATAGTGTCATCGAGGGACTATGATCTTGTATTTGTTTGTTTTTGCTAAGATACCTTACATGCGTAAAATGACCATTTTGTATAAGGGAACCAAGTGGATTTCACCCTAGGGGTGCTTGTGTGCAAGTGTGTCATTTTCATACTTGTTTTTGTCTTGAATTAGGGTTTTCTATTTGATTGCTTTTATCTTCCCATACAAACCCAAATTACTAGCATGTTATGTAAAAGCGAAAATTGTGAAATTTAAAGTTACTACGCTATTACAACATTTGTGGGAGGGGGTATACAATTTATGAATGGGGATTGCAATAATATAAACCTAATTAACCTATTACAACCACATTGAATATTGTCCAAATAATTGAAGAAATATATAAAGTACAAATGCAAATTGAAAGAAATGACTTTTGTGTTTGGATTTTTTGTATGAAAGAAGTTTTAATCTAAACCTAATTAGAGAAAAAATAATTAAATTAAATTAACTTAAGTTAATTAAGAAAAGAAATTAATTAAGAAAATATTTTTGAATAAAACCCTAATTTTATTCAGTTGATTAAAAGGAAATAAGATTAAAGAAAAAAAAGTATTTTTTTTATTTGTCATGAAAATAATTAATATGGTGTTATGAAATATTTTTGGTCTTTTTTTATATTGAAATAAATATAATTAGATAAATAATAATCTAGTTTTAATTTAATTTACAAGGAAATTAGGAAAAGATAAATAAAGTATAATGAATAAAAATAATTTTTTATGTGGAAAAATAATTAAATTATGTCAAAATATAAATCTATTATTTTTATGCTTTTTTATGATTTTTTGGTATTTTTAGAAAATATATTTAAAAGAAAAAGAAATAAATAAATAAATAAAAATAAAAATGGGCAAAGGGGTGTCACAAGTAAACAGGGGAGTATGCTACCAAAAAATTAAAAAAAAATTCAGGACCAAATGGCTCAGCGCCTGCAAAAAAGTGTTAGAGAAAAATCAGAAAAATGGAAAAATGCAAAAGGGGGGTTCACATTGGTTCGAACCCTCGCCCTTTAGGTAAGCAATGACTTAACATGCGCGCGCTTGCCACTGGGGTGGCTGTTTCATCCGGTCATATAATCAAAGCATAAATATATATTAGAAACTGCTTTCTGAAAGCAACTTCGTCTCCAACCTCGCGCCTAGCTGGACCACCTGTATCTTCCTCATCTCTCCACAAAAATGGAAAGTTCAAACATGAAAGTTGTGGTGTTTCTTCCCACGAATTCAACCATATAACTTATGTAAGCTAAATGTCAAAGATAAAAACTAATTTTGCTGGCCCTAAATTGAAACCTAATTTTCTCAGAAATTTCAAATCCAAAATTCTCTATACACAGTCAATATAAATGGAAACTATGAACATGGTTAGCTTTAGAGCAAGGATATCTACATTTTTTTTCACAAATCAAGATCAAATGATGCTTGTGTGAAGAGATAGAAGTTTGAAAATTTACCTCTTGCTGCTGGAGTCGTGAATGGAGTTTGAGCAACTTTTGAGAAGGCCTGAGGATCTGTTTAGCTTGCCTGGACCTCCTTGAGTGTATTCCAACTCTTACTTTGCCTTGAAAGTCCCTGAATCTCTCTATTCAAGTCAACCTGCAAGCTTGATATTTGAAAATGGTGGATAGTGATGGAGGAGTTACAGTCTTGAAACAGGGGCCCGTATTGCTTTGGTATGATGTATAGAAGGTGTCTGAGTGATTAGTTTTCAAAACGTACTAGTGGAAATGAGGATCATGAGTTTTGGTTCAAAATTGTGTGTTAATGGTGTTCTTGAACAGGTTTTTTGGTTTTTGAGTGATTGAGATAGTTTCAGGGCACTAGCATTCGTGTGTCAACTTGCAAATAGTGTGTATACTGATAAGCAAAAGGTTTTGAGGCTTTTAACCACTCAGAATTTTAAACTCACGTGTTGTGGCTTGGTTACTTATTTTTGAAGCAAAGTTGACATACATGGTTTCAATGTGAAGTACAAGGTTTTCCAGGGGGATTAGTAGGCTGTAGATATGTTGCTTATTTCTTTTACATGCTTTTTAGTCAGAAGAAACAATGTATGGGCTCAAGGAGAGTTGACATTGTGATTAAACTCACTTTTCTAAAATGGAAGTGGTGACTTTCTTCCAAAAATGGAAATGCAATTTGGATAATGGCTTTAATGCTTGGACAATGGCTCTACCAGTTGTAAAAGCATTAAATTAATGAGTGATTAGCAAGTTTGAATCTTGCAAATCAAGATTTGTACAACATGCTTGAAGATTGGATCAAGTGTTCTTCACAAAATGGCTTGTAATCCAAGTGACAAAACACCAACTTCATCTCTTCGATTCTCCCTACTCAAGAATGAACTCAGAGAGTTCTTGGAAATTTTGGAAAGCTTGGAATTTTATCTACAACTCATATTTGAATTGCTTTTGAATATTTCCCTTGGAACTATGTAAAAAATTGCCATGAAGTTAGGTCAAAAATCTGCCTAACTAGGGCAAAATTTCACTGTGTCTTTTTTGGTTCATGAGCATGTATTCACAAAATTATAACTTGAGACCAAAGCATTTTTAGGAGAAGTTGTGTGAAGAAAAGTCGTATATTTCATGGAGATATACAACTTTCATGTTGGGAGTTTCTCTTGAATCATCTTGCATCATGGTGAAAACTTGGATCAAAGTTATAAAAAAACATGAAATTTCCAACACTTAGAAAATTTTTAAAGTTTAGAAATTTTGACTTTTCAAAATGAAATCTTGACTTTTTGATTTCTTGATGAATAAGTTTCACATTTTGACATGTTTTGATGAATTATTATCTTTGACACTTGAATTTGACTAAAAAGTCAAAGTTCGACTTTTCAGTATACAGTTGATTTTTGATCAGTTGACTGCAAAATTTATCTGTCAATCCAATGGACTTGCAATGTTTTGAATCATGTCATTAGGTCAAAATGATGTAATTGGAATCTTGAGATCATGCCTCAAACCAAATGATCATTTTCTAGGTCAAAAATCAGAAATTGCCCTTTCTCAATCAAAATCCTAATTTTGACCATTTTGACCTTTTGGAGATTTGATCAAATTTCTTGAGGAATTATGGTCCAAACTTGATCAAATGATACATATGGGTCTAAAATGTTGACGTGGATAAAAAATTATGAAGTTTGACTATAAATTGGCTATGGTTGACTTTTTCCCCACTACAGCTGATTTTTAGGTCAACTGTTCAATTGACTGATCAAAAGTGTGATCCAAGGCTTGAAACTTGACATGAGTAATCTTGGGGGTCCATAATGATCCTTGAAAGTCACATGAAGAAATGATATTCCAAAAATCCTTGTGCAAACTCAAACCCTAATTTTGGTCATCAGTGCTTAAGGAGATGTCTTGAGCTGATCAAACCCTAGTGCAGTCTTGAGCCCAATGAGATCTTGTGAGAAAATTCTTGATAAGTGAGAGGGCAAATTTGGCGTACAACACCTTTCATAAAAAAAATTAAAAAAAACATATTTCTTTACATTCATATTCTTGCATTTTTTATCTTTATTTTTGTACATTTGTTCAATTTCAATATGGTTGTAATGGACTAATTAGGTTTAAATTCTTGCAATCCCCATTTACAAATTGTACACCCCCCTCCCCACAAATGTTGTAATAGCGTAGTAAATTTAAATTTCGGAATTATCGCTTTTATATAACATGCTAGTAATTAGGGTTTGTATGGAAAGACTATAAAACCAATACTTAGAAAACCCTAATTCAAGACCAAAACAAGCATGAAAATGATACACTTGCACACAAGCACCCCTAGGGTTATTCCACTTGGTTGCCTTATACAAAATGGCCATATTACGCATGTAAGGTATCTTAGCAAAAACAAGCAAATACAAGATCATAGTCCCTCGATGACGTTATCTAAGTTGCCTTACAAATGATCTTAGTCCCTCCAAAAGAATGCTAAGATACCTTGCAACATTGCTAATCATGGTTATACGATGACCCACGCCCGTCCCGTTTACATCCAAAGATAGGGTTGCTTACCAAATCAATGGTAAGACAACAATGTCAAAGGAAATAAAATGAACAAGAAAGACATTTGAGTAGGTAGATTGCTCCTAATTACTTGCTCCATTTCAAAACAAACATCCTTGCTATTTTCAAAACAAACACTTACACTTTCAAACATCTTACAAACTTGAAAAAAATTTCAAAAGATCAACATCTTTGTATACATTCTTACAAACAAGAATCATTACAAAGATTTCCTAAACAATGGCCTCTTTACAAAATACTTTCAAAAACCACACAAAGCACAATTTCAAACAAAAGCAAGTGATCTAGCAAGTAACTAAGAGCCCATGGATAACCATGGATGAAAAGGGTGTTAATACCTTCCCTTTTCATAATCTACCCCTCGAACTCAAGAAATAATCTCAAAGGTCTTTCCTGTGCTTTTTCACCTTTCCTTTTGGATAAAAGAAAAGTCGGTGGCGACTCTTGCTAACCGCAAAATTTGCGATCAAATGCAAAACACCCAAAGCAGTTCTCCCACCGTATCACAAGGGCTGAAGAAAATCATGGAGAACAGGTTGGGTATAAATAAACTTTGAGCCTTATCCTTTGTTTCTTAAACCGTGAACCATGCCACATTACAACCCTTTAAAAGTCCTAATTGAAGCATAGGTTGGTTCGAAAGCATGTTGTTACAAAAGGTATCATGACTCCTGTAAGGTTTACTGTAGATCTCGAGTTGAATTCATATTTGTAAAAAAAATTGTTGTTCTTTAAAAGTGCATTTTTCAAAAAAAATCTTAAGACATACATAAACTTTTCATCGTTTGAATACCATTGTTTGCATATGGCTAATTGTTTGACAATAGAGAAATTCGCATGACGGATATCCAGTGAACGAAAACTCTCTCGATAAACAAAGTCACTTAAAATGGAAAGACGCTTCCAATGACAAATCTCTCATAATCAAGGGGCACGACGTGACCATTGTCCAAAACATATGGGGCAGTCAAGTCGAGATTCAAAGAACCTCTCAAAGAAAAGTTGAATAACCATGGGCAAATCTCCATCTGAATCACTCAAGGGGCAATGTTATGTTGATCATGGGCTTGAACAAAATCCACTATGAAGACTTCCGGTACCACCAAATTGCTTGTATGTACCGGTAGTATCAGATGGTGTCAGTATCATGTCTTTGGATTCTTTCATGACAATTCTTAGACAATCCTGAGACTTGACCAAAGATCTTGGGTATCACCAAATTGTTTGTGCCAGTAATATCAGATGGTGTCAGTATCATGTCTTCGGTTTCTTCCATGAAAGTTCTTAGAATAGATACCTAGTAAGTTTAAGACTATCGGAAATGTGATCAGAATCTCAAACGTCGAAGTAAACCAGATTAACTCTAGGGGAAAACAGGCTCCCGCATTTGAAAAGTCGTGCGAATAATTTCTGGCATTTCTACAGCACTTACTACCACAAGGCAATCACAATTATCCACACCCTATGAACGCGAACATAGTCAGAAAATACTATGCATGAAAAGAGACCCGCTAGGTTGACATACCTAGGAAAAATAAGGGCATCGCGGTGAACAAAAAGGTTCGGGAAAAATTAGGGATATATCCAAAAGATTGTAAACCCGACAAGTCGAAAACCTAAAAAGGAGGCTTGGGCAAGAAAGGGTATCCCGTTGGACTGAAAAGTTAGAGATTAAAAATGTATGATTATGTCCCGTTATCTCATCAGTTTATCCATCAGTATAAGATTTGTCATTCTGACAGAGTTTAAACTGTCTACAAATCCTCACAAGGCTAATTTCATGGATGTTCCCATAGAGTTACTTCAATCAAATTATCCCCATAATATTGGATCCATGCAATCTCCAACCAGAATTTCAATCTCCGGAGAATTCTCTCCCCAGCTAATTTGGTCTTAAAAGAAGAAGTCTTATGGAGTTCCTTCCTAAAAGAATACATCTCTCCCCGCAGGTCGTCAAAAGATTCTCTTCAACAGGATATGTTTCCCCCAACAAACTGCAAATTCCCTAGCTCGAGTTTGCCTTTCAGACTATTACAAATCAATGGACAAAACCCCTTAACCCCTGGTAAATCCATTTCAATCCCCAAAGGAGTCGTTACTATCCCAAAATTTGTTGTGAAGCTTAGAATCCGACCAGATAGCAGTTGATTCCTTTCTCTTCAAAGCAAGTTACTATGAAGCCTAGACCCGACCAAATACTAGTTCAACTTCATCTCTCTAAAAACAAATTACTATGAAACCTGGACCAGACCAGATATCAGTTTGAGTTGCTGAAACCTGGACTCGACCAAATAACAGTTAACCTCAAGTTTAAGTTGTTGAAGCCTGGACCCGACCAGATAATAGTTTAACTTCTTAAATCACTGCGAAGCTTGGAATCTGACCAGATAACAGTTGATTCAACTTACTATAAAGCTTGGACCTAACTAGATAACAGTTTGAGTTGTTGAAACCTGGACCCGGCTAGATAATAGTTAATCTCAATTGTAAGTTACTAAAGCTTGGACTCGACCAGATAATAGTTTAAATTCTCCAAATATTGCTGAAACCTGGACCCGACCAGATAACAGTTTGAGTTACTAAAGCCTGGACCCCGACCAGATAATAGTTTAACTTCTCCAAATATTGCTGAAACTTGGACCCGACCAAATAACATTTTGAGTTGCTAAAGCCTAGACCTGACCAGATAATAGTTTAACTTCTCCAATTATTGTAAAAACTGGATCCGGCCAGTAAACATTTTGAGTTGCTGAAACCTGGACCCGACCAGATAACAGTTTGAGTTACTAAAGCCTAGACCCGACCAAATAATAGTTTAAATTCTCCAATTATTGTAAAACTTGGATCCGACCAGTAAACAGTTAGAGTTACTAAAACCTGGACCCGACCAGATAACAGTTGATCTCAATTTCAAGTTACTAAAGCCTGGACCCGACCAGATAATAGTTTAACTTCTCCAAATATTGCTGAAACCTAGACCCGACCAGATAACAGTTTGAGTTTTTAAAACCTGGACCCGGCGAGATAACAGTTGATCTCAATTTCAAGTTACTAAAGCCTGGATCCGACCAGATAATAATTTAACTTCTCCAATTACTACAAAACCTGGAACCGACCAGATAACAGTTAACCTCAAGGCTAAGTTGCTACGAAACCTGGACCCGACCAGATTTTAGTTTAACTTCTTCAAATCACTAACAAAACTCCTCTTCCCTAGTAGAGTTTGCCACTATCTCCGCAAGTTGCCGTCTAGCCTGGAATCTGACTAGATAACAATTAAATTCATCATCCCCCAACAGATTATTGCCAAGTCTGGACCCGACCAGATAACAGTTAACTTTCAAGAGATAATTCCCCACTAGAGCAGCGGACGACTAAAAATCCAAAGCTCTTTTCCCCAAGCAGAAGCCAATATTCCCCAGTGGAGTTCTTCTCAACAAAGCCAGAATCCCCAGTGGAAACACTCTAAACAAGGTTTGAAGATGCATACACTTTTCATCCTCAACAATGATCCAGGATTTAATTTCCTAAAATTCCCCAGCATTTGTCAAGGATTTATTTTCCCAGACAAAGATGCACTTCAATAATATTTCACATTTATACATCATATAACATACATGATAAATGCATATAGCGTAATTTCATTTATTTTGAGAACATCATTAAGCCATGCACACATCTGCATACAATTAACCTTCTTCCTTGCAAGAACAGTCAATCAACAAAACAAAAGTCCTCTTCTGGATAGATTCACCTTTTCCAGTTAATAATAGGAGAATCAAAGTCCTCTTCTAGATAGATTCACTTCTTCCAGATAATGATAGGCGAATCCAAGACCTCTTATGGATAGATTTACCTCTTCCAGTTAAAGACAGGCGAACAAAAGACCTCTTCTGTTATCAGCAGACAAATACCACCAATATTTCCCAAATAGGTCAGAGATTAATTCCTGAAACAAGCTAGAGCAACTGTCTCTACGACCAACAAAAGGCGGGTTCCGGATTAATACCTAAAAAAAGACATGACAATTATCTGTGAACAAACTAATTGTAGATTAATACCTGAAACAAGACAGGATAACTATCTACATTAGCAGATTGAAGATTAACTCCCGAAACAGGATGGGGAAACTATATTTCTTTCTCTTTGGTTAGATAAATATCAATCTCCGAAACAGGATGGGGCGACTATCTTTATCACCAATGATATGAACTCCCGAAACAGGACGAGTTTACCAACAAGTTGATTGTAGATCAATTCCCGAAACAAGACGGGGTGACTATCTATATGACAATCACTTCCTTTAAGACATCTGTTTGTTTCAGTTTAAATTGACCATTGATTTATCCTGATTTCGTTCCAGTATACACTTTCCCTGGTTGAGTTAAATCATTTCGAAGATGTATACTAATTCGTTATCCAGTGAAAGATTATTCAAGATATATATTGTTTTAGTATAAATCGACCAAAGATTTATTATGATACTTATCCCAGCTATAGTCAAGCTTAGACTTAGTCTAAATCTCTATCAACCATCATTTCTCCAAATGGCATCTATAAGCCCATTTCCAAATCAATACATCATCGAGTGCAAATTTTTGGGCACTTTAGTGTTCAATCATCTTTCACCTTCAAGTCACAAAAGGTGGATCCGCCAATCTCACTCTTCAGGTTCAAGAAGATTGAACAGGGGTAGCTGTTGTACCCTAAAATTTGCCCTCTCAATTTCTCAAAGATTCTCTCACAAGATCTCCATTTATTCAAGACTGCACCAAGATTGATCAGCTCAAGATACTTCCCAAAACACTGATGACTCAAAATTAGGGTTTGATTTTGTATAAGGACAATTGGACCTTTAATGCTTCATATGATTTTCATAAATCATTTTGGACTCTCAATATTGCTCATGTCAAATTTCAGGCCTTGGATCACATTTTTGCTCAGTCAATTGATCACTTGACTTAAAATCAATTGTATTGGGGAAACAGTCAACTGTGGTCAATTTACAGTCAAAACTCATAATTGTTTATCCATATCAACATATTAAACTCATATGAACCATTTGGTCAAGTTTGGATCACAATTCCTCAAGAAATTTAATCAAATTACAAAAAGGGCAAAATGGTCAAAATTAGGGTTTTGACTGAGAAGGCTTGATTTTATGCTTTTGACCAAATACATGAATTTTTGGTTTGAGACATGATATTAAGAGTCCAAACGTATCATTTTGACCTAATGGCATGGTTCAAAACATTTCTCAGGATCAATTGATTTATAGTTGAAATTTGGTCAACTGATGAAAAAGTCAATTGTACACTGAAAAGTCAAACTTTGACTTTTGGATCAAAATCAAGTTTCAAAAATCATATTTCATTAAGACATGTCAAATTATGAATATTGTTCATCAAGAAATCAATAGTCAAGATTACTCTGAAAAAAGTCAAAGTTCTAAACACTTAGAAAATTTTCTAAGTGTTAAGAAAAATATGATAATTTCATAGCTTTGTGCCAGATTTTCACCATGATGCAAGATGATTCAAGAAAAACTTCTAACATGGAAGTTGTAGATCTCAATGAGATAAGAAACACTATAGGGAAGAACTTCTTCTATAAATACTTGGATCTCAAGTTATAAATTCATGACGACATGTCCATGAAACTAAATAACTTAGTAAAATTCTGGGCATTTTAAGCCAGAATTTTGACAGAACTTCTGCGCCAAGTTTCACACAGTTACAATGGAAGTTTTCAAAAGTGATTCAAAGAGGAATTGCAGAGCATGTTACAAGCTTTCTAAAAAGTCAAGAACTCTTTCAGATGCTGGAGCAGGGAGAATCGAAGATCAGAAGTTGGACATTCATTCTTAAATTATGAGTCATTTTCATGATGAACATCTGATCCAATTCCAAGCAATGCTGCATAATCCCACTTTCCAGGCCCTCTAATGTGTGTATCTATTCTTAATCAGAAGATTACACAAGCTTTTGAGCTATGAACCACTTGATTTAAGCTTTGTCCAATACACCTTGTCATTTAAGGAAGAAAGTTCACACTTCCATTCTGGAAAAGTGACTTTAATCACAAAGTACACTCTCCTTGAGCTTTGTGTTTGTTCTTTCTACACAAGCATCCCCTACAAACTCAGAACATGCGTTTTTAAAGTTTCTAGCCACCTTACCCTTCCTTAAAACCATGTTTGTCTAAGCTTTCTTCAAAAACAAGTCACATGTGATTTTGTACTTCTGACTTCACCAAGCTTCCAAACCATTTGCCTATAAATTAAACCTTCATTTGCAAGCTAAAGAGGATTTGGACGAGCCATGAAACTGACTAAAACTCCCTAGAACCAGAAATTGCAACACAAGCACAAAACCTTGTCATTTCTGATTTTCGAATCCAATCTCTAAATCCCCTTGTGCATTTCTTGGCCAAACCATCCACAAAGTTTCTGATACCTATATAGAAGCTATCGCAACCTCTATTTTCAGACTGTAACATCATCTTCACCAACCTCCATTTTCAGAAACAGATAACTACATATTGACTTCTCTAGAACATTCCAGCCATCCATAGCTCAAGCTAACCATTGCATTAGCTTCCTGGGAACTTGAGGAAGCTAACCAAATTATCACAGCAATTTGAATCAAGCTTTAATTCAAAACACGATCTCCAACTGCAAGGTAAGTTCTTCTGATTTTCATCTCATTATTTAGACATTGTTAGGCTTGTATTTTCAAAGACAAAATGTAGATATCACTGCTCTAAAACTGTACATATTCATAAACTTTATTTATATGGCCTGAGTAGAGAGAATTTTGGATCAGAACTTCTTGAAAAAATTAGGGTTCAAATTAGGGATATCAAAATTCTTGTTTGTTTCTGATTTATAGTTTTAATGATTTATAGTTCTGGAACCATGATGAAATTTGCCATAACTTTCACGTTTACATTTTCCATTTTGGTTGAGAAATGAATGAGTTGCAGATGCTCTGGCTGGCGCAAGGAAGAAGATGAAGTTCATCATCAGAACTCATTTTGTAATATATATATATATATGGTTTTGTTTATAATATTGGATGTATAGCCACCACAGTGGTAGAGAGCGCGCGCGTAAGGCATTAGTGTTACGGGTCCTGGCTTCTAGACCCAGGAGCACCTTTTGTTTTTATTTCTTAACATTTTACCCCATGTATTTGTTAATAGCACGCATGTGCCAGAACTTCTAGGCTATCTCATTTTTTCTTCTAGCATCACCCCCCCCCCCATCTACCTGTTAACAGCAAGCCTTGGCCAGAACTTCTAGGTTGTCTCATTTTTGCTTCCAGCATCACCTCCCATGTACTTATTAGCAACACGCCTGGGCCAGAACTTCTGGGTTTTCTCATGTTGCTTCCAACAACACCCCCCATCCAGTTTTTCATCACGCAGTTGTTAGCTCCTAAATTCGACACTCACAGATATTATCCTTATTGGAAAAAATAGATTAAAGAAATCTAAGTTGAAGACACTTCGACAGAAGAGCCTATAGAAGGGGTTGTGTCGAAGTCATCCTTGCTAATAAGGAGAAAACACTTAGAGGATTTTCTAAGATTAAGGAAGTCTTCGACCGAGAGGCTCTTGTATTAGTAGCAAGTGGATTAGAACTCGAAGAAAGAAAGGAAAGGTAGTTCACTTGGCATTTAGGGAAAGCAGCGTGGCATGAAGATAGGGGTCGAAGAACATGCAGAGGACACTTGTTCTCATCCTTGAACGAAGCAACCGTTCGACAGTTACTGATTACTAATATAAATATAGGAAATTTGTGTAAATTTTCGTGTGTTCAACTTATTAGTACAAGTCACTCAAATTTATTCAAGTACCCGCTGTGAGAGAAAGAATATTGAGAATTTAAGTTTGAATCACCATATTTTAATTGCAGTCAAAGTCTTTACATTTCTTTACAATCCTTTTCATTTAACATTTTTCTGCAAACTTTACCATTACATCCTTTTAAATTACTGCAAGTTTACTTTATCATGTACTTTACTTGCATTTTTATTAAGTTTTTTACCTTCATCCTGCCTTTACTCTTAGTATCCTGTCGAACTTGTTCAGTTAAGCCTATCCAAACTCACAAAATACTTAGCATATGTCCTAGGATCAAACTGATCGATCCTGCAAGTAACCAAAATAACCTTTTTTAGAAGATCGGCGTTTGTTTACCAATTTTCATGGTAAACAGCAGCCCAGTATAACCTTGTTATTTTCTTTCTGATTCTGATCACAAAAATACATTTGGGCCTAAACCAAACAGAAATCAGTTTTACTTACAAACATCCTTTCCACTTTCTAAACCCCCCTCTAACTTTAAATTTTTATTTTTATTTTATTTTTTTTCAATTATTATTTTTAGTATTATTATTATTATTATTTATTAATCAGAAACACCAAAAATATTACATTAAATATTTAAATTATTTAGTTTATTTTTATTTAACTTCTTAAAATAAAAAAGACCAAAAACATTTTCCTATTTAATTTCTTTTCTTTAACTCAATATTAAACTTAGACTTAGTTCATTTTATTTGTTTAAATTAAAATTAACTTAGTTTAATTTTCTTACTTCTAACTATTTATCTTCTTTTAGAAAATTAGGTTAAAATATTTTCTTAAACAAAATAAAAACAAATTTGTTTTCTTTTCATTCATGTCTTGTACATTATATACATTTCAATTCTTGTACATTATTCAAGTTCAATATGGTTGTAATAGATAATTAGGTTTAATTTCTTTCAATCCCCATTTGTGAATTTGTACACCCAATCCCCAAATGATGTAATAGCTTAGGATATTTACTATCCATAATTTATCGCTTTCATGTAAATGCTAGTAATTTAGGGTTTGTATGGAAAGATAAAATCAATGCTTAGAAAACCCTAATCCAAGATAAACCAAGCATGAAATATAAACACTTGAACACTTTGAACCTCTAGGGTCTACTCCACTTGTTGCCTTGAGAAAATGGTCATGATATGCATGTGAGACATCTTAGTAAAAACAATCAAAATACAAGATCATAGCCCCTCGATGACGCTACGAATGTTGCCTTCAAAATGATCTTAGTCCCTTAATAAAAATGCTAAGATATCTCACAACATTGTTATCTATGACTATACGATGACCCACGTCCGTCCCTTTACATCCAAAGATAAGGCTACTTACCAATCAATGGTGAGATAGAAATATCAAAGGAAGGAAGAAATGAACAAAATACTTTTGAGTAGGTAGAGCGTTCTTAGTTGCTTACTCACAATCCATCTCCAAAATAAAATATCTTTTCAAACACACCAAACACTTTCAATACATGAAATATTTTCAAAAAGTCCAACACTTTGTATGCGTTCTTATAGAGACGAGAATCATTACAAAGTTTGCCTAAACGAAATCACTTTTCAAAAATACTTTCAAAACCCACCACAAACACATTTCAAACAAAGCAATTTCAAAAGTGATCTAGCAAGCGACTAAGAGCCCATTGATAACTATGGATGAAAAGGGTGCTAACACCTTCCCTTTTCATAACCTACCCCCCAAACTCAAGAAAATATCTCAAAGGTCTTTCCTGTTCTTTTCACCCTTTCCTTATTGGATAAAAGAAAAGTCGGTGGCGACTCTTGCTATCCGCAACAATTGCGATAAAAAACAAAACATCCAAGTCAATTTTCCCACCGTATTACACATGGATATTTCACTGATATGAACATTGTATATCCTAAAGACCCATACAAGCGGCCAGACATTGATCGCTTCATCAATGGGTTATTGGGCTACTATATGTTGAGCTTCATGGACGCATACTCAGGGTACAACAAGATTCATATAGATCCCATATATGAGCCCATAATAGCTTTCATTTCGAATTATGGAAACTCCTACAATGTCATGCCTTTCAGCCTCAAGAACACTGACGCCACCTACCAGTGGCTCTTGGACGTTATCTTTGACCACTAGAAACAAAGTAACTTGGAGGTCTATGTCTATGTTATGATAGTTGAGAATATCAAAGGGTGCAACCATGCAGGAGACTTAGAGGATACTCTATAGTGATTCATGAAGTACGATATGTGTCTAAACCCTCAAAGTTCTCTTCCAGGGTTCAAGTGGGGAAATTCCTAGATTTTATGTTGACACAGAGAAGCATCGAGGATAATCCATATAATATTCAAGTAGACATCACCATGATGAGTCCCACTAATCTAAAGGAGGTATAACAGCTTACAAGTCACCTTGTCGCCATGTCTCACTTCCTCACCTGCGCAGGCGATAAATACTTCATCTTCTTCTCCACCTTAAAGAAGAAGGGCAAGGTCAATAATTTACTAAAATTTTCCTCTGTCCTCACTCGCCTGAGGGAAGATTAATCGTTACTTCTCTTTCTCTTGTTTATCAATCAGGCGATAAGCTCAATCCTTTCCCAGGAAATAGATAGGGCGAAGAAACGTGTGTGTTTTATAAGCAAGGTGTTTAGGGATGTCGAGGCACACTATCAAAAGATTGAGAAACTGACACTATTATTCGCTGTTGTCATGAGCAAACTAAGACCATACTTTTAGGGTCACACAATTCTCGTGAAAATGAACTATCATGTTCGTCAAGTCTTAAAGAAACATGTTTTAGTAAGAATGATGATATCTTAGGCAGTGTAACTCTCATGATACAACATCATATACATCCCTAGGGGAAGCATCAATCAAATTACAAGCTCTGGTGGATTTCGTAGCAAAATTCAGCTTGCTGTACAAAAATATGCCTCCAGAAAGTGTGTTATCTTTAGATAGTGCCTCCAACATAAAAGAGGTGGAATCGGGATAATCTTGGAGGGTCCCGACGACATACTATCTAGCATACACTAAAGTCCAAGCTCAACGCCATCAGTAATCAGGTGGAATACGAGGCTCTCATTACTGGCATGGTCTCGCCTTAGAAATAAGAACCTCCAGATTTAAATCCAAAAGTGACTCCCAACTGGTTTTCAACTAAGTCTTGGGACAACACTAAGCCAATGATCCACAGTTGATAAAATATCTATAAAATATACATAATTATCCTCTGATTTTATCTCTTTTGAAATATAGCACATCTCACACGAGTATAACTTTAGGGAAAACCTCATGTCTAAACTGGACACATCGAAGACAATAATGTTTAATAAAATAGCCATTTGTGAGACTTTCACTTCCCCTGTCATTGAGGCATATGAAGTTTATTCCATGGAAGTTATCCCACGAATCTAGTTGGATGTCATCCATACTGCGTTATCTATAGTAATCCGAACTTCCACAAGATGAATAAGAATAAAAAAGGATCAGAAAGTAGGATACCATGTACACCATAATGTCTGGAAAACTTTACAAAATAGGGATTGTTAGAACATAGTTTGATTCTACAACCCTTTATTAGAGTTTTGATGATAACAAACACAAAGAACAAATATGCACTCTAAAAATTGTGTTACTGTGTATGCAGAAGTTCTGACCAAAGCAGCATCAGAAGTTAAGCTATAGAAGCTTTCAGGCTGAGGTAATCAGAATCTGCACTGAAGAATGATGATCAGAACATGCGCTGAAGTGAAGCATACTCTGATTCTGACCAGAAGGTTCAGATACATTCATATTCTCATAACTCTAAGTCATCAATGTTCTGAAGCAATTGCAGCATACAAGATTATAAGATTCTGAAGAGTTACTATTCATTCAAGATAACATCACTTGTAACGACTTCATTCAGACAGGATCTTCTCAATATGGAAACTGCTTTAATGTCCTTTATCACGCTTAAAGTTGGACAGGATTCCATTGCCTATATAAATAAGCCAAGAGATCAAATCGTTTACGATTTCACAATGCTACAGAAATACAATTAAAAATGCTGCAACGCTTACATACTTATTCCAACGCTCTAATTTGTGTTAATTATCACAGTTGTGGTAACTATTTTTGTAACAAAAAACAACTACACATAGAATTCTTGTATCTTTGATTAAGACAGTTTTCCTTGAGATTAACCGGATTGTGTTTGTACTCAAGAGGACTTTGACAATTGTCAAAGTAGTGATTGTAATCTGTTTGTGATTAGTGGATTAAGACCTCGTTGGAGAGAGGCGAAATCACCTTGACGGGTGGACTGGAGTAGTTTGAGATCAAATGAACCAGGATAAAATACTGTGTCATTGCGCATTTGATTTCAAGTTTTCAATTCACCCCCCCCCCCCTCCCCTTCTTGTGTTTTTCACTTCTTCAATTGGCATCAGAGCGCCTGGTTCTGAGTTCATACACTTAACCGTGTCAGTACAAGATCCAAGCTTCAGAAAAACACTATGGTGGGACCAAGCCAAAACATCAGCAATGACTATCATGAAGACAAAGACATAATCAGTGACAAACCTCCAGTCTTTGAAGGAGAAAATTTTGACTAATGGAAAGACAGAATTGAGAGCTTCTTTCTGGCCCATGATGTTGATCTATGGGACATGGTAACTGATGGATACACACATCCAGTGGATAGAAGTGGTCAGAAGACAGACATAAAAATGATGTCTGACCAGCAGAAACGTGATTTCATAAATCATCATAAGGCCAGAACAATACTTCTCAGTGTTATCTCATACTCAGAATATGACAAAATCTCAAACAGAGAGACAGCCAAAAATATGTTTGACTCTCTGAGAATGACGCATGAAGGCAAGATTCAAGTCAAAGAAACCAAAGCCATTGTGCTCATTCAGAAGTTTGAGGCATTCAAGATGGAAGATAGTGAATCCATAGAAGCAATGTTCTCAAGATTCCATATCCTTGTTGTTGGGCTGAAGGTTCTTGACAAAGGATATTCTACTGCTGATCACGTAAAGAAGATCATCAGAAGTCTACCTAAGCAATGGAGGCCAATGGTCACAGCACTTAAGCTAGCCAAAGATCTCAACAAGATATCACTGGAGGAACTTGTCAGCTCCCTCAGAAGTCACGAGATAGAGCTAGAAGAAGATGAGCCTCAAAAGCAAGGTAAGCCACTAGCATTAAAATCTTACAGAAAATATGATTCTAAGGTTTTGCAGACTATGGAAGAAACCTCTAATGGATCCTCATCAGAAGAAGATGAATTGTCTCTCCTCTCCAGAAGGGTGAATCAACTATGGAAGCAGAGACAAAGGAAATTCAGAAATCCTAGAAGATCAGAGAGTCAAAATGAATCCTCTTCCAGATATAGAAAGTTTGAGTCTTCCTCGGGACATAGAAGATCTGAAGGCTCTTCAGGACACAGAAAGTCAAATAACAAGGATATCATCTGCTATGAGTGCAATGAGCAAGGGCATTACAAAAGTGACTGTCCAAAGCTTCAGAAGGAGAAGCCCAAAAAAAAAGTTCTTCAAGGAGAAGAAGAAAAGCCTCATGGCAACATGGGACGATTCGGACACTTCTGATGCTGACTCAGAGTCAGATGATGAAAGAGAAAACATAGCTCTCATGGAAAATGTGTCAGAAGACAGTGAAGCTTCTGGTTCAGACTCAGAATCAGACACTGAAGAGGTATTCCTTGACTTCACTATTAATTTCACTAAGGCTGAACTTGCAGAAAGTCTAAATGAAATTCTAGAAAAGTATCAGCAAATCAGAGTTAAATTCAAGAACCTGAAAAAGGAACTTGTCTCTGACTCTGAAAAGACTGAGAGTCTCAGATTAGAAAATTCTGCGTTAAAAGAAAATGTTTCAAAATTAGAAAAAGATTTGCAAAACTCTCAGAAGGAAATAATCTCAGAGACTCCCAGTAATACTGATGAGATCATCAAAGAATATGATCACAGCTTTCAGAAGTTTCTGGCTAAAAACATAGATAGAAGCAAGATGGCTTCAATGATCTATGGAGTTAGCAGAAATGACAGAAAAGGAATAGGATATCAAGGTAAGGTATCTACACCTAAGAAAGCCATGGACTTAGTCATAAAACACACACCACTTAAATCACACTTCATATATGGGCGCACACACGACCTAAAATACACTAGTAATCATTACTCTGCCAAACCAAAATTCAACCAGAATTTTGGTAAAACTAACAAACAAGGACCTAAGAAGATATGGGTACCTAAGGACAAAATTATATATGTAGAAGATATCTTTAGCAGCAAGGCTAAAACACCAGTCATGGTACCTGGACTCTGGATTCTCTCGACACATGACGGGAAGAAAGCATATGTTCCAAATCCTGGAACTTAAACCTGGAGGCTACGTGGGCTTTAGAGGCAACCAAAGAGGAAAGATCATTGGCTCTGGAATAGTAGGTAATGGAAATCTTCCCTCTATAAATAATGTGCTATTAGTTGATGGATTAATGCATAACCTATTATCCATAAGCCAATTAAGTGATAACGGTTATGATATAATATTTAATCAAAATTCATGCAAAGTTGTTAGTCAGAAAGATGGAACTATCCTTTTTAATGGAAAGAGGAAAAACAACATTTATAAGATAAAAATTTATGAACTAAAGAGTCAGAATGTAAAATGTCTTCTCTCTGTTAACAACAAGCAATGGGTCTGGCACAGAAGATTGGGGCATGTTAGTATGAGAAGAATATCTCAGATTAACAAACTCAATCTGGTCAGAGGACTTCCTAATTTTAAGTTCAACTCAGATGCTCTGTGTGAAGCATGTCAGAAAGGAAAATTTGCAAAACCTGCCTTTAAATCTAAAAATGTTATTTCCACCTCTAAACCATTAGAACTTCTGCACATAGACTTATTTGGACCAGTAAAAATTGCGTCTGTTAGTGGAAAGAAGTATGGGTTAGTGATCGTCGATGACTATAGCAGGTGGACATGGGTAAAGTTCTTAAGACACAAGGACGAGTCACACTCTGTGTTCTTTGCATTCTGTAACCAAGTTCAGAATGAAAAGAATCTTAGAATTGTCAAAGTCAGAAGTGATCATGATGGAGAATTTGAAAATAAATATTTTGAATCATTTTTTAATGAAAAAGGCATCTTGCATGACTTCTCTTGTCCTAGAACTCCCCAACAAAATGGAGTTGTAGAACGAAAGAATAGAACATTGCAAGAAATGGCCAGAACCATGATCAATGAGACTAACATTGCTAAGATCTTCTAGGCAGAAGCAATTAACACAGCGTGTTACATTTAGAATAGAATATCTATAAGACCTATTCTGGAAAAGACTCCATATGAACTGTGGAAGAACAGAAAGCCCAACATTTCTTATTTCCATCTGTTTGGATGCACTTGTTTCATTTGAATACTAAAAATTATCTGAACAAGTTTGACTCTAAAGCACAAAAGTGTATTATGTTAGGATACTCTAAACGCTCAAGAGGGTACAGAGTATACAATACAGAAACACAGATTGTTGAAGAGTCAATCAGTGTTAGATTTGATGATAAGATTGACTCTCAAAAGTCAAAGAAGAATGAATTCTTTGCAGATATAGAAGTTCAATTCACAGGTATTGAAGACAACTCATCAGAAGTTCTCAACAAAGACGCTCCAACAACGTCAGAAAGAAATGTTACAAGCAATTCAACACCTTCTGTTGATCTACTCCAGAAAAGGTTTTCCAGAAGTAGCATAGCTCACCCAGAAGATAAAATCCTGGGAAAGAAGGATGATCCAATCAGAACAAGATCAACATTCAGAAACTCTGAAGATTCCCTCATAGGACTAGTATCCCTGATTGAACCAACAATAATTGATGAAGCTCTTCTAGACAATAACTGGATTCTGGAAATGCAGGAGGAATTAAATCAGTTCACCAGAAATGACGTATGGGATCTGGTTCCCAAACCAAAAAGATTCAACGCCATTGGAACAAAGTGGGTGTTCAGAAACAAACTGAACGAGCAAGGAGAAGTCATCAGAAACAAAGCACGACTGGTGGCACAAGGTTATAGTCAGCAAGAGGGGATAGACTATACAGAAACCTTTGCTCCAGTCGCCAGGTTAGAATCTATCAGACTCTTAATCTCATTTGCTGTAAACAATGGCATCACTCTGTATCAGATGGATGTCAAAAGTGCATTCCTAAGTGGCTACATAGATGAAGAGGTATATGTGCACCAACCCCTTGGGTTTTAGAATTCCAAACACCCAAAATATGTTTTCAAACTAAAGAAGTCACTCTATGGTCTAAAACAAGCTTCCAGAGCTTGGTATGAAAGACTAAGTAACTTCCTGTTAGAAAAGGAATTCACCAGAGGGAAAGTGGAAACAACCTTGTTCTGTAAGTCATTTAAGAATGACATTTTAGTGTGTCTGATTTATGTAGATGACATCATCTTTGGATCCACTAAACCTTATCTAGGAAGAGAGTTTGCTAAGTGCATACAGGCAGAGTTTGAGATGAGCTTAATGGGGGAACTCAAATTCTTTCTGGGCATTCAGATAAACCAAACTCCAGAAGGAACTTACATTCATCAGAGCAAATATGCCAGAGAACTTCTGAAGAAATTTGATCTCTCAGAATGTAAGCCCTCAAAGACTCCAATGCACCCCACGTGCATTCTGGAAAAGGAAGAGGTAAGTAAAAAGGTAGAACAGAAAGTCTACAGAGGTATGATTGGCTCTCTCCTTTATCTGGCGGCTTCAAGGCTTGATATTTTATTCAGTGTTTGCTTATGTGCTAGATTCAAATCAGATCCTAGAGAGTCTCACTTAACAACAGTTAAGCGAATTTTCAAGTATCTAAAAAGGTACTACTAATTTGGGTTTGTTTTATAGAAAATCCAATGAATACAGCTTAGTAGGATACTGTGATGCTGATTTTGCTTGAGATAGAGTAGAGCATAAAAGAACTTCTTGAAGCTGCCAGTTTCTGGGAGACAATTTGATATCATGGACCAGTAAGAGACGGTCCACAATAGCATTGTCAACAGCAGATGCTGAATACATAGCAGCTGCTGGATGTAGCACTTAAATGCTCTGGATGAAAAGTCAACTTGAAGACTTCAACATATTTGAGAGTAACATTCCTATCTTCTGTGATAATACTTCAGCTATATGTCTCAGTAAGAATCCTATTTTGCATTCTAGGGCTAAGCATATAGAAATAAAACATAACTTTATTAGGGACTATATTCAGAAAGGAATTCTTACCTTAAAACTTATTGACACAGACCATCAATGGGCTGATGTATTTACAAAACCTCTTTCTGAAGATAGATTCAATTTCATTCTGAAACATCTCAGCCTGAAGTTATACCCAGAATAAAATGTTTTATTTGCATATCTTAACCCTCATAACTTTATTGTTTTCTGTGAACATCTGATCAACCTGTCTTCAGAAGTTAGAAGTACAGTTGCCTCAGAATCTATCTATGAAGATCTTAATGTTTCATTTCAAGGATAGAGTCATGCAGTTCACATCATCAAACATCTGTCATCCTCTCAAAAGCCACCTTCTTAGGCTGAACACGCGTTCAAATTCTGAGGGGTCCAAGGCTCTGATTGGATGCATTGAGACACTTGTCAGTGGTAACCGTTCAAATATCTTTATAAATCCCCTAATCTCAGGTTTCATTAATGCATATAATCATTACTTATTTTCTTACTTACTTCTTATGTTTTCAAAAACCTATTTAAACTCAATTCACTATTTCATTCATTCACTTTTACTATCTTATATATTCTCTCTTGTTTCAAGTTTCGCTTTCAAAAACCCTTTTCATCTTCTTCAACAAACCCGTGCGAACAATGGCTTCATCATCAAACCTCAAAAATCCCAGTGCTCCTGAATCTTCTTCAACGGAACAATATGAAGAACCCATCAGAACGCTTCTCAATCTTGTTGATAACCTGGAAGTTCTCTCTGGGTTAATCATTGATTTTGAGAGTTTACAAGAAAATGGGTTTAATCTCTATGAAGACGTAACTGCTCAGGGATGGAATAGGTATTTTGACCGTCTGTTGGGTCCAATGTTTCCCATTCTCGTCAAAGAGTTCTGGATTCACGCTACATCTTCCAACCACCAGGTTACTTCTTATTTTATGGGAAAGAAAATAGTGATTACATAAGATCTTATTGGGAAGCTCATTGGATACAATGGTGGTGGAGTCAGATGCATTGATATGGAAGATAGATGTTATGACCTAAAATCTATTGCCAAGGAAATTTTCACTTCTGGAGAGCCATCCGGCAAGATCAGAGACTTGAAGGATCATCACAGAATTTGGGCCAGAATCATTCTGGGGTGTATCAATCACATGAAGCCTACAAGCTCTCCTGATTACATCAATATTGATCAGCAGTTTCTGATCTATTTCATTGCAAAGAAAACCAAGATAAATCTTCCACACTTGCTCTTCAACCATCTCAGAACAAGTATGAAAGAGACAAGAGAAGAAGAAAGAACTAAGAGGGATTGGATTCCCTTAGGAAGACTGATATCAGGTATTCTAACAGAAAACAGGCTGATAGAACATCTGACAGAGGCTCAAGAAATAAGCACTTTGGAAGCAACAGCTGGGAAGCCCTTGAACGCCAAGAATCTGAAGATAATGAAGATCATTGAGAACATTAAGAAGGAACCAACTCTTGCTTCTCATGAGACCATTACTTCTAGGAGATACTTTGAAGCTTGCAAGGCTGATGGGACTGCTCCAGAAATCAACATTCAAGATCTGCACAGGGCAGCTCCAGAGGTTATGCTAAAGAAATCCAAGAAGAGGAAAGCAGCAGGAGAAGGATCCTCTCAGAAGGCACCTAAAGCTGCGAAAACAAAAGGTAATCCATCTTTTGTTTCTATTATAGAATCAATAACTGTTATAACATCTGAAACCATTCCTCCTCAACCTATAGAAAATCCTTCACCCCAAACTTTTAAGGATTTTAACATAGAGTTTGATCCATCTGTAACTCTAGGAATTTTTTTGAATGAACCTCACTCCCCTAATCAAAATCCAAATCCAGAACATCATCAACCAGAACTTGCCAAAGTTCTATCAGACATTGAACTGTTTGATCAAGATTTTTCCTCACCAATACCAAAAAATCCAAACTCTCAACAACAAACAGAAAATCCACAACCACACTCTCCTCAGCCAGAACATCTGAACCCCAACTCACCACAACCAGAAAATAGACACTCTCTCTCCACCTTTTGAAAACCCATCCTCTGAAATTCCTGAACCAGAAACTCCGCACGCTACCACAAACCAATCTGAAGACTCTCCTTCAGATTCTGATACCACTATCCCAATCCCTAGAATAATAGAACCTCTTACGGTTCGCTTACCTCTCACTATTCATGATATTCCAGAAATCCCTTCACCATATGAATCTACACCACCAAACTCCCCTAACAGACCAATTCTAATTCCTGACTCTACCACTCCTTCACCCATCAACCATCCAGCTGACAACCTCAAAATTATCATTGATCCACTAGTGTTGGACAAACTAGCTTCCACCTCACACAAAATTTTCATTCCCAAACCTAAACCAACCAAATCAGATGTTGGTAAGAGTTTGTTGATTTTTGAAACAGAAATGCAGGAATGGATCAATTCTCTGAAGCAAGCAAGCCTAGAGAATTCTAATCATGCTGCTTCTGATTCTCTGTGGGAAAGATTCAGAAAATGGCTCAACTCTGAAACTCTGAAGCTAAAGGAATTGGGTTATGAGAGGGCTCAGCAGAACTTCAGTGATCAGCTGAAAGCCTTTCAAGATCAAGTTCTGAGCCAATGGTGCAAGAAAGAAATTCTTCCGCTGGATAATGCTCCCTGGAAAGAGCACCATCCTTCAGAAGTTGCTAAACCAGATTCAGATAGTCTCTCCCTGACTACTGCTCCAGAAGACATGATTGTAGCAGAAGAAGTGGTTCAATCAGAAGAAGCTGCAGAATATTCTGAACAACCTGCAACCACTGAAGCGACACCAGCTTCCTCTCTAGTCATGCAAACTCTGGAAGAGTTGAAGAAAGAGAATGCTTTAATCCATGCAAGACTGGATAAGCAAGAGGATACGAACAAAGAGATCAAAGGGATTCTGGATAAACAAGAAGATACTACAAAGGAAATCAAAGATATTATGGGAAAGCAGGAAGAGTCAAGCACTCAGATCAAGAGCTTGCTGGAGCGTTGTTCACACGTCTTCTCCCTCCTTCTTAGATTTTCTTTAAAAACTGTTTATCTGTAATCTTTTATATTTACCTCCTTGTTTCTGAAACTTGTCATTGCATTCTGTTTTTAATATAATTCATCTTTTTAACTCTGATTATATCGCTTTTTAATACTTGACAAAAAGGGGGAGAAAGTAAGATATTTTCAATAACAATATACTGGGACAAAGTCTCAAACATTCTGAATATTTTAACCTTTACTTTCTGAAAAGCTTGAACAGGAACACATTTTGATTAGAACAGAAGGAGATGCATCAAAAGCTCTGACGAGAAGGAACTCCAGGGAAGTAATCAACTCAGGGGGAGTCTCTCTTAAGTTTTTTGTTCTATATTTTTCATTGAAAATCTTTGTTTTTGTCATCATCAAAAAGGGGGAGATTGT
The DNA here is from genome assembly GCA_948472305.1 of Vicia faba. NCBI lineage: Eukaryota > Viridiplantae > Streptophyta > Magnoliopsida > Fabales > Fabaceae > Vicia > Vicia faba. Next base: position 1,287,493,507 of record OX451737.1, read on the forward strand.
TAGAACATAGTTTGATTCTACAACCCTTTATTAGAGTTTTGATGATAACAAACACAAAGAAAGAATATGCACTCTAAAAATTGTGTTACTGTATATGCAGAAGTTCTAACCAAAGCAGCATCAGAAGTTAAGCTATAGAAGCTTTCACGCTGAGGTAATCAGAATCTGCGCTGAAGAATGATGATCAGAACATTCGCTGAAGTGAAGCATACTCTGATTCTGACCAGAAGGTTCAGATACATTCAGATTCTCATAACTCTAAGTCATCAATGTTCTGAAGCAATTGTAGCATACAACATTATAATATTCTGAAGCGTTACTATTCATTCAAGACAGCATCACTTGTAACGGCTTCATTCAGACATGATCTTCTCAATATGGAAACTGCTTTAATGTCCTTTATCACGCTTAAAGTTGGACAGGATTCCATTTCCTATATAAATAAGCCAAGAGATCAAATCGTTTACGATTTCACAATGCTACTGCAATACAATTAAAAACACTTCAAAGCTTACATACTTATTCCAACGCTCTAATTTGTGTAAATTATCACAGTTGTGGTAACTGTTTTTGTAATGAAAAACAACTACACATAGAATTCTTGTATCTTTGATTAAGACAGTTTTCCTTGAGATTAACCGAATTGTGGTTGTACTCAAGAGGACTTTGACAGTTGTCAAAGTAGTGATTGTAATTTGTTTGTGATTAGTGGATTAAGACCTCGTTGGAGAGAGGCGACACCTTGACGGGTGGACTAGAGTAGTTTGAGATCAAACGAACCAGGATAAAAATATTGTTTCATTGCGCATTAGATTTTAAGTTTTCAATTCAACCCCCCTTCTTGTGTTTTTCACTTCTTCAGGGATGCCTTTTCCTATTTTGTGATGACTGGGCAAGCATGAATTTGCCCTGGTGCTTAAGGATGTACACAAGGGAGCCTACAACACTAATATTTTCATAAAGACCCTCTCTCACAAATTGTTAAGGGCGGGTGATTATTGGCATACCCTAATGATGGATAACATCATCTTTGTCAAGAAGTGTGATCAATACCAGAGACATGCTGACCTTTTCCATGCCCCGACTGAACTTCTCTAGTTAACGATTTTGTGTTGGCCTTTCTACCAGCAGGGTATGGACATCTTGGGACCTTTTCCCCTAGCGTCCAAAAAATTGTAGTTTTTAATAGTAGGAGTCGAATATTTCACCAATTTGATAGAAGAACAAGTTGTTTCCAAAATTATAGCAGAAAGAGTTCTCTATTTCTATTGGTACAAGATTATGTGCAAATATGAACTTCCTATAGCCCATGTCTCGGACAATGGGACCTAATTTGCAAGTACTATGGTCACTGATTTTTGCAAAGACGTAGGAGTACATACAAAGTTTGTGTTTGTTGTACACCCTCAGTCCAATGGTCAAGTAGAAACAAAAAATAAAGTAATTTTGAAAGGTCCCAAGAATAAGCTTTATGATTTCAAGGGGTTTATAGGAGGAATTACTCCATGAAATATCTTGGTTATAGCACACCACTCCGCATTCCACCATCAAGGAAACTCCATTTTCCATGGTCTATGGAGAAGACACCATGGTACTAGTGGAGATCTACACGCCCTCGTGGAAAAGATCCCAGTTAAATGAAGAAGTGAATAAGGTAGGATTAAAATGTACAGTGGACCTGATAGACGAACTAAGAGAAGTCTCCCAAGTACGAGAGTTCGCGACCAAACTCATGGCTTCCAGAAGATATAACTCCAAAGTCAAGCTGAAAGAAACGCAAGAAGGTAACCTGGTCTTAAACAAAGTGGTTCTACCGGCACAGTAGGGAAAATTGCAACCTAATTGGGAGGGTCCATATCGCTTAATTCATAAGCTCTCTCATGGGGCATAAAAGTTATAAGAATTGGAAGGACCACTCTTGCTTGAACCTAGAATTCTCTCCATAATAGATATTATTACAGTTAAATTATTGTTAATTCTCTAATAAACATCATGTATATATACCTATAAATCATTCTTAAGCAATTTATTTCCAACAATGATGATTTACCTGAATATTCTTGTGTGTTAGACTTCATGTCGAAGGTCCTTGTCGCCCTTTGAGCAAATGATTATTTGTCAGACTTCATGACAAAGGTCATTTCTTCCCTTCGTGGAAATGATTATTTGGTGGACTCCATGACGAAGGTCTTTTCCTCCCTCTAAGGCAATATTTATATGTTGGACTCTATGACAGATGTCCTTGTCGCCTGCCAAGGAAATGTTTGTAAGTTGGACTTCATGACGCAAATCATTGCTTCCATTTGAGATAATATTTATGCAGGACTCCATGACATAGGTACTTGTCGCCTTTCGAGGAAATGGTTTTATGTTGGACTTCATGAAGAAGATCCTTGCCACTCCTCAGGGCAATGCAAATAAGCTATCTAAACACCTCGTATAAGAGACTTATAGTCTCATCAGCTAGGCCACACATAATTTTCCTAGGGGAGTTAGAATCCTCGAGCTAACTAAATTATCACCCTAAGGGACTTAGTGTTCCCTCAGGCGAGATCAGACTCAAAAATCATGCCTAAGAGGCGTAACCAATGTCTGGCTTGAGAGACATGATCGTAAGTTTTTTCTGAGAGATTAATGGAAGTTCCGCATGAGAGGTCCAATACTTTGCCCAAGAGACTTATAGTTTTGTGAACCAAGCTTCATTTAACTTCATTTGAGGAACTATGTCCTCAAGAAACAAAGGTACTCGGGAAACCCCTTTGAATACCAATAAAAACACTTAGCCATCTACAAAAAGGCCCCGTACTTGAGGGACTATGTAGTGTTATATTTATAAAAGGACTCCACAAGTTTGATGATCGTAGGAAGCCCTAGAAGAGGCGACAATAACATGTCTCCCAAGGGGTGGTATCACCTCGCCAAAAGGTCTTTGTATTGCCTAGTCATGGAAAACGTGGGATAAGACATTTTTGGGGGCAAAGAGAAGTCAGGGTCATTAAATGACACATGTCCTCCTTGGAAATAGTAATTCAACGGTACACCCTTGACTGAGTGGGCGGTGAATCTTCCCAAACAAACCCTGGGCCCTATAAGCCTCTATAAATATAGATTCTTCGAGAGAGAGGAAAGGAAATAACTTATACTGATCATACCCTCAAAAGCTTATACTTAAGTGCATCACCCATCGACAGATTCTCTCACCTCACGTAAAACCCAATATATATTGTAATATGCATAAAAAACCCAAGACCCTCTACCCTTGTAGGAGGAACACACACACACATGTACTTTTTGACCAGTACATGTCTAAAATACTCCCGTCTAGATAAATATTCTTTAGACGGACGTTTTGTTAGTGCGTGAGGCACTTCAGTGAGGAGAGAAAGAGGGAATAATAAAGGAAATAAGGATTTATATTATTGAATTGTACAAATAATGATACAAACTAAGACTATTTATATACAAACCTAATTGGGCTTGGGTCTACACAACTTGGATTATATTTAAATATTAAATCTAAACAAATCTAATCTAATATAATTTAATATTTCAACACACCCCCATAATTCAAGTTGTCGAACATCCTCAAAAATACTCAATCTGAACTATTCCTAATTTCTTTCTCAAATTCAGGAATTTCTCAATCTTCAATCCTTTGGTGAAAATGTCGGCCAAATGTGCTTCACTCGAGCAATGCCTTACTTCAAGTTCATCTCGATTTACCTTTTCCCTCAAGAAATGAAACATTGCTTCAATATGTTTACTTCTTCCATGCAGAACTGGATTCTTCACCATATTTATGGATGACTTATTGTTGATTTGTAATACAAGAGGTTTCTTCACTTCGACATTCATTTCTTCAAGTACTGATCTGATCCAAATTGCTTGACATGTTGCAAAAGATCCTGCTATATATTCAGCTTCACAAGATGATAATGCCACCACAGGTTGTTTCTTCGAACACCATGAGATAGGGGCACCAAATACTTGAAATAAATATCCAGTTGTGCTTCTTCGATCTTCTTTATCTCCACACCGATCAACATCTGAAAAACAATTAACTATTGCTTCTTTGTCTTCAGAATCTCGTCAAAATAGTATTTCACTGTTTATCGAACCCTTCAAATATCTCAGGATTCTTCTTGCAGCATTCATATTTGACGTTCACTCATATATCTACTTACTAATCCTACAGCAAAACCTATATTTGGACGATTGTTGCACACATACCTCAGAGATCCCACAATTTTCTTGAACAAAGTTACATCGACTTTGTCTTCCTCTACGTTCTTTTCCAATTTTACATTTGGTTCGACAGGTGAGGATGCAGGATTCGAATCATCCACTCTGAATCTATTGAGTATTTCTTTGACATACTTCCTTTGATGTAGCACCATACCTTGCTTCGACATTTGAAATTCCATACCTAAGAAATAAGACAATTTTCCCAAATCATACATTTCAAATTCCTTCATCATCAGCTCTTTGAACTTTGACAAGTTCTCCAAGTTACTTCCAGTTACTATCAATTCATCATATAAGTAGATGATTGTTATATCTTGTGCTACAACCTAAACATAGAAACCATACTCAGATTTGCATTTAACAAATCCAAATCCATTTAAGTATGAGTCGATCTTTTTGTTCCATGCCCTAGGTGCTTGCTTGAGGCCATATAGCACTTTGTGCAACTTATATACTTTACTCGCTTCCTTATGAATCACAAACTATGGAGGTTGTTTTAAATATACCTCTTCATCTAAAGCACCATTAAGAAATATTGATTTCACATCTAAATGAAATTTCGATCAGCCTTGGTTGCATGCCAATGCTACCACTAGTCCGACAGTCTCCAATATTGCTACTGGAGAAAATACTTTAGAGTAGTCGAGTCCTTCTCTTTGAAGAAACCCTCGAGCTACTAATATTGCTTTATGTCTTGCTATCGAGCCATCAACATTATGTTTCAACTTGAATACCCATGTTACATCAATAGCTTTTGTATGTGCTGGCAATTCGACTAACTCCCATGTGTTGTTTCTTCCGATTGCTTGTAACTCTTCGACCATAGATAACTTCCATTGTTTAGTCTTCAAAGCTTCAGTATAGTTAATTGGTTCAACACCTGCAAGTAAAGCAAATGAACTAATTCTCCATCTGGAATGACTTCGTCATCACCCACCACTTCATAATCATGAAGTATTGTTGGAAGAACTCTATTTCTTTGAGGTCTTTGGCTTGTTTCTGCCACAACCTCTTCGACTTTGACTGTGTCGGGAATGTCAGCAATTGCTTCTTCTTCGACTTCGATTAGATTCTCAACAATTCCTTCGACCTCTGCTTCATCAGTTTCTTCGTCGACATCAGAACTCATCAATGGCTTGTTAATTGAATTTATAGAATTTCAATCCCAAACAGAATTTTCATTACATTTTGCTTACAACGAACTATTATCAGTAAGTTTTACCTTGCTCTTCTTCGACTCGTCAAAATCTGCCAACTACTCCTTTCGACCAGTCATATGGTTCGAGCATCCTGAGTCGGTAAACCAGATTTTGGATTCGACATGGTTATCTGCAACTGCAGCCATAACCACCATACCACCTCCAGAATCATCTGAATCTTAACGTGCAAGGTTTACTTCTTCATCCTTGCTTGTTGATCCCTTGTCTTTTTTGTACCAACAATTCTTGGCTACGTGATCCCACTTTTTAGAGTTATAGCACTGCACACCTTTTTTATCTTCTTTGTCCTTTCGATAGTTTCTTCCTCCTTTCGAGGATTCAGAAGCTCCATCTTCGACCTGATGTTTGTGAGGTTTCGACCAAGACTTCTTGCCCTGAGTCTTGTCAAACTTGCCTTTGAATTTGTTGGAACCACCATCCTTTTTTCTATGACTGAGCTTGTAGAGCCTGTATCGAGTCTTGCACTCATTTCCTTTCGACAATCCTCATCCCATGCGCCTCTAACGAACCAACCAAATCTTTCACTTTAGTGGTTTCAAGATTGTTGGATTCTTGAATAGCTACGATAACGTGATCAAAGTGAGAGGTCAACGTTCTCATTACCTTCTCAACTATCATCTTATCAGTTATGGTTTCACCACAACCCTTCATGAGATGGACGAGTATTTGAACATTCGACACATTTTCTGCAACTTTTTCATCTTCTCTCATCAGCAACAACTCATATTGTCGAGGCAAGATTTGTAACTTGACAACCTTGACTTTCTCACATCCTTCGTAATACTTCACCAGAATATCACATGCCTCCTTCGATGTTTTAGCATGAGAGATTATGTCGAAATTAGCAGCATCGACTGTCGTCTGAATGCAATAAGCATCCTTGCAATCTTTCTTTTTGACTTCGTTGTGGGGTTTTTTTCTGTTCGTCGGTTGCATTTGCATCCGACGCAGGAACACCGTCGGTAACCACTTCTAGGGTTTCATGGAAGTCAAACAAGGATTGCATCTGTTTTTTCCATCGGATTTAATTCTTGCCCTCAAGAATTAGAAGAGAATTCGGAATGCCCATATCACTAGCCATTTTCGCAACGGTTGAATCACTTGCCCTAGAAACACGATCCCTGACGTGAAATTCTTGAAAACTCGATCAAGAACAATAACCGGAAGCTCTGGATACTAATTTGTTAGTGTATGAGTCACTTTAGTGAGGAGAGAACGAGAGAATATAAAGATTTATATATTAAATTGTATAAATAATGATACAGACTAAAACTATTTATATACAACTTTAATTAGATTTAAGTCTATACAATTTGAATTATATTTAAATATTAAATCTAATTAAATTAAATATAATCTAATTTAATATTTCAACACGTTTGTTATTTTGTTATCGAAGAGTCTCGGAAAAAAAATAAAGAGAAACCTTTGAAAAAACTAGGTAACTCCATGTAGTCTCCTTGTGCACCAAATGATTTGTCTGATACATGTTAGATAACAATTGATGGACACGTTTGATTTAGCAACTCTATTAGAATCAAAACTCAATGTCCATTTATCATAAATATTATTATGCAAGACGACATTATCAAGAAAAGCACAACCTCTCTAACATTATTCCCCTCACATGCAAAAATTCCTAGACGCTGCCTCCACCCACTACAGTCAAAACTCCAACCTGACATATACATCTAAGGCACTAAAATATTTCACTCTTCGTATAATTCAAAAATTCTGCTAAACCTGTCACAAAGATGACCACATGGAAATCAAGTATCCTTCCAGAACTTTGTGTTTCCTTCATCCCCATAACAAGTACACAAACTCTATCAAACTTGATATTTTTTAACAAGTAATCGGTTATTAAATAGATCTGGGCCTTCCAAAGTTTCATTTATAGGCTAAATGTTATACTATATAAAGAGTACTTTTGTTAATTTTATAACGTTATACTATGTAAAGAGTACTTGTATTAATTTTAGAAACACAATAATTTTGAATATCACCACTCTTCTACTCTTTTCCTTGCTCTTAGAGTTTTCACACTCACTTTAAATAATTATAGTGCTAGAAAGAAAACATTTAGTATAGTTTGTCTTGTGTAACCAATGATTTACTCTTAAGATCTTTAGTTGAAAAACATGAAAGGATTTTTCTATTGAACTATAATATATTATGAATGTTGCTAGTTGAACCTCGAAGCTTCTCTGTTTCATTGGGTTTACCCCATTCTTTATTTTGTTGTTTGTCCATTTAAGATTTTGTTTTTACTTGTCATGATTGAGTCTTTTCATATAGTTGTACATAGAATAATAGAGGTGCGCAATAAAACCAAAAACCAAATTATTATCTAAATTATTTTAAAGTAAAAAACCTAATCCAATACTATATTATAAAATTGATGGCCCATTTAATGAAATTATTTAAAAAAAACGGTATCCATATTTTAAATTGGTTCAGCTTATTGGATATCATTTTTAGAATTAAGACTCTGTCTCTTTCTCCTTTCTACACCGTTTGCAGCATGTGATTTTTCTAATGTTTAAGTTCTGGTTTTGAAATTTTAAATTATAAACAAAAAGACATTAATAGGATTTGTTAAGTTATTGATTCTAAGTGTGTTCATGGTTGATTTACCATTTTTTATTGTTAAGGTTTTATGTTTTACTTTTATGTAAATTGCATTTCATGTGTTTGAAGAAATGTATGCGTTAATGTTTGTTCAATATATGTCTAAAATATATGTGGTTATATTCCTAATTTATATTTTATATTTGTAATTATGAGATTTATTATTACTGTTGAATTGATTACACTACACCAAAACAGCTTTTAAGCAGCACATTTTAGACAGTGCTTCTATACTAAAGGGCTGCTATATGTCCCGATAAAATTTTAAATTTTAAAACTATATACATAAGACAACGCTTTGGAAAAAAGTGCTGTCTAAAGTTAAGAAAAAGCGTTGTCTAAGCAATATTTTAGGCAGCGCTGTCTAAAGTCTATTAAAATTGAAATAAAAAAATAAATTCTAAAAAGCGTTGCCTAAACTCAAAGCGCTGCTATAGGCCCAACAATAGAAAGCGTTGCCATAGGTCCAAAGCGCTGTTAAATGCTTACTTTAGAAAGCGCTGCTATAACTTTAAAAGAAATTTGAGAAAAAATGTTGCTAAAGGCCTACTTTAGAAAGCGCTTTTAAGAAGCGCTGCTTAAGGCCATACATACCCACAAAGCGCTGTTAAAGGATGTGTTTAGAAAGCTTATCATATAAGCGCTGCTACAGGGCATATATCGGAAAGCGTTTTTTAATGAGAAAACACTGGTAAAGGTAATACATCAGAAAGCACTTTCTACAAAGCGTTGTCTAAGGTCATTAATGTCTTATTTCTAAATTAAAAAAATGAAAACCCTAAAACTCAAAGATTTTCGTTATTATCTCAAAACAGATTTCTCTGCAACGTGAATCTCTATTTCGAACCTTCAACGTGATTTCTCTCAAATTTCTCTACAACCTTCATTCATTAACCGTCAGACCTTCAACGCGATTTCTCTCAAATTTCTCTGCAACCTTCGTTCATTAACCGTCAGACCTTCGACGCGATTTCTCTGCAACAATGATTTATAACTTCAACGCGATTCATAACCTTTTAAGTTCTCTTTTATTTTCCTCAAATATATTATTGTAGTTGTTGTTGAAATCGTGAGAATCAAAACAGGGCCGCCATAAAAGTTTGATGTTATTGTTGCTTGTCATTATTTTTGTGTCGAGTCATAACTGCGAGCATGATAGAGGTGAAATTTTGTTGTTAGCCACTGAACCGAGAGAGAAACAGAGGTGATATTTTGTTATTTGTTGTTATCATTGAACGATTGAGTGAAACAACTTTGTTCAACACTGGCAGTTCAAAAGAGTTGTGGGGTTTTGTTATTAACAATAATATCGGTTGAATTTGGTTCGTAGTTAGGGCCGTGTGTTTGTAAGTTTAATGGAGGTTATAATAATTGACATGTTTCTTTATAATTTACATTTGTATTTTTAAGGATACAAGTGGTTGGAACTGATTTTTGTGTGAGGATACACTCAAAATCCTCTTTTGTTTTAAACATGTTTGAAATGGAATTAGTGAACCTAATTGTTTATGTGTAGTTGCTGCCTGATTTCTCTTGTGAAGAGTGAAATTCTGATCGTTCCAAGAATCTTATATTGTGTGGTTCTAGAAGTTGATGAATTCTCTACAGGTAATTAGTTATTATTTTGTTATAGCTATGTGATTAATTATAGTGTTTTTGTTTAGCTTACTTAGTCAAAAGAGTACGAGAATGGGGTATTAGAATTAGTTAAGTTTATTGTTGAACATGCCGAAAACCCCAATCGAATGAAATGTCCTTGCTTGGGTTATTGTTATGGGGGTCGGGTTGATGCAGTTGGGTTGGAATCGCATCTACTGAGGAATGGAACTGATCGAATTTAATCAAAAATAAAATTGTGACAGTATCAAGGGTTGAACGAGATCAAGTGCATTTATATGTTCTGCACAATGACAATGAGGTTGAGACGTATGTTGAAATGCACAAGGATGTTCTCTGAGGTTTAAATCCAGATAGAAATGAAAATTCGATAGTACGAGAGCACAATCAAAGTTTTATACAATGGTTCAAAGATCATATTTATTCAAAGTTTAATTTAGATCCCGCTTCAATAACAGAAAGGTTGAGATGTTTAGCATATGGTCCGAGTTTGCTCTTGTTTTCTTATAGCACATACACGATTAATGGATACACATTTTATACCAAAAAATAAGATGACAAAAGTACTATGCAAAATAGTGGTGTCACAGTTGTAGCTGAAGCAATGCACATTTCATGTATGAATGACTTAAACCCCAAATTTGCAATATGTCATATTTTGGGGTTATCAAGCATATTTGGGTGTTTGATTATGTGAAGTTTAGATTCCTGTCTTTGGTTGCAAGTGGGTACATAATAGTGGCATACGAATGGATAAGTTGGGATTTTTACATGTGGATCTTAATATGGTGAGGTACAAAGATGAGTCTTTTATTCTAACCTCTCAAGCTAAACAAGTGTTCTATGTCATTGATCCGACAATTACGAAATGGTCTATAGTACTTTTATCTAACAAAGTGATTGATGATAACAGTGTAAATCAAAGTGATATTGATGTTGAGAATGAGTCATATGTTAGAGGGAATGAGTCGTATATACGAAATGATCAAGATGAGAATATTATAGCGGATGAATCATATATTAGAAATGATCATAATGATGGAATTTGGATCAATCCATCCGCCCGAGTTGTTAAGAGCCAAGTAATTCATATTCCAACCAAGAAACAAAAGAGGTGTTAGTGAAAAAGGTACTAGTAAAATGTTATATATTTTGTCATTCAATAAAATTGTTATATATTATGTTTATGTTTTTATATTATGTTTTTGTTTTTATATTGTGTCTATGGTTTTATATTGTGTTTATGTTTTTATATTGTGTTTATTCATTCAATGATACTTGAATTTTATATGGTGTTTATGTTTTTCTTTAATATTACAGGTCAAATGGCTAGTAATGAGGAAAAATCACATCCCGCTTCTAATAATGATGCAAATGAATCAGCTCGTGATATGGAGAATGATATTAGACGAGGAATAACAATTATGAAGTCAATCATTCGTGCAAGAGATAAAGGTATCAAATTTGACGTACATTAGAATGAAGACAAACAACTAATTGAGCCTAATGGTTTAATGTTAACAACTTACATTGGTTCCCTTGCGAAGAGAGAAGTTCCAATCACTTGCGATGATTGGAGAAAGCGTGAGTTGAAACTTATTAAAGAAAAAATATATAATGATATACAGGTGCCGTATGTGATGTCATTTGTCTTTGTTGACGCTTATGTCTTTAAATTACTAACGCACTCTATGTATGTTTTTTTGTAGAGGTCTTTTAACATTGATAATGATCGAAAATCATATTGTCTTCAATTGGCCGGAAAAAGAATAAGAGGGTTTCGATCTTTTTTGACAAACAAGTTTGTTGTACCCCAAAATTTGCTCTCTCTTTTCTCAAGACATTTTTGTTAGAACAAAGTCTGGTTCTAATCATATCTTAGAGTTTTGATGATAACAGTGAAATAAATTGTATAATATATTTTATACTCTGATGTGCATGTTTTCTAATTCAGATGATGTTCTGACTCAAGCATTCTCAAAAGTGAAACATCATTCTATGCTGAGCAGAAAAAGGATAAAGAAGTTCCTAAGAAATTTTATGTAAACGCAAGTCTGAAGCAAACTCTGAAGGAAGCACTCCAAGGCAAACTCTGATAAAAAGTAATCTTAAGCAATCTCTGATAAAGCTAGCTGAAGCAAAGATATGAAAGAAGCACGCTGAAAGCAATATCTGATAATGCAAGCTGAAGCAAACTCTGATGAACATAAAATAAAGAAAACTCTGACAGAAGAAGTGATATAGCAAACTCTGATAGAAGAAAAGTTAAAGCAAACTCTGATGTTGCAACGCTGCAAGCAAACTCTTAAACTTCTAGAGATAAGCTTTGACAATACCATTGATCATTTAATTCTAAGACGGCTAACGCACTCAAGTGGTACTACGCACGAGAGCATTGGAAACATAAAGGTCTAACTAACACGCATCATTAATGCATACTCTCTCTTCAAGGCAGTAACGATCAAAATTTGAAGCTATATATAGAAGACCATTAGTTTCAAAGCAAGGTTACTGATCTACGCAAAATATACTGAAGCTCACTATTTCCATTCTTGTAAACTCTTTGTATATAGTGGGTAATTCTTAAGTGTTGGGCTAAAATCTTAGTGATAAATCACAGTTTGTGATATAGCTTATTAGAAGCATTCTGATTCACTACTGTTAAGAGATAATCATTGTAATTGTTCCTTGAGAGACCAGTTGGGTCAGATTTCTCAAGAGGGCTAGGACTAGTTGAGTCTTAGAGGTGTTAGTCACTTGTAGTTGGCTTGTGCATTGTATTGTTAGTCACAACAGTTTGGTTGTGCATTGTAATTGTTTCTTGAGAGACCAGTTGGGTCAGATTTCTCAAGAGGGCTAGGACTAGTTGAGTCTTAGAGGTGTTAGTCGCTTGCAGTTGGCTTATGCATTTTATTGTTAGTCACAACAGTTTAGTTGTGCATTTGTAATCAGTTTTGATTATAGTGGATTAAGTCCTCGTTGAGAGAGGCGAAATCACCTTGGCGGGTGGACTGGAGTAGTTTGCGTTTCAAACGAACCAAGATAAAATTACATGTGTCCTTCCATTATTATTGTGCGAGAAAAAGGAAAAACTTATTCACCCCCCCCCCCCCCCTTCTAAGTGTTTTCTCACCCTTCAATTGGTATTAGAGCTCTAGTTCTGGGTGCAAACACCTAACAGTGTAAGAAAAAGATCCAGAAGAAAAACAATATGGCAACTGAACAAAACAACAACAACTGCACCAAACCTCTTGTGTTTGATGGAGAAGACTTTGAATACTGGAAGGATAGACTAGAAAGTTTCTTTCTAGGTCATGATGCTGATTTATGGGATATGGTCCTAGATGGTTACACACATCCAGAAGTCAAAGACGGAAACAAGATTGACAGAAAGAACATGGATAAACAACAGAAATTAGATTTCAAAAATCACCATAGAGCCAGAAATATCTTTCTGAACGCTATCTCTAAAATGGAATATGAGAAAATCACCAACAGAGATATAACTCATGACATGTTTGAGTCTCTCAAAATGACTCATGAAGGCAATGCTCAAGTAAAAGAGACAAAAGCTCTGACTCTCATCCAGAAGTATGAAGCCTTCAAAATGGAAGAAAATGAGTCCATTGAAGCTATGTTCTCAAGATTCCAAACTCTGACCGATGGCCTGAGAGTTCTGAACAAAGGATACACCAAGGCAGACCATGTTAAGAAAATTATCAGAAGTTTACCTAGAAGATGGGCACCTATGGTTACTGCATTCAAAGTGTCAAAAGATTTGAATGATGTATCTCTTGAATAACTTATCAATGCATTAATAAGTCACGAGATAGAACTTGATGAACATGAGCCTCAGAAGAAAGGTAAGTCTGTCGCCCTTAAATCTATTAAAAATGTGAAACTAACGCTTTTCAGGAAGAAGAAGGAAACTCTAAAGACTCTGCATCAGAATAAGATGAGTTATCTCTGCTCTCTAGAAGGATCAACAAGATGTGGAAGCACAGAAAAAAGAAGTTCAGAAACTACAAGAGGTCAGAAGATAAACCAGAATCTTCTGGACATGAGAAGTCAAGCAGAAGAGATATAGTCTGCTATGAATGTAAAGAACCAGGACACTACATAAGTGATTGTCCTAAGCTACAAAGAGAAAGACCAAAGAAATGGTTTGGAAGAAAGAAAGGCATGATGGACACCTAGGATGATTCCGAATCTTCTAAAGCTGAATCTGACTCAGAAGATGAGCACGCTAACCTAGCGTTTATGGCTACCACATCAGATGATGATGACTCAGACTCTGATTCAGAATCGAAAGAGGTATTCTCTGAATTCTCTAGAGCCGAACTTGTAGAAAGCTTATCAGAACTTCTTGAAAACTACAGTCAACTCAAAATCAAATACAAGAAACTCAAAAAGAATCTTGCATCTGATTTTGAGAAACTTGAAACAGAAAACTTTGAGCTTAAAGAAAACAATTTTAAACTCAAAGAGGAAGTTCAAAAAGTTTAAAAGATTTCTATTTCAGATTCTGCTTCAAGTTCAAGAGATATTCTCAAAGAATGTTACTCTAGTTTTCAAACATTTCTTGATAAAAGCATAGATAGAAGAAAAATGGCTTCAATGATCTATGGTGTTAGTGGAAATAACAGAAGAGGAATTAGATATGAAACTTCTAAAGGGAAAGAAACATATAAACCTAAACTTGTTATGGTTATCACATATAAACCACTGCACAAACAATTTAGTTTTGGGCACACACATGATATCAAATACACATCTCACTCTGAAAATTTTATGCTAAATCAAAGTTCAAACAGAACTTTAGAAACTCTAACCAAAAAGGACCCAAAAGGATATGGGTACCTAAGGAGAAAATAATATATGTTGCAGATGTCCTTAACAACACAGTTGAAACACCAATCATGGTACCTGGACTCTGGATGCTCACGACATGTGACGGGAAGAAAGTCTATGTTCTAAAGTCTGGAACTTAAATCTGGAGGAGATGTCAAATTTGGAGGAAACCAGAAAGGAAAGATTATTGGTTCTGGAACCATTGGAAATGGTAACCTTCCTTCTATAACTAATGTTATGTTGGTAGAAGGATTAGCGCATAACTTGTCGTCCATAAGTCAATTAAGTGACAACGGTTATGACATAATCTTTAATCAAAAATCCAGTAGAGTTATTAGTCAAAAAGATGGAACAATCCTTTTTACTGGCAAGAGAAAGAACAACATCTATAAAATTGATTTTTCTGACCTTATAACTCAATGTAAAATCCCTTATGTCTGTTAGCAATGAGCAATGGGCCTGGCGTAGAAGATTGGGACATGTTAGCATGAGAAGAATATCTCAAATTAACAAACTCAATCTGGTAAGGGAACTTCCCAATATGAAGTTCAACTTAGAAGCTCTGTGTGAAGCATGTCAGAAAGGAAAATTTTCAAAACCTTCTTTTAAGTCAAAAAAAGTTGTTTCTTCTTCTAGGTCATTGGAAGTTCTTCACATTGATCTGTTTGGACCAGTTAAAATTGCATCCATCAGAGGCAAGAAGTATGGATTGGTCATTGTTGATAACTACAGCAGATGGACATGGGTTAAGTTTTAAAACACAAGGATGAGTCACATTCTGTGTTCTTCGACTTCTGCAACCAAGTGCAAAATGAAAAAGAGTTTAGAATCATAAAAGTTAGAAGTGATCATGGAGGATAATTAGAAAACCATTATTTTGAAAAGTTTTTTAAAGAAAATGGAATTTCTCATGATTTCTCTTTTCCTAGAACTCCCCAACAAAATGGAGTTGTAGAACGAAAGAATAGAACTTTGTAAGAAATGGCCAGAACCATGATTAATGAAACCAATGTGGCTAAACACTTCTAGGCAGAAGCAGTGAACACAACATGTTATATTCAAAATAGAGTCTCTATAAGACCTACTCTTGAAAAGACTCCTTATGAATTGTGGAAAAACAGAAAACCCATCATTTCATATTGTCATCCTTTTGGATGTACTTGCTATATTCTGAATTCTAAATATAATCTGAACAAGTTTGATTCTAAGGCACAACAGTGTTTTCTGCTTGGATATTTTGAACGCTCAAAAGGCTATAGGGTATACAACACAGAAACTCTGATTGTTGAAGAATCAATCAAAGTCAGATTTGATGATAAGCTTGGCCAGCAAAAGCCAAAACAGAATGAAAATCCTGCAGGTATAGAAGATCATCTTACAAACTCTGAAGAGTCAAGAGCAAAGGAAAACTCAGAAGATCCTTCTATTGCAAATGCTCTGGACAATCTATGAATTTTTGAACAAATCTTACAGAAAAGATTCCCCAGAATCACATCAGCACATCCAGAAAATGTGATTATTGGAAAGAAAGAAGATCCCATCAGAACAAGATCCATCCTCAGAAACAATGAAGAATCATTGTTTGGATTGGTATCTCTGATTGAGCCAACCTCAATAGAGGAAGCTCTGCAAGACAATGATTGGATTCTATCTATGCAAGAAGATCTAAATCAATTTTCCAGAAATGATGTGTGAGATCTAGTTCCAAAACCTAAAGGATTCAATATCATAGGAACAAAATGGGTATTCAGAAACAAGTTAAATGAGCAAGGAGAGATTGTCAGAAACAAGGCACGACTGGTTGCACAAGGTTATAGTCAACAAGAAGGAATTGATTTTAACGAAACTTTTGCCCCAATCTCCAGGTTATAATCAATTAGATTATTAATTTCTTTTGTTGTTCAACATAACATCTCATTATATCAAATGGAAGTTAAAAGTGCATTTTTAAATGGTTACATAGAAGAAGAAGTTTATGTACATCAACCTCCGGGTTTTGATGACTCAAAATATACAGAACATGTTTTTAAGCTGAAAAAGTCTTCGTATGGTCTGAAACAAGCTCCCAGAGCTTGGTATGAACGTCTAAGTAACTTTCTTTTAGAAAAGAATTTCACCAGAGGGAAAGTGGACACTACCTTATTCAGAAAAACACTTAAAAATGACATTTTAATTTGTCAAATATATGTAGATGATATTATTTTTGGAACTTCTAATTTCTCTCTTGGAAGAGAATTTGCTGAGTCTATGCAGGCTGAATTTGAGATGAGCATGATGGGAGAACTAAAATTCTTTCTGGGAATTCAAATAAATCAGACTCTAGAAGGTACTTACATACATCAAACAAAGTATGTTAAAGAACTTCTGAAGAAATTCCAACTATCAGAAAGTAAAGAAGCAAAGATACCAATGCATCTTACATGCATTTTGGGAAAAGATGAGGTAAGTAAGAATGTAGATAAGAAACTCTACAGAGGTATGATTGGATCTCTTCTCTATCTGACTGCATCTAGACCATATATATTATTCCGTGTATGTTTATGTGCAAGATTCCAATCAGATCCAAGAGAATCTCACTTAACTGTTGTTAAGCAAATTATGAGGTATCTGAAAGGTACTACTAACTTTGGAATGTGTTACAGAAGATCCAAAGAGTTTAAACTAGTAGTTTATTGTGATGCTGACTTTGCTGGAGATAGAATAGAACAAAAAAGCACCTCTGGAAGGTGTCAGTTTCTGGGTGATAACCTTATCTCATGGTACAGCAAAAAGCAAGCCACTATTGCACTATCAACAACCGAAGCAGAATATATATCTGTTGCTGGATGTAGCACTCATATGATCTGGATGAAGAGCCAGCTGGAAGATTATCATCTCTATGAAAGTAAGATTCCTATCTTCTGTGATAATACCTCTGTTATTTGTCTTTCAAAAAATCCTATCTTACATTCTAAGGAAAAACATATAGAAATTAAACATCATTTCATAAGGGACTATGTTTAGAAAGGAATTTTAAGTTTAAACTCCGTGGTCACAGACCATCAATGGGCTGCTATTTTTACTAAACCTCTTTCTGAAGATAAATTTATATTCATTCTGAAAAACATCAGTATGGAACTTTGTCCTGAATGAAAATTTTTTTATATATGTTTTCATAATGTTCTGAAATGAATGTTCTGATTAACAACTCTTCAGAAGTTGGAAGAGGAGTTACTTCAGAAACCATCTATAATATTATTAAATGTGTCTAACGTTTCATTACAAAAATGGTTCAGAAGTTCATTACATTAAAACAGTTGTCACACGATATCCTCAGAAGTTGAACGATTTTTTCAACTCTGAAAGGTCACGCATGCGTGCACTGCTATTGAGACGCCGTTCCTAGGTAACTGCTCAAATTTGATCAAATCTCGTGCATCCCCTCAATGTCAAATCTTATTAATTGCTTGTAATGATTTTTTTTATTCAATTGTTCAAAATTCTTTAACTGTTTTATTACTTTAAAATTCTTTTTCCTAAGCTATAAATACTTTTCAAAATTCCTTTTTTTACTTTTCACTCTCTCTCAAGAGGAATCCAAACAGGATAAAACCAACAAAGAAATCAAAACTTGGATGATGAAACAAGAGGAATCCTCAACAGAAATCAAGAATCTTCTTCTTTCTCTTGTCTCTCGTCAATCTTAGTTTTATTTTTCCCATTTTTTTTTACTTCTGTCCTTTGACATCTTCTATATAAAAATATTTTGAATCTCTTTAATTTTTTTTTTGCTTTTTGATTATGACAAAAAGGGGGAGAAAATGTGATTTTGGTCTGATCCATGATAGCAGTCATGGGGATAAATCTTAAACATTCCTAACAAAATACAAAGTTTGTTCCTGTTTAAGAGATATGCAGGTACCTCAAGACTCTGAAAGACTAAGCTCTAAACATCATCTGGTAAAGATCTGCTAAAGAAACTCTGAAGAAAAGATCAGGAAGCTCTTAAAGAAACTCTGAAAGAAAAATGTCCCAAACTCTGAAGAACAATCTCAGGAAGTTTCTCTTATGCATTTAAGTTCTTTTATTATTTATCTCAGAAGAAGAAATATTTATCTCAGGGGGAGATTATCAATCTCAGGAGGAGATTCTCACTCGTGTACAAAAAATTTTTAAAATTAAAATCTGAATTATTTTGTCATCATCAAGAAGGGGGAGATTGTTAGAACAAAGTTTGATTCTAATCATATCTTAGAGTTTTGATGATAACAATGAAATAAATTTTGTATAATATATTTTATACTCTGATGTGCATGTTTTCTAATTCAGATGATGTTCGGACTCAAGCATTCTCAAAAGTGAAACATCATTCTACGCTGAGCAGAAAAAGGATAAAGAAGTTCCTAATAAATTTTATGTAAATGCGAGTCTGAAGCAAACTCTGAAGGAAGCACTCTAAGGAAAACTCTGATAAAAAGTAATCTTAAGCAACCTCTGATAAAGCTAGCTGAAGCAAAGATTTGAAAGAAGCACGCTGAAAGCAATATCTGATAATGCAAGCTGAAGCAAACTCTGATGAACATAAAATGAAGAAAACTCTGACAGAAGAAGTGATATAGTAAACTCTAATAGAAGAAAAGTTAAAGAAAACTATGATGTTGTAACGCTGCAAGAAAACTCTTAAACTTCCAGAGACAAGCTCTGACAGTACCATTGATCATTTAATGCTAAGACGGCTAACGCACTTAAGTGGTACTACGCACGAGAGCATTGGAAACATAAAGGTCTAGCTAACACGCATCATTAATGCATACTCTCTCTTCAAGGCAGTAACGGTCAAAATTTGAAGCTATATATATAAGACCATTTGTTTCAAAGCAAGGTTACTGATCCACACAAAATATACTGAAGCTCACTATTTTCATTCTTGTAAACTCTTTGTATATAGTGGGTAATTCATAAGTGTTGGGCTAAAATCTTTGTGATAAATCACAGTTTGTGATATAGCTTATTAGAAGCATTCTGATTCACTACTGTTAAGAGATAATCATTGTAATTGTTCCTTGAGAGACCAGTTGGGTCAGATTTCTGAATAGGGCTGGGACTAGTTGAGTCTTAGAGGTGTTAGTCACTTGCAGTTGGCTTGTGCTTTGTATTGTTAGCCACAACAGTTTGGTTGTGCATTGTAATTGTTCCTTGAGAGACCAGTTGGGTCAGATTTCTCAAAAGGGCTAGGACTAGTTGAGTCTTAGAGGTGTTAGTCACTTGCAGTTGGCTTGTGCATTGTATTATTAGTCACAACAGTTTGGTTGTGCATTTGTAATCAGTTTTGATTATAGTGAACTAAGTCCTCTTTGAGAGAGGCAAAATCACCTTGGCGGGTGGACTGGAGTAGTTTGAGTTTCAAACGAACTAGGATAAAATTACATGTGTCCTTCCATTATTATTGCGCGAGAAAAAGGAAAAACGTATTCAACCCCCCATGGGTTACTTATCGAGGTCATGGTATTCAACTATGAGGATGATGTTCAAAAGTATTGCAGGAGGTTCATACGAGCTTGTAGCATGGTAAACAGATCTGGAGCCAAGACTTTGGGGCCAAAGGCTTCCATTCCTATTGAACCTTACCTCCAATGGATACGAGCTCACGCCCAGAAACTTATGATGCCCTATATGGCCGTTTTACCAGTGATCGTGGAACCCACTATTGAAGGGGGTATTCCTTACACAGTTCTCTATCCTGATATGCCCACTAATCTTGGAGAATTACAGAGGTCTTGGATTTAGTTGAAGAAAGAGCGGGATACTTACAAGGATCAGTTCTATGCCCAGGAGAGGAAGGTTTTAGAGCTCACAAAGCAGCTCCATGAGGAAAGAGGACTCAATATCTATCTCGGCACAAAGAGGAAGCATCCATGGGAATTTTGATTTTTTCTAGTTTTAGATTTGTTTTTAATTGTAACGCCTAAAAGGAATTTGAACTTTAAATTCAACTAATAAAAATCTTTGTTTCATTTTGATTCACAAATTTAAATTTCCCAAAGTCTTTGAAATCATTGCATGCGCATCCCATTTATAACATTGCATGTACAGGTACCATTATAAGTTTATCATTTTCTTCGCTGTTTATTTCAGCAGAAATGTCTTCCGAACAAAGCATCAAGGACTTTCAAGCACAAAATGCCCAGTTCCAACAAATGTTCATAAATCTGGAAAAAGGGCAGGAGGATCTGAAAGCCCTCATCCTGAAAGAGAAAAAGAAAAAGAAGAAGGCTTCCGCTATTCTGAATATGGGTAGAAGGTTTAGAGGGTCGTTGAAGCAACAAGTTGATCTGACCTCTTCATCCAAAGAAGGGGAGAATCAAGAAGAAGAGACAAGGGAGAAGGATCCCAGTTCTCAAGTTTCTGACAATGATACTGACTACAATGATGAGCAGTATCCTCCCACTGAGGATAGATACAAGAAGTTGGAAGATCGCTTTAGTGCTATGGAAGTCCAGAGGATACCTGGACTGGATTTCGAAGAATTGGGATTGGTGTCGGGAGTGGTTATCCCACAGAAGTTCAAAGCTCTAATTTTTGCAAAGTATGATGGGGTGTCCTGCCAAAAACTCCATCTCCACTCTTATGTCAGAAAGATCCATCCCCACACCGCTGATAGAAATTTGTGGGTTCATTTTTTTCAAGATAGTCTGTCAGGGACTCAACTTGAATGGTTCTACCAACTGGAGAGAGCCAATGTCCGAAATGGGGAAGATCTGGTTGCTGCTTTCTATAAGCAGTATCAATATAACACTGACCTTGCTCCTACTCGTACTCAACTCCAGAGTATGTCCATGGGGGAAAGTGAAGGTTTTAAGGACTATGCACAGAAGTGGAGAGACTTGGCTGGAAGAGTCCAACCCCTGTTGTCTGATAGGGAGTTGGTTGATATGTTTCTAGGGACGCTATTTGGTCCATTCTTCAATCATTTGATCGGCAACTCGTCAATTGGTTTCACCGAGCTGATTCTGACTGGAGAGAGAGTAGAAGCTGGGATTCGGAACAGTAAGATACAGAAGGATGCCTCTTTGAGTTCGATAAAAAAGCCTTTTGCTGGTAAGAAGAAAGCCAGTGCCATCTATAGCCCGAGTGGCTAAAACAAAGTTAAACATCGTCAGACAGTAAGTGCCTTAATGATACCTAGGCCTACAGCCGCTCCACAATGCAACAATCAACCAAGGGTGGAAAGGACACAACAGTAGTTTACCAGAATCAATATGATGTTGGCTGAAGTTTTACCTCATCTGCTGAGATCCAACTTGGCGACCTTGAAAGAGGCTCCCAAGAATCTGAATACCACATCTCCCCGATATAATCCAAACGCTCGGTGTGCCTATCATTCTGAGAGTTCTGGCCACGATACCAATGACTGCTGGGCTCTAAGAAATAAGGTACAAGATCTGATCGAAACCAAGGAAATTGAGTTCGATGCTCCGGAAAAGCCCAATGTCATAATTGCTCTAATTCCTAAGCACGATCGTGGAGTTAATGTTGTTGATACCGACTTGTTTGTGACCTTGGTGGATGAAGTTTCTACACCTCTCATGACTTTGAAGAAGAATTTGTTGTTGGCCGGTTTATTTTCGGGTTGTGGTGAAGGTTGCCATATGTGTTCATTTCTACCTTCTGGTTGTCATTTGCTGAAGTCAGCTGTTCAACGCCTGATGGACAGTAAAGAAATTTTGTTCGAGAAAACTTTGGTTCCTGTTGTTCCATCTGAAGACATAGCCATTATAACCATTTCCTCCAATCCTTCCAAGGTCTCCTCGAGAAGACCTGTTAGGATTACATCTTCTCCAAGAATCGCTCCGCTAATAAACACTGTTCCTGGTCCTGTCCCGTATGCCTCAAACAAAGCTGTCCCCTGGCATTATGGTGTCGATGTGTACTATCATGGCATCAAACAAGATCTTAAAAATGAAGAGGCTGATCCTAATATTAGTAACATTGTCAGGACCAGCAAGGTTACCCGAAGTGGAAGGGTCTTCTCTCCCGAGATTTCCCCTAAGACTGTCAACAGGCCTATTGTCATTCCGTCTGCTATTCATGATGGTACATCAACTAATGCTCTTGTTCTTACTCCAATTATTACCCCCAACGGTGAATCATCTGGTACCAGCGGCAAAGAAGTTATAGGTGAGCCTGCCCGGACGAAGGCACCTAGAAAAATTATCGTGGAAGCCCTTAAGCAAGAGATAGAGGAAATACTGAAAATAATTAAAAAGAGAGACTACAATATGGTCGAGTAGCTGGGGAAGACCCCCTCAAAGATATCCATGTTATCTCTGTTGTTATGCTCTGAGGCCCATGCGAAGGCTTTGATTGCATTCCTCAAAACTGCGCATGTGCCGCAAGAGACTTCAGCTGATCAATTTAAAGATTGTGTGGCCATCCTGACTGCTGACAATGGGTTGGGTTTTTTTAGATGCAGACTTGACACCGAAGGGAAGGAAGCATAGTGATGCTCTGCATGTCTCAATTGAATGCAGGGGCACCACTATGGCTCATGTGTTGGTAGATAATGGGTCTTCGTTGAATGTTCTGCCCAAGAAGGCGTTGGACCTGTTGGATTGCGAGGGTTTAACTTTAAAGCCTAGTAACATTGTGGTAAGGGCTTTTGATGGGTCAAAAAGAATGATGCACGAGGAGGTGGACATCCCTATCAAAGTGGGTTCTCAGACCTTTGGGTCCACCTTCTATGTGATGGACATCAGGCCGTCGTATTCTTGTTTGTTGGGTCGTCCTTGGATCCACGAGGCTGGGGCAATTACTTCCACACTACACTAAATGATGAAGTATCCGGTAAAAGGGAAGATTGTCACTGTGCGGGGGTGAAGAGGAGTATATGGTGAGCCACCTCAATTCCTTCCGCTACATAGAGATGGACGGGGAATTCATAGAAACTCCTTGTCAGAACTTCGAAGAGGTCCCTCAGATCGTGGCATCCACTGAAACTACTACCAGCAACAAACATCCTTTGAATATGGCTTCTTTCAAGGACGCCAGGGCCGTAGTTGAAAAAGGTGCGTGTACCAATTGGGGTCAGCTCCCTAATTTCACTCACAAAACTGAAAAAATTGGTTTGGGCTTTACTACAGGGGCTCAAAGGGCTATTCGATGAGCTCGGGATGGAGGACCTCCCCTATGCATCAATAATCAGGGAATTAATGCCATTAAAGACAGCAAGGAAGACTCAGACATTGACAGCTGGATCTACCCAACTACCAACGGTGGATCGAGTAACTGGACGGCTAGGGACTTTATACCAGTTTCTTTTATTCCGTAGTAATTGTCCTACTTGTTTTGATATTTGTAATAAACAATTTAAAACTTTACGGCCTTGTGCCGTGCCCGAGGCACATTGGCTTTTCTTGTGAGGGCTATTATTTGTCATTTCACATATCATTAATAAAGCATTGGACGTTTCTCGCATACAAATTTTATGCTCTCTTATTTTTCTTTTCTTTTTTCGCTTTATCAAAACAGCTATTCTCTTACACACACTCACGTATCATACTACAGATCTATATCCACTCTGGATCCCATTGATAACAGCCCTGCTATTTCCAGTTATGACTTTAAAAATCCGATCAACCAAGCCGAAGACGAAGGTGAGAATGATTGTGAGGTTCCTGGAGAACTTGCTAGACTATTACAGCAGGAAGAAAGGGCCATACAGCCTCATGAAGAGCCGATTGAGAGGATAAACCTGGGCACGGAGATAGACAGAAAAGAAGTCAAGATCAGCGCAAATATGGAAGTTAAGATCAAACAACGATTGATACAAATGTTGCATGACTATGTTGAGATCTTCGCATGGTCATATGAAGACATGCCAAGTTTAGACACTGATATTATGGTTCATCGTCTGCCAACCAAGGAAGACTGTCCTCCGGTTAAATAGAAGATCCGCCGTATGCATCCCGAAATGTTAGAGAAGATCAAGGCAGAGGTCATGAAGCAGTTCGACGTGGGATTCTTAGCTGTCACTTCTTATTCGCAGTGGGTTGCTAATGTAGTTCCAGTACCTAAGAAAGATGGTAAATTACGAATTGTATGGATTACAGAGACATGAACAGGGCAAGCCCCAAGGATTACTTCCCGCTTCCCCACATCGATGTTTTGGTTGACAACACCGTGCAACATAAAATCTTCTCCTTCATGGATGGTTTCTCTGGCTGCAACCAGATCAAGATGGATCTTGAAGACATAGAGAAGACAACCTTCGTCACGCAGTGGGGCACCTTCTGCTACAAGGTGATGCCTTTTAGGTTGAAGAATGTTGGGGCAACTTATCAGCGCTCCATGTTCACTTTGTTCCATGATATGATTCACCACGAGATCGAAGTCTATGTTGATGATATGATAGCCAGGTCTCAAACTGAGGAAGAGAACCTTGATCATCTACAAAAGTTGTTCGACAGGTTGAAGATATATAAGCTGAGGTTGAATCCGAACAAGTGCACCTTCGGGGTAAGGTCTGGTAAACTTTTGGGTTTCATTGTCAGCGACAAAGGCATCCAAGTAGATCCTGCAAAGGTAAAGGATATACAAGAAATTCCAGTTCCCCGTACAGAGAAGGAAGTTAGAGGTTTCTTGGGACGCCTAAATTATATCTCCAGGTTCATTTCACATCTGACTGCTACTTGTGAGCCAATCTTCAAGCTTCTGAAGAAAGATCAAGTGGTAAAGTGGAATGACGAATGTCAAGTAGCCTTTGACAAAATCAAACAATATCTCCAAGAGCCTTCTATTATGATTCCCCCGACTGAAGAAAGACCTTTGATAATGTACTTAACAGTGCTAGACAGTTCAATGGGGTGTGTGTTGGGGAAGCATGACGAGTCTGGTCTAAAAGAGCACGCAATATACTACCTTAGCAAAAAGTTTACCGATTGTGAGATATGATACTCACTGCTCGAGAAAACTTGTTGCACTTTGGCATGGGCTGCTCGCCGACTAAGACAGTATATGTTAACCCACACTACTTTGTTGATATTTAAGATGGATCCGATCAAATACATCTTCGAGAAACCCGCTCTCTCCGGAAGAATAGCAAGATGGCAGATGATCTTAACTGAGTAAGACATACAATATACAACCCAGAAAGCAATCAAGGGGAGTGTATTGGCTGATCATTTGGCGCATCAGGCCGTGGATGACTACCAGTCCATGAATTTTGATTTCCTAGATGAGAATATTATGATAGTGACTGACTACGAAGAACCTGGACCAGACTATGGTTTTTGACGGAGCTTAAAACGCACTGGGTAATGGCGTTGGCGCTGTAATCATATCTCTCAAGGGCTGTCATACTCCTTTCAGTGCTCGGCTATGTTTCAACTGCACTAGCAACATGGCGGAGTATGAAGCTTGTATCATGGGACTCAAGGCTGCTATTGACCTCCGGATCAAATTATTGGACATTTTCGGGGATTCAGCCTTGGTAATAAGTCAGATCAAAGGAGAATGGGATACGAAGCATTCGAATCTCATCCCATACAAAGAGTACGTGTTGACATTGCTCCCACACTTTCAGGAGGTAACTTTTGAACATTTCCCACGAGAGGAGAACCAGTTAACGGACGCGCTAGCTACCATGTCTTCTATGTTCAAAGTTAGGTGGGACAATGAAGCTCCCCAAATCACTATTGAGAGGTTGGACGAACCAGCACACTGCTGTGAAATCGATACCGAAGAAGTGGCAGACAAACCCTGGTTTCACGAAGTCAAAAGGTATCTCGAGGCTTGAGAGTATCCTGAAGGGGCATCTGTCAATGATAAGAAGTTTCTGAGAAGGTTCGCTGCAAAGTTATTCCTCAGTAATGGTATCCTCTATAAACGCAACCATGACTCTACCTTACTGTGGTGTGTAGACAAGGGAGAAGCAGAGAGAATCATGGCGGATTTACATGAGGGTGCCTTTGGAACCCATTTCTGTGGACACACGATGGCTAAAAAGATCCTACGGGCAGAATACTATTGGTCCACTATGGAAGCCGATTGTTATCAGCACTCTCTAACTTGTCATAAGTGCCAAATCTAAGCTGATAAGGTGCATGTGCCTCTGGTCCCCTTAAATGTCTTGACAGCTCCGTGGCCCTTTGCAATGTGGGGCATCAATATAATCCGAGAAATTAGGCCCACCGCTTCTAATGGGCATCGCTTCATCCTAGTAGCCATCGATTATTTCACGAAGTGAGTTGAGGCAGCCTCTTTTGCTACGGTAACCAAGAACGTTGTGGCGCGGTTTATCCGACATAATTTGATATGTCGATATGGTGTGCCAGAGAGAATTATTACTGACAATGGTACGAATCTCAACAACACAGTGATCATCGATCTCTGTAAATAGTTCAAGATACAACATCATAATTCTTCTTCCTACCGGAAAAAGATGAATGGCACTGTTGAAGCAGCTAATAAGAACATCAAGAACATTGTACAGAAGATGACAGTGACATACAAAGACTGGCATGAGATGTTACCATTTTCTCTTCATGGATACCGTACCCAGCACGGACGTCGACATGGGCAACACCCTACTCTCTGGTATATGTCATGGAGGCGGTCCTACCCATCGAAGTCCAAATACCCTCTCTCAGGATTATAAAAGGATGCGGGTTTGAACAAAGACGACTGGATCCGAACCCGATTTGATCAGTTAAATCTAATCGATGAAAAGAGACTTACTGCTATCTGCCATGGTCAAACGTATCAAAAGCGAATGATCAAGTCTTTTAACAAGAAATTCGGGCATCAAGAATATCAAGTCGGGGATCTAGTGATCAAGCGCATCATACTGCCGCAAGGTCATCCCAGGGGCAAATGGACCCCCATGTACGAAGGGCCATTTGTGGTTAAGAACATTTTTTCTAGTGGAGCTATGATTCTAACCACCATGGACGGTGACGACCTTCCTTACCCTGTCAATGTAGACATAGTGAAAAGATACTACGCCTAATCAAAAGACCCGCTATGTTGACTGGCCTAGGCAAAAATAAGGGCTTCTCGGCGAACCAAAAGGGTTCGGGCAAAAGTAAGGGATGAAAATGAAAAAATATGTACACCCGGCAAGTCGAAAACCCGAAAGGGAAGCTTCGGCAAAAAAGCGTATCCCATAGGACTGAAAATCTGAAAGGGCGGTCCAGGAAAAAGTTAGGGATATAAGGCATACCACTATGTCTCGTTGGATCATCTTGCGGCCAGACTTCAGTATCGACTATCAAGCTCGGACGACACTAATCAATCTGATTAACTTTCGGCCAAGAAGCAAAGTGATGAGACGCTTGAAGATATAAAGGCAATAGCAGAGTTGGAACTCAATGGGGTTGTTTCACATAGATGTTTTTCTTTCTTTTACACAAATTATATAGTTTCTATTTTTCGGCGACGTTCTCTTACTAGAGCGTCAGCCTCCTTGTACAAAAACGCCTATTACAGGCCAACTTCAGAAATCAATACAAATTTATTTTCACAAGAAACTTCGAGTATGTTTTTCTTTTTATGTTTTGTTTTGCAAGAACGTCCAATGATTTATTTTTGACATATTCATTTGAAAATGATTGCTGCTCATAAATATTTACATAAGAAACAAAAGACAATTACTCATAATTCCAGAAACAGGGGCAAAAGTAAGAAGTGCCAAACCCGACGGTTACTCCATCCAGCAGGTGCGGGATAGAGCCAGCTTTGGAACACATTCATTGGTACATACACTCCACACAAAGTAAAAGTATTCGAAAACATTGATGTCGGATTTCCTGAAATAGGACGCAACCTCCCCAGCCAGGGTCATTTAGAAACCTGACAGCTATATCCCCCAGCCGAATTTCGTAATCACGGGCGGGTCAGTAAATTTCATCCCCCAAGCAGAGTTTATTTCTCTAGGATACAAAGGCTCAATCCCCGACAGAGTTCATCACTTTAGCTACAAAAAATTCACTTCCTAAGTTTGTTCCCCGCAGAGTTTATTCTCAAGCAGAATCTCTTCCTGAGAGAATATTCATAAATCTCCAGCAACAGTCAGGGATTTATTTTAATAGACGCGGGCATACCCCGATAGCATTTCGTGAACATACATCATGACATACGCATACATATCATATACAACATTATCTCATTTATTTTGAGAACATCATTCCACCATGCATTTCATGCATAGCACATAATTAACCCTGTTATCTTTTCAGGAAAGACGATTAGCTTCAACAAATCTAGCAGTTATACAGGTCACGTCTATAGACGACTAATGGAAACTCAACTCCCTAAACATAATGGGTCAACTAACCTACACTATTTCTTTGAAGTAACCCTACTATCCAGGTTCGTTCTTGTAGCCCTACTATCCAAGCTTTCATTCCGAGGTAACCCTACTATCCAGGTTCCTTCTCATAGCCCTACTATCCAGGCTTTCATTTCGAAGTAACCCTACTATCCAGGTTCCTTCTCATAGCCATACTATCCAGGATTTCATTTCGAAGTAACCCTACCATCCAGGTTCCTTCTCATAGCCCTACTATCTAGGCTTTCATTTCAAAGTAACCATATTATCCAGGTTCCTTCTCATAGCCCTACTATCTAGGCTTTCATTTCAATGTAACCCTACTATCCAGGTTCCTTCTCATAGCCCTACTATCCAGGCTTTCATTTCGAAGTAACCCTACTATCCAGGTTCCTTCTCGTAGCCCTACTATCCAGGCTTTCATTTTGAAGTAACCCTACTATCCAGGTTCCTTCTCATAGCCCTACTCTGATACGGTGGGAGAACTGACTTGAGGTTCGCGTTTGTGTTCGCAAATGTTTCAGTTTAGCAAGAGTCGCCACCGAATTTTTATTTTATCCTATGGAAAGGTCAAAAAGTACAGGAAAGACCTTTGAGATGTTTTCTTGGGTTCGGGGAGTAGATTATGAAAAGGGAAGGTGTAAGCACCCTTTTCATCCATGGTTATCCATGGGCTCTTAGTTACTTATTTAGATCACTTGCTTTGCTTTTCAATTGTTTGAAATGGTGCTCTTCAATTGTTTAAAATGGTGCTTTGTGTGTGATTTTGAAAGATGTTTTAAAAAGAGGCCATCGTTGTGGAAACCTTTGTAATGATTCTTGTTTGAATGTATGCAAAGGTGTTTTTTTCTTTTGAAAAGATTTCAATGTTTGAAAGTTGGATTTTGAAATTGTGTTGTGGAGTGTGTTTGAAAATGGCAAGGATGTTTTTGCAAGCTTTTGATCAAGTAACTAAGAGTTATCTACCCTATTTTACTCAAAGATCTTTCTTATGTTTTTAACCCTTTTAACAGTGTTGTTTCACCATTCAATTTGGTGAACAACCTTGTGTTAGGATGTTAAACGGGACAGGCGCGGGTCATCGTATAGACCATGATAGCAATTGTGTTAGATATCTTTGGCAATTTTCTTGAGGGACTTGATCATTTTTGTTTAGGCAACCAAGATAGCGTCATCGAGGGACTATGATCTTTTGATTTATTTTTGTTTTGCCAAAGTACCCAACATGCATACCATGGCCCATTTTTGAAGGCAACAAGTGGATTGTAACCCTAGGGGTGCAAGTGTGCATTGGTGTTTGATTTTCATGCATATTTGTCTTTGATTAGGTCAAACTATTTGTTAATTTAGATTTTTGCATACAAACCCTAATTCTCTAATCATGGCATAATTGAAAGCGTAAAAGTGCGAGAATTTAAATTCTAAGCTATTACAACATGATTATGGGGATGGGGGTACAAGTTTGAATAGGGGGTATTTGGCAAGAAATATAAACCCTAGTTACTATTACATCCAAATTGAATCTCAAATGCATCAATATTTAAATGTACAATATTTAAATAAACAAGATAAATAAATATTAAATAATATGTATTATGCAAAAAAGAAGTTTTTATTTGTTTATGTATGTAAAGTATTTTCAATGTAAAAGAGTATAAAGAAATAAAATAAAAAAGATTGATTTTATTTATTTAAGGGGTAAACCCTAATTTCTTTAAGAAAGTAAATATTATATATTATTTATATACAAGAAATATATTAATATGTATAAAAATAAAATATATTGAGAAAAAAAGTGTTTTTTAGTATAAATAATAATAAAAATAAAAATGTAATATTTTTGTATTTTTATTCTAAGTATTTAATAAAATAAAAGTATATATGTGTATATATATTAAATATATTAAATACGTATAATATAAAATAAAATATGTACAAAAATAAATTATATTTTAAATAATATTTTCAGTGTGAATAAAAATAAGAAATAAAAATAAAAGTATATATTTACATATTATATTTTCAAATTTTAAATAAATTATAAAAGTATTTAAATTGTTTTTATGTTAGAAAAAATAAGAATAAAATGCAAAATAAATGTGAAAAAATTACAAAAATATTTTTGAGCATTTTTTATATCTCGGGATAAATAAATAAAATCAGAAATGAAATTAAAATACAAAAATAACAAAATATAAAGAAAATGGGTCAGGGGGTACATTTAGCAAAAGGGGGGTGCAGACAGCAAGAAGGCCAGGCCCAGCCCATGTCTTCATCTTCTTCCTCCAGCCATTGTTAATTGCACGCGCGCCTGGTTCAAGCTTGAACATCCTGGAAACGTGATCGTTTTCCAAAACTCACAACATCAAACTTGTAGAGAATTTTAATACGATTCTAACCATATAAAGCATTAATCTTAACTCTCAAAGACCAGAGAGAATTTCTCTGGCCCTAAAATCTGACCTAACTCTTTCAGCATGTTCATGGATGAAATTCTCCTAGCACACTTAATATAAATGAAAACTGAGCATATGTACAGCTTCATGGCATTGAATACTACATTTCTTATTCACAAACCTAAGGCTAAATGTTCCTAAATAGAGAGATAGAAAGTGATGAAAAACCTGTTTCAGTTGGATTTGAGTAGGACAATGCAGAGCTTCTCAACAAGTTTTGAGGTGTCTGGTAGCTTGCCTAAACTTCACTTGATCTTTTCCAATAGCTAACTTTCCTTGAATGTCCCTGAATCAGCTCCTAGAACTCAACCTGCATAAGCTTGACATGAAAATGGTGAACACTGTAAATGGAGTTACAGTTGGCAATGGAGGTTTGGGATAGCTTGAGTGAGTTGAATGAAAGGTGTTTGAAGTGGAAAGGGGAAAAACGCACGAGCCAAATGAGCTATGGCACTCAAGTTGCAACACTTGCCCTGTTTTGCAAGAGGAATATGTTTTGATGTTCAAGAGTGTTTGAGGGATGAATGGCTCGTGTTTCTGACTCAAGGCGATGTGCAAAACTTGTTTGGAATGTTGGCAAGAGTTGATTATATCAGATACTCAAGATATGTCCTTTTGGCAAGTTGACTTGTTTTGAAAGAAAAGTGTGAAGTGATATGAGGTAGGCCTGTACAGGCTATCTCCAAGCATGCACAAGTTTCTTGTACCTTTGCCTGAGTTTATGGAACTTGTTTGCTGCAAAGAGAGAGGTCCAAGGCTCAAGAAATACAAAATTGCAAAAGGTATGCTTTATGGAAATGGTATTGCAACCTTTATGCCATAAATGGATTTATTCATTGTGCCAAGCTCCATTGCTCAGAATAAGACCAATGTCCATTGTATTTGCATTTAATTTTTGAGTGTGGAAGGGTTTAGAGACCTGTAATCAAGTACAAAGCAAATTTGGACAGATTTGCAACTTGTGTCAACATGAAAATGCCATGGATCAAAAGTGAGTTTTTGCCAACTTCAAGCATTCGATTCTCCCTAACCACAAATGTGTTTGAGGAGTTCTTGGACAATTTGGAAAGCTTACAAAATGCTTTATAATCAATCTTTGAAATTAAACTTGATACTCCAAGTGTAACTATGTTAAAAATGGCCAAGAAGATGGGTCAAAATCCTGCCTAAACTAGGGCAAAATTTCTCTAAGTTAAAAGTTTTAGGGACCCTTGTTCCAAAAATCATAACTTAAGATCCAAGCTTCTTTTGAGAAAACTTTATGAATAAAAGTTGTAGACTTTGTGGAGGACTACAACTTTCATGTTGTAAGTTTTGTTTGAATCCATTTGCATCATGGTGAAAATGTGGGGCAAAGTTAGGAAAAATTAAGAAAATTTCATAACTTAGAAAATTTCTAAGTTATAAAAATTATCAATTTCAAACCCTAATTTGCAATTTTGGGTTTCTTGATGAACAAGTTTCATAATTTGACACATATTGATGAAAAATGACCCTTGGCACTTGATTTTGACCAAAAAGTCAAAGTTTGACTTTTCAGTGTACAGTCAAATTTTGATCAGTTGACTGAAAAATTCATCTGTCAATCCAATGCATTTGAGATCTTTTGAACTTTTTGAATAGGTCAAGATGATTCCATTGAGTCCTTGAGTCCATGGTTGAACTTGATTTGCCATTGGCTAGGTCAAACAGTCAAAAATTGCCTTTGTTCAATCAAAACCCTAAAAATGACCATTTTGCCCTTTTGGTGATCTGATCAAATTTCTTGTGGATTTGTGGTCCAAACTTGATCAAATGGTTCATATAAGTTCATAATGTTGATGTGGGTCAAAATGCATGAGGTTTAACTGTAAATTGGCCACAGTTGACTTTTTCTCCAATACAGCTGATTTCTAGATCAACTGTCCAATTGACTGGGCAAAAATTTGATTCAAGGCTTGAAACTTGGTATGGACAAACTTATGAGTCCAACATGAAGTATGAAAGTCACTTTAGGCATTTTAAGTCAAAAAATACTTGTGCAAACTCAAACCCTAATCTAGGTCAACAGTGCAAGGAGGTGTCTTGAGCAGATCAAACCCTAGCTTGATCTTGAATTCCAAGAGCCTTGTGATGAGAAATGTTGATAAAATGAGAGGGAAAATTTTGGGGTACAACAGTTGCCCCTGTTCAATCTTCTTGAACCTGAAGAGTTAGATTGGCATGTTTGCCTTTCGTGACTCAAAGGTAAAAGAGGATTGGACACTAGAGTGCCCGTAAATTTGCACTCGTCAAAATGTATATGAGGGAATGGGCTTAGAGATGCCATTTGGAGATGGTAGAATCTTGATGGATATGGGCTTAAAGATTCCATCCAAGATTTGGTTATTGAAGATCAGTAGAATGAAAATCAGAATGGTATCCGTATTTGGAACGTATCTGAGTTGTATCTGGAGACTTGGTTTTGTATGAGCAAAGGAATAGCGTCCGTGTTTAGAGCATATCTGAGTTGTAACTGTATTTGATTCTTGAATGAATATCAGAATGACTGGCGTGTCTGGAGTGTATCTGTATTGTCTTTGAATTCTGAATGGGCGACAGAGAAACATCTGTTTATGGAGCATTTATGTGCTGGGGATAAATTCCGAATGAGTGACAGAATGGAAACCGTGTCTGGAGCGTATTTGGACTGTATCTGAAATTGAGATTTGTATGAGTAGCAAAATGACTTCCGTGTCTGGAGTATATCCGTACTGTAATTGGGATCTGGACAAGTGACAGAATGACTTTCGTGTTTAGAGTGTATCTGACCTTGAAGTTGATAGTGAATCTGAATGAGAAATAGAATGGTCGTCGTGTCTGGGGCGTATCTAGTCTGTATCGGATTGCTGAAGTCTGAATGATTAATAGAATGACCGCTGCGTCTGGGGTGTATCCATACTGTATCTTGACTTGAAATTTTGAATGAGTAATAGAATGACCGCCGTGTCTGGGGGTGTATCCATACTGTATCTGAAATCTCTGAATAGTTGTCAATGACAGCTTTTTAATCTTATCCTGAAAAGGGTAGAATGTTAGCTGAAGCACAAAGTTATGTTGCATGATATGTATGATGCAATAGAATGTATTTCATCAATGTTTATGATATATGAATGTAATGGATGTGCATGTAAGTTGATTAGCTGTCTTGATGAGGAAAATAAATCCTAGATAGCTGGAGATAATGAAATCCTTGACTGCTGCCGGAGAAAGTAAATCTTTGACCGATATTGGGGGTTTCCAAAAATCTTTGATTGTCGAAAATGAGAAATCCTGAGACCACTGTTGGGGATTGTAAATCCTTGGTGACTTGTGGGGATTAACAAGAGCTTTGATAACTTCTGCAGGGAATTAGAATCCTTCATGACTCTCCTGGGGAATAAGGAAAACTCTGAAGACCTCTACTGGGGAATTAAATCCTGAGAGGCTTCAAATGGAGAAACAGGAACTAGAATCTTCGTTCTGTCGGGAAATAACTCTGTGGGGAGAGTGTTTACTTGGCTTGGGGAATCAAGAGCTTGGGTTGTATGCCAATCTACTGGGGATTCCTAGTTGGGGATAAGACAAAGAGTTAACTGTTATCTGATTGATTCCTAGACTTTTAAGATAATCTGTTGGGGAAGTTAGGGAAAACTAAATGGTTCTCGCTGGCGATTGATACTTGGAAATTTGACTCCGTTGGGGAAGAAGGTTTAGAGCATTCTAGCTCCGCTGGGGATCTTGAAATTTAACTCCGCTGGGGATATATACTCCAAGGTTTTAGCTTTGTTGAGGATCTGAATGACCCACTGTAGGGGATTTCTGGAATAGCCTAAAGACATTTTCCTATACTTTCGACCTACCAGTAATTATCCTTTCTCAATTCGTTTTATTTGTAAGTAGTGATTATATTCAAATGCATATGCTCATTTAACAAACCATTGGACGTTTTCAAATAAAACATAAGTGTAAAAAGAAAGGAAAGACAAGCAAATTTCTACACTTTGAAATATATTTGTATTAACTTTTGTAAGTATCTTTGTACAAAGGAGACAGACATCCTAGTAAGAGGATGTTATCGTAAAATAGAGAAAAAATTTATACAAAAGAAAGATGGCTATGTGTAACAATTCTGTGGGGTTCCCATTCTGCTATAGCCTTCACAACTCTGAGTATCTTGTCCATTTGTTGCTTCGTCCGCAGATGATTGGATTGATTAGAAGCTTGGAGCTTGTTGGTGAAGAGATTGTCCTTAAAGTGATCCGACGAGACATAGTCATACGCTTTAATTCCCTAACTTTTGCCTGGACCTCCCTTTCGGGTTTTCGATCCACCGGGAAACCCTTTTTTTCCCAAGTCGCCCTTTCGGGTTTTCAACTTGCCGGGTGTACGGATTTTGTTTATCCCTAATTTTTGCCTGAACCGCCCTTTCGGGTTTTCGATTCACCAGGATTCCCATTTTTGCCCAAGTCTCCCTTTCTGGTTTTCAACTTGTCGGGTTGTTTTACGTGTAGTATCTTTTGACTATGTCTGCGTTCACAGGGTGCGGCAAGTCGTCGTCGTCCATGGTGGTCAGAATCATTTCCCCACCAGAAAATATGTTCTTGATCACAAATGGTCCTTCGTAAGTAGAAGTCCATTTGCCCTTGGGATCACTTTGCGGCAAGATGATCCACTTGATTACAAGATCTCCGACTTGATATACCTGACGTCTGACTTTCTGGTTGAAAGCCTTGATCATCTGTTTCTGATACGTCTGACCATGACAAACAGCAGTAAGTCATTTCTCGTCGATCAAATTAAGTTGATCAAGCCGGGTCTGAATCCAATCGTCTTCACTCAAACCAGTATCCTTCATGATCCTTAAGGAAGGAATCTGAACTTCCATAGGTAAAACAGCTTCCATGCCATATACCAGAGAAAAGGGGGTTGCCCCTGTTGAAGTACGTGTCGTGGTACGATATCCATGCAGAGAAAACGGTAACATCTCATGCCAGTCCTTGTAGGTGATTGTCATCTTTTGAATGACCTTCTTGATATTTTTGTTCGCGGCTTCAACAGCACCGTTCATCTTTGGCCAATAGGGAGATGAATTGTGATGATAAATCTTGAACTGCTCGCACAAACCGGTGATCATAGTGTTGTTCAAATTTATACCGTTATCCATGATAATCCTGTCAGGGATACCATACCGACATATGAGATTCTGCTTGATGAAACGGGCAACCACATTCTTTATAACAGAGGCATAGGAAGTTGCTTCGACCCACTTAGTGAAGTAATCAATAGCCACCAGAATGAAACGATGTCCATTGGATGTCGTAGGCTTGATCTCCCCAGTCATGTCAATACCCCACATCGCGAATGGCCAAGGAGCTGTTAGAACATTGAGAGGAACAGGAGGAATATGTACCTTGTCAGCATAGACTTGGCATTTGTGACAAGTACGAGAATGTTGATGACAATTAGCTTCCATGGTAGACCAGTAGTAGCCTGCCCTTAGAATCTTCTTAGCCATCGTATGTCCGCTCAAGTGGGTGCCAAAGGTGCCACTATGTATTTCGGTCATGATCAACTCTGCTTCAACCTTGTCCACACAACGAATTAGAACACAATCATGGTTGCGCTTATATAGGATACCATTGCTTAGGAAGAACCTGGCAGCAAATCTCCTTAAGAACTTTTTGTCATTGACCGAAGCTCCTTCAGGGTATTCTCGAGTCTGGAGATACCTTTTTATTTCATGAAACCAAGGTTGTTCCACTACTTCTTCGGTATTAATCTCATGACAGTGTGTAGGTTTGTCCATTCGCTCAATGGTGATTTGGGGAGCCTCATTATCCCAGTTGAGTTTAAACATAAAAGACATTGTAGCCAGAGCATCTGCTAGCTGATTTTCTTCTCGGGGGAAGTGCTCGAAAGTAATCCGCTCGAAATGAGGCAGCAATGTCAAGGCATGTTCTTTGTATGGGATAAGATTAGGATGTCTAGTGTCCCACTCTCCTTTGATTTGACTGATAACCAAAGCCAAGTCCCCAAATACGACCAAAGATTTTATTCCCTAGACAATAGCAGCCTTGAGACCAAAGATGCAAGCTTCATATTCGGCCATGTTATTGGTACAATTGAAGCAAAGTCGGGCGGTGAAGGGTGTATGGAAACCTTCTGGAGAAATGAGTACCGCACTGATACCGTTGCCAAGTGCATTTGAAGCACCATCAAAGTACAGGGTCTATCGGGATCCTTGTTCAGGTCCGTCATACGGTCTGTTACCTTCAATGTTGTCCAATGTCATGATGTCCTCGTCAGAGAAGTCGAATCTCATAGATTGGTAATCTTCGACGGCTTGATGAGCTAGATGGTCAGCTAGTACAATCCCCTTTATAGATTTTTGGGTTGTGTACTGGATATCATACTCTGTCAGGATCATTTTCCATCTAGCGATTCTTCCAGATAAAGAAGGCTTCTCGAAGATGTACTTAATTGGATCCATCTTGGAAATCAGCAAAGTGGTATGAGTCAACATATACTGCCTTAGCCGACGAGCAGCCCATACCAAAGCGCAACAAGTTTTCTCGAGTAGTGAGTAGCGAGTCTCATAGTCGGTAAACTTTTTGCTAAGGTAATAAATAGTATGCTCTTTTCGGCCAGACTCGTCATGTTGGCCCAGTACGCACCTCATTGAATTATCCAAAACAGCCAGATACATGATTAACGGCCTTCCTTCGACGGGTGGCATCAAAATAGGAGGTTCCAGTAAATACTCCTTGATCTTATCAAAAGCAACTTGACAATCATTGTTCTATTCAACCACCTGATCTTTCTTCAACAGCTTGAAGATTGGCTCACAGGTAGATGTTAGGTGAGAGCTGAACCTTGCGATATAGTTTAAGCTTCCCAAGAAACCTCTAACCTCCTTTTCAGTGCGGGGGGCAGGCATTTCTTGTATAGCTTTTACTTTAGAGGGATCAACCTCAATGCTTTTGTTGCTGACGATAAATCCAAAAAGTTTACCAGACCTGACTCCAAAAGTGCACTTGCTTGGGTTCAGTCTGAGCTTATACTCCTTCAACCTGACAAACAGCTTTTGTAGATGACCAAGGTGTTCTTCTTCTGTCTGTGAACGGGCAATCATGTCGTCTACGTAGACTTCAATCTCATGATGTATCATGTCATGAAACAAAGCTACCATGGCACGTTGATAGGTTGCCTCGGCATTCTTCAGTCTGAATGGCATCACTTTATAGCAGAAGATACCCCACTGCGTGACAAAAGTAGTCTTCTCCATGTCTTCGGGGGCCATTTTGATCTGGTTGTATCCCGAGAATCCATCCATGAAGGAAAAAACCTTGTGTTGAGTTGTGTTGTCAACCAAGATGTCGATGTGTGGTAGTGGAAAATCATCTTTAGGGCTAGCCCTGTTCAAATCTATGTACTCCACACACATTCTGACTTTGCCGTCCTTTTTAGGCACGGGCACAATGTTAGCAACCCATTGTGGATAGGAAGTAACAGCCAGAAAGCCAGCATTAAATTGCTTCATTACCTCAACTTTGATCTTCTCAGACATGTCAGGCCTCATTCGGCGGACTTTTTGTTTGATCGGTGGACAATCTTCTCTTGTAGGGAGACGGTGAACCACGATATCTGTATCTAGTCCCGGCATGTCTTCATAGGACCAGGCGAAGATTTCAACATATTCATTCAACAACTGTACTAAGCGCTCTTTGACACTTGGCTCCAGGTTGGCACCCACTTTTACCTCTTTCTTGTCTTCCTCTGTTCCCAAGTTGATGGTCTCTAGCAACTCTTCATGGGGCAAAATAGCCCTTTCCTCTTGTTGCAGAAGTCTGGCTAACTCTCCCGACACTTCACAGTCTTCATCACCTTCGTACTCGGCATGATTGACCAAATCTTCAGAGTCACCGAAGGCTAAAGCAGAATAGTCACCCATGGAATCCGGAGTGGATGGGTACCTGCATTTTGTGAGTGTGGGTGTGTGTAAGGGATGGCCATCCTTAAACAAAACAAAATGTAAAAAGAAAGAAAATGAACACAACAGTTTATAGATGAAAACGTCCAATGATTCATTAAACATGGCATATGATAATGAAGAAATCAAGCCCTTACAAATGGACCTATATGCCCCGGGTAAGGCATAAGGTGAAGAAAGTGTACGAATTTTTTAATCATTACAGACCAAAATAGGAAATTGTTCAAAGATAAATTACTGGTTGATGAAAGTGATAGGAACAAAGTCTTTTGCTTCCCAGTTTCTTAATCCTCCTTTGACGGTTGGAAAGATCCAATCTTCAAAGTTGTCTTCTTCATCATCTCTTCTAAGGCATTAATACCATGGTGAGTGATCTTAAAGGGTGGTCCTCCAGCCCTGGAGCGACGCACAACTTTCTGGCCAGCAACAGTAAAACCTAATCCAAACTTGTCCGTCTTGTGAGGAAAATCAGGAAGTTTCCCCCACATTGTACTCCTTCCTTCTTTGATTACGGCCTTCACATCTTTGAGGGATGCCATCCTATACACAGACTTGGAAACTAAAGGCACATCAGTCATTGTCTTTGCAACTACGACTTCAAGAGGAACCTCTTCAAAATGCTGGAAAGGCATTTCTATGAACTCTCCATCCAACTCCACATAGCGGAAGGAGTAGAGGTGACTTATCATGTACTCTTCCTCACCGTGCACCGTTATAATCTTACCCTGAACTGGATACTTTAGCATTTGGTGTAAAGAGGAGGTAACTGCCCCAGCATAGTGGATCCATGGCCTTCCCAACAAGCATGAATATGAAGGACGGATGTCCATCACATAAAAAGTAGAGTTGAAGGTCTCGGTACCCACTTTGATTGGGATGTCCACCTCTCCGTGAACCATCCGCGTAGAACCGTCGAAGGCTCTAACAATGATGTTGCTGGGTTTTAAGGTCAAACCTTCACAGTCCAATCGGTCCAACGCTTTCTTTGGTAGCACATTTAAAGATGAACCGGTGTCGACCAGAACATGGGCAAGTGTAGTCCCTCTGCACTCTACCGAGACGTGCAGTGCATCATTGTGCTTCCTTCCCTTAGGATTCAAATCAGTGTCAGAAAAACCAAGACCATTATCAGCAGTAAGGCTAGCCATGCATTCTTGAAACTGGTCTGCGGAAGTTTCTTGGGGCACGTGTGCCGTCTTTAGAAATTTGATTAAGGCCTTAACATGAGCCTCAGAGCAGAGTAGGAGAGCCAACATGGAGATTTTGGAAGGGGTCTGCCCTAGCTGCTCCACGACGTTGTAGTCGCTCCTTTTGATTATCTTTAAGATTTCTTCCATCTCTTTCTGGGTGGTCTCGGGGATTACCATAGTCTGAGCCTTCGTCCTGACAGGCGCTTCTAGTATCCCCTTACCTTTGGCAGTAACATCAGAGGGTCTAACCTCAGGAGCATCAAGTTCTTTAATTACCGGGCTTTGCACAGATGGCTTGACAGGCACAGAAGCTTTCGAGGGTCCGAAGACTGCTCGTGAAGGAGCAATCTCGGGAGAGAAGATCCTTCGGCTGCGAGTTATCTTGCTCGTTCCCGGAATATTCCCTATATCAGGGGTTTCATCATCGGAATTCTCTTGGACTGATTCTATCTGTTTGACACCATAGTAGAAGATTTCTCCTCCGTAGTTCCATGGTATCGTCTTGTTAGATTTATACGGGACAGGCCCCGGCATGGTGATTCTCAACGGTACAAACTTAGGATCAGGCGTAATCTTGACAGGCCTTTTGCAGGTCTCGGGAAGATTGTCGGAGATGGTTATTATTGCAATGTCATTGGTTGAAGTAACAAAGGTAGCAGGAGTAACATGGGCGATGGTATCAACAGGAGTCTTTTGAAAGAGGATCTCTTGGGTATCTATCAGGTGTTGGATGCCTGATTTCAACAGTGGGCAGTCAGCTTGCAAGTTTGAACAGAAGTAACAGTCTTTTCCACAACTTGGGAATATCCCGGCTCTCATCAAATTCACTTTAATCACTGGTAACGGAGTCAAAATGTCAGCAACAT
Source organism: Vicia faba (assembly GCA_948472305.1). NCBI lineage: Eukaryota > Viridiplantae > Streptophyta > Magnoliopsida > Fabales > Fabaceae > Vicia > Vicia faba. The sequence continues at coordinate 1,287,534,878 of OX451737.1, forward strand.
TGGTAACATGAAGGTCTTCCACAACGGCATGTACATTATGACCGTGCTTGGGCATTGGAGCGGATATTACGTTGGGTTTTTCAGGAGCATCAAACTCTACTTCCTTGGCGTCTATCAGGTCCTGGATCTTATTCTTGAGAGCCCAGCAGTTGTTGGTATCATGCCCTACACTGTCAGAGTGGTATGCACATTTTGCATTGGAGTGATAATAAGGAGAAGAGGTATTATGGTTTTTCGGCACTTCTTTCAAGTTGGTGAGTTTCAGCTTTAACAGATGAGGAAGGACTTGAGCTGGTGTCATGTTGATTCGAGTGAATTGTCGTTGCGGCCTTTCTACCCTTTGTTGATTAGCTCTTGGTTGATTGCTGCGAGGTTGATCGGTTGAAGATTTTTGGATCATCACAGCCCCTACCGTTGGTCGGCGCTCCGTTCTTCCTTGATTTTTCTGAGAATAAACAGCAGAAGCTTCCTTCTTAGCTGGGAAGGTCTTCTTAACAGCAGTGGAAGCGGAAGTATCCTTCTGAATTTTACCACTTTTAATGCCAGCCTCGAGCCTTTCACCGGTCAGAATTAATTCGGTGAATCCTACAGATGAACTCCCGATTAAATGATTGAAGAATGGGCCAGACAGGGTCCCTAAAAACATGTCAACCAGCTCTCTATCTGACAATGGTGGTTCCACCCTTCCATCCAGATCACGCCACTTCTGGGCATACTCTTTAAATCCCTCATTAGAAGCCATACCCATACTCTGTAGTTGAGTACGAGTAGGCGCTAAATCAGCGTTGTATTGGTATTGTCGGTAGAATGCAGCAGCTAGGTCTTCCCAGTTATGAACATCCGATCTCTCGAGTTGATAGAACCGGTCCAATTGTGTGCCTGACAAACTGTCTTGAAAAAAGTGGACCCAAAGGTCTTTATCAGATGAGTGGGGTTAGATCTTTCTGACGTAGGATCTTAGATGCATCTTCGGACACGACAACCCGTCATACTTAGCAAATGTAGGAACTTTGAACTTGGGAGGGATGACGATCCCAGCAACCAACCCTAGTTCTTCGAAATCTAAACCAGGTACCCTTTACAACTCCATGGCTGCCAACCGATCCTCAAGATTTTTATACTTGTCATCCGCCAGGGGATATTGTTGTTCGGAGTAATCTTCGTCCTCTTCTTCTTCTTCTTCTTCAACTTCAGATTCGGAAGGCATCGCAATTCCTTTGCCTTTACCAATCCCTTCATCAGACGTTGAGGGGAACTCGAGAACTTTTCTAGCCTGATTTTCAAACCTTCTTCCCAAAGTGGCCATGCCAGGCCTTTTCTTCTTTTTCTCTTTATCTTTCTCCAACACTGCTTTAAGGTCCTCTTGACCCTTTGCTAAGGTCATGAGGAGTTGCTGGAATTGCGAATTCTGTGCTTACAGATCCTTAACCGTTTGCTCCAAATCCATCTTGCTGAAATAAACAGCAGAAAGTTAAGGAAACCTGGTGTGAAGACTTGTTTATGCATATGATGAATGATATGTTATTCATATAATGCATTCAAGGATTCAGAAATTCAAATTTGTCGCAAACAAAAAGAACACACGTCATATTAAGAAGAAATTTGTTAGTACATAAATTCCCCATGGACAAAATATTACAAAATTCTTAATGTAAAAAGACATTGCGCATCCTCTTTGGTGCGATGTAAGTGTTAAGAGTCTCCTCTTCGTGAAGTCGGCGGGTAAGTTCCAAAACCTTATTCTCACTGGCATAGAAGCTGGCTTCAAAAGTATTTCGTTCCTCCTTGAGTTGTATCCAACTCTTTTGTAATTCTTCCAATGATGTTGGCATGTTTGGATGTAGGAGGGTATATGGAACCTCTCCTTCCATAACAGGCTCTTTGATCACGGGGAGAATGTGAGGGTATGGCATCATAAGATTCTGGGCGCGGGTTCGTACCCACTTGAGATAAGGCTCAAGGGGGATGGAATTCTTGTGCCCCAGTGTCTTACTATCCACTTTGTTGGGCATCCTCCAAGCTCGGATAAACCTTTGTCGAAGTCCTTGTGCATCATTGTCGAAGTTAAAAACTAGGTCAGGGATCAGCATATCATGAGGGCCATCCCTCCGAGCATATCCAAACTGCCTTAGAGCTAGACAGGGGTTGTAGGTAATGCCTCCCCTAATGGAAAGTAGTGGGACATTAGGGAATTCTCCACAATGATCAATGATGATGACATTTTCTCTGGACTGAGAACACCAATGAACATCAGAATGTGTGAGGGTCATCAATCATTGCGACCACCTTAAACCCTGCTCATTCTTCAAAACTGATTGGGGAAGGTGAGAAATAAACCACCTTGCTAGAAGAGGAGTACAGCACATGAGAACACCTCTTTTCCTCATTGTTCGTGTGTAAAATGAGTGTAGGATGTCCCCAAGCAATGTAGGCACAGGATTCCGAGATATGAAAATTTTGACAGCATTCACATCTATAAGTTGATCAGGGTTTGGGAACAAGACCAACCCATAGATGAGGAGTGCCACAATCTCTTCAAAAGCTTGTAGATCCAGAGAATTCCAGCAGTCTTGTGCCTTCTCAAACAGAAACTTTGCCAAGAAACCCTTGACACCACTTCTGGTTTCCCAATGACCTTTGATATCAGATGGTTGCAAGTGTAAGGCTTGAGCAACATCTTCAGGTTTTGGTTCTTTTTTCGTACCGTTGTAGGGTAGTTGATGAAGAATAGGAATTCTCAGGAGTTGAGAAAATTCTTCCAAAGTAGGTACTAGTTGGTAATCAGGGAATGTGAAACAGTGGTGTAGGGGGTCAAAGAACTGGAAGAGAACTTTCACCATGTCTTCTTCAATGTTGGAGTTGACTAAGCTGAGAAGTCTACCATGTCTTTTACTGATGGGAGAATTATCTGGAATTTTGGAAGTAAGCTCCTTGAGTTAATGAGGGATTCTCACAAGGTTGACTTGTATTGTTTTCCTGTGAAGAGATTCCATGACCTACAAAACAAGAACAAAGATGAAGATCCAAACCCTTGAAATGGTTAGTGGATGCATATGATGCTTTATGATGTTCATGATGTATGTACAAACACATGTACAAACAAATCACACAAGATCCTAGTTTCAGGCTTGCATGAGGTTTCATAGGTAAGTACCCTCTTGAAGTTAGTTGGCTCAATCTGTCCTATAAATAGTAACCGGGTTCTAAGGAGCTCAATATCACTGGATTATTTTCTGTGTTCATTGTTTTGGTTTAGCCACTTAACTGGCGACCAAAATATTCCAAGAAAACAACCCTCAATGAGTGTAGTATCGAGTATCTACCAACTTCGGACTGTACCAAAGCCGGTCATCTCACTACCCTTAAAAAAGGCCAAAATGGTCAAGTAAGGATCTAAGAGTTCATTAGTGCTTCATGACATCACTCAGCGGCCCCGTATTCTCTTTGATTGACTCAAAGGCTACCGGTACCCACAAATATGTCGCACTAATATAGTTATTGCTTCAACCATGTCGGTATACCCCGCACAGTTTCCACAACGTATTGCTATTTACTTATGAATGTTTCCCAAATCTGGGTGGAGGATTTCAAACCCAAACAATAGAACTAAATGTAAAGCAATCAAAGCAATCAAGATAAGCATGCAAAGGTGATCTAAACCCTAAGGTTACTCCACTTTTAAAGTTTTCCTTAGCAGAGTCGCCAGTTCTGTGATATGGTGGGAGAACTGACTTGAGGTTTCGCGTTTGTGTTCGCAAATGTTTCGGTTTAGCAAGAGTCGCCACCGACTTTTTATTTTATCCTATGGAAAGGTCAAAAAGCACAGGAAAGACCTTTGAGATGTTTTCTTGGGTTCGGGGAGTAGATTATGAAAAGGGAAGGTGCAAGCACCTTTTTCATCCATGGTTATCCATGGGCTCTTAGTTACTTATTTAGATCACTTGCTTTGCTTTTCAATTGTTTGAAATGGTGCTCTTCAATTGTTTAAAATGGTGCTTTGTGTGTGATTTTGAAAGATGTTTTGAAAAGAGGCCATCTTTGTGGCAACCTTTGTAATGATTCTTGTTTGAATGTATACAAATGTGTTTTTGTCTTTTGAAAAGATTTCAATGTTTGAAAGTTGGATTTTGAAATTGTGTTGTGGAGTGTGTTTGAAAATAGCAAGTATGTTTTTGCAAGCTTTTGATCAAGTAACTAAGAGTTATCTACCCTATTTTACTCAAAGATCTTTCTTATGTTTTTAACCCTTTTAACAGTGTTGTTTCACCATTGCATTTAGTGAACAACCTTGTGTTCGGATGTTAAACGGGACAGGTGCGGGTCATCGTATAGACCATGATAGCAATTGTGTTAGATATCTTTGGCAATTTTCTTGAGGGACTTGATCATTTTTGTTTAGGCAACCAAGATAGCGTCATCGAGGGACTATGATCTTTTACTTTGTTTTTGTTTTGCCAAAGTACCCAACATGCATACCATGGCCCATTTTTGAAGGCAACAAGTGGATTGTGACCCTAGGGGTGCAAGTGTGCATTGGTGTTTGATTTTCATGCATATTTGTCTTTGATTAGGTCAAACTATTTGTTAATTTGGATTTTTGCATACAAACCCTAATTCTCTAATCATGACATAATTGAAAGCGTAAAAGTGCGAGAATTTAAATTCTAAGCTATTACAACATGATTATGGGGATGGGGGTACAAGTTTGAATAGGAGGTATTTGACAAGAAATATAAACCCTAGTTACTATTACATCCAAATTGAATCTCAAATGCATCAATATTTAAATGTACAATATTTAAATAAACAAGATAAATAAATATTAAATAATATGTATTATGCAAAAAAGAAGTTTTTATTTGTTTATGTATGTAAAGTATTTTCAATGTAAAAGAGTATAAAGAAATAAAACAAAAAAGATTGATTTTATTTATTTAAGGGGTAAACCCTAATTTCTTTAAGAAAGTAAATATTATATATTATTTATATACAAGAAATATATTAATATGTATAAAAATAAAATATATTGAGAATATGTATAATATAAAATAAAATATGTACAAAAATAAATTATATTTTAAATAATATTTTCAGTGTGAATAAAAATAAGAAATAAAAATAAAAGTATATATTTACATATTATATTTTCAAATTTTAAATAAATAATAAAAGTATTTAAATTGTTTTTATGTTAGAAAAAATAAGAATAAAATGCAAAATAAATGTGAAAAAATTACAAAAATATTTTGAGCATTTTTTATATTTGGGGGTAAATAAATAAAATCAGAAATGAATTTAAAATACAAAAATAACAAAATATAAAGAAAATGGGCCAGGGGGTGCAGTTAGAAAAAGGGAGGTGCAGACAGCAAGATGGCCAGGCCCAGCCCAAGTCTTCATCTTCTTCCTCCAGCCATTGTCAAACGCACGCGCGCCTGGTTCAAGCTTGAACATCCTGGAAACGTGATCGTTTTCCAAAACTCACAACATCAAACTTGTAGAGAATTTTAATACGATTCTAACCATATAAAGCATTAATCTTAACTCTCAAAGACCAGAGAGAATTTCTCTGGCCCTAAAATCTGACCTAACTCTTCCAGCATGTTCATGGATGAAATTCTCCTAGCACACTTAATATAAATGAAAACTGAGCATATGTACAGCTTCATGGCATTGAATACTACATTTCTTATTCACAAACCTAAGGCTAAATGTTCCTAAATAGAGAGATAGAAAGTGATGAAAAACCTGTTTCAGTTGGATTCGAGTAGGACAATGCATAGCTTCTCAACAAGTTTTGAGGTGTCTGGTAGCTTTCCTGAACTTCACTTGATCTTTTCCAATAGCTAGCTTGCCTTGAATGTCCCTGAATCAGCTCCTAGAACTCAACCTGCATAAGCTTGAAATGAAAATGGTGAACACTGTAAATGGAGTTACAATTGGCAATGCAGGTTTGGGATAGCTTTAGTGAGTTGAATGGAAGGTGTTTGAAGTGGAAAGGGGCAAAACGCACGAGGCAAATGAGCTATGGCACTCAAGTTGCAGCACCTGCCCTGTTTTGCAAGAGGAATGTGTTTTGATGTTCAAGAGTGTTTGAGGGATGGATGGCTCGTGTTTCTGACTCAAGGCAATGTGCAAAACTTGTTTGGAATGTTGGCAAGAGTTGATTATATCATATACTCAAGATATGTCCTTTTGGCAAGTTGACTTGTTTTAAAAGAAAAGTGTGAAGTGATATGAGGTAGGCCTGTACAGGATGTCTCCAAGCATGCACAAGTTTCTTGTACCTTTGCCTGAGTTTGTGGAACTTGTTTGCTGCAAAGATAGAGGTCCAAGGCTCAAGAAATACAAAATTGCAAAAAGTATGCTTTATGGAAATGGTATTGCAACCTTTATGCCATAAATGGATGTATTCATTGTGCCAAGCTCCATTGCTTAGAATAATACCAATGTCCATTGTATTTGCATTTAATTTTTTAGTGTGGAAGGGTTTAGAGACCTGTAATCAAGTACAAAGCAAGTTTGGACAGATTTGCAACTTGTGTCAACATGAAAATGCCATGGATCAAAAGTGAGTTTTTTCCAACTTCAAGCATTCGATTCTCCCTAACCACAAATTTGTTTGAGGAGTTATTAGACAATTTGGAAATATTGCAACATTATCTATAATCCATCTTGGAAATGAAACTTGAGACTCCAAGTGGAACTATGTGAAAAATGGCCAAGAAGATGGGTCAAAATCCTGCCTAAACTAGGGCAAAATTTCTCTAAGTTAAAAGTTTTAGGGACCCTTGTTCCAAAACTCATAACTTGAGATTAAAGCTTCTTTTGAGAAAAATTTGTGAAACAAAGTTGTAGAATTTGTGGAGTACTACAACTTTCATGTTGTAAGTTTTGTTTGAATCCATTTTCATCATGGTGAAAATGTGGGGCAAAGTTAGGAAAAATTAAGAAAATTTCATAACTTAGAAAATTTCTAAGTTATAAAATTTTTCAATTTCAAACCCTAATTTGCAATTTTGGGTTTCTTGATGAACAAGTTTCATAATTTTAAACATCTTGATGAAAAATGACCTTTGGCACTTGATTTTGACCAAAAAGTCAAAGTTTGACTTTTCAGTGTACAGTCAAATTTTGATCAGTTGACTGAAAGATTCATTTGTCAATCCAATGCATTTGAGATCTTTTGAACTTTTTGAATAGGTCAAGATGATGCCATTGAGTCCTTGAGTCCATGGTTGAACTTGATTTGCCATTGGCTAGGTCAAACAGTCAAAAATTGCCTTTGTTCAGTCAAAACCCTAAAAATGACCATTTTGCCCTTTTGGTGATCTGATCAAATTTCTTGTGGATTTGTGGTCCAAACTTGATCAAATGGTTCATATAAGTTCATAATGTTTATGTGAGTCAAAATTCATGAGGTTTGACTGTAAATTGGCCACAGTTGACTTTTTCCCCAATACAGTTGATTTCTAGGTCAACTGTCCAATTGACTGGGCAAAAATTTGATTCAAGGCTTGAAACTCGGTATGGACAAACTTATGAGTCCAACATGAAGTATGAAAGTCACTTTAGGCATTGTAAGTCAAAAAATCCCTGTGCAAACTCAAACCCTAATCTAGGTCAACAGTGCAAGGAGGTGTCTTGAGCAGATCAAACCCTAGCTTGATCTTGAATTCCAAGAGCCTTGTGATGAGAAATGTTGATAAAATGAGAGGGAAAATTTTGGGGTACAACACCTACTATCCATGCTTTCATTTCAAAGTAACCTTACTATCCAGGTTCCTTCTCATAGCCCTACTATCCAGGCTTTCATTTCGAAGTAACCCTACTATCCAGGTTCCTTCTTATAGCCCTACTACCCAGGATTTCATTTCTAAGTAACCCTACTATCCAAGTTACTTCTCATAGCCCTACTATCTAAGCTTTCATTATGAAGTAACCCTACTATCCAGGTTCCTTCTCATAGCCCTACTATCCAGGCTTTCATTTAGAAGTAACCCTACTATCCAGGTTCCTTCTCATAGCCCTACTATCCAGGCTTTCATCACGAAGTAAACCTACGACCCAGGTTCCTTCTCATAACCTTACTATCTAGGTTTCTTCTCTCTTATCTCCAGACGACAGTTTACAACACGGTAAAACCTGGACCCGACCAGTTTTGGTCGATTTAACCTTTCCCTAATAAGTCGATGTGCAGCCTGGACCCTGACCAGATATGAAGTTCACTTCTGCTTCCTTAAGCAGGCATTAATTCCCCCAGTAGAGTAACGGACAACCACAGCTCCTAGCCTCTATTTTCCAAGACGTGAATCAACATTCTCCAACAAAGTCCTCCTCAACGGCTAATACAGGAATTTTCACAAAGGAATCTCTTATGCGACCAATATCTTCTATGGATGGCATCTTTAAGCCTGTCTCCGACAATTCTCTAGCAACTTCCAAATGGCATCTGTAAGCCTATTCCCGATATCACCAAATAAAGTATCACTTCATGCGAGTGAAAATTTCTGGGCACTCTAGTGTTCAATCATCTTCCACCTTCAGATTACGAAAGGCAGACAGCCAATCTACATCCTCAGGTTTAAAAATTTTGAACAGGGGCAGCTGTTGTACCCCAAAATTTCCCCTCTCATTTTACTCAACACATACCCATTGAGATCCTCAACTTGCTCAAGGATGCCCAAGAGTTGACCAGACAAACTCTCTCCTAAGGCAATGTACTTCAAACTAGGGTTTCCATTTTCATCAAGATGTGTGAACTCCAAAGAACTCATATGCTCTCCATGGTCCTAATATGTTCTCAAGACCCACCATGTCAAATTTCAAGCCTTGCACAAGAAGTTTGCTCAGTCAACTACTCAGATGCTTGAGAATCGATTGTATTAGGTCAAAAGTCAATTGTGGCCCACATACAGTCAAACTTCAAGATTTTTGGTCAAAATCAACACTTTGAAGTTATATCCATCATTTGATCAAGGTTTGATCATGATTCCTCAAGGAATGCCCCAAATTCATCAAAACCCAAAAGTTGCTAAATTAGGGTTTCTCAAGAAAAGTCAACCAAACTTTGACCAAGCATAACTTCCTCATACTTTATAATAAAGTTTCCATCCAAGGCTCATTTTGAAGAGGATGCAATTCCCTACAATTCATCTTCAGCCCTCAAGGCCAAAATATGCACTCACAAAAAGATATGAATTTCCACTCTATAGGTCCTTTTGAAAAGTCAACCAAAACACTTTTTGGGTCAAAGCTTCTTACATGAACATGGAAGACTCAATTGAGATGAGACCAAAAGGGTTGTTTATTGGACATCCTAATATTTCTAAAAAGTCCAATAACACCTCTCTAGGGTTAAAATTGGAAGAGATATGCATTGTCAAAGTTGACCATTTTTGCAAAATTGCCAAAAGTCAAATGTGCTCAAAAATGCACCTTTTGTTAAATGGGCCTAACTTTTTATGCTTGCACCTCACTCATAACATGGTCCACGACCCAATTACTTGCCCACATGTTATTTTATTCATTATTTATTTTATTTTGATTTTTTATTATTAAAAATTCAAGTTAAATCAAATAAATGATAAATAATAGCAAATATTTGTTTTGATATGATTTTTGGATAGAATCACAAGCTAATTATGCTGGCATATCAGGATCAAATCAAATCAAGGTTGATTGGAAAAGAATGGCATGATTAGGCCTAATTTGGAAACAAATCATACAAACGAAAAATCATATACAATCTTCAAAAACTTCAAAGATACCAGTTGTTTTTATAACCCTAATTCACTTAGGGATATATAATGAACAAGACCAAGTGCAAAACAAGGGCTAGCACTCGTGAAAAATACTGAACAAAAACTCAAAAATTAGAAAGAAAGTGAGAGATCATTCTTGGACTTAGAGGTTGATTCAGGCCATTCTAAGACTACCAATAGACTCCTGGACGTCTCCAGAACGTGACTCAATCAATTACAAGCCTCTCCACGCCCGGATTCGCAAGCCACAGACCCAAGGTTTGCATCTCAAAACTTGAGTTTGATTTCTTAATTCACGCATGATTAAGCATTTTTAAACATTGCATTATGTTCATATTGTCATTTTCAACTTTTTGGTTTACTTGATTTTGCGTTTTGCTGCTTAAATCCAGAGTTTCCATTACTAGGGTTCTCGTGGTGGTTTTAGGGTTTTCACATACAGGTAAAATTAGACCAAGAACAGGATACTGGGATGATCGTGGCATCAAGACCTGTTGAATCCTGGTCTTTAAATTCATTTATCATATGTATTGCTTAATGTTTGAAGCACACATGTTGTATCCATGAACATTTGTCCGTAGGTAAAAGTACAAGGAGCTAAGACGACAGTCTCAACGAAGGAGAAGGTGACTTGTCACCACCTCATTGAACCATTTGAATTTTGCATGTGTTTTCCAGCTAATCACCATGTTTTATATATTATTCATTATTGTTGTTATATTAACAATTGAGTCACACAACCCAGATGACAAAGCGCGTTGGTGGTGAGTGTGAGGACCTGGGTTCGATCCCAGGTCCCAACAATTTTCTTCATTTTAATTCTCACTTGCAGATCCAGTGCTTCATAACCCCACGCGTCCATCATGCACCTTATAGATCCAACTAATGGATCACAATTTATCCATATCCAACGCCCGAGACAAGGAGGGACCATGGTACACCACCAAAAAATGGCAATACAGGATCAAGCGCTGGGAGTGGGCTGAACAGCCAATGGGCCCAGCCAATTCAGTAACACACCCCCTTTTTTGCATTGTGTTGTACTCCAAAATTTGCCCTCTCAATTCTCAAGGCCTTTCTTACAAGGATTTTCAAGGTTCAAGCTTAAACAAGTGCATTTGGATTTTTCAATACCAAAAGGAAACTGTCAAAAAAGGGGAAAATAGATAAAATTAATATTTTGGCAAATTTGGATAAAAACAAGTGTTTTTCGATTCAGCCCTTTCGATTGACTCTTGGCCTCCTTCGATTGCTCAAAATGGCTACTAGCGTGCCTCTTTAGAATCTGGACTTTTTGCCTCATGTATGCCTCTTTCGAATCTGGACATTTTGCCTCATGTATGCCTCTTTCGAATCTGGACATTTTGCCTCATGTATGCCTCTTTCGAATCTGGACAAGATTGCTGCCTGCATGCTTGCAATCGAAGGCCATGACCTACTGGTCACATGTACCCCCTGCAAGGCAAGTCTTCGTTTGGGCACTCACCTTCTGTATGCCTGGATGAAAACTTCAGTTGAGCAAGAGCCTCTTTCGAATGCAACTTAGGTACATCCTTCGTTTTGAGCAGGAGCCTCCTTCGAATGCAACTTGGGAATACCCTTCGACTCAGAAGCCAGGAACCTCCCTCACGCTAAAAGGCAATGACTCCATTTATGTTTTCTTCGACCCAGGCTTTCGATTGGGAAATATGCTTCCTTCGAGCATGAGCTTTCGATTGGGCAATAGCTTCCTTCGAGTTAGCTTGTTTCGACCACAAGCTTCGACTGAGGCAAAGGCTTCCTTCAAACAGGTGTGCTTCGATCTCACTCTTGCATTGGACACAAGACCAAATCTCGTTTTCCAGGCTGTGTTGCGTCCAAATCTTCATATAGTCAGAAGCTTATACAAAGGTTTTAAACTTTACCTTCTGGATACTACTATTCTGGGTTAAAGGTTACATACTCTTTCTTCAAACAGAGAGTACTTTATCACAAAAGCAGCTGTCAACCTGAATTTGGTCTGAGCACAAGCAACATCAGAGGCCTCAGTCACATCTTCTGCACCCCACTGCTGCTGCTGCCAACAGGCCCCCCCACTTGTACTGTCACGTTACAGTATTTTATTATTTTGCAAGGCTGGCTGTTTTCAAACATATCCATTCTTTTTCTCTATAAATAGAAGAATTTATGCAAAGCTGAGGAGGATCTGGGGACTAGCAGAACGAATCTTCCAAAGTTTCTCAAACACAGAAAAACTCTCAAGTTCATCAACACTTGAGAAATCAAAACTCAGAATCCCAAACACTTGCTTCCTTCGATTCTGAAGAACAAATACTCTTCAGTATCCTTTGAATCCAGTTTGGAAAGAAACATAAGATTTGTTTCTTTCCTTCCTTCGAATCCAGCAGTCCAAGCACAGCTGTTTGCCCCCTCTGTCAAATCCAGAATCTTGGACCTCCACTCAAGGTCCCACATCCATTCAAGTCCTGAAGCAAGGTAAGTTATTCTTACCTTTGAACTTTTCGTTTCATGACATAACATGTAAATAATCTTTACGTTCGTTTGAAACATGTACATACCACTGTTCTTTTCGTTTCCACTCTTTTAACATGTTTTCAAAGCTAAACCCTTTCATTTTTGCTTGCTGTTTGCCTGAACTAGCTTTAGTTATTAAACTGTTTGAAAGATAAATACTAGCATGGCCTCAGGCCATGTTGTCATTTAATGCTTGAAATGAAAGAAACAGGAAACAGGAAATAGGGAACGAAGCTTCTGGCTTCTACCCTCTTTCTCCAGGTCAAACGAAAGAGACAACCAGGAGGAAAACCATGTTGACTTCTAGGCCCAAACGAAAAGCATGCCTTCACTGACTTCCATCCCCTAATCGAAAGGCATTCCCTCACTGACTTCCAGGCCCCAATTGAAGGATACAACTTGTTGCTGCCTTTGCCCAATCGAAGGACAGGACCTCGCCCCTGCCAAGGCCCAATCGAAATACGTGACTTTGCTATTGCCAGCCCCAATCGAAGGAGGCCAACAGAATGCAAATCGAAGGGTGCTACTGCCTGGGTCGAAAGACACTCATTTTACTTCTTTTTATCTTATTTTTTCCTTTACATTTTCTTGCCTTTCAATATGGTTGTAATAGTGTAGGATTTATTTTTTGCACTTTTTATTGCTTTTGTACAAATGCTAGTAACTAGGTGTGTATGGCAAGATAAAATCAACAAGTAGACAACCTAAAAATCAAAGACAAATGCATGCAATAAAACACACTTTGCACACATGCACCCTTAGGGTAATCTCACTTGTTTCCTCGGAATATAGTCATGTCCCTCGAGCATGGGCGTTTTAGCAAAGACCCTCGATAAAAGATCGTAGTCCCTCGATGACCCTCGATGTTGCCTTCAGTAAACGATCTAGTCCCTAAAACGACATTGCTAAAATGTCCCATATGTTGCCTTCTATGACTATACAAACGTCCCATGCCCGTCCCGTTCAGCATCCTAACGCAAGGTTGTTCACCAAATACAATGGTGAAGCAACACTGTTAAAAGGGTTAAAAACATAAGAAAAATCTTTGAGTAGATTAGGGTAGACAACTCTTAGTTACTTGATCAAAAATCTTGCAAAACATCCTTGACATTTTTCAAACACACTCCACAACACAACTTCAAAAACAACTTTCAAAAACATTGAAACATCTTTTCAAAAAGACAAACACCTTTGTAAAACATTCAAACAAGAATTGTTACAAAGGTTGCCTAGACAAGGCATCTTTTTCAAAACATTTTCAAAACCACACACACAAAGCACCATTTCAAACAATTGAAAAGCAAAGGCAAGTGATCTAAAACAAGTAACTAAGAGCCCATGGATAACCATGGATGAAAAGGGTGCTAGCACCTTCCCTTTTCATAATCTACCCCCCGAACCCACGAAAACATCTCAAAGATCTTTCCTGTGCTTTTTGACCTTTCCTTAGGATAAATAAAAAGTCGGTGGCGACTCTTGCTAAACCGAACATTTGCAAACACAAACGCAAATCCCAAGTCAGTTCTCCCACCGTATCACAGAACTGGAGACTCTGTTGGGGATTATTTCTAAAAATGGGGTTACCTTAGGGTTTTAGATCACCTATACATTCTTGCTTTGATTGCTTTGATTGCTTTACTTTTTGGGTTCCTTGTTTGGGTTTGTTGTAAATCCTACACCCGGATTTGGGGGCACCTTTTTAGGTAAATAGCAATAAACTGTGAGGGAACTGTGCGGGGTATACCGACATGGTTGAAGCAGTAGCTATGTTAGTGTGACATATTTGTGGGTACCGGTAGCCCTTGAGTAGTCAAGGAGAATACGGGGCCGCTGAGCGATGTCATGAAGCACTAACGAACTCTTAGAACCTTACTTGACCATCTTGGCCTTTTTAGGGGTAGTGAGATGACCGACTCTGGTGCAGTCCGAAGTTGGTAGATACTCGATACTACACTCATTGAGGATTGTTTTCTTGGAATATTTCGGTCGCCAGTTAAGTGGCTAAACCAAAACAATGAACATAGAAAATAATCCAGTGATATTGAGCTCCTTAGAACCCGGTTTCTATTTTAGGATAGGATTGAGCCAACTAACTTTAAGAGGGTACTTACCTACAAACCTCATGCAAGCCTAAACCTAAGGACTTGTTTGCTCATGTGAATATGATCACCTGTATATACACTTGCTTATTTTTGCATACATGTACATAACATCATAACATCATACCATGGCATTCTCAATAACCATTTCAAGGATCTCGAGGGTCTTTTGATGCAGGGTCACGTTGAACCAGACGTCTATCAAAGAGCAAGAGGATTCATTCTCCTCTGAACAAACGTCGTCAAAGATCAAGTGCAACAACTTGAATCAGGGGCTATGACCCACTTGACATGGTGAGTTTGATTCTCGTGGAAAGACATCCACCATTACAAAGTTCTCCAATCAAAGATGTTGACCAAAGTTCAACCTCTAACATTTTCTTGTGTTTACCCTGCGAGATCCTTGACAACATGCATCCACATATCATGCATCATATCATGACAGGTTTCTCCCATACAGGTCTCCTTATCTTCCTACTGTTTATTTCAGTAAGATAGATATGGAACAAACGGTGAAAGATCTCCAAGCTCAAAACGCTCAATTCCAACAAATGCTTCTGGCTATGGGTAAAGGGCAAGAGGATATGAAAGCTCTCCTTCTCAAAGACAAGAAGAAGAAGTCCAAGAAGACATCGGGCATCCTGAACTTGAGAAGAAGACCTAAAGCCCTAGATCTTTCAACTCCATCCAACGTAGGGGATAGTCTTGAAGAAGACCACAATTTGGAGATTGATGAAGTTGAAGCTGACTACTCCGAGGAACAATATCCTCCCACTGATGACAAGTACAAACAGTTGGAGGATCGCCTCAGTGCTATGGAGATTCAACAGATACCTGGCTTGGATTTAGGAGACATGGGTTTGGTTTCTGGAGTGGTCATCCCGCCAAAATTCAAAATCCCTACTTTTGCCCTGTACGATGGAGTCTCTTGCCCTAAGATGCACCTAAAGTCTTATGTCCGCAAGATTCAACCATACACAACTGATCCAAAGCTTTGGATCCATTTCTTCCAAGAAAGCCTGGTAGGGACTCAGCCCGAATGGTTATATCAATTGGAGAGTTCTCGCATCCACACCTGGGAGGATTTAGCTGCTGCTTTTTACAAACAATATCAGTATAATGCTGATCTTGCACCAACTCGTGTGCAATTGCAGAACATGACCATGGGTTCCAATTAGAGCTTCAAAGGATACGCCCAAAAGTGGAGAGATCTGGCTGGTAGGGTGCAACCCCCTTTAACTGACAGGGAGCTGATTGACATCTTCATGGGAACATTGACAGGGCCTTTCTTCAAACACTTGATCGGAAGCTCTTCAGCTGGGTTCACCGAGCTAATACTGACCGGCGAAAGGGTCGAAGTTGGCATCAAAAGTGGGAAGATTCAAGAAGCTACACCTTCTGATGCTCAGAAAAAGCCCTACAATGGGAAGAAAGAGTCCAAGGTTGTGTATGGTCAAAGGAGTCGTCATGACCAACGCGTAGGAGAAATCTTGATCTTTAATCCTACGCTTGTTCAACAAAGACAGGGGCATCAGCGTAAGGAGGTCGCGCCTAAAAGACATTTCACTAAGATCAACATGTCACTAGCTCAAGCGCTACAACACATGTTGAAGAAAGAGCTGATTACATTAAAGGCTCCTCATCCGAACCCTAAGACTTCTTCTCCTAACTACAACCCGGATGCAAGATGTGCTTATCATTTTGGTAGCCCAGGGCATCACACAAACAACTGTTGGGCTCTGAAGAACAAGTTCCAAGACATGATTGATGCCAAGGAGATCGAGTTTGACCCTCCGGAGACACTAGCATAATCACTGCTCCTTTGACGAATCATTGAGAGCATCTCTGTTCATTTTGAATTTTCAAGTTGTAATCTCTTTTGTTATTCAAACAATTATCTATTAATGTCAAACTTTGTTTCATTAATGCATTGCATATGTTTGTCTTGAATTCATCCTTTCATTTTCACTATAATTATGCTTTCTTTATGACATTCAACTCTTGCTAAAAGTTACAAGCCTTTAGAGGGAGGATGACGAAACAATGCCATAATCTCATAACAGTATGCTATTGAACAGACCTTGCTGACGATGTACAGGCATTTCTTTCAAATCCTAAACACTGGAGTTATAAGGAAGATAATCCCTAGTCAACCCCTTCGAGCCAAAGAAGTAGAAGTTTTCTGTTTTAAACACAAATTGAAACCTTTAAACCTGGGGCAGGGTAGTCACTCAGTTAATTCAAAAGATGCGCATTGAAGTCGCAAACTCTTAGTTCATAATACAACGAACGACATCAAAAGCATTCCTCTGGAATCAAAAGACAGTGGTGGTTCCTTATCTCATAGGCAGTCAATCTTTTAAAAGAGAAAAGCCCACTGAGCCAAAACCTATAAAGGAGGCTTAAGAAAGTTGGGGCATCCCGCTGACTGTAATCTCGAAAACAGGAACAGTCAGGCAAAAGTTAGGGATAACAAATCAAAAGAACAAGGTCGCTACAAATCCTCAACAACATGAAAAATGTTGTAAAAATGACTGCCTTCCGACAAACTTAACTTGTCTGAACCATCACCAAAACGTCATTCCAGACTCAATTGGAGTTCAAACGCACAATTAACTGAGCTTAGGATTGAAGAACATCACGAAGAACGGGTGGGTACAAATACACTTTGAGCCTTTATCCTTTGTTTCTTAAACCTTGAACCAAGCCACGTTACAACCCTTCAAAAGTCCTAACTGAAGCATGGGTTAGTTCGAAAGCATATTGTTACAAAAGGTATCCTGACTCCTGTAAGGCTTTGCCCTAAATCTTGTGTTGGATTTGTCTTATAAAAGGTTTCTGCTAAAAAACGCATTTTTCAAAACTTCGAGACAAACATAAACTTTGCATCACTTGAATATCACTGTTTGCATTTGGCTATTTGTTTGACAGCGGAGAAATTCACACAATGAATATCCGATGAACGAAAGCTCTCTCAGTGAACAAAATCACTTCAAAAAGGATGACACTTCCATTGACAAATCTCTTATCAACAAGGGGTCATGACATGTCACTATCCAGCACACCTGGGGTAGTCCAGTCAAGATTCCAGGAAATCTCTCAAGAATTGCAGAGTAACCAGGGGCAAGTCACCATCTCCGTCATTTGGGGCATTGAACGTCAACCCCGACAAAGGGTTACATACAGTCAAACATTTCCAGGCAGTGCCACAAACACTCGTAGCTAGGGGCAGTGACAAATCTCCCCAAAATCCTTCTCATAGGATGATTCCCCAGCAAGAGTTTAATCTCTGAAAACCTTTCCCCAGCTGAATCAACCTCAAGAATCCTCGAGGACTTCTCCCAACGAAGATGCCACTTCTCTAGCGGACTGACGACATGGTTTATTTCCCCAACAACACCAGGATTCCCCAGCTTGAGTTTACCTCTCCGACTACTACAAATCAAAGGACCACAACTCCTCTTCCCCAGTAGACTACTCTACAATCCCCAGCAAGTTACTGCGAAACCTGGACCCGACCAGATATCAGTTCAACTTCGACTCCCCAGTAGAGCAACGGACAACCGAGACTCCTGAACTCTTTTCCCAAGCAGGAATAAACATACTCCCCACAGAGTTTTCAACTTCCCCCAGCGGAGTTCTCCTCAAACAACAAAACAGGAATCCATTGGAAATATTCTAAGACACACATACTCTTCAACAGCAGTCCAGGATTTAATGACTCCCCAACTTTTGTCAAGGATTTATTTTCCCAGACAAAAATACATTCATTAACATTTCACATTTCATACATCCTATTTACATACATGATAAGTGCATACAACACAATCTCATTTATTTTGAGAACATCATGACATCGTGCATTTCATGACATTGCATACAACTAACGTTTTACCTTTTTCAGAAAAAGGTCAATCAACAGATGGCTACCATCAACCTTTCCAAGTTCCAGATTAATGCCTGTAGCAAGCCAGGAAAACTATCTGTGGACGAATGATTGTAGATTAACACCTGAAACCAGCCAGGAAGACTATCTACATGAAGAGATTGAAGATTAATACTTGTAGCAAGCCAGGAAACTATCTTTCTTTCTCAGGTCAGAGATTAATACCTGAAACCGGACAGGACAACTATCTCATCGACCAACCTTTTCAAGTTCCAGATTAATGCCTGTAGCAAGCCAGGAAAACTATCTGTGGACGACTGATTGTAGATTAATACCTGAAACCAGCCAGGAAAACTATCTACATGAAGAGATTGAAGATTAATACCTGTAGCAAGCCAGGATACTATCTTTCTTTCTCAGGTCAGAGATTAATACCTGAAACCAGACAGGACAACTATCTCATCGACCAACCTTTTCAAGTTCCAGATTAATACCTGTAGCAAGCCAGGAAAACTATCTGTGGATGACTGATTGTAGATTAATACCTGAAACAAGCCAGCAAAACTATCTACATGAGGGATTGAAGATTAATACATGTAGTAAGCCAGGAAACTATCTTTCTTTCTCAGGTCAGAGATTAATACCTGAAACCAGCCAGGACAACTATCTCGTCGACCAACCTTTTCGAGTTTCGGATTAATACCTGTAGCAAGCCAGGAAAACCATCTGTGGACGACTAATTGTAGATTAATACCTGAAACCAGCCAGTTTGGAAAGAAACATAAGATTTGTTTCTTTCCTTCCTTCAAATCCAGCAGTCCAAGCACAGTTGTTTGCCCCCTCTGTCAAATCCAGAACCTTGGACCTCCACTCAAGGTCCCACATGCATTCAAGTCCTGAAGCAAGGTAAGTTATTCTTACCTTTGAACTTTTCGTTTCATGACATAACATGTAAATAATCTTTACGTTCGTTTGAAACATGTACATACCACTGTTCTTTTCGTTTCCACTCTTTTAACATGTTTTCAGAGCTAAACCCTTTTATTTTTGCTTGTTGTTTGCCTGGACTAGCTTTAGTTATTAAACTGTTTGAAAGATAAATACTAGCATGGCCTCAGGCCATGTTTTCATTTAATGCTTGAAATGAAAGAAACAGGAAACAGGAAATAGGGAACGAAGCTTATAGCTTCTACCCTCTTTCTCCAGGTCAAACGAAAGAGACAACCAGGAGGAAAACCATGTTGACTTCTAGGCCCAAACGAAAAGCATGCCTTCACTGACTTCTAACCCCTAATCGAAAGGCATTCCCTCACTGACTTCCAGGCCCCAGTCGAAGGATACAACTTGCTGCTGCCTTTGCCCAATCGAAGGACAGGACCTCGCCCCTGCCAAGGCCCAATCGAAATACGTGACTTTGTTGTTGCCAGCCCCAATCGAATGAGGCCAACAGAATGCAAATCGAAGGGTGCTACTGCCTGGGTCGAAAGACACTCATTTTACTTCTTTTTATCTTATTTTTTTCCTTTACATTTTCTTGCCTTTCAATATGGTTGTAATAGTGTAGGATTTATTTTTTGCACTTTTTATTGCTTTTGTACAAATGCTAGTAACTAGGTGTGTATGGCAAGATAAAACCAACAAGTAGACAACCTAAAAATCAAAGACAAATGCATGCAATAAAACACACTTTGCACACATGCACCCTTAGGGTAATCTCACTTGTTGCCTCGGAATATAGTCATGTCCCTCGAGCATGGGCGTTTTAGCAAAGACCCTCGATAAAAGAACGTAGTCCCTCGATGACCCTCGACGTTGCCTTCGGTAAACGATCTAGTCCCTAAAACGACATTGCTAAAACGTCCCATATGTTGCCTTCTATGACTATACAAACGTCCCATGCCCGTCCCGTTCAACATCCTAACGCAAGGTTGTTCACCAAATACAATGGTGAAGCAACACTGTTAAAAGGGTTAAAAACATAAGAATAATCTTTGAGTAGATTAGGGTAGACAACTCTTAGTTACTTGATCAAAAATCTTGCAAAACATCCTTGCCATTTTTCAAACACACTCCACAACACAACTTCAAAAACAACTTTCAAAAACATTGAAACATCTTTTCAAAAAGACAAACACCTTTGTAAAACATTCAAACAAGAATTGTTACAAAGGTTTCCCAGACAAGGCATCTTTTTCAAAACATTTTCAAAACCACACACACAAAGCACCATTTCAAACAATTGAAAAGCAAAGGCAAGTGATCTAAAACAAGTAACTAAGAGCCCATGGATAACCATGGATGAAAAGGGTGCTAGCACCTTCCCTTTTCATAATCTACCCCCCGAACCCACGAAAACATCTCAAAGGTCTTTCCTGTGATTTTTGACCTTTCCTTAGGATAAATAAAAAGTCTGTGGCGACTCTTGCTAAACCGAACATTTGCAAACACAGACACAAATCCCAAGTCAGTTCTCCCACCGTATCACACATTGCTATACAAGCCCATTCTTCTCCCTTTTATTTTAATTCTTTTTAACTATTTCCTTAATTATTTTCTTTTTAATTAACATCAAAAATCATATTTTTTATTTAATCAAAATCACAAAAAAAACATCAAAAATCATTTTTTTTATAAAGTATTTTATTTCTTGAATTAATTAGTTTAATTAATTTAGGGAAATTTAACTTTTTTTCATAATTAAAATAATTAGGATTAGGGTTTAATTTTGTACATAACCTAATTAATTTTCTTTCTAAAAAATAACCTAAATATTTTCTTAATTAGATTTTTAGGGTTTCTAATTTGTTCTCGCATTTAATTCGTCGCACGCATTTTTTATTTTCTTTTATTATTATTGTAACTGCTTCAGGTTTGTAATAGTAATTAGGGTTTTAAATTTCCGAATTTTTATTTTACAGACAAAAATAATTATGTATCTGCGAAAGCCATGTAATAGCTAGAACTTTAAACTTTCCGCACATTAAATTCCTGTAAATTTTAACTGCTTAGATGTATGCTAATAGGATTGTATGGAAAGAATACTTGAAAATTAAAACGGTAGAAAACCCTAAATGTGAAAAGACAAATTAACTGAAAAATTCACTCGCACATGCTCACTCCTAGGGTTTACTCCACTCTGTTTGCCTTTGGTAAACGATCATGAAGTATAGGGTTTGTTAGTGGTTGTCCTCTATCCCCAAAAGATCTCAAATGACCCATTCGGATGTTGCCTCAGAAAAAGATCTTTAAGGCTTTAGGATGATTACTAACACCTCCTAACATTGCTTTTGTGATCATACTTGTCCCTTCGAATGTCCCTTAAAACTCCAACAACGGTGCTACCTATTCCTTAATAATGGGATAACATTGTCTAAAGGAAAATAAACAGACTTTTTTCGAGTAGGTAGATTAGTTCTTAAGTAGTTGCTCAAACAAACAAACCTTTTCACACAAACACTTTTTCAAAACAATTTTCAAAACAACTTCGTCAAACCCTTGAGGACTGATACAAGGGTTATCACGAAGTAAAACAAAACTTTTCAAACACAAGCACACACAAGAAATTTCAAAGATGAGCAAGTACCTAAGAGCCCGTGGAAAACCACAGATAGAAAGGGTGCTAACACCTTCCCTTTTTATAATCTACCCCCCATACTCAGAAACATCTCAAAAAAAAAGGTTTTTTATGTTCTTTTTCCTTTTCCTTTGTTGGATGAAATAAAAGTCGGTGGCGACTCTTGCTTATCGTGACATTTGCGAACAAAAAACGTAAACCAGTAAAAACAGTCGGTTCTGCAACCGTATCACACACGATATGATCCATCACGAGATAGAGGTCTGTGTTGATGATATGATAGCCAGATCTTAGACTGAAGAGGAACACCTTGATCACTTGCAGAAGCTATTTGAAAGGCTGAAAAAGTACAAACTGAGGTTGAATCCGAATAATTGCACCTTTGGAGTAAGATCTGGTAAGCTCTTAGGATTCGTTGTCAGCGGCAAAGGCATTGAAGTGGATCTTGCAAAGGTTAAACCTATACAAGAAATGCCAACTCCTCACACTGAGAAGGAGGTCAGGGGATTCTTGGGACGTCTAAACTACATCGCCAGGTTCATTTCGCATCTGACCGCTACTTGTGAGCCAATCTTCAAGTTACTAAAGAAAGATCAAGTAGTAAGGTGGAATGACGCTTGCCAAAACACCTTTGACAAAATCAAGGAATATCTTCAAGAGCCTCCAATATTGATGCCGCTAGTTGAAGGAAGACCTCTGATCATGTATGTAACAGTATTAGAGAACTCAATGGGGTGTATGTCAGGGCAACATGATAAGTCTGGTCGAAAAGAGCATGCAATATACTACCTGAGCAAAAAATTTACCGACTGTGAAACAAGATAATCACTGCTCGAGAAAACTTGTTGTGCTTTGGCATGGGCTGCTCGCCGACTAAGATAGTACATGTTGACTCACACTACCTTATTGATATCTAAAATAGATCCTATCAAATACATCTTTGAGAAGCCCGCTCTTTCTGGAAGAACAGAAAGATGGCAAATGATCCTGGCCGAATACGAAATTCAGTATACAACCCAGAAATAAATTAAGGGAAGTGTATTAGCTGATCATTTAGCTCATCAGGCTGTGGATGACTACCAATCCATGAATTTTGAGTTCTTGGACGAGAACATCATGTTAGTAACTGATTGTAAAGAACCTGGACCAGATGAAGGACCTAGAAGAGGATCCTGATGGACTATGGTTTTTGATGGAGCTTCCAACGCACTTGGTAATGGCATCGGTGTTGTGATCATATCTCTCGAAGGCTGTCTTACTCTTTTCACTACTAGGCTATGCTTCAACTATGCCAACAACATGGCTGAATATGAAGCATGCATTATAGGTCTCAAGGCTGCCATCAACTTGAGGATCAAATTCTTGAGTGTATTTGGAGACTCGGCTTTAGTAATCAGTCAAATCAAAGGAGAATGGACACAAAGCATCCTAATCTTATCCCTTACAAAGAGCATGTCACTGATTCCAAATTTTGAAGAAATTACCTTTGAGCATTTTCCACGAGAGGAAAATCAACTAGCGGGCGCGGTAGAAACTATGTCATCCATGTTCAAGGTCAGATGGGATAATGAGGCTTCTCATGTCACTATTGAGAGAATGGATGAACCCGCATACTGTCACGAGATTGGTACTGAAGAAATAGTGGAAAAACCTTGGTTCCATGAAATCAAAAGATATCTCAAAGTCCAAGAGTATCCTAAGAGAGCTTCAGTCAATGATAAGAAGTTCCTAAGAAGGTTCTCTGCCAAGTTCTTCCTCAGTAACATAATCCTCTATAAGCATAACCACGACTCTACCTTGCTTCGGTGTGTAGATAAGAGTGGGGGAGAAAAGATTATGGCTGATTTACATGAAGGTACCTTTGGCACCCATTCTAGTGGGAACACAATGGCTAAAAAGATACTACTGGTTCACTACGGAAGCATATTGTTGTCAGTATTCGTGGACTTTTCACAAATGCCAGATCTATGCTGATAAAGTACACGTGCCTCTGGTTCCTCTAAACGTCATGACTGCTCCCTGGCCATTCAAAATGTGGGGGATCGACATAATTGGAGAGATTAGACCTACATCCTCTAATGGACACTACTTTATCTTGTTTTCCATTGATTACTTCATGAAGTGGCTTGAGGCAGCTTCATTTGCTTTCGTTACTAAGAACGTTGTGGCCCGATTCATCAGACATAACCTCATCTGTCGGTACAGTATACCAGAAAGAATCATTACGGATAATGGTACCAATATCAATAACACTATGATCACCGAGCTCTGCATGTAATTCAAGATCCAGCATCATAACTCTTCTCCTTATCAGCCTAAGATGAATGGCGATGTAGAAGCTGCTAATAAAAACATCAAAAAGATCATACATAATATGACAATAACATACAAAGACTGGCATGATATGTTACCATTTTCTCTTCACGGTTACCGTACCACAGTGCGCACATCAACAGGGGCAACTCCTTTCTCTCTGGTATATGGTATGGAAGTTGTCCTACCCATTGAAATCCAGATCCCTTCCGTGAGAATCATGAAAGATGAAGGTTTGAATAAAGATGAATGGGTTCAAACTCGACTTGACCAGTTGAACCTAATTGATGAGAAGAGGCTCGCGGTTGTCTGCCATGGTAAGATGTACCAAAAACGTATGATTAAAGCTTTTAACAAGAAGGTCAGACGTCAGGTATATCATGATGGTGACCTAGTAATCAAGTGCATTATCCTGCCGCAAAGTGATCCCAGGGGAAAATGGACCCCCACATACGAAGAGCCATTTGTGATCAAGAGCATGTTTTCTGGTGGAGCCATGATCTTAACCACTATGGACGGTGACGACCTTCCGCACCCTATAAACGCAGACATAGTTAAAAGATACTACGCATGAACAAAGACCAGCTAGGTTGACTGGCCTAGGAAAAAATAAGGGCATCCCGACAAACCAAAAGGATTCAGGCAAAAATTAAGGACATACATATGAAAAAATTTGTACACCCGGCAAGTTGAAAACCTGAAAAGGCAGCTTGGGCAAAAAGGGTATCCCGGTGGACTGAAAACCCGAAAGGGCGGTCCAGGCAAAAGTTATGGATTGAAAGCGTATAACTATATCCCATTGGATCACCTTACAGCCAATCTTCGATAAAAACTATCAAGCTCAAATGTTACTAATCAACCCAGTTAACTTTGGACAAGCAGCAAAGAGAAGAGACACTCGAAGACATAAAGGCAATAACAGAATGGAAAACCAATGGGATTGTCTCACATAGCTATTTTTCTTTGTATATTATTTTGTATAGCTTTCATTCTTGCGACGACATTCTCTTACTAGGGTGTCCGTCTCCTTGTACAAAAAACACCTATTATAGGAAAAATCTCTTCAAATTAATACAAAGTTGTTTCTTTGAAAATGCAAAATTATTTGTTTTTACCTTTCTGTTTTGTTTGCAAAAACGTCCAGTGATTATTGTTGAACACATGCATTTGAATGTGATTACCGTTTACAAATACGCACATAAATAAAACAGAAAGACAGTTACTGCAGGCTTTTAGAAAAGGGACAATGTCTAAAGGCCATCTGCAAATCCCCATAGATACTTTCTTCAGCAGCGAAATTTTTTTCCAGTTACTTACCCGGTATCTCAAAGAATCCTTTAGCATAATCCATAAGCTTCTTAGGTTTCACAAATAAAGGTTTGGTAAAAGTTCCCAAGCAGTTTACGGTGTTGCCCTTCTCCAACAGAGTTTATTTTTCTAACAATGGAAATCTGTCTCTCAGCATTTCAACTCCAATAGAATATGAAGACTTACGCTCTTCATCCGCCAACAGTAGTCAGGGATTTATTTTCCCTAGTTCAGCAACGCTGCATTAGAACAATTGATACATTCACACATTGCATTCATACATCATTCTACTAACATCATAGCATCTGCATCACAAATGAATATATCGCAATCTCATTTATTACTCGATGCATCTCATACATCATGACACTGCATACAGCTGACTCTTTACCCTTTTCAGGAAAAGTTAGCAAACAGACAAGTATCTTCACCAATTTCCAACAGTACCAGATTAATACCTGAAACAAGACATGACAACTATCTGTGAATGATTGATCGTAGATTAATACCTGAAACCAGACAGGACAACTATCTACATTAACAGATTGAAAATTAATACCCGAAACCAAACGGGAAAACTATTTGTCTTTCTCTTATGTCAGAGATTAATACTTGAAATTAGACAGGACAACTATCTCAACGACCAATAAAAAGAAGTTCCAGATTAATACCTGAAACAAGACAAGACAACTATCTGAGGACAATCGATTGTAGATTAATTCCTGAAAACAAGCCAGGGCAACTATCTACACGACCAGCTGAAGCAATCCTACACGGGATCCTTCTCATACACTCTTCTAGAAACAGTTCAGATGCGATCCAGATACGCCTGACATTCTGATAATTTTCCAGGAGACACTCTTTTTGGTTTAGTTAAAGTCGACCAAAGATTTTTTCTGATTCTTTTTCAGTTAAAGACGAACGCAGACATCTGCTGGTTCAATTTAAATCGACGAAAGATTTATTCTGATACTTTTCCAGTAGGCACTGCTTCTGGTTCAGTTTAAATTGACTAAAGAATTATTCTGATACTTCTTCCAATTCCTACCAACAATCACCTTTGGATGGCATCTATAAGCCCGTCTCTGACAACTCTCCATCATCTCTCTAAATGGCATCTTTAAGCCCATTCCCTACATAATCAACCATATCATCAAGTGCAAATTTCTAGGCACTCTAGTGTTCAATCATCTTCCACCTTCAAGTCACGAATGGAGGACTCACCAATCTAACTCTTCAGGTTTAAGAAGATTGAACAGGGGCAGTTGTTGTACCCCAAAATTTGCCCTCTCTTTTCTCAAGACATTTTCTCACAAGGATTTTCAAAAAAATTCAAGTTTGCACAAGAACATTTGGATTTTTAATTCCCCACATAGTTTCCATTGGATTTTCAAACATCAAGTCAAAGAGAAAACTGTTGAAAAGGGAAAGAAGATAAATTTTATTTTTTAACAAAAATTGAAGAAAAGAAAGCTTGCTTTGATTCATGCTAGCTTCGACTGAGCATTATTTTGATTCATGTTTGTTTCACAAGTTTCGATTGGGGCATTGTTTCCTTTGAAGCAGCCTGCTTCGAATCCACCTTCAAGCCTGCTTCAAATCCACCTTCAAGCCTGCTTCAAATCCACCTTCAAGCCTGCTTCGAATCCACCTAATGCATGCTTCGAATCCACCTTAATGCCTTCTTTGAATCCACCTCCACGCATACCTCTTTCGATTGGGAATCTGGCTTCTTTGAGCAAGCTTGGTTCCTATGCATTGTTTGGGGTATTTGGCTTCTTTTGGTGAAGTAAGAAGGTAATCCATAATTCCTTTCATTTTGACTATGCCATTGAGATTATCTTGCCTACTCAAAGTAGTATATTCAGGTGAATATGGCCCAATCGAAAGACATGCCATTGTTGGGAATATTTAGTTTTGCCTGCCTTGAGTTTGGTCAAAGGATGGACTTACGTGATCAAAAACAAAAGGGTTCAAAGTGGTATATTCAGCTGAATAGGGCCCAATCGAAAGACATGCCATTATTGGAGACATTCAATTTCGTTTACTCTTGAGTTTGGTCGAAGGATGGATTTGTATGGCCAGAGCGAAAGGCAGGGTATTCGATCTAAGGCGTCAAGTTAAAGATGAAATCCATAGGCCAGGGCTACATGATCTTTCTCTTCAGGCCTCAAACCTATGAGGTCTTTGTCGTTCACACATCTTGATGAAAATGGAAACCCTAATTTGAGATATACTACCTTAGGAGAGAGTTTGTCTGGTCAACTCTTGGACTTTCTTGAGCAACTTGGGGACCTCAATTGATATTTATTGAGTAAAATGGGAGGGAAAATTTTGGGGTACAACAGCTACTAGTATGGCTTTACATTTATCTAAATGTCCATGCTCATTAAGTTTAGTTTTAAAAACCCATTTAACACCAATAGATTTCATACCTTTTGGCAGTGAGCTCAACTCCCATGTATGATTACATACAATGGCTTAAATTTCTATTTGCATAGCCTTTATCCATTCTGGATGTTTTGCTGCCTCTTCATAGCTTAATGGGTCTCCTTCATAAATAAGGACTTGAAAGGCTTAGGTATTAATGAACACCGCTTCTTCTTCTTCTTCCTTTGAAAGCACGCCTTCAAAGACATAATCTTGGAGATATACAGGTTGTTTGACTTCTCTTCTCGCTCTACACCCTATTGCAGTTGAGCTATTAGACGAGGAGCTCTCTTATTCTTAATGACTTTACTCATGTGTGGTGCCTACTGCTTCAGGATCCTCATGGCCTTCAGTATCCTCTCCATCATTCTCCCATGTGAGTACATTAGAAGTTGTAGTCACATGATCATCGTTCCTTCCTCAATCCCAAGCTCTAGTTTCTTCAAACACAACATCTCGACTGATAATTATCTTTTTAGAGTTGGGATTGTACATTTTGTATGCCTTGGACTCCTCACTGACACCAAGAAAAATTGCCTTGCAGCTTTTGTTATCAAGCTTGGTTCTTCTTGCTTCTGGAATGTGAACATACCCAATGCACCCAAATGTTTTGAAATGACTTACATTTGGTTTGAGGCCACTCCAGGCTTCTTCTGGCATTTGTTCTTGTAGTGTTGTGTTGGACTATGATTCAATACATAAGTTATCCATTTTGCTCCCTCGACCTAAAATTCTTTTGGCATCTTTTGGTTCAATAAAGTGTTGTGCACCATATTCATGATTGTTTGGTTCCTCCTCTCCACTACTCCATTTTATTGAGGAGTATACGCCGTTGTTAATTGCCTTATGATGCCTTGAATCTTACAAAACTCATTAAATTCTTGCGAAGTGAATTCTCCGCCTCGGTCAGTTCTGAGGTGTAGCATATTAGAGACCTTGGTTCTTTCTCAACAATGGCTTTGAAACTCTTAAAGATAGTCAGTGCTTTTGATTTTTCTAAAATGGGATAACTCCACATTTTTCTACTATGATTATCAATAAAATTTAGGAGATACCTCTTTTGACTGTTTGACATTGGAGTAATTGGACCACATATATCTGCATGGATAAGTTCCAAATTTCTCGATGCCCTCCAACTGCTTTTCCTTGGGAATGATTCTCTTTTTTGCTTCCCCATGAGACAATCTTCAAATAGATTTGTTGGATTTCTTATATGTGGCAGTCCAATAACCATATTCTTTGAATACAAAGTTTTCAAACTTTTAAAATTTAAATGTGCATACCGACAATGCCATCGATGGGCATCCTCAGAGCTGATGGCTTGGAAACATGATTCTGCATCGGCTGTTCTGCCCAGGATTGCAAACATTATATTTGCACTCATTTTAGTGTCCATAACGACCCCCTTAATTGGGTGATAAATTTTGCACGTATTATCTTCGATTACAATTTTCAGCTTTCTTTCTTGTAATTGTTTGATGCTCAAAAGATTATTGCTTAGATTCGTAACATAATACACGTCCTTGATTACTTGAAACAAGCCATTTATCTTAAGCTTGATACTCCCTTTCCCATGAACCATCATCCTTGCATTGTTTCCTAGCTTCACTGAGTGCTTAAGCGTTTTATCCATATCTGAGAACCATTTCTTGATTCCTGACATATGGTTGCTGCACCCGCTGTCAAGAAACCACAAATCCTTCATCTTTGTGCCTTGTATCTCCACATGTGCCATCAGTAAGAGTTCCTCCTCTTCATTGAACTCCACATAGTTAACTTGCTTTTTCCCACTAGGACATTCAAATTGAAAATTCCCAAACTTATGACATCTATAACATTATATTTGAGTTTTGTCAAGCCCAAATCTTCCACATGCACGTTCTCGACCTCTGAATGCTCCTCTGACCCTTCCTCGTACTCCACCAAAGCTTCCTTCTCTTGAGGATGTAATCTGCAAAACCTGTTCTTCCTTTGTTGTTGTCTTTGGGTGATGTCTCATGATCTTTTGCTCATGACACAACAATGAACTCTGAAGTGAATCCACCGAGAGACTATCAATATCTCTTGACTCTTCAATTAAACATATTATGTATGTGAATTTCTCTGAGAGTGCGTGCAAAATCTTCTCCACAATTTGGTTGTCCTGTATATCCTCTCAAAGGTTCCTCATCTCAGTTGCCACTAGCAATACCCTAGAGAAATAATCTGCAATGGTTTCCTCGTTCTTCATTTCCAATATTTCGAACTCCCTTCTGAGGCGTTGAAGTTGCGCCCTTTGAATGCACTTACTTCCTTGATATTTGGTTTTGAGTGACTCCCACAATTGTTTAGAGGTATCCTTCTGAATTATTGTTTACAAAATTTATTTATCTATAGCTTGGAATAGATAATTTTTTTACTTTAAGATCGGTAAGTTTGAGATCCACCAAAGTTTGTCTCTGTGCTCCATTCAAAATTTTTCCTCGAGCTGGCTCAACATAGCCAATTTTAGTCAAATTCCACCATTCTTTCGATCTCAGCAAATTTTCTATTAGCATGCTCCAGTGCTCATAGTTCTCATCAAATTTGGGGATGGTTAACATGTTGTGCCCTTCTCCTGTCATTATTGAATCTTCTGTATTCTCTATTTTCTTTCTCACTGAACAGACCACAATTGAGACTTTGATACCAATTTCAGTGTAACAATGAATTGAGAATGAAAAACGTGATAATTTTATTTGTTCTTTGGCTTCTCTTAAATAGCCTAAGTACATCTGAAAATCCCAACTTTTAGGAATCAACTACTACTAAGTTCTCCTATAATATAGGACCGAATAATTCAACTAAAGACTTGTAAAATCCTAACAAACTAAATTATTCAACTAAAGACTCGATAAACCCTTAACACCATTTTCACAAAAACAAAATCTCATTTGCATGAAACCCATTCTTAACCTTATCACCATTTTCCCTTTTCTTCTCCCAACTTCCAGTCATCTGATACTCAAAACTCTCCACCATACTCTCCGGCACAGAAACCACCACTCTCACACCGTCAACGCCATCGCCAACCACTGGTAAAAACAAACAATAAACATCACTAGTCAAAGGACCCATATGCAACGCTTTTCCCTCTCCAAAATCCACATCTTCTAACCCCAGTTTCGACCACTGTGAAATAACCAAACTAGTTGAAACATCTGTTTTTACTGTTTTATCCTCCAACAAATCAACCGTTGATCTTATATATTCCTCATCATTCACCGTTGATTTTGCTTGTTGCACTAACTTCACAACATAGTGAAGGTTATTATTGTCCAATAAATCTTCTATTTTACTTTCGGCACACGCTAATAGAAACCCATTTCCGTAATATCCTTTTGGTAAATTCATAACGGAGCGAAAGTTAACAGAGAAAAGTAGCTTCACGTTTAATGTGGAGGGTAATGGTAACATTAAATTTAATGAACGAATCCAAGAGCGCCATGTGTGCGCTGCGATTACTTCAAAGGTGGTGCATTTTAGTGAAGGGGTGCATTGTTTTTTTAAAGAGAGGATATGGGTGGAATTAAAGGTAAAGGATGTGGGTATTAAGGGCTGAGATTGGATTGATTTATGGAGGTTTATTTGAGGGTTTGGTTGAGATCTGGTGTATGCGTGGTTATGGAGGTTTACGGTAGCTGGTTGTCGTGGGTGCAACACGTGGCGGGAATGGAAGGGTGAGATGGTTAGATTGGTTTTGGGAGATGTGGTAAGATGGGCCCATGCGTGGAGGAATTGAGATGTGCCGATTCCGTCGCATAGGGCGTGGTTGATTGCGGTGCAGAGAATCATTCCACCGCAACTGAGGATTGTTACCTACAAATAAAACACACAAATTATCAGTTTTTTTGTTAATATATTATGTTACATTTTTTCTTCTTAAAAATTCTACACGAAAAATTTATAGAATAATTTTCTTACAAGGACACATCATAGAAAATGCAAATTAGGCCTCACCTTCTAGTGTACTATGATGTTAACTTTGATTAAGACTTTACAAATTGTCGGTGACTTGATTAATTATCCTCGTTTATAAGAAACTTTTGTTAAAGCGTTACATATTAGGAAAGAAGTTTCATAAAGATAATTTATTAGAAACAAGAACTAGCATAAGAATCAAACCTGAACAACAAGTGGAGGAACATCTAAGAAACTCTGAGATTCCACCTTATACAAAAACTTCCTCCATGATTTATTCGGAAACTTAGAATGTTCAACTAATTCATCTGCAGTAATATCCATGAAAGCTTCAACAAACAAACCACCTTTTCCATTACAATCCACCTCAAGCTTCTTCTCATCATCACCATCATCATCGTCCAAATTAGAGGAACACCTTCTCAACCTCCCTGCTAAAGGATAATAATCCACCAAAACTCTAGACAGAGAAGATTTCAAGTTATTCAAGTTCACTGATTTCTTGAAAATGTACACATACTTTATTGAAAATCTAAGAAACTTTTGGTCATCAAGATTGGAAAGATAGAGATAATGTTTTGGTGTTGGAGCACTTGGTGGAATATTAGTTACTGGTTCACGTGGATAGGTGCAATTAGGGAGTTCTATTGATTTTGACATATTAATTTTAAGATGATGATGATCTATAATAAAGAGTCATAAGTAGAGAAAGAAGGAGATAATAAGAAGGTGATTGAATGAAAGAAGGAATGAGAAAACTTGTATAAATAATTTTGAGATAGATGTGAATGTGACTAGACATTAGTGTAGGACCATTGCATGTGGGGTATCCAGGGCATAAAAAAAACACTTAGTACACCTCAAAATAATAATAAGGACACCTTTAATTTTGAGACACTAATTTTATTATTTTCTCTTATACTTTTGACATGCATAAGCTATGTACATGGCTTTGAGGTGCTTAATAAGTTACTATCGCTTATGGTGCTGCTATGTTTGAGTTTATTATAAACACGCGCTTGTTGTTCTATAAATAGAGGTAATGGTAATTGAGGAGATCATTGAATCAGAAGTAGGAAACTTTTTCCAATAATGAATAAGAAATAGTTTGTTAAACTCACTTTAATAATTCTTATATAGAGTTATATATTCATTAACTCAAAAAAAAAGGAGTTAAAGAAGATAAAGTATCACATGGATAAGTGTAATGGTTCTAAATCATATGTCACTTGTTATATCCACACTTTTTTTTTCCTGTTGTTGTTCGAAATCGGAGACATGAGCGTAGAGGCGTTAATGCTGGCTTATACGCGGTACTTAAGCACCAATCAGACAACTTGTGACATTATATCATGATGCTCTGGTGGTCGACATTCGACCGACATGTGGCGGCAAGCTACCGCACATGGTTGTGGTTGTTGCTCGAAGCAATTATTTTTTGAGTTTAAAAATAACAATACTTTGTGACGTGTTGCAATAGTTGGTAAAAGGTGAAAAGTTACGATACTTAATGTAAATTGTTGCTGAAAAAGTGTGTTTCGTCAAGGTCGCAACCTTGTGAAACACACTACATCGTTTAGAAATAGGTCATTTTGGATTCAGAAATCATATAACATAAACTTATCCTTTTCTAGAAAATTCCATATTTTCACATTTCCTATGTTCGAGTATTTATTTGTCTTATACATACTTGAATATAAGTTGAATTATCTTAGGTATTCTCGCACATTGACTCTACGACATTTTGAGAGTGATATTAATACTATAAATAGATTGATTACATTCACAATTCAAGCTGGCATCCATTCAACTTACAATTTTTTATCTAACAATTTAATAGTATCTCAAATAATGACTATCGAGGATTTATTTTTGTAGTGTTATATTTGCAAAAAGCCCCGCCTATGGTGTTGCTGTTGGACCTCCCTAGGAGAAGCAACGACGAAAGGTAACTCAAAAGGATGTATCGCCTCGCGCTGTAGTATTTCCTTGCCCATACGTGGGAAAACGTGAGATAAGACGTTTTAGAGGGTGAGAGAAAGTCATTGTCATTAACTAATGACTCCCTTAGAAATAGAAATTCAACTGTCCATTATTGACCAATTGGACAGTGGCACTCTCCGAGGAAACCCTAGGCCCTAAGGACTTCTATAAATACATCTCATATCAAGGAGATAAGGAGGTCTCAAGTAATACACACTTTTAACATCCAAAAGAGCACAACACTCATTACCATCTTAACACATGACAACCGTTGATAGTAAATTTGCTAACAAGCATCACCGACCATCGGCGGAGTCGTTCACCTCAGATGAGCAGGTTTATTAAATTACCTCAAAACGCCACCCACAACTATAAATATGCATACAACAACACCAAAGTCACCACAGTTCGCCTCAAAACTGTGGTGACACTTCTAAACTAATACGCTAATTATTTTTTTTAATTTTTTTGTTGAAAATTTTAAGGTTATAATTACGGTTAATTCCCTAACCGTGGTGATACAGTATAGTTTTTCTGGGTTTGATCCTCATCTCCCTCAAATAGTTTATCCCTTTTACGTTAATACACGGCTTTTCAATTATATTTATATATAATTAAAAAATAATAGGGATATCATTATGGCTCTTTTGTAAAACTATTGTTACACACTGGCGTTTCTTTATATATATTAAACACTAAGTACTCGTTCTTCCACTGATAAAAGAAACAACTCTAACACCAATGTCGTCGACATCGTTGGGAAAAAGATAACAACCCTAACACCACACTCATTGTTGTTGTCCAGTTTCATCTCAATGTCGCATTTGAAGAGTAACTCAATCAAAGGTGTTACCATGTCTTCTTCCACTATAAAATATTGATCTGGAAATTTATGTGGTTGTGATAGTAATATGGTTTCATACCAATGCAAGAGGGATAAAAATAAAGGAAGGCTTTTTTAGAGATGTCCATTTTGGTGGAGTGATGAAAAATGTAACTTGTTTATATAGGATGAAGACATGAGAGAAAAATTGGAAGAAGAGAGTAATATGATGTCAGAGTTGGAAGTTGTTGGGTATTTGAAGGTTATGTATGAAGATTCAAAAAATAATAACAATAATTTGAAGAGCAAACTGAATTCTGAGAGATTTTATGGAAATTTGAAGATGTTATGTTTTCTTATCTCCTTTATCTTTAATATTTACTTTGTTATGAAATGTAATAGTTTAAGTAGGGTTTGAAATTTGAAAATGTTACATTTTCTTATATCCTTTATGTTTAATATTTACTTTATTATGAAATGTAATAGTTGAAGATGCAGTGAACTTGACAGGAATGCAATAACAGAAGATTTCTTACGAGTAAGTTCATCTCAAACTATTGAATTTCCACTTACAATTATGTGTTTTATATATTTTGTAGTTTAAGATGATAGGTTAAGTTGATAGTTTAAGTTGAATGATTAAGTTGATAACCTTAAGAGAGTTAAGAAAATTAAAACTTCATTACATAAAACTTTCACTACATGATCAAAAACCATTATCAAATCTATATCCTCTTGCTGAGATAAAGTTAGACCAATCATAATCAGCCTCATCATCATCATTACAATTGAAAAAAAATCATCATTTTCCTTATCAACCTTCTTCTTCTTCTCCTCGCCCTAAGAGCTCTCATTAGTCTAAACACATCACTCTTTACAACAACATCTTGAATCTGAGGATGGTTTTGCACCACAACACCCTCTACATCAACATCTTGATTCTGAGGCTGGTTTCACACCGCAACACCCTATACAACAAATTTTTGATTATTAGCATTGTTGGAAGCATGAGCATGATAACACATGTTGATTCCTTTAGATGAAGTTGTTTTTGTGTTTTGGTTCTTCCGCTTTTATATTGTTCCTTATGATTCTTCATCTTCTTCTCTTGGAAGTTTAAAAACCAAAGCTGCTCATCATTGTTTCTTTAATTCTATACACTTTCTTTTCTCTTGGAAGTTGGGAAGATTGCATACCACGAGTTATTCAAATTTTGATGTACTTAATAGAATTGTGTACTTGTAATACAAGTTTCGATATCAATTCAAAATTGATTTAGAGCTGATTCTGGTATGAAAATTTGACATTTATTCATATATAATATCACAATGGTTAATATGAATAACTATTGTTATAAGGTGCACGCTTTCTAGTTAACTACCCTGGTCACTAGACTGTGATTGTAAGTACCATATATATAACCACACGCTATATAACAACACATGGTCTGACATGATTATATACCTTTCCCAACCGTTGTTAAATGCCTTTTCCATAATAGTGTCCATATAGGTCTTCTCTCTGTCAATTACCAAAACATGTTATAAACCTATTAAGACCTTTGAGTCCCCTGTCCTTGAGGGGGGGGGGGGGGGGGGGGGGGATGTAGTGAGCATAAAAAGAAAGAAGAAATATGATGGTATGAAGAATATTCTTGGACCTAAGAAGGAACAAAATATGCTCAAGAGTTTTTGAGGATCAAAGAGCCCAAAGGCGGTTGTTTGTGTGTGTCCAAAACTGTTATTATGCTCGAGATTGCAAGCATAACAAGTTCAAAAAAGAGGCAAATGTTGCTCAAACAGATGACAACATAATTTCTACTGTGAGCGAAATTATGGTGATCAAAGGAAAAGTACAAGGATGGTGGTGTGATACTTGTGTTTTTGATTATGTTTCCTATGACAAAACAACATTTAAAATCTATTATGAAGTCATCAATAGACAAGAGGTTCAAATTAGAAATGAAGGAGGATCGAGGGTCATTGGAATGAGAACCGTGGAACTCAACTTCACTTATGGAAAGAAAGTTACTCCTTTCAATATTCTTCATGTTCCCGACATGAATATGAACATTGTTAGTTGGGATCTTTTAGGAAAATCAGTTATTAAATTTGTGTATGAATCAGGTAAGTTAATCTTGACCTGCAAGGGTATATTTATTGTAAAGGGTTATTTCGCAGAGGGAATGATTAAAATTTGTACTACAAAATATATTATCAATAAAGTTTCTAATTTTGCTTATATGATTGAATCCGTTTCTTTATATCATAGTAGATTAACACATATTGGTATTAGCATTATGAAAAGATTAATCAAATTTAGTTTAATTTCATTTGATGTTAATAATTTAAAAAAAGTGAAATATGTCTTAAATCAAAGATGAATAAGAAACATTTCCGTAGTGTAGAAAGAATTCCAACTTACTTAATTTTGTGCATTCTTATTTGTGCGAATTAAATGGCATGTTAATATGTGGGGGAATATGTATTTCATTAATTTTATTGATGATTGCTCTAGATTCACACATGTATACCTTTTAAAGCACAAATATGATGCTTTTAATGCATTTAAAATTTATAAAGTGGAAGTAGAAAATCAATTAAGTAGAAGTATTAAAGTCCTTAGAAGTGATAGGGAAGGTGAATACTTTTCTACTAAATTTGATGTATATTATGAAGAATATGGTATTATACATGAATGTTTTGCACCTCGTACACCATAAAAAATGGTCTAACAGAGAGAAAGAATCCGACCAATCAAGAAATAATAAATGTCATGTTAACGCACTCTGAATTGTCATTTGATTTATGGGTTGAAGCTTTACTATTTTCTTGTCAAAACCATTACTTCTCCATATATGGTATAGAAAGTAATTAGTCACGAATTTACTACGTTTTAAAATATTCTATGTTAATTAATTTGGCAACTAATTGCAGTCTTTCACTCAAGGATTGTTAGTTTTGTGAATTTTTATCAGTTTTAATAAGTTTCATAAAGTTTTTGATGTTTTCCGAGCTAGATAATCTTCTAGGAAAGGTTTGTTAGATGTTCAGGACTCTAAATGAATAAAAGAGCTCAAGCATGACCAAATAGGCTACAAAAATGTGTACCAAACATCCTTGAATCATATGGCATGCTACTGGGCATAAAAACACATCTGCCCATATGTATCTTGCAGGACAAGATGCATACTACAAGGGACATATACGTATCATTAGTGATGTACTGGTCAAAAAGTATAGGTCTGCATGTTCCCCCTATAAGGGAGGGGATAATCAAATGCCTTAGTAGGTTTATAACATTTTTTAGTGGTTATGGCTTTCCCACGAAAGCGAGAAGCCCTGTATGGTAGTTTTATGGTGGTTTTAGAGGACACAATCACCTGAGGTAAGAGGCTTTGTATGTCAGTTTGGTGATTGGCTATAAGGGTATCAATTATGATCTGTCTTTTCTCCCGTTAGAGAAGAATTAATTATAGAGTTATTGGGCCTAGGTTTTCTTGGGAAAGGTCATTACCCATTCAGTCAATGGTGGATCATTGAATCTCTATTTTCTATGAAGATGTGGATCAACTACTGACCCTGACTTCTCTCTGCCTAAGAAACATCTTATCCCACATTTCCCATGACTGGGCTAGGGGAAATTACCAAGTCAATGTGATAACTCCCTGAAGGAAACATATGGTTGTCACCCTTCCTTGGCTTGCCAAGT
Organism: Vicia faba; assembly: GCA_948472305.1. Classification (NCBI taxonomy): domain Eukaryota; kingdom Viridiplantae; phylum Streptophyta; class Magnoliopsida; order Fabales; family Fabaceae; genus Vicia; species Vicia faba. Next base: position 1,287,573,222 of record OX451737.1, read on the forward strand.
CTTTTACAAATATAGCACTACAAGTGTCAGAGGCATATGGCATGTTTCAAGGCCAAAAAATTCCCCTGGCCATACGCATATGGTGGTGTACAAGATAGATCTTCATGGTTGTATTCCTTTGATATTGTATTTTTCTTATTTTCATTATATTATATTACATCAAAGAATACTCATTTTACATATGAGGGAGTGAGACGAGAAAAGAAGTTACATAAAGAGATTAATAAGAAAGGCATGACACAAAGGTCGTATTTAAAATCCTAAAATAAAATAAAGGAAAACTAAGACCATAAACGATCACCACAAGGAAACAATAATAAACAAGTTTTATTATTATCATTATTAAATGGTGTTAATTAATAAATCAAATAAAATGTTGGCAATTGATCAACATTTGATACTTTCCACAAAACCTAAGGTTCTTCTATCACAAACCATAATTGCATAACTCTTGACAACAAAACTCTTTTCCGTCATGAACCAAAATGTAACAACTTCATACGATCAAAACACAATGATTGATCGAAATTCCATTGCATCACCATACTAAAGTCATATTTGAAGCAGATGAACATTGGTCATTCAAAAGAATAACAATTATTACATGATTGAATGGATGAAATAGAAACGGTATATCCAATATACCATCGTCGTACCAGAATTACTTATATATATATATATATATATATATATATATATATATATATATATATATATATATATATATATATATATATATATATATATATATATATATATATATATATATTGATCGATCACATTTGTGCAACTTATTGATGATCGATGTGTTGCTGCTTAACCATGCAGAAGTCGGATTTTGAAGCATATTCAACATCGAATCATTCAAGTCATACAAAACATGATGCCAAAAATTTAATTACTCAATTAATATTTAGTTCATTCTGTGTTTTAATAAAATTAATACACACATTACAAAAAAATAAACATATATTTGATACATGGTTTTGAAAGTGGATCTGATACCAATGAAAGGGAATCGTGATACATAACGCATCAAAAAACAAAATTTTCCCTCTAGCTGATCCTCACAAAGGATGCATGATTAGTGATAGAACAATTATCTCTTGTGACAATTAACACCTTTGATGCAAAATTGAAGGAATGATCATGAGCGTTGAATGAAGAACAACACATCTACTCGATCCACACCAATAAAGTTCATCCAATCTTAGTGTTAGCTGCTAAAGATGAACACTTTGAGTGAGAGAGAAGTAAATTATGGCTAGGGTTTCACAAACCAAATTTCATCAAGTTTTAAAGCTTCTGCACAAGGGTTCTATTTATAAAACCACTTGTGTGGGGGGCAAGCTAAAAATCCCACTTAAGTGCAACACACCTATAGTGTATTTGGTATTTCACTTAAGTGCACCGTACCTTATGGTGTTCTACAATTCACTCAAAGACATTGTATTTATGGTGTTCCTTTTTATTCTATCTCTCATCATTTTATCCTTAAGTGTGTGACCCTGTAGGTTCACGTGGCATTGAAAGTTATAATAAATCATGCATTTAATATAATAAACAGTGAACGGTATCTAGAAACACATTACTATTATCCAAGTTATGAAAATGTTATGTAATCTAACCAATTTCATTCCATGATAATGCTTATGTGTATATTTACCATTTTTCCCTCATGTCTATATTGAACACAAGGGATAGAACGTGCCACCCTTGTCCAATTCAATATTGAGCCCTTAGAAATTTATCCTATTATGAATGATGGAAAAATTCCATCTAGGTCACCTGTGTCCCTCAATATAATTTGGGAAGTACCTATCAACTGTCTTTATGGTCATCCATTTACCGACAATATTTGATCAGTAATAAAGTACTTGACTATATATCTAGGGTCTATAGTGGTTTTAAGTCGAAGGGTAGTGTACACCACTATTGTAACACCCTTCTAAATCCCACTAATTAATTTAATAATTTAATTTAAAATCACCACACAAGGGTGTCACACATCATAAAAACATCATAAATTCAAACCTGCTCTATAACTCAGGTTATCGAAAAAGAAGATTTAATCGTAGATTTTCTTACCTGGGATGTTACACGACATTCAAACACATTTGAACAACATCATAGCGGAATACATTTGAAAACATATCATCAAAACACATCATTGGTCTCATAAAATCTTTTTCAACTTCAATCAACATAAATAAGAGAGAGTCATGATATTCTACTCTCAACAACATAACATATATGTTCAACAAACAATCAACAAATGTAAAACAACACAAAAAAATTTCTAATCCCGATGTTACATGATCAGAGAAATACCCTACTATAATTAAAAGACACTAAACGGAAGTCACTTCAAGAGTTATCCTTCCACTTACTTCAACAATGCTACTCCTGAGAATCTGCATGTTACCCACGTGGAGGAAACATTCAAACAGAAGGGGTGAGTAATCATAATTAATTATAAAAGGAATAAGAGGAAACTAAACTTTAGCAATTATAGTATACAATTCAACAGCATAAATACAACATATACTCACACCTTCATTCATCATAATTAGTTCAGACAACATTTTTATAACAACAATTACACATAGTCATATCATAAGCGCAAACATCATCACATCATAATTCATCAACAACATCGAAGCAATGCATGTGATACCATAATATGAACACATAGGTTCACCTCACTCCATGATCCCCACCATAGGATTGATCCTCTCTTGGAACCGGAGTACATTAAATTGTTGCCATCACCATAGGCAACACTTCATTAAATTCTCAGACAAAGGGTTTAGCTACTCACACTCGAACCATCATCATAGGAAACTAGTCCATATCATATGATAAAACATAAGTTCTGCAACATAGATGTATGATTGACAACATGCAACAACAATAACATCATATATATGTTCAACAACAACATCATCATCATTAACATAACATATATATATATATATATATATATATATATATATATATATATATATATATATATATATATATATATATATATATATATATATATATATATATATATATATATATATATATATATATATATATATATATATATATATATATATATATATATATATATATATATCTGAACATGCACATCACTAAAACATCATCACAGTACTATGATTAACATCATTACAATAACAATCAAGTTTTATCATTTACAATAAGACATCATAGTGCAACATATAATTACACACTTTACAACACCATTTCACATCATTTAAATTATTTCCAGAATATGAAACTATTTTTAAATAAATGATATGTTATCTCAGCTCTCTATATCTTCAAATGAAGCGTCAATTGGACACCCAAAACTAAAGTTATGAATTTTTAAAGTTTTACAAAAATCTTGCAAGAACAGTGGAAATCGATTTCACCATTCCCTGAAATCGATTTCAGACTCGAAAACAGCCAAGAAACCCATTTTTTGAGTAGTTAATTTCATACCCTAATTTTTTTACCTAGGATCCCACTTTATTTTACATCATTGCATCAAGAGATTATCTCATTCATCTCTACATCACTAACCTCATGAAAGTGTAAGGGTTTGCCTTGCTTGTTTATTTATTTAGCAAGATAGGTGTGTTGAATCAAGAATCATAAATAGTTAATTGATCAAAGGCATATGGATTCCTTAATGATTCGAACTTCTCATTCACTCATGATTATTACCTGCATCTCACCATATTAGGGTTTCATCATAGATTCATCAATTGCTTTGAGAGAATTAGGGTTTTTGCATCCTTAGTTGAAAATTAAGAATTAGGGTTTTGAAGGTTGATCTCTAATGTACATCACTCAAGGGGTCTTCAATATCATCATTTCATAGTCCTTAAGATACCCCAATATGTTGAAGATTACTGTAACACAGTGGGAGAACTGACTTGGGTGTTTTGCGTTTGATCGCAATGTTGCGGATAGCAAGAGTCGCCACCAACTTTTCTTTTATCCAAAAGGAAAGGCTAAAAAGAACATGAAAGACCTTTAAAGATGTTTTCTGAGTTCGGGGGGTAGATTATGAAAAGGGAAGGTATTAACACCCTTTTCATCTGTAGTTATCTACGGGATCTTAGTTTCTTGCTAGATTACTTGCTTTTGTTTGAATGTGCTTGTGGTGTGGGTTTTGAAAGTATTTTTAAAATGTCTTTGTAATGGTTCTCGTTTCTATAAGAACGCGTACAAAGTGTTTGTTTCGAAAATAGTTCAAAAAGGTGTTTGTGGAATGTGTTTTTGAAAGTGATTTTGAAAAGGTGTCTTTGTAATGGCTCTCGTTTCTATAAGAACGTCTACAAAGTGTTATCTTTTGAAAATATTTCAAATGAGTGTGTGGGTGTATAAAATGTTTTTGTTGTGAGAAAGCGAGCAACTAGGAGAAAATATAACTACTCAAAAGGTCTTAGATGTTCTCTTCCTCCTCCTTTAGATGTTTCTATCTTACCATTGATTTGGTAAGAAACCCCATCGTTGGATGTGAAGGGACGAGCGTGAGACGTTTGTATAGTCATAGAAGGCAACTTTATGGGACGTTTTAGCAATGTCGTTTAGGGACTAGATCATTTACCGAAGGCAACATCGAGGGTCATCGAGGGACTACGATCTTTTATCGAGGGTCTATGCTAAAACACCCATGTTCGAGGGACATGACTATTTTTCTGATATGCAACAAGTGGGATTACCCTAAGGGTGCATGTATGCAAGTATGTTTGATTGCATGCATTTTGTCTTTGATTTTTTAGGTTGTATACTTGTTGGTTTTATCTTGCCATACATCCTAATTACTAGCATTTGTACAAAGTAAATAAAATGCAGAAAGATAAAATCATACACTGTTATAACCATATCGAAAGGCATAAAAATATAAAGGTAAAAAATAAGATAAAAGTAACCAAAAAGAGAGTCTTTCGATTGGGGCAGGGGGATCCTTCAATTTGCACTCTGTTGGCCTCCTTCAATTGGGGCTAGAAACAGTGAAGTCATGGCCTTCGATTGGGCTTGGCCTGAGGCGTGAGAAGTGGCCTTCGATTAGGCTTGTTAGCAGTAAGTCGTGTCTTTCGAATGGCTTTCTGGAGCTTGGCAGCAGCAAGTGGTATCCTTCGACTGGGCCTGAAATCCAGTGTGGTGCAGCCTAAGGTTCTGGCTTTCTGGGGCTTGGCAGCAGCAAGTGATATCCTTCAACTGGGCATGGAAGCCAGTGTGGTGCAGCCTAAGGTTCTCTCTTTCGATTCTTCCTGGACTTTAGTGCAAGCGTGCCTTTTGATTCTGCCTTTCTTCCATGGAAATCAGCAAGGAAGCCCAAGGCTTCATTTCATGTTTCCTTTCCCCTGTTTCTTTCATTTGAGGCATTAAATGGCAACATGGCCTAAGGCCATGCTAATATTTATCTTGCAAACAGTTTAATAGTTAAAGCAAGTTTAGGTAAACAACAAGCAAAACAAAAGGGGTAGCTCTGAAAAACATGTTGAAAGGGTGGAAACGAAAAGAACAATGGTACGTACAATGCTTGAAATGAAAGAAAAGCTTATTTACATATTATGCTATGAAATGAAAAGTCCAAGGGTAAGAGTGACTTACCTGGCTGGAGGCTTCAAATGGGTATGGGACCTTGAGTGGAGGCCTAGGGTGCTGGATTCAAAAGAGGGGGCCAACAACTGTGCTTGGAACACTGGATTCAAAGGAAGGAAAGACACAAGTCTTATGTTTCTTTCCCAAGCTAGATTCGAAGGAATGTAAAGCGTGGGGACTTCTCAGAATCGAAAGAGGGAGATGTTTGGGATTCTGGTTTTTTTAAATAATTTTCTCAAGTGTTGATGAACTTGAGAGTTTTGTGTTTCTGTTTGAGAGAAATTTGGAGATTCTTTTCTTCTGGTCCAAAAAGTCCTCCTTTTCTTGTTCATGGTTCCTCTATTTATAGAGGAAAAAGTGGATATGTTTGAGGTAGCCAGCTTGCAAAACAAATGATAAAATAATAGGTAATGTGAGAGGTACAAGTGGGAGGCTTGTTGGCAGTTGGGATGTGACTTGTGCCTCCTGCTTTTCATTCAGACAAAATTCAGGTGGAAAGCTGCTTTTGTGATAAAAGTGCTTTCTATGAAAAGAAAGAGATAGTTGCCTTTTGCCAAGACAAGTGAGATTTGGTCTTGAGATTTGTTCATACTTGCTCCAAACGAAAACTGCTTCGAATGGCTCAGATTGGGTTCGAAGGGAGTTGATTCGAAGGGAATCAAAGCTCCAATCGAAGCTTTGTACATAGGTTGCTTCTGTCCAATCGAAGGTTTGCTTTCCAGGAGTCACATGTGGCCAAGCGAAAGGTGTATGCTGGAGTCAAATGCCTTGTGTCTGTTTAGCATGAGGGAAGTTCCTTCTAAATCGAAGGTGTTCCTTCAAGGGAAACAAGAACTTTAGTAAAATCTTGCATGAAGACACCTCTTGGCCCAAACAAATCTTGCTGCAAACAAAACAACATGTAGGCAGCAGGAAGCAGGAAGTTTGTGGCCAATCGAAGCAGCTTACAGGCAGCATGCGCCCAATCGAAGCAGATTGCAGTCAGCAGGCAACAAGCAGCATATGCTCAATCGAAGCTGCTTGTAGGAAGCATGTGCCCAATCGAAGTAACTTGTAGTCAGCAGGAAGCAGGCAACATGTGCTCGATCGAAGCAGCTTGCAGGCAGAAGGCAACAAGCAACATGTGCCCAATCGAAGCAGCTTGCTGGCAGCATGCAGCAGGCAAGATGTGCCCAAACTAAGTAGCTTGCGGGCAGCATGCAGCAGGAAACATGTGCCCAAACGATGTAGCTTGCAGGTAGCATGCAATAGGAAATATGTGCCCAATCGAAGCAGGCTTGCATACAGCTGATTTTGAGCAATCAAAGGAAGCTTATAGACCGTAAACTTAGGCAATCAAAAGAGGCTGAGAGGAAGTAAACTTGGGCAATCGAAAGAGGCTGAGAGGCAGTAAACTTTGGCAATCAAAAGAGGCTGAGAGGAAATCGAAGGGTGTTGAATCAAAGGAGACCTATTTTCCTTCAAATTTGTCAAAATGTTATTTTTATCTGTTTTTCTTCCTTTTTGATAGTTTCTTTTAATTTTGGTACTAGAAAAATCCTAATGCACTTGTGCAAGCCTGAATCCTGAGAATCCTTGTGAGAAAAACTTTGAGAATTGAGAGGGTAAATTTTGGGGTACAACAACTGCCCCTGTTCAATCTCCTTACACCTGAAGAGTAAGATTGGCGAATCTGCCATTCGTGAATTGAAGGTGGAAGATGATTGAACACTAGAGTGCCTAGAAATTTTCACTTGATTATGTTGTGGTTGATTGTGTAGGAAGATGCCATTTGGAGAAATGATAGAGAGTTGTCGGAGATGGGCTTAAAGATGCCATCAGAATGTGATGGAGAGTCGTCAAAGATGGGCTTAAAGATGTCGTCCAAAACAATGTTGACTTCATGAGATATCCCTTTGTGGGAATTCCTGCTCTTGCTGTTAGAGAGGACTCCGCTGAGGAATGTTGGCCTCTGTCTTGGAACATAGAGTTTTTAGGAGTTTAGTTGTCTGTTACTTTACTAGGGAGTCCTCACTTGATTGAAGATATGAAAGTGAACTGCTATCTGATCAGGATCCAGGATTTACAGTGACTTGCTAAGGAAAAAAAGGCTAACTGTTATCTGGTCGTTCTCCAGGTTTCGCAGTAATTGTATACATTGAACTGTTAGCTGGTCGTATCCAGGCTTCAGCGGTTTGAAGAAATTAAGCTGTTATCTTGCCGGGTCCAGGCTTTAACTTGAATCTGAGGTGTACCTTTATCTGGTCGTATCCAGGCTTCGGTGATTAGAAGAAATTAAGTTGTTATCTGGTCGGGTCCAGGCTTCAACTTGAATCTAAGGTGTACCGTTATCTGGTCGTATCCAGGCTTCGGTGATTTGAAGAAATTAAGTTGTTATTTGGTCGGGTCCAGGCTTCAACTTGAATATGAGGTATACTACTATCCGGTCGAGTCCTAGCTTCATAGTAACTGACATAGTAAACTGCTATCTGGTTGGATTCCAGGCTTCACAGTGCTTTATATTGTTATTTGGTCGAAATCCAGGATTCACATTGTCTTTGAAGAAGTGAACTCCTATCTGGTCAGATTCCAGGATTCGCATCACCTTATATCGTTATTTGGTCGAAATCTAGGCTTCATAGTGTTTTTGAAGAAGTGAACTACTATCTGGTCAGATTCCAGGCTTCCCAGCACTTATACTGTTATCTGGTCGAAATCCAGGCTTCACAGTGATCTTAAATTGTTGATTAACTATTATCCGGTCAGTTTCTGGACTTCATAGATTTCGTAACTGGAATAGAAATCTTAGTATTGATTTGACTGGACCAGAGAAAGGTCTCAAATTATCTTCAACTGGGAAAGAATCAGAATAAATCTTGGTGCGATTTATCTGAACCAGAGAAAAATGTCTACGGGAAAGAATCAGGATAAACTTTTGAGAGATTTAAACTGAACCAGTAGAGGTCTTGAATTTTCTTTAACTAAAAAGAATCAAAATAAATCTTGGAGCGACTCATCTGAACCAAAGAAAATGTCTATGGGAAAGAATCAGGATAAACCGTTGAGAGATTTAAACTAAACCAGTAGAGGTCTTGAATTAACTTTGACTGGAATGGAAATCAGAAGAATCTTAGGATCGATTCAACTGAACTAGACAAAAGTCTTGGAATATCTTCAACTAGAATAGGAATCAGAGAGATCTTAGTGTCGATCTGACTGAACCAGAGAAGGTCTTGGATGAGTATCAGAATAATACTCTTAATTGCATCTAACTCGTATCTGAAAGATATACTGAATGAGCGTCAGAATGACATCCATGTCTGGATCGTATCTGGACTTTATTTGAATGAGTGATAAAATGACATCTAAATCTGGATCATATCTGGACTTTATTTGAATGAGTGATAGAATTACATCTGAATCTGGATCGTATCTGGACTGTATTTGAATAAGTGACAGAATGGCATCCGAATCTGGATCGTATCTGGATTGTATTTGAATGAGTGACAAAATGACATCTAAATCTGGATGTATCTGGACTATATTTGAAAGGTATGTTGAATGAGTGACAGAATGACATCCGAATCTAGATCGTATCTGGACGGCATCTGAATGATATGTTGAATGAGTGATAGAATGACATCTAAATCTAGATCGTATCTGGACTGTATCTAAATGATATGTTGAATGAGTGATAGAATGACATCTGAATCTAGATCGTATCTGGATTATATCTGAATGAGTCACAGAATGAAATCCGAATCTGGATCGTATCTGAACCGTTTCTCGAAGAGAATCTGGAGTAAGTATCAGAATGTCAGCCATGTCTGGATCGCATCTGAATTGTTTCTAGAAGAGTGTATGAGAAGGAGTCCGTGTAGGATTGCTTCAACTGGTCGTGTAGATAATTTCCCTGGCTTGTTATAGGTATTAATTTCTGACCTTTTGAGGATTGTTGACAATAGCCATTTGTTGATTAACCTTTTCCTGTAAAAGGTAAAACGTTAACTATATGCAATGTCATGATGTATGAAACGCATAGTGCAATGATGTTCTCAAAATAAATGAGATTGTTTCATATGCACTTGTCTGGATGTATGAAATGTGAAATGTTATTGAAGTGTATCTTTTTATGGGAAAATAAATCCTTGACAAATGTTGGGGAGTCATTAGTTTCTGGACTGTTGTTGAAGAGTAGGCGTGTCTTCAAACTTTGCCTAGAACAATTCCACTGAGGATCTTGTTTAGTTGAGGAGAACTCTGCTGGGGAATGTTGAAAACCCTGTAGAGAGTGTTGATTCCTGCTTGGGGAAAAGAGTTCAGGAGTCTCAGTTGTTCATTGCTCTACTGGGGAGTCGAAGTTGAACTGATATCTGGTTGGGTCCAGACTTTATAGTAACTTGCTGGGGATTATAGAGTAGTCTACTAGGGAAGAGGAGTTGTGGTCCTTTGATTTGTAGTAGTCAGAGAGGCAAAGTCAAGTCGGGGAATCCTGCTGTTTGTTGGGGAAATAAACCCTGTGGCCGGTCTGTTGGAGAGGTGGCGACTTCATTGGAGAAAATACTAGAGGATTCTTGAGGTCGACTTAGCTGGAGAAAAGGTTTTCAGAGATTGAAAATATGGTTGGGGAATCATCCTATGATAAGGATTATGGGGAGATTTGTCACTGCCCCTAGTAGCAAGTGTTTGTGGCACTGCCAGGAAATGTTTGAATGTACGTAACCCATTGTCGGGATTCGTGTTCAATGCCCCAAGTGATTTGGATATGGAGACCTGCCCCTGGTTATTCAGCATTTCTTGAGAGATTTCTTGGAATCTTGACTGGACTGCCCCAGGTGTGCTGGATAGTGACATGTCATGCCCCCTTGTTGGTAGGAGATCTGTCGTTGGAAGTGTCATCCCACTTGAAATGATTTTGTTCACTGAGAGAGCTTTTGTTCATCGAATATTCGTTGTGTAAATTTCTCTGTTGTCAAACAAATAGCCATATGCAAACAACGATATTCAAATAATATAAAGTTTATGCTTGTCTTGAAATTTTGAAAATGCGTTTTAACAAGAATTTTTTGTAAGAAAATTCAAACTCAGGATTTTAGAGTAAAGCCTTACAGGAGTCAGGATACCTTTTGTAACAGTATGCTTTCGAACTAACCCATGCTTCAGTTAGGACTTTTGAAGGGTTGTAACGTGGTTTGGTTCATGGTTTAATAAACAAAGGATAAAGGCTCAAAGTGTATTTGTACCCGCCCGTTCTTCGTGATGTTCTTCAGTCCTAAACTTAGCTAATTGTGCATTTGAACTCCAATTGAGTCTGGAGTGATGTTTCGGTGATGGTTCAGACAAGTTTAGTTTATCGGAAGGCATTCATTTTTGCAACATTTTTCATGTTGTTGAGGATTTGTAGTGGCCTCTTTTTTATTTGTTATCCATGATTTTGCCTGATTGTTCTTGCCTTGAGATTACAGTCAGCGGGATGCCCTAGTTTTTCTTAAGTCTCCTTTGTAGGTTTTGACTTAATAAGCTTTTCTTTTGAGAGATAATGACAACCTTTTTTGGTAGGAAACCATCACTGTCTTTTGATTCTAGAGGAAAGTTATTGATATCACTCATTGTATACGAAGTGGAAGTTTGCGAATGAACACACATTTGAATTAACTGAGAGACTACCCTGCCCCAGGTTTTGATTAAAGGTTTCGATTTGCGTAAAAAGGAAAACTTCTACCTCTTTGGCTCGAAGGGGTTGGCTAGGGATTATCTTCCTTATAACTCCAGTGTTTAGGATTTGAAAGAACGCTTGTACATTGTCAGCAAGGTCTGTCCAAAAGCATATTGTATGAGATTATGGCATTGTTTTCGTCATCCTCCCTCTAAAGGCTCGTAAATTTTAGCAAGAGAGTAAGAAGCATAGTTTAAATATAGTGAAAAACGAATGGATGAATTCAAGACAAACATATGCAATGCATTAATGAAATGAAGTTTAACATTAATAGATAATTGTTTGAATAACAAAAGAGATTACAATTGAAAATTCAAATAAGCAGAAGCCTCTTTGTTTGAACTTGTCACTTTAGGTGGTGAGCCTTTGAGGGACGGCAAAATAATTCAGTCTGGCCATCTTGTGTGAACTCCAACATTCCTTTGTCGATCAGGTTTTGAATCTTGTATTTCAGCGCCCAACAATCGTTTGTATCATGCCCAGGACTATCAGAATTATAGGAACACCTGTCATTGGGATTGTAGCTGGGAGAATAAGTTTTGGGATTTGGATGAGGTCTTATTGGTGTAATCAGATCCATCCTTAACATGTGTTGCAAAGCTTGAGACAGTGGTATGTTGATGTTGGTAAACAGTCTTTTGGGCTCACTTTCTGTTTGTTGATTCTCCGGTTGATGTTGATGAAATTGTTGTTGGGCTCATGATGTGGAAGCAAATTGGGAAGGTATTCTCTCCCTTAAACCGGCTTCTTGTCTCATGGGAGGCTGAATAGTGACTTGATCTCCAATTCTGGCTGTTTGCCCCATACGGTTGCAATCGTCTTGACGAAGCTGGTTGATAAGAACTTTCAGCTCTTCTTATCCTTGAGCCAGATTTTGGATAAGAGCCATCTGGACCACCAGTTGTCCCATCATTTGGACCTTCATTATGGCTATCTCGGTTTGTAGCCGCTCCAACTGGTCATCTCTGTCGTCCCTAGGATTTCCCATGATCATGCCCCTGGTGAGGAGAGCTTTCACCTCTTCTTGTCCCTTGGACAGATTCAAGAACATCTCTTGAAGTTGGGCGTTTTGAGCCTGGATGTCTTTCACCATTTGTTCCATATCCATCTTACTGAGATAAGCAGTAGGAAGATAAGGAGACCTGTATGGGAGAAACCTATCATGATATGATGCATGATGAAATTCTGGTGTATGCCAGAATTCAGATGTTATACTCAAAGTCTGGACATCTGATATGACATAATAAGTACACTGCAATGTAGATACCCAATTTTTTGTGATTCAGTACTGAAGAGAAACAGAAGCACAGTTTAACCAAGCTGTGCCAGATATACTTTGAAGGTGCAGAGGATAGAACAACGATGAACCTAGTTCTGTTCATCTGTTGCACATGATCAGCAGAGAGCGAACATCCTTCACAGTTCTGTTTCTTCTGTACAGATATCAGCATGATGTCTTAACATGTTCTGAGACATTATCTGTTACACCATTACAATTTTACCTTGATATATAACAGACAGAATTATAAAGTGTTGAAGGTAAAAACACAAATCAGTTGTTGACCCAGTTCGGTGAAACACACCTACTCTGGGGGCATACCAAGCCAGGAAGAAGATCCACTATCAGCAATATTAATTCAGGACTAAACTTCACAAGTTCCCATCCTTCACTTAATCATCTACCCAGTGCAACCTATACCTAGGAACTCCTAGATAGAAACCTACCAGTTTCCATTCCTATTGCCGCAGCAACAGAAGTCTTACTCCTACTCAAGAAGTAGTGCCCTCCCACTTGGTTTCCTACATTACAATGAATATGAAGTAATGTAAAAATACTTAGACTTGCTTCACAGCTTCGTCCAAGAACACTCAAACTCTTACCTACAGGTTTCGAGTTACACACATGGTAACCTTGCCACAGACCGACAGGTTTACCTTACCAAAGACACCCCAATGTTACATTGTTTGAGCCGTAAGAATTGATGAAGACACTCTTCAAAAACAAACACTTGATTAAGCTTCATAGCTTTTTAATCAAGCAACACAATCACTCGTGCTTCACAGCTTTGAGTGATGCACACACTAACTTGACTCTGCTTCACAGCTTTAGTCAAGGAACATTCAAACACTCTTGCTTCAAAGCTTTGAGTGCTACACAGCCCTTACAATTTGAAACCTATTCCAAGTCACTTATCACAATGATAATTGCTTGGAGTACAATAATAAAATCTATACAGATTACAAATGATCTTCTCATCAATAAAAGAGATCCTTGAAAAACAGCAGCTCTGTTGAATATATAGCAGCTGCAACTTCAGTTAGGGTTTCCACAAAAACCTAGGGTTAATTCCGTTTGACCTAAAGACCAGGTCACAGGACTTTATTAACCAGGTTAGGGTTGAGCTAGGTTACCCCTCAGAAAACGCAGGATTCTGTTCAGGAAAGACTGAGTTATTTCCTGAAAAAACTCAAACTTATCCATCCTGCAAACCTGTTAGTTCAGAACAGGATGTCATAACATCTGTTATGACATCTGAGAAAACCTGTCTGCTGATTTAGCAAAATGTGATCATTTTGCAAAATGCTCAGATACACACTTATAAACATCAGTACTTCAATTACAATATTTTTCTGCAAAGGTACCTAATGAGTCAGTACAAACAGAACTAGAATGTTATGACATCAGTCATGACATTCACACATACACTTGGGATTTACCAAAAATGCAAGCCAATACCTAAACACCTACAAACTCCCCCTTTGGCAGATTTTTGGCTAAAGACCTTAAGCAAGATAGATAGCAGCAGAAAGAAATGACTGCAAAAAAATAGAATGTCTAATTGAGCAAGTACCAAAATATTCTCCCCCTCTTTAGCCACAAATGGGCCAAAGATACATGTTCAAAAAGATTATACAGTTATCCAAAACAAATAAGAAGAGCAGCAGCAGAAAAAAGGAACTGAACACACTTCCAAATTCCACCAGATATCAGCACCAACCAGCAACACCACTAAATAGCAACCAACCTTTAAGCACTGTCATCAGGCTCGGAGGATTCTGGCTTCTTTATTTTCTTGTGAGCAATGTCAACATTCTTTTCTTTGTCTGATGTCTCAACATCCTTAGAGACATCTGGATTTAAAGGAACAACATTTGAACTTTCTTGATTTAAAGGACTACTCCCCACTCCACCAATTACTAGAAATCACACTCTGCCTCAGTTATATAATACCTTTATTAGATGACAAGTTATCACCTAAACATTCCAGCTCACTAAAAAGCTTCATAATGAGACACAAACGCCCTGTTTTCTTAGCAGATGAAAACATGCTCAAATCCTATGTCATCATACATTCTGCTATTTTCATATTAGCAGCTTGAAACCATTCCATTTACACAAAGATGATGGTTACTCCCTCTGAGTCATACAACTGTACACACATGGGTTTATTAATAGTAATCCACACTTCATCCAATTTTCCTCCTGTCTGTAGTTTTAGAGGAAATTTGGAACAATGTCATTAGGCAATGTGATGACATTCGGTCAGACATAGTCCTCTTCAGTCTTGAACACATCATCCCAATAGTTAATAAAGTGCCACACTTTATATCCTACGAGTCTGATGAAGATTTTCCGTACAAACCAATACTCCCCCTGTTAGGGACAATCACTTCTTTTCATGGAAACAAGTAGGTCACATTCAATAATCAGTTGGACCTTCAAGACAACTTCTGATTCAAAGTAAATAAGACCCCTTGATGAATGGAAAACATAAGACGCATCTTCATGTCTTCAAGAGCGCACCCTCTGTTCAACAATATTGGTTGAACACATTCATACTCTGAATCAAACTTTCTCGATAATAATCAGCTGCCACATGTTGATTATCTTGATTCTCTGAATCCACTGCTTTTGACTTCTCCATGTTCATCAGACTTCTCCCAAAGATATTCTGATCTTCCAATTGAAATTTGAACTTCAAGCTACAAGTTATCACAAAAGGCTTAGATACACTAAGACAGGAACATGTAACATCTTCTCCACCCAACAACTCCAAAGAGCTGCAAAGAGACGATCTTTTTGAAGTATCCAATCTTCAACTTCGTAGATCATCCTATCTTAAGTTGATGTGCCACTTCACCAACCAAGAATCTGACGTTGAACCAAATGTCACAACATTATGTTATAACATCTAGTTGTTGAATTCAGCTCCTTCTCTAATTTACTTCCTTACCTAGATCAGAACCAGACTGATCCAAGTAACCATCATCAAGATTATGATGTCTTCTTCTTCTTGTAGCTTCAAGTCTGAACATGTTTCCAGGAAACCTTTTCAAGGATCAAATGATTTTGCTGTCACCAAAGAGATAGCTCTAAAGCATCACTCTTCCTGTGATTCTTCACAGGGTCTAGAAGAAGGAATGTTCCCACATCTTTAAGAACATCAGTTATCTTGAACTCCAAGGATACTCAATTAAATACTTGTACTTGTCACAAATAGCGATTGATCATAAATCCTTCCCATTATCCTGTAAGATACTTTCACCATTTGAATACTTTGACATACTCTTCGTGTGTTAATATCTTCTTCTTGCAAGCACTTTCTTTGAGAGACCAAAGAGTTGAGATATCTAGGTTGCCACCCTTGACTCAAGTAAATAGAATTTTCTCTGAACAAACTCTACTCACCTCAACAGATTTGAAACTCCTACCAGATCAGATTCATCCTTAGGAATGAGAGAGATGAATCCTTCCTTGCAAATATGTCACACAACACCCAGAACCCATGTGACATAGGTCAACAGCCAGCTAAACACCAGGCTGAACTAATGTGAGGAGGTTAACCAAATCTCCCCCTCAACCTACCAATCATGGAAGCTCCACACAAAATATCCATGAAAATGTCTCGACATGACATATGACATCCCTTAATCAAATTCTGAGTCTTCAAATTCTCACATCTTGAAAGATCTCCCACTTCTAATCATGATGTTTAAATGACACGACTCATGATCCCAATCTACTTCTATGAAGGAGCAATAATGTTGCACCATCATTGACTTTTATTAACCAATGAGCTTGTCTTTCTTCACACCATAGTACTCCAGGGAACAACTGCTCAGCCCTGATCAATGTCACATCTCAACCAACTTCACTTCTAGAGTTCTGACTCCTAAAAGTAACCTTCGGGAGCACACAGACATAGTTGATTCTACCATTGTCAACTTTGCACACACAGATGTCTCCTCTTCCAGGTCAGGAGTAGGTTCCAAACAAAAGTATCCCTTTGTTTGACACCCAAAACATATGCTCTTCAACTAGTAGCTGCATACTTGTTCCACCATCACATAGAACATCAGTTCCATCACCTTGGAACAAGGCCCTCCTTGAAATTCTTCAAGGTCTTCGTATAACACTAATCCGTGATTATGTGATTCTTACCATCCTGAACGAAGAACGTCTTCATGAGTGGACTTGAGAGGACTCAAGTATCTGTGACATCTTCAATAGCTTATGTTGAATTCTTGAATACAGTAGCCTTCAATCCACAAGAGGGGAAACACATCAGAGCTTGAGTTTTGCCAAGTATTACACAGCGGAAGAACATAATACAACTCAATCTTTGCACACACACTTTAGGCGTACACAAATCCTAGGTTTGAAAATAAATCAAACCTAGAGCAGCTACCACACAACCAGGCCAAATGCCAATCACCAAAGACAGGTACACACAGTTCCTGTCATGAATAATCCATCCTCCCACTTTAAGGGACCATTCAGGGAAATAACAAACCTTTCCAGGTTACAATCTCCAGTACTAAAATTGACCTTGCAGATACCAGAAAGTATCACCCATGGATCTCATCCAGAAACAGAACAGGATGCCTGCTCTGATACCAATTGAAATTCTGGTGTATGCCAGAATTCAGATGTTATACTCAAAGTCTGGACATCTGATATGACATAATAAGTACACTGCAATGTAGATACCCAATTTTTTGTGATTCAGTACTGAAGAGAAACAGAAGCACAGTTTAACCAAGCTGTGCCAGATATACTTTGAAGGTGCAGAGGATAGAACAACGATGAACCTAGTTCTGTTCATCTGTTGCACATGATCAGCAGAGAGCGAACATCCTTCACAGTTCTGTTTCTTCTGTACAGATATCAGCATGATGTCTTAACATGTTCTGAGACATTATCTGTTACACCATTACAGTTTTACCTTGATATATAACAGACAGAATTATAAAGTGTTGAAGGTAAAAACACAAATCAGTTGTTGACCCAGTTCGGTGAAACACACCTACTCTGGGGGCATACCAAGCCAGGAAGAAGATCCACTATCAGCAATATTAATTCAGGACTAAACTTCACAAGTTCCCATCCTTCACTTAATCATCTACCCAGTGCAACCTATACCTAGGAACTCCTAGATAGAAACCTACCAGTTTCCATTCCTATTGCCGCAGCAACAGAAGTCTTACTCCTACTCAAGAAGTAGTGCCCTCCCACTTGGTTTCCTACATTACAATGAATATGAAGTAATGTAAAAATACTTAGACTTGCTTCACAGCTTCGTCCAAGAACACTCAAACTCTTACCTACAGGTTTCGAGTTACACACATGGTAACCTTGCCACAGACCGACAGGTTTACCTTACCAAAGACACCCCAATGTTACATTGTTTGAGCCGTAAGAATTGATGAAGACACTCTTCAAAAACAAACACTTGATTAAGCTTCACAGCTTTTTAATCAAGCAACACAATCACTCGTGCTTCACAGCTTTGAGTGATGCACACACTAACTTGACTCTGCTTCACAGCTTTAGTCAAGGAACATTCAAACACTCTTGCTTCAAAGCTTTGAGTGCTACACAGCCCTTACAATTTGAAACCTATTCCAAGTCACTTATCACAATAATAATTGCTTGGAGTACAATAATCAAATCTATACAGATTACAAATGATCTTCTCATCAATAAAAGAGATCCTTGAAAAACAGCAGCTCTGTTGAATATATAGCAGCTGCAACTTCAGTTAGGGTTTCCACAAAAACCTAGGGTTAATTCTGTTTGACCTAAAGACCAGGTCACAGGACTTTATTAACCAGGTTAGGGTTGAGCTAGGTTACCCCTCAGAAAACGCAGGATTCTGTTCAGGAAAGACTGAGTTATTTCCTGAAAAAACTCAGACTTATCCATCCTGCAAACCTGTTAGTTCAGAACAGGATGTCATAACATCTGTTATGACATCTGAGAAAACCTGTCTGCTGATTTAGCAAAATGTGATCATTTTGCAAAATGCTCAGATACACACTTATAAACATCAGTACTTCAATTACAACATTTTTCTGCAAAGGTACCTAATGAGTCAGTACAAACAGAACTAGAATGTTATGACATCAGTCATGACATTCACACATACACTTGGGATTTACCAAAAATGCAAGCCAATACCTAAACACCTACACATGATATGTGGATGCATGTTTTCAAGGATCTCGCGGGGTAAATGTTAGTAGTCACTTACAACTTTGATTGGAGAACTTTGTCTCGGTGGATGTCCTTCCACGAGAATTAAGCTCACCCTGCCAAGTGCGCTGTAGCCTTTGACTCAAGTTGTTGTACTTGATCTTTGACGGAATTTGGTTAGAGGAAAATAAATCCTTCGGCCCCTTGATAGACGTCTAATTCAACGTGACCCTGCATCAAAGACCCTCTATATCCTTGAGATGGTTATTAAAAATGTTATGGTATGATGTCATGATGTTATGTACAAGTATGTAAGGTAAGCAGGTACAAATAATCATATTCACACAAAGCAGACAAATCCTTATGTTTAGGCTTGCACGGGGTTTGTAGGTAAGCACCCTCTTGAAGTTTAGTTGGCTCAAGCTGTCCTAGTTAATAGTAATCGGGTTCTAAGGGATCTCAATATCACTGACTTTTCTTTTAGGCATTGTCTCATCTTAATCAATCTTTTCTTACAGACGAGATATCCCAAAAGTCTAGTCTCAATGAGTGTAGTATCGAGTATCAACCAATTTTCAGCTTTCCACCGAAACTGGTTATCTCACTACATCCTAATTGGCCAAGTTTGTTCAATTAAGGTTCTAAGGTCAGTTAGTGATTCATGACGCCACTCAGCGGTCCCATATTCTCCTTGATTCAACACAAGGGATACTGGTACCCACAAATGCGTCACACTAACATATCCATTATTTCAACCATATCAGTTTATGCTGTACAGTTTCCACAATCTATTACTACTTACCTAAAAGGTGCCCCAGATCCAGGTAGAGGATCAAAACAAGACCAAACAAGGAACCAATATGTAAAGCATGCAAGTCAAACAAAGAAAGCAAGTAAAGGTGATCTAGCCTTAGGTAACCCCACTTTTAAGTTTTAGTCCCCAGCAGAGTCGCCAGTTCTGTAACACGGTGGGAGAACTGACTTGGGTGTTTTACATTTGATTTCAATGTTGCATATAGCATAAGTCACCACCGACTTTTCTTTTATCCAAAAGGAAAGGCTGAAAAGAACAGGAAAGACCTTTAGAGATGTTTTCTGAGTTCGGGGGGTAGATTATGAAAAGGGAAGGTATTAGAACCCTTTTCATCCGTAGTTATCTACGGGCTCTTAGTTGCTTGCTAGATCACTTGCTTTTGTTTGAATGTGCTTGTGGTGTAGGTTTTGAAAGTATTTTGAAAATTTCTTTGTAATGGTTCTCGTTTCTATAAGAACGCGTACAAAGTGTTTGTTTTGAAAATAGTTCAAAAAGGTGTTTTTGGAATGTGTTTTTAAAAGTGATTTTGAAAAGGTGTCTTTGTAGTGGCTCTCGTTTCGATAAGAACGCGTACAAAGTGTTGTCTTTTGAAAATGTTTCAAATGAGTGTGTGGGTGCATAAAATGTTTTTTTTTTGTGAGCAAGCGAGCAACTAGGAGCAAATCTAACTACTCAAACGTTCTTAGATGTTCTTTTCCTCCTCCTTTAGATGTTGCTATCTTATCATTGATTTTGTAATAAGACCCATCGTTGGATGTGAATGGACGGGTGTTGTACCCCAAAATTTTCCCTCCCATTTTATCAAGATTTCTCATCACAAGACTCTTGGAATTCAAGATCAAGCTAGGGTTTGCTCTACTCAAGACACCTTCTTGTACTGTTGACCTAAATTAGGGTTTGAGTTTGCACAGGGATGTTTTGACCTATAATGCCCAAGGTTACTTTCATACTTCATGTTGGACTCACAAGTTTGTCCATACCAAGTTTCAAGCCTTGATTCAAATTTTTGCCCAGTCAATTGGACATTTGACCTAGAAATCAACTGTATTGGGGAAAAAGTCAATTGTGGCCAATTGGAAGTCAAACCTCATGAATTTTTACCCACATCAACATTATGAACTCATATGAACCATTTGATCAAGTTTGGATCACAATTCCACAAGAAATTTGATCAGATCACCAAAAGGGCAAAATGGTCATTTTTAGGGTTTTGACTGCACAAGGGCAATTTTTGACTGTTTGACCTAACCAATGGCAAATCAAGCTCAACCATGGACACAAGGACTCAATGACATTGTCTTGACCCATTCAACAAGTTCAAAATATCTCAAATACATAGGATTGACAGATGAATTTTTCAGTCAACTGATCAAAATTTGACTGTACACTGAAAAGTCAAACTTTGACTTTTTGGTCAAAATCAAGTGCCAATGGTCATTTTTCATCAAGACATGTCAAATTATGAAACTTGTCCATCAAGAAACCGAAAATTGCAAATTAGGGTTTAAAATGGAAAAATTTCATAACTTAGAAATTTTCTAAGTTATAAAATTTTCTTATTTTTTCCTAACTTTGTCCCATTTTTTCACCAAGATGAAAATGGATTCAAACAAAACTTACAACATGAAATTTGTATTCCATCAAAAAGTCTACAACTTTGATTCACAAAGTTTTCTCAAAAGAAGCTTGGATCTCAAGTTATGAGTTTTGGAACAAGGGTACCTAAAACTTTTAACTTAGAGAAATTTTGCCCTAGTTTAGGCAAGATTTTGACCCATCTTCTTGGCCATTTTTCACATAGTTCCACTTGGAGTCTTAAGTTGCATTTCAAAGATGTATTATAGTACATGTTGCAATCTTTCCAAATTGTCCAAGAACTCCTCAAACACCTTTGTGGTTAGGGAGAATCGAATGCTTGAAGTTGGCAAAAACTCACTTTGCAACCATGGCCAATACATGTTCATACCAAGTTGCAAATCTGACCAAACTAGCTTAGTACATGATTACAGGCCTCTAAGACAATTTACACTCCAAAATTTAACGCAAATACATTGGATATTGGCATTGTTCTGATCAAGAGAGTTTTGTACATTGAATTTTTCCATTTTGAGCATAAAGATCACACTTCCATTTTCATAAAGCATGAACTTTTGCAAAGTTGTATTTCTTGAGCTTTGAACTTCTTTCTTTGCAGCAAACAAGTTCCAAAAACTTAGGCTAAGGTACAAGGAGTTGGTGCATGCTTGGAGATAGCCTGTACAGGCCTATCTCATTTCACTTCAAACTTTTCTTTCAAAACAAGTCATTTGTGCCAAAAGCCCACAACACACATATCTGATAAAACCAACTCAAGCCAACATTCCAAACAAGTTTTGCATATCGTCACAAGTCAGAAGCACGAGCCTTTCACCCCTAAATCACCCTTATACTCAAAATCTTCATTTTCTTGCAAAACAAGGCCAGTTCTGCAAATTACAAGCCACCATCAAATCCTCTCGTGCGTTTTGTCCAAAATCACTTCAAACACATTCCAATAAATATACCTAAGCTATCCAGACCATTCACAAGTTGATGTAACTCCATTAACACACATAACCATTTTTGTTTGGAAGCTTTGCAGGTTGAGTTCTGTAGCACGATTCAGGCCACTTTAAAACAAACTAAGCATTGGGAAAGGTTCAGGGGACATCAAGAAAGCTCAAAAGAACCTCATGCACCATTGGAAGTTGCTGCATTGTCCAGCTCGAACTCAACTGAAATAGGTATTTCATGAACTTCTATCTCTCTATTTAGGAACATTTAGACTTAGGTTTGTGAATGAAAGATATTGTATTCATAGCCCTGAAACCATACATGTGCTTAGTTTTCATTTATATTAATCGTGCTAGGAGAATTTCATCCATGAACTTTCTGAAAAAACTTGGTTAGAAATTAGGGCCAGAGAAATTCTCTCTGGTCTTTGAGAGTTAACTTAAGTTTTTTATATGGTTAGATTCGTTGTTTGATGCTCTACAAGTTTCATGTTTTGAGTTTTGTCAAAAAAGCACTAAAACAGGAGATACAGGTTTGAACTAAGCTATGTGCGCGTTTCTGTTGGACAGAGGAAGAAGATGAAGTAGCTGAGCTGGGCCTGGCTACTTCCTACTTTTGGCACCCCCCACTTTCAGTTTCACACCCCCTGGCCCATTTTCTTGCATTTTGATATTTTTGCATTTTTATTTTCTTTTCTGACTTTGATATTTTATTTTCAAACATAAAAAATGATCCAAAAATATTTTTATAATTTTTTACATTTATTTGGTTTTTATTTTTATTTTTACTAGCATTAAAACACTTTATATACTTTTATATTATTTTGTTTAAATTTAAAAAATAATGAAAATGATACTTTTATTTCATTTCTTATTTTTATTCACATTGAAAACATTTTCTTGAAAATATTATTTTTGTAAATTATTTATTTTATATATATATATATATATATATATATATATATATATATATATATATATATATATATATATATATATATATATATATATATATATATATATATATATATATATATATATATATATATATATATATATATATATATATATATATATATATATATATATATATATATATATATATATATATATATATATATATATATATATATATATATATATATATATATATATATATATATATATATACTTTTGTTTTATCAAATACTTAGAAATAAAACACAAAAATATTATATTATATTTTTATTATTATTCATACTAAAAAATACCCTTTTTTGGATATATTTCATTTTTATACATGTTAATATATTTTTGTACATAAATAATACATTATATTTATTTTCTTAAAGAATTAGGGTTTTTGCCCTAAAAACAAATAAAATTAATCTTTTATTTATTTCTTTATACCTTTCACATTAAAAATACTTTTTGCATACATGAACAAATAAAAACTTTTTTTTGCATAATACATTTTATCTAATATTTATTTATTGTATTTTATTTAAATATTGTACATTTAAATATTATGCCTTGCACATTCAATTTGGTTGTAATAATTTAGGGTTTAATTTCTTGCAAAATAATCCCCTATTCAAATTTGTATCCCCCTCCCTATATCATGTTGTAATAGTGTAGAATTTAAATTCTCGTACCTTTAAGCTTTCAATTATGCCATGATTAGAGAATTAGGGTTTGTATGCAAAATCAAAACCAACAAATAGCTTGACCTAATCAAAGACAAAAATGCATGAAAAACAAACACAATGCACACTTGCACCCCTAGAGTTTCAATCCACTTGTTGCCTTCAAAAATAGACCATGGTATGCATGTCAAGTACTTTGGTAAAACAAAAACAAAACAAAAGATCATAGTCCCTCGATGACGCTATCTGAGTTGCCTAAACCAAATGATCAAGTCCCTCAAGAAAATTGCCAAAAATACTTGACACTATTGTTATCATGGTCTATACGATGACCCGCACCTATCCCGTTTAACATCCTAACACAAGGTTGTTCACCAAATACAATGGTGAAACAACACTGTTAAAAGGGTTAAAAACATAAGAAAGATCTTTGAATAAAATAGGGTAGACAACTCTTAGTTACTTGATCAAAGCTTGCAAAAAAAACATCCTTGCTATCTTCAAAACACACTTCACCACACAATTTCAAAACCCTACTTTCAAACATTGAAAACTTTTCAAAAGACAAAAAAACCTTTGTATACATTCAAACAAGAATCATTACAAAGGTTGCCACAACGATGGTCTCTTTTCAAAACATCTTTCAAAATCACACAAAGCACCATTTCAAACAATTGAAGAGCACCATTTCAAACAATTGAAAAGTAAAGCAAGTGATCTAAACAAGTAACTAAGAGCCCGTGGATAACCATGGATAAAAAGGGTGATAATACCTTCCCTTTCTATAATCTACTCCCCGAATCCAAGAAAACATCTCAAAGGTCTTTCCTGTGCTTTTTGACCTTTCCTTAGGATAAAATAAAAATTCAGTGGCGACTCTTGCTAAACCGAAACATTTGCAAACACAAACGCAAAACCTCAAGTCAGTTCTCCCATCGTATCACAGAACTGGCGACTCTGCTGGGGAAATCTTTAAAAGTGGAGTAACCTTAGGGCTTAGATCACCCTTTGCATGATTATATTGTTTGCTTTGATTGCTTTACATTTAGTTCTCTTGTTTGAGCTTGAAATCCTCCACCCGGATTTGGGAAACATTCATAGGTAAGTAGCAATACGTTGTGGAAACTATGCGGGGTATACCGACATGGTTGAAGCAATAGCTATATTAGTGCGACATATTTGTGAGTACCGGTAGCCTTTGAGTCAATCAAAGAGAATACGGGGCCGCTGAGTCATGTCATGAAGCACTAATGAACTCTTAGAACCTTACTTTACCATCTTGGCCTTTTATTAGGGGTAGCGAGATGACCGGCTTTGGTGCAGTTCGAAGTTGGTAGATACTCAATACTACACTCATTGAGGGTTGTTTTCTTGGAATATTTTTGTTGCTAGTTAAGTGGCTAAACCAAAACAATGAACATAGAAAACAATCCAGTGATATTGAGCTCCTTAGAACCTGGTTACTATTTATAGGACAGGTTTGAGCCAACTAAACTCAAGAGGGTATTTACCTATGAAACCTCATGCAAGCCTGAAACTAGGGTTTTGTGTGACTTGCTTGTACATGTGCTCGTGCATACATCATGAACATCATAAAGCATCATATGCATCCACTAACCACTTCAAGGGTTTGGATCTTCATCTTTGTTCTTGTTTTGTAGGTCATGGAATCTCTTCGCAGGAAAATAATTCAAGTCAACCTTGTGAGGATCCCTCCTCAACTCAAGGAGCTTACATCCAGGATTCCAGATAATTCTCTCTTCAGTAAAAGACATGGTAGACTTCTCAACTTGGTCAACTCCAACATTGAAGAAGACATGGTGAAAGTTCTCTTCCAGTTCTTTGACCCCCTACACCACTGTTTCACATTTTCTGATTACCAACTAGTACCCACTTTGGAGGAATTTTCTCAACTCTTGAGAATTTCTATTCTTCACCAACTACCCTACAACGGTACGGAAAAAGAACTAAAGCCTGAAGATGTTGCTCAAGCATTACACTTGAAACCATCTGACATCAAGGGACATTGGGAAACCAGAAGTGGTGTCAAGGGTTTCTTGGCAAAGTTTCTGTTTGAGAAGGCACAAGACTGCTGGAATTCTCTTGATCTACAAGTCTTTGAAGAGATTGTGGCACTCCTTATCTATGGTTTGGTCTTGTTCCGAAACCCTGATTAACTTATAGATGTGAATGCTGTCAAGATTTTCATATCTCGGAATCCTGTGCCTACATTGCTTGGGGACATCCTACACTCATTTTACACACGAACAATGAGGAAAAGAGGTGTTCTCATGTGTTGTACTCCTATCCTAGCAAGGTGGTTTATTTCTCACCTTTCACAATCAGTTTTGAAGAATGAGCAGGGTTTAAGGTGGTCACAACGATTGATGACCCTCACACATTCTGATGTACATTGGTGTTCTGGTCCAGAGAAAATGTCATCATCATTGATCGTTGTGGGGAATTCCCTAATGTCCCACTACTTGGAATTATGGGAGGAGTTACCTACAACCCCTGTTTAGCTCTAAGACAGTTTGGATATGCTCGGAGGGATGGCCCTTATGACATGCTGATTCCTGACCTAGTTTTTGACTTTGACAACGATGCGCAAGGACTTCGATAAAGGTTCATCAGAGCTTGGAGGATGCCCAACAAAGTGGATAGTAAGACATTGGGGCACAAGAATTCCATCCCCATTGAGCCTTATCTCAAGTGGGTACGAACCCGCGCCCAAAATCCTATGATGCCATATCCTCACATTCTCCCCTTGATCAAAGAGCCTGTTATGGAAGGAGAGGTTCCATACACCCTCCTACATCCTGACATGCCAACATCATGGGAAGAAATGCAAAAGAGTTGGATCCAACTCAAGGAAGAACAGAATACTTTTGAAGCCAGCTTCTATGCTAGTGAGAAGAAGGTTTTGGAGCTTACCCGCCGACTTCATGAGGAGGAAACTCTCAACACTTACATCGCACCAAAGAGGATGCGCAATGTCTTTTTACATTAAGAATTTTGTAATATTTTGCCCATGGGGCACTTATGTACTAACAATTTCTTCTTAATATAACGTGTGTTCCTTTTTGTTTGCAACAAATTTGAATTTCTGAATCCTTGAATGCATTACATGAATAACATACCATTCATCATATGCATAAACAGGTCTTCGCACCAGGTTTCCTTATCTTTCTGCTGTTTATTTCAGCAAGATGGATTTGGAGCAGACGGTTAAGAATCTGCAAGCACATAATTCTCAATTCCAGCAACTCCTCATGACCTTAGCAAAGGGTCAAGAGGACCTTAAAGCACTGTTGGAGAAGAATAAAGAGAAAAAGAAGAAAAGTCCCGGAGTAGCCACTTTTGGAAGAAGGTTTGAAAGCAATGCTAGAAAAGTTCTCGAGTTCCCCTCAACATCTGATGAAGGGACTGGTAAAGGAAAAGGGGTTGTGGGACCTTCTGAATCTGAAGTTGAAGAGGAGGAAGAGGAAGAAGACGAAGACTACTCCGAACAGCAATATCCCCCGGCGGATGATAAATATAAGAATCTTGAGGATAGATTGGCAGCCATGGAGTTGCAAAGGGTACCTGGTTTAGATTTTGAAGAACTAGGGTTGGTCGCTGAGATTGTCATTCCTCCCAAGTTCAAAGTACCAACATTTGCAAAGTATGACGGCCTGTCATGTCCAAAGATGCATCTGAGATCCTATGTCAGAAAGATCCAACCCCACTCATCTGATAAAGACCTCTGAGTACACTTTTTCCAAGACAGTTTGTCAGGCACACAATTGGACTGGTTCTATCAACTTGAGAGGTATGAGGTTCATAACTGGGAAACTTAACTGCTGCTTTTTACCGTCAATACTAATATAATGCTGATTTGGCGCCCACTCGTACTCAGCTACAAAGTATGGGGATAGCTTCCAATGAAGGATTTAAGGAGTATGCCTAGAAGTGGCGTGATCTGGCTGGAAGGGTGCAGCCACCATTATCGGATAGGGAGCTAGTTGACATGTTTCTAGGGACCCTATCTGGCCCTTTGTTCAATCATTTAATTGGGAGTTCTTCCGCAGGATTCACCGAACTAATTTTGACCGGCGAAAGGGTCGAGGCCGGTATTAAAAGTGGTAAGATTTAGAAAGATACCTCCGCGTCCACTACTGTTAAGAAAACCTTCCCAGCTAAGAAGGAAGCCTCTACTGTTTATTCTCAAAAAAGTCAAGGAAGAACCGAGCGTCGGCCAACTGTAGGGGCTGTGATGATTCAAAACTCTTTAAATGATCAACCTCACAACAATCAGTCAAGACCTAATCAACAACGGGTAGAAAGGCCGCAATGGCAGTTCACCCGAATCAACATGACGCCAGCTCAAGTACTCCCTCATTTGTTAAAGCTGAATCTTACCAGTTTGAAGGAAGCGCCAAAGAACCCTAATACCTCCTCTCCATACTACCACTCCAATGCCAAATGTGCTTACCACTCTGACAGTGTTGGGCACGATACCAATAATTGTTGGGCGCTTAAGAACAAAATCCAAGACCTGATTGACGCCAAGGAAGTAGAATTTGATGTACTGAACAAATTATTTATTAATATAATGTGTGTTCCTTTTTGTCTGCAACGAATTTGAACTTTCGAACCCTTGAATGCATTGCATAAATAGCATATCATGCATCATATGCATAACAGGTACCCCTTTTTTACAGGTTGCTTAATCTTCTTCGCTGTTTATTTCAGCAATCATCATGAATTCTGAGCCTACTACTGAACAAGCTATCAAGGCCCTCCAGGCCCAGAACGCCCAGTTCCAAGAGCTGGTCATGAGCTTAGCCCAGGGTCAACAGGAATTGAAGACTCTGCTTTTGAAGAAGAAGAAGAAGAGGACTGTGCTGTTTAACACTGGACGCAGATATGGGAATACACTGCAAAATGAGGCTGATCTGGCTACTTCCTCTGTAGGGAAAGATAGTCCCCAAGGGGGAAGGGTTCCTAGTCCCGTGGTCTCCGACAACGAGACAAACTACAATGATGAACAGTACCCTCCTGCTGAGGACAGGTACAAACAGCTAGAGGACCGTCTAAGCGCTATGGAGATTCAACACGTGCCTGGGTTGGATTTCGGAGATCTAGGTTTATCTTCTGGGGTGGTGATCCCGCACAAGTTCAAGGCACCTGCCTTTGCGAAGTACGACGGGGCTTCCTGCCCTAAGCTGCATCTCAGATCATATGTAAGGAAGATCCAACCTTACACTGCAGACAAGAATCTATGGATCCATTTCTTCCAGGATAGTCTTTCAGGGACTCAACTCGAGTGGTTCTATCAGCTGGATGGAACCAGTATTCGTAACTGGGAGGACTTGGCTACTGCATTTTATAAGCAGTATCAGTATAATTCCGACCTCGCTCCCACGCGTACTCAACTCCAGGGTATGTCGCTAGGGACGGGTGAAGGATTCAAGGAATATGCTCAGAAGTGGAGAGACCTGACTGGAAGGGTGCAACCACCTTTGACTGACCGTGAGCTTGTTGACATGTTCTTGGGGACTCTGTCTGGTCCGTTCTTCAACCACCTGATTGGTAATTCTTCTGCAGGGTTTACAGACCTTATCTTGACTGGTGAGAGGATAGAAGCTGGTATCAAGTCTGGGAAGATACAGAAAGGTGCCTCCTCGAGTACTGAAAAGAAGCCCTTCAAGAAGGAATCTAGTGTTGTTTATGGTTCAAGGAAGCAGAATAAACCGGAACGCCGCCAAGCTATCAACATGGTGGTAATTTCAAAGCCTACTGTTGCTCCTCAACAATACAACCAGCCAAGGGGTGAGAGACCTAAAAGGCAGTACACTCGGCTCAGTATGACCTTGTCTCAGATCTTGCCGCAACTGCTGTCAACCAATCTGGTAACTGTCAAAGAAGCTCCGAAGGTAGTGAACACAACCTCTCCAAAGTACAACCCTAACGCCCGTTGCGCTTATCACTCTGACAGCCCCGGGCATTCTACTGATGATTGTTGGGCTCTGAGGAATAAGGTTCAGGACCTTATTGATGCTAAAAAGGTTGAGTTCGAGGCACCCGAGAGGCCTAATGTGGTAACAGCTCCCATGCCCAACCATGGAGTCAACGCTATTAGGGATGAGGATGACGTAGAGGAATCCGAATTCGACAGCTGGATCTACCCAACGACCAATGGTGGACCAAGCAACTGGACTGCGAAAGACTTTGTACCTATTACTTTTGTCACTCAGTAATGAACTCCTTTGTTTTAAATTTGTAACAAACAATATTACTAAACTTTATAGCCCGGTGTCTTACCCGGGGCACCGTGGCTTCATTTGTGAGGGCTTATTATTTGTCATTTTCATATATCATGAATAAAAGCATTGGACGTTTTTCGCATTTCAAATCTTGCGCTCCCTTTCTTTCTTTATATATTGCAAAACAGCTATATTTACACACACTCACCTATACAGGTTCCAATCCACTCTGGATCTCACTAGTAACGACTCTGCTACAGCCAGTTATGACTTCGAAAATCCGATCAACTTAGTCGAAGACGAAGGTGAAGATGATTGCGAAGTACCTAATGAGCTTGCAAGACTGTTACTCCAGGAAGAGAGGGCCATTCATCCACATGAAGAGCCAGTGGAAACGGTAAATCTGGGTACCGAGACAAACATAAAGGAAGTCAAGATTGGTGCCAATCTGGAGGCCAGTGTGAAACAACGGTTGATTCATATGCTGCATGATTATGTGGAAATCTTTGCCTGGTCTTACGAAGACATGCCTGGGTTGGATACCGACATTGTGGTTCATCACTTGCCTACTAAGGAAGAATTCCCTCCGGTAAAACAGAAGGTTCGCCGTATGCGTCCAGAGATGTCCGAGAAAATCAAGGCTGAGGTTATGAAAAAATTTGATGTCGGGTTTCTAGCAGTGACTTCTTACCCTCAGTGGGTTGCCAATGTGGTTCCGGTGCCGAAGAAAGATGGTAAGGTCAGAATGTGTGTTGACTACAGGGATTTGAACAAAGCAAGCCCTAAGGATGATTTCCCTCTGCCCCATATTGACGTTCTGGTTGACAACACTGCTCAGCATAAGGTATTCTCCTTCATGGACGGGTTCTCCGGTTACAATCAAATCAAGATGGCTCCTGAAGACATGGAGAAGACCACCTTTGTTACTCAGTGGGGCACCTTTTGCTACAAAGTCATGCCTTTTGGGTTGAAAAATGCTGGGGCAACCTACCAACGTGCCATGTTTGCTTTATTTCATGACATGATCCATCACGAGATCGAAGTATATGTCGATGATATGATTGCAAGGTCCCAAACTGAGGAGGAACACCTTGACCATCTACAGAAGCTGTTTGACCGTCTGAAGTTGTACAAGCTGAGGTTGAACCCGAACAAGTGCACCTTCGGGGTGAGATCTGGAAAACTATTAGGTTTCGTCGTGAGCGACAAAGGTATTCAAGTGGAACCTGCCAAAGTGAAAGCCATACAAGAGATGCCAGTTCCCAAGACAGAGAAAGAAGTCAGAGGCTTTCTAGGACGACTGATTTACATTGCCCGATTCATCTCACATCTAACTGCTACCTGTGAACCAATCTTCAAGCTACTGAAGAAAGATCAAGTGGTACGTTGGAACGATGAATGTCAGGCCGCTTTCGAAAGAATCAAAGAGTATATCCAAGAACCACCCATCCTTATGCCACCGGTTGAAGGGAGACCTCTAATCTTATACTTGACAGTACTGGACAACTCAATGGGGTGTGTGCTGGGGCAGCATGACGAGTCTGGCCGAAAAGAGCACGCTATTTATTACCTTAGCAAAAAGTTTACCGACTTGAGACCCGATACTCACTGCTCGAGAAAACTTGTTGCGCTTTGGTATGGGCTGCTCGCCGGTCGAGACAGTATATGTTGACTCACACTACTCTGTTGATTTCAAAAATGGATCCAATCAAGTATATCTTCGAAAAGCCCTCCTTGTCCGGAAGAATAGCAAGATGGCAGATGATCTTGACGAAATATGACATCCAGTACACGACTCAAAAAGCAATCAAGGGAAGTGTATTGGCAGACCATTTGGCACACCAGGCAGTGGATGATTACCAGTCGATGAACTTTGAATTTTCAGACGAGAATATCACGGTAGTGACTGATTGTGAAGTACCGGGACCGGATGAAGGACCTGAGGAAGGATCCTGATGGTCTATGCACTTTGATGGAGCCTCAAACGCTTTGGGTAACGATATTGGCGCCGTGATCATATCCCCTAAAGGCACTCATACTCCACTCACTGCCCGGCTCTGTTTCAACTGCACCAACAACATGGCAGAGTATGAAGCATGTATCATGGGTCTACAAGCTGCAATTGACTTAAGGATCAAGTTTCTGAGTGTTTTCGGAGATTCTTCTCTCGTGATCAATCAAATCAAAGGCGAGTGGGATACGAAACACCCAAATCTTATTCTTTACAAAGAGTATGTGTTGACGTTGATTCCCCACTTCGAGGAGATAACTTTTGAACACTTCCCAAGAGAGGAGAATCAGTTGGCGGACGTGCTGGCTACGATGTCTTCTATGTTCAAAGTCAAATGGGACAACGAGGGTCCCCGGATCATTATCTGGAAGTTGGACGAACCTGCATATTGCTGCGATCTTGAGGCTGAAGAGGTAACTGAAAACCCCTGGTATTATGAAGTAAAAAGGTATCTTGAAGCTCAAGAATATCCCGAGGGTGCATCCGTTAATGACAAGAAGTTTCTGAGAAGGTTCGCGGTGAAGTTCTTCCTCAGCAACGACATTCTATACAAGCGAAACCATGATTCGACCTTACTGCGTTGTGTGGATAAGACTGAAGCAGAAAGGATCATGGCAGAGCTACATGAAGGTACCTTCGGAACACATTCCAGTGGACATACCATGGCAAAGAAAATCCTTCGGGCAGGATATTTCTGGTCCACAATGGAAGTCGACTGTTACCAACATTCTCGGACGTGTCATAAGTGCCAGATCTATGCTGATAAGGTGCACGTTCCTCCAGTTCCTCTGAACATTTTGACAGCACCT
Organism: Vicia faba; assembly: GCA_948472305.1. Classification (NCBI taxonomy): domain Eukaryota; kingdom Viridiplantae; phylum Streptophyta; class Magnoliopsida; order Fabales; family Fabaceae; genus Vicia; species Vicia faba. The sequence goes on from OX451737.1 coordinate 1,287,606,039, forward strand.
TGGCCTTTTGCAATGTGGGGCATTGATATGATCGGCGAGATCAGACCTACGACATCCAACGGGCATCGCTTCATCCTGGTAGCGATTGATTACTTTACAAAGTGGGTCGAAGCAACTTCCTTCGCTACGGTAACCAAGAACGTCGTGGCACGGTTCATTCGGCACAACCTGATCTGTCGATACGGTGTACCTGAGAGGATCATTACGGATAATGGTACCAATCTTAACAACAAGATGATCACTGAGCTCTGCGAGAAATTCAAGATACAGCACCACAACTCTTCTCCTTACCGGCCGAAGATGAATGGGGCTGTAGAGGCAGCTAATAAGAATATCAAGAAGATTGTGCAAAAGATGACGGTGACCTATAAAGATTGGCACGAGATGTTACCGTTTTCTCTTCATGGGTACCGTACCTCAGCACGGACGTCAACATGGGCAACACCCTTCTCCTTGGTATATGGCATGGAGGCAGTCTGGCCCATCAAAGTTCAGATACCCTCTCTCCGGATAATGAAGGATGCAGGTTTGAGCGAAGATGACTGGATCCAGACTCGACTTGATCAATTAAATCTAATCGATGAAAAGAGACTCACCGCTATTTGTCATGGTCAAACGTACCAAAAACGGATGATCAGGGCATTTAACAAGAAAGTCAGACGACAAGAGTATCAAGTCGGAGACCTGGTAATCAAGCGCATCATTCTTCCTCAAAGTGATCCCAGGGGAAAATGGACCCCTACGTACGAAGGGCCATTTATGGTTAAACATATCTTCTCAGGAGGAGCTATGATTCTAACCACCATGGATGGTGACGACCTTCCTCACCCCGCCAATGCAGACATAGTAAAAAGATACTACGCATGAATTAAAGACCCGTTAGGTTGACACGCCTAGGAAAAAATAAGGGCTTCTCGGCGAACCAAAAGGGTTCGGGCAAAATAAGGGATGAAATAAAAAAAATCTGTACACCCGGCAAGTCGAAAACCTGAAAAGGCGGCTTGGGCAAAAATGGGTATCCCGGTGGACTGAAAACCCGAAAGGGCGGTCCAGGCAAAATTTAGGGATAAGCGTAATACTATGTCTCATTGGATCACCCTGCATCCAGAATTCGGTATCAACTATCAGGTTCAAACGGCATCAATCAATCAGCTTCATCTTCAACTAAGCAGCAAAGTGATGAGACGCTTGAAGACATAAAGGCGATATCATAGTTGGAACCCAGTGGGATTATTTTTTTCACATAGCTGTTTTGTTTTTCTTTTCACAAAATTGTATAAACTCTATGTTGTTCGGCGGCGTTCTCCTACTAGGACGTCAGCCTCCTGTATACAAAACGCCTATTTACAGGCAAATTCCAAAATCAATACAAGATCATTTTTCCAGACAAATTGCCAATTGTTTTTCCTTTATCTGTTTTGTTTTGCAAAGAACGTTCAATGTTCATTTTTGATATATGCATTTGACATTAATTTCTAATCATAAATATTTGCATGCGAAACAAAGGACTAATTACATGTGACATCAGAAACAGGGGCAATAATGAGTTGTCCAAGCGATCTAGTTGCTCTGTCCACCAAGGTACCAAGGTGAGTTCAGCTGAAGAACGTAACCAAGATACCTTCACTCCCCGTTGAGTAAGACCAGAATCAGCAATACTCTCCCCAAGCAGAGTTGGTCTCCCGCCAGCCCTAACAAGGCACAGTATCTCCAGCAAGTACGCAACACTCTCCCCAAGCAGAGTTAGTCTACTATCAGCCTTAAAGAAGTTGGGTATCCCCAGAAGATCTCAACATTCCCCAGCAGGGTATACAGATATTCCTCAACAAGCATCCCCGGCAGTCTTAATATAAGATTGTTCCCCGGCGGAATACAGACACCCCAGTGGAGCCACTTCCCCAGTACAGTCCAAAAGTTTCCCCAGGAGAGTTGAATCATCCTCCCCAGCAGATTCTGGAAGCTTATCCCCAGTAGATTCTGGAAGCTTATCCCCAGTAGAGTTTGGAAGCTTGTCCCCCACAGAGTACAAAAGCATCTCCCCGACTTTATTCAGAAGGTTATTCCCCACCAGAGCCTATAACTGGGTTATCCTCAGCTAATTACCACGGAAAGATCGTCCTCGGCGAAGTTCTTCCTATCCCCAGCGGAGTTCATCAAATTCCCCAACATAACTTATCAATGGAATCCCCAACGGAGTTCTCATCAAAATCTCAGCGAAGTATCTCTCCCCACAGAGTAATTCCCCGCAGAGTAATCTCTCCAACAAGTTTATTCCTCAACGGAGTCATCTTCTCCTACCGGTTTATTCTTGCAACCATCATCCCCAACAGAAACGAAGAACTCTACTCTTCAAACATCAGCCCAGGATTCAAGCTCCCGACATTCGTCAAGGATTTATTTTCCTAGACGAAAATACATTCATAGACATTTCACATTTCATACATCCTATTCATATACATGATAAAGTGCATACGACATTATCTCATTTACTTGAGAACATCATGACATCATGCATTTCATACATCATGACATTACATACAACTGATGTTTTGCCTTTTCAGGAAAAAGGTCAATCCAAAGATGATTACTATCAACTGTCGCAATTCCAGATTCGATACCTATATCTATCCAGGGCATATCTGTGAGCGATTGATTGTAGATTCGACACCTGTATCTAGCCAGAGCATATCTGCATGAAGAGTTTGAAGTTCCAGATTCGATACCTGTATCTAGCCAGGGCATATCTGTGAGCGATTGATTGTAGATTCGACACCTGTATCTAGCCAAGGCATATCTGCATGAAGAGTTTAGAAATTCGATACCTGCATCCAGCCAGGGCATATCTGTAGACGACTAATTCCAGATTCGACACGTGTATCCATCCAGGGCATATCTGTGAGCGATTGATTGTAGATTCGACACTTGTATCTAGCCAGGGCATATCTGCATGAAGAGTTTAGAGATTTGATACCTGTATCCAGCCAGGGCATATCTGTAGACGACCAGTTCCAGATTCGATACTTGTATCTAGCCAGGGCATATCTGTGAGCGATTGATTATGGATTCGATACCTATATCTATCCAGGGCATATCTGCATGAAGAGTTTAGAGATTCGATACCTGTATCCAGCCAGGGCATATCTGTAGACGACTAATTCCAGATTCGATACCTGTATCCAGCCAGGGCATATCTGTGGACGACTAACTCCATATTCGATACCTGTATCTAGCCAGGGCATATCTGTGAGCGATTGATTGTGGATTCGACACCTGTATCCAGCCAGGGCATATCTGCATGAAGAGTTTAGAGATTCGATACCTGTATCCAGCCAGGGCATATCTGTAGACGACCAATTCCATATTCGATACCTGTATCCAGCCAGGGCATATCTGTGAGCGATTGATTGTGGATTCGACACCTGTATCTAGCCAGGGCATATCTACATGAAGAGTTTAGAGATTCGATACCTGTATCCAGCCAGGGCATATCTGTAGACGACCAGTTCCAGATTCGATACCTGTATCTAGCCAGGGCATATCTGTGAGCGATTGATTATGGATTCGATACCTGTATCTAGCCAGGGCATATCTGCATGAAGAGTTTGAAGTTCCAAATTCGATACCTGTATCTAGCCAGGGCATATCTATGAGCAATTGATTGTGGCTTCAATACCTGTATCTAGCCAGGGCATATCTGCATGAAGAGTTTGAAGTTCCAGATTCGATACCTGTATCTAGCCAGGGCATATCTGTGAGCGATTGATTGTAGATTCGATACCTGTATCTAGCCAGGGCATATCTACATGAAGAAATTGAAGACCAACAACTGTAACTAGCCAGGAAACCATCTTTCTTTCTCAAGTGCGCAAGTTCTCGCTAAGGAATCTCTTACGCGATCGACACCCCTGGATGGCATCTTTAAGCCCATCATCTCTCCAAATGGCATCTATAAGCCCATTCCCGACAAGGTTTTGTCACATCTCCAGATGGCATCTATAAGCCCATCCTCCTATCCACCATCTTTCCACATGGCATCTGTAAGCCCATTCCCGACATCACATTGCTGATATTCTACTATGCGAGTGCAAATTTCTGGGCACTCTAGTGTTCAATCATCTTCTACCTTCGGATCACGAAAGGCACGCAAGCCAATCTACATCCTCAGGTCTAAGAAGATTGAACAGGGGCAACTGTTGTACCCCAAAATTTGCCCTCCCATATTCTTCAAAGTTTATCAAGAATCATCTTCAAATGGTTCAAGATTTCTCAAGGGTTGCACAGTCCAACATCCTCCTAAGCCAGTCAAATTTAGGGTTTTGGTTCCTTCAATGAATTTAAGGTTTTCAATGGCTCAATCAAGTCCAATAGGCCTATATACATTGTCAAGCATCTACATGTCAAGTCTCAAGGCTCACAGGGTCAAATTGCACAGTCAAAAGCTTCATTTGCTTCACAATCAATTGCAGGGGCAAAATGGTCATTTTACAGTCAAAAGTCAAAAATTTTTGTCAACATCTTATTTTGAGCACACAATCATAATTTTATCAAGTCTTGATCATGATTCCACAAGGGTAGCTCAAAAATCATCAAGATGCCAAAAGTTACTATTTTTGGACAGTAGAAAAGTCAACTGTATCTTGACCAAGGCATAAATTTTTCATGGTTCATCAGAAAAATCCCATCCAATGCTCATTTTGAAGGGGATGACATTTTCTACAACTCATCTTCACATTCCAAGTCCAAGAAATGCTCTCACAAAAAGTTATCAATTTCTACATTATAGGTCAATTTCAAAAGTCAACAAAAATGCACTTTAAGTCAAAGGCCATAACTTGAGATTGATAAATCCAAATGACATGGAACCAAAGGCATTGGTTAGAGGACTTCAAGACCTTTCCAAAATGTCCAAGAACATGTTCATATGATCAAAATTGAGCAAGATATGCATTGGAGAAGTTGGGAAATTTTTGTGAATTTGTAAAAGTCAACTTTCCTCAAAACACATCATTTTTGTTAATGGGCCTCAAATTCCTTCTTGAAACTTTATCCAAGGCCTATGCACGACCCATCAAGCCTATTTGAGTTTATTTTCTTATTTTTATTAATTAATTGGATTTTTTATTCTTTTAATTGATTTAAAATATAGGAAATTCAAAGATATGGTTTTCAAATCTTTTTGTGAAGCAAACAACCTCAAGACAAGCTGGAGATTTCGTGTGCCAATCAAAGAGACAAGAATATCCAAAATTGGCAAGTTTTCTCAATCAAAAAGATGCAAAAAGATGTGATTGGAAATCAAATATTGAAACATCAATGCAATGGATCTTTGGGCCAAGACTTAACCTAATTCCATTCTATTACATATGCACAAGTGAACCCTAATGCCATTCACGTGAAAACTCTGCAAGAAAGCCATATGCAATATTGAAAAAAAGTCAAGAAAACTCAAAATTGTTTTCTCACTCCCAGGCCCTTTCAAAGCAATTTAAGGATTCTAATACATTGCTAACATTCCCAGAAACGTATTGGAATCAAAATCAAGGGCTAACACTCAAAGAATACGCAAGAACAGTGATACAGTTTGCTTAACTTTTTCAGAATCGAAACTCACATTTTATGCATCATTAACATGTTCTAATCATTGTTTTGCATTGCTTGAACCTTTATGAAGCTATTGGTATTAATTAATTGGATTATAATGCACGGAATTATGAATTGCCATTAACGATTTTTAGGGTTTTTGAGTTCTTGAATTAGGGCTTTGCTGTACAGGAAAAATCAGACCTTGAGACACCCATGGTTGTATTCGTGGAGACAAGACGAATTGAACCCAACCATCGCGCCATATTTATATAGAGCGTAGCTCTATTCGCTATTTTTGGTCGTCACGCTTTGTGGGGGTTAAAAACCCCCGCTATCTCTTTATTCTTTTTACAGGCAAACGAGGACGATGATGCGTTGTAAGCGTGCTACTGGATAATTCAAATGGCGCGCGCTTTTTGTTTGTTTTACAATACGTGCACTAATGTTTAATATTATATTCATGGTTTATCTTAATTACAAATGCAGCGTGATGGCCTAGTGGTTGGTGAGGTGGCTGTGAATCATTGGGACCTGGGTTCAATTCCCAGGTCCCCCCAAACGCTTGTTTCTATTTTTTCTAATGTGTTCACGTGCAAGCTTTACAATGCGTTCCACCATACACCTCAACCATCCAGGCGCCAGGTGTTTACAAGCAACAATCCAAGGGCCAAAGATGGAAGACTATGGTACTACCTAGTCAATGAACACGCAGTTAATCCCAGAAGTCAACGCAGGCTTGAGTTAATGGGCCTGAAATTTCCAGCATAAACCTCCATATTTGGGCCATCACCCCCCCTGGTTAAATATTTTCTCTTTTATTTTTCTTTTACTAATTTCTAACTATTATTATTATTATTTATTTAACTAACATAGTTAATACTATTTTCATAATAAATCCAGTAAATATTTATATTATTATTATTATTAAATTTCACCTTAATTATTATTTTTGTAAATAAATATAAATTAATTAATTTAGTCTTTTTAATAGGTTTAATTTTAATCTTTTTTCATAATAAATAAAATAAACTTAGAATTAGGGTTTTTCTTTTGACAATTTTAATTCCTTTTCTTTTTATTTTTAAGACATTAAAGAACACATAAAAAATACTTTCTCTTGTAATTAATTAATTAATTAGTAAATTAGGTTTAATATTTAATTAAATGCAAAAAGGACAAAATTCAATTCTTTTCTCAAAAAGGGTCAAAACCCTAAGGACGTCCCGATTCAATTCTTTCGCGCGCATATTTATTTTCATTCATTATTTTGATCATATTTATGTAACTGCTTCGAGGATGTAATAGATAATTAGGCTTTATCGCTTTCTTTATTTTCTCGCAATTTGTTTTCAAGGGTTATGTTTTTGGCGATGTATATACCCGTGCCTTGTAATAGCGTAGATTTACCTTTTCCGCACTTTATTTCCCGCAAATTATTAATTGCTAATTATGCATGCAAGACTTGTCTGAAAAATAAAATCAAAGCGTAGCTCACAAATAACATGTACAAGATAATCTTAACTGAATTTAACACACATGCACATGCCACTCTTAGGGTACGCCTCACTTGGTTGCCTCGACGTGGTCATCAAGTATAGGGTGTTTTAGAGGTCGCCCTCCTGTCTAAAGATCCAGTTGCCTCGAAACGGTTGCCTCGGATAAAAAGGATCTAGGACATTAGGGTTACCGCTAAGGCGTCCTACCATTACTTTGGTGACCATATTGTCCCTATAATCGAATTGACCCGAATAACTCCAACAACGGTGCTACCTACTTCTCAATAGTGGGATAGTACTGTCTAAAGGACTCTTACACAGCCTAATTCCTTAGAGTAGGTAGATCTCCTGGGTACTTGCTCTTTCAAAAAACAAAAACAACTTTTCGCACCTACACTTTCAAAAAGTTTTCAAACAAACACTTCATACACTCTTGAGGACTGATACAAGAGTTACCTAGAAGTTTTTCAAACTAAACTTTTTCAAACCCGCAAACACAAGAAAAGCAAAAATCTTTTGAAAACATAGTGAGCAAGTACCTAAGAGCCCGTGGATAACCACTGATAGAAAGGGTGCTAATACCTTCCCTTTTTATAAATCTACCTCCCGAACCGAGAAACATTCTCGAAAAGGAATTTTGCTGTGCTTTTGTCCTTTCCATATTGGAGAACATAAAAGACGGTGGCGACTCTTGCTTACCGCGACATTTTGCGAACCATCATTTCAAAACAGTCAGTTCTATTTCCACCGATCACACTTGTGAACTTTGAAACCTGGTCAGCTCTTGATCTCTAAACCTTTCCTTATAAATGGAGGGCCTTCCCTAACTCCAAAATACACCTCAAATCCCCCTCAAACTAGAGAAACATATAGTGAGATTTTGAAAACTCCATTAAAGCTCCAAAGTCAATTTCTTCGAAATTCTCATTCCTTGCAAGTTTTTGCAAACTAACCATCCAAACACCATAAATGACCTTCTGTATGCATTGATACTCACCTGTAGCATCAAAATCATACCATCCACTTTTCAATTTTTACACTTGCAATTGAGTTTGTCATAAAGTTTGAGACACTTTCAAGGCAAAGTAGTAATGTAATTACACTCTTGGGAGTGCAAGGAAGCTAAAGAAACTCTTATTTCATTTCTAGAAGTGCGTTTGAAGATGCAACGGACACACTCTGTTTGGTAAAATTTTCATATTTTTAACTCCATTCAAGCACAATTTTTGTTCATATCTTGTGGCCATTATACTTGTTATGATCTGAGGAATGAAAGCCCCGTGAAAATGGGCATTGATTCATCTTGTATGCAATTTAATTTCATTTTTGAAATTTTAGGTTTTTCTGGTTTTGTTTGAAATTCGTGAGTTATAGTTAATATAAATAAAAACTAATGTTAAATTTGAATTCCTCATAAAATCCTAAGCAAGGTGCTATATTCACAAGTTTGATTTGGTAAAAATATAAGAAAGTTACATTTTTTGAAAAATAAAGTTACAGCAACGATAACACGGGGAAGAAGATGAAGTTTGTGTTTTTCCATTTTTTAGAACACATTTTCAAACTCGTATATTTGAATGCGTGAAAAATAATGAATTGGAATATTGCCCTAGTGATTAATATGTTGGTTTGTGTGTTTGTGTGTGATGTGAATGGTTTGAAGTTCGAATCCCCCTCACCCTAGACCTTTTAGCTTATTTTATTTAAAACCCATTTTGAAACATGTTTTGATATTTTATCAATTGCGTGCATGTAATTTCAAGCCATAGCACGTGGCCCAATGGAAAATCTTTTGAGCTGCAACCTCAAGGTCAAGGGCTCAACCCCTTTGGCCAACAAACCTTCATTTTTATCACTTGTGTTCCTTAATTTTTTTCTTTCTATTTCTTTTCTATTTTCTTTTTCGCTTACTTCTTTATTTTATTTTTTTGTTTATTTTATTCCATCAAATCTAATATCTAAAAAAACATCAAAAATATTTTATTTTTTTAAATTTTTAATCAAGTCTTGATTTTATTTTATTTTATTTTGTTTACATAAGTATTAAAAAAACCAAAAATAGTTTATTTGTTTAATTAAATCTTGGTATTCTCTTTTAAACTTTTGTGAGTTTTTAAATGACTCTCCTAAATACCATGATATCTTAATGTGGTTGCTTGCTTATTGAGACCAGAAGGGATTGTCAAAGCCCACGAACTTCGAGCCGAGCAACGGTTGGATGTGAAGTGGGGGGTACCTGCAAGACACTCCGATGCCAAGGTGAGGTTCAGAGCTATGTAAGCAAGTGTGAAGTAAGATTGAGAGATTGAATATCTGACCCTCTCAAATGAGAGGGTATTTATATCCCCCAGCGCTGGGTCAAGATCCCCATCGTTGGGCAGGGCAAGTAGGCCTAAAACGGAGACTGTCAGGTTCTATGTGTATAGTAGGGACCAACATGTGGTCCCAAACCTGGATGTACTCCTCCGAACTATCAGGAGGATGTGGATGCGGTCTTTTTTGAACTAAGAGGACTCTGATATTCGGAGGTGTTGAGAGTCATCCCTACGAGGAGAATGCTCGCGAGGTCCTTCTGTTTGTCGTAGACCATCCCTGCTAGCTCTGAGGTTGTCTCTGAAGGACTTGTCTTGGTCGATAAGAAGAGCAGAGGATGCTTGCGAGGTCCTCCTGACCATCTTCGTCCCTCCTCTCAATTCATGGGGTTATCCATGTCGACCAGAAAAGTGTGGTTACTGCCCGACCTAGTCGAGGGCGGACTCCGTCAGCATGTTTTCTTGTGTAGTATAGACGGATTTAGCCTTGTATGTTATTTGGGCCAAGTGCAAGCCAAGTGCAGAACAAAATCCCCCCTAGTCGTTCCTCCTGATGAAAGAGTTATGACTTAAATCAAACTTCTCCGTACGACGAACATAACTTAGCCGGGAGTCTTTCACGGCATCGAAGGAGGAGGTCATCGGTACGCATGGTTACTCGAGCAGGGGTTGGATTTGGCTTCACGGGGAATATTCCAGTTGTTCCTCGACTCTCGGGGAGATAAAAGTTTGCAGGATGTGGCCACATGGCGTGATCTTGGAATAGAAATGATGGTCTAGGGAGTAGGGGTTATTCTAACATGAGTGCATAGGCGGCGAGAAGAAGAGCAGTTAGTGTGCTGCCCGACGCGATGTTTCGTATTCCACGCCAACTCTATAAATAGATCCTCAGGGCTCATTTTACATATTCCAACTCTTGTTCTCTCTCTCTCTCTATCGCCTTTGGTTCTACATTGTTTGCTATTTCCTTCAAGCGCTAACGTCGTCACAACCTCCGTCGTGGACTTCCAACATTCTCCGACCAAGTAAGTGTTTTCCAGTAATGATTGTTGTTTATGATTGGCTTTTCGATAAATCTTTGGTGAATTTCATTACCGCGTGGGTTTTATCTTGGGGTGTTCATACATCCCTTTGGAATGGTCACAAATGGGCCCGCGAGATTCAGGAATACGTTGGTTTTGTTTTTGTGTGTGATGTGAAGGGTTTGAGGTTTGAATCCCCCTCGCCCTAGACCTTTTTTCTTATTTTATTTAAAACCCATTTTGAAACATGTTTTGATATTTTATCAATTGCGTGCATGTTATGTCAAGCCATAACGTGTGGCCCAGTGGCTAATATTTTTGTGATACGGTGGCAGAACTGACTTGAAGGTTTTTGCGTTTGATCGCAAATGTTGCGGTTAGCAAGAGTCGCCACCGACTTTTCTTTTATCCAAAAGGAAAGGTGAAAAAGCACAGGAAAGACCTTTAGAGATGTTTTCTGAGTTCGGGGGGTAGATTATGAAAAGGGAAGGTATTAGCATCCTTTTCATCCATGGTTTTCCATGGGCTCTTAGTTACTTGCTAGATCACTTGCTTTTGTTTGAATGTGCTTGTGGTGTGGGTTTTGAAAGTATTTTGAAAATATAACTTTGTAATGATTCTCGTTTCTATAAGAACGCATACAAAGTGTTTGTTTCGAAGATAGTTCAAAAAGGTGTTTGTGAGATATGTTTTTTGAAAGTGATTTTGGAAAGGTGTCTTTGTAATGATTCTCGTCTCTATAAGAATGCGTACAAAGAGCTTTGTCTTTTTGAAAATGTTGGTGTAAAAAATGTTTTTGTTGTGAGCAAGCGAGTAACTAGGAGCGAATCTACCTACTCAAAAGGTCATAGATGTTCTTTTCCTCCTCCTTTAGGTGTTGCTATCTTACCATTGATTTGGTAAGAATCCCCATCGTTGGATGTGAAGGGACGGGTGCGGGTCATCGTATAGTCATAGAAGGCAACCTATGGATGTTTTAGCAATGTCTTTTAGGGACTAGATCGTTTACCGAAGGAAACATAGAGGGTCATCGAGGGACTACGATCTTTTATCGAGGGTCTTTGCTAAAACGCCCATGTTCGAGGGACATGACTATTTTTCCGATAGGCAACAAGTGAGATTACCTTAAGGTGTGCATATGTGCAAAGTGTGTTTGATTGCATGTATTTTTGTCTTCATTAGGATTCTCTATTTGTTGATTTCATGTCTTGCCATACACACCGTAATTACTAGCAATATATGAAAGCAATAAAAAGTGCGGAAATTAAATATCCTACGCTATTACAATCATTAGAGGGATGGGGTGTACAGATTTACAAATGGGGATTGCAGATAAAATTAAATCCTAAGTTACTATTACAACCATATCGAATGGATAAGAATGTACAAGAAAATGTGAAATGGACTTGTTTTGTTTAAGAAAAGAAATAAGTTTTATTTAAGAAAAATATTTTTGATCTTTTTGTTTTAAGAAATAAAATAAATCATGTAAAATGTAAAATGTTTTTGGTGTTTTTGATTAGTGAAAATAGAAGTGATAGAAAAAATAGTAAGGAAAAGAAATTAGAATCAGCGCATTGCTGAAATAAAAGAGATCAGAAGTTCTGACTTTGGCGTGCTGCAAAAACAAAAATCAAATTAGTAGAAATAGGTAAAGTCAGAAGTTCTGGGTCCGCTGGGAACAAAGAAGATTTCAGAAGTTCTGATGCCACTGGCAGAACTTCGTCTCCCTCTCTATGCTAGTCAGAACATCTGCAACTTAGTCATTTCTCAACAGAACAGAAGATGCGCATATAACAGTTATGGCAGGTTTCATAATGTTTCAGAAACAAGAGATATCAGAACTATAAATCAGAAGCATGCATTAATTTGCTAATCCTTATTCCGAGTACTAATTTCTTCAAGAAGTTCTGGACTGAAATTCTCCTTACTTAGGCAAACATACATGGAATATATGAATATATACTGAATCAGAGTCAGGATGTCTACATTGTGTTTTTGAATGTGAAAATCTAACAATGTTTAAGTAATATGACGAGAGTCAGCAGAAGCTTACCTTGCAGCTGGAAAATGTTCTGTGAAATGGAGTCTGGTTCTGACCGCTTGTAATGTTCTGACCAGCTTCCTCACGTGCTTAGTAGGCCGGAAACTTTCAACTTGGGCTATGAATGATTGGAAAATTCTGGAACACCAAGGAGCAAAGTTCTGACTTCTTTGAGAGGGATGATATGGAGAGTGTGTTACAGTTTGACTATAGAAGTTAGGATGGCTTCTGAATGTATACCAAAAACTGTATGGATGGCTTTGGTCAAGAAACACTTGAGGAAAAATGGAGTCTGAATGCAAGAATCAAAAGCTAACAGGTTTTGTATTTTTGTGTTTGCAGTTTTGGACTCTTGGAATTTTAGCAGGGGTTCAAGGCTTTTTCTTTCTCCAAATTTCGACCCCTTTACAGTGGCCAATGAGGCTCAATTTATAGGTAAAGGTTTAGTGGCTTGGAGAGGTCAAGGGTACAACCGTCATATGCTAGGCGCTGACTTGTTCTTGAAGCAAGTTTAAATAGGTATGGTGGTTAGCAGCTTTAGCAGCGCTTAAGCTGGATTTGTAAGTAGGAATTAAGGAAAGGTAACCTCAAAAGCAAAAGCAACGCGTGGGCCCAGCGCACTTTTGTACAAAAGTTTGTTTTTCCAAGACAGTAAAGATACTTCTATGCCACACGTGGGAAAATCCTTTGGATAAAGACTCAAAAGTGGTTGTGAGCATTAAATAATGATGAGATTTATCAAACCGGAAATCCTGCAATGTGAGATTCTGCATCATTGCTTAATTCTGGATCAGAAGTTTAGATTCAGCATAACTTAGAATATACATCCAACTTCTGATCTCTGTATCTTCTTGCTCCAACATGTTCTAAAGGAGCTCTCAGACTTTCCTGGAAGCTTGCAACACGCTTTGTAAATCCTCTTTGAATTTCTCTTGCAACTTCTGACTGAACCTACATGAAAACTGGCTCAGATGTTGTAGACAACCTCTGTCTTGAAAATGCTCAGAATTTGCTAAATGCCTAAGCTTCAGAGACGTGTCTTTGAGGATGTATAACTTGAAATCCTAGCATTTCTAAAAAAAGTTATGTTCCACAATGTTTTAGATCTCATTGGAATCTAAAACTTTTGTGTCAGAAGTTCTTCCAGAATCAGCTTGCATCATGGTGGAAATCTGGCCAGAAGTTCTGAACTTGTCATATTTCTTAAACACTTAGAAAAATTCTAAGTATTTAGAAATTTGACTTTTCCAAAGTAAATTTGACTTTTGAATTTCTTGACGAAACAAATCTCTCATTCCAACATGTCTTGATGAAATATGATTCTTGAGGCTTGATTTTGATCCAAAAGTCAAAGTTTGACTTTTCAGTGTGCAAATGACCATTTTACCCTTGTGAATGACTTTCTTGGAAAATTTGTAATTCAAGGCTTGAAATTGGATGGGAACAAACCTGAGGGTCCAGGGTGATCTTTTGAGAAATTTCTCGAGAAATGAGAGGGAAAATTTTGGGGTACAACACTTTTGAACTACAACATCAAGGTTAGGGGTTCAACCCCTTTGGCCAACAAAACTTCATTTTTATCACTTGTTTTCCTTAATTTTTTTCTTTCTATTTCTTTTCTATTTTATTTTATTTTTCTCTATCTTTTATATTTTTTCCTCTTGATTTTATTCCATCAAAACTAATATCTAAAAAAAACATAAAAAATATTTTATTTTTTTATTTTTAATCAAGTCTTGATTTCATTTTATTTTATTTCGTGTACATAAGTATTAAAAAAAAGTTTATTTATTTAATTAAATATTGGTATTCTCTTTTAAACTATTGTGAATTTTTAAATGACTCTCTTAAATACCATGATATTTTAATGTGGTTGCTTGCTTATTAAGACCAGAAGGGATTGTCAAAGTCCACCAGCTTCAAGCCGAGCAACAGTTGGATGTGAAGTGGGGGGGGGATACCTACAAAACACTCTGATGCCAAAGTGAGGTTCAGAGCTATGCAAGCAAGTGTGAAAGTAAGAATGAGAGATTGAATACCGGATCCTCTCAAATGAGAGGGTATTTATAGCCCCCAGTGCTAGGTCAAGGTCCCCATCATTGGACTGTGCAAACAGGCCTAAAATGGAGACTTCCAGGTTCTACGTGCGTAGTGGGGGCCAACACATGGTCCCTAACCTGGATGGACCCCTCCAAACTATCAGGAGGATGTGGATACGGTCTTTTCAAGACCAAGAGGACTTTGTGATATTCGGAGATGTTGAGAGTCAGCCCTACGAGGAGGATGCTCGCAAGGTCCTTCTGCCCGTTGTAGACCATCCCCGTTAGCTGTGAGGTTGTCCCCGGAGGACTTGTCTTGGTCGATGAGAAAAATGGAGGATGCTTATGAGGTCCTCCTGACCATTTTCGGCCCTCCTCGCCATTTATGGGGTTACCCATGTCGACCAGAAAAGTGAGGTTACTGCTCGACCTAGTTGAGGGCGGACTCTGTCAGCATGCTTTCTCGTGTAGCGCAGTCGGATTGGGCCTCCTATGTAGTTTGGGCCAAGTGCAGGCTCAGTCCAAAACAGAAGCCCCCTAAGTCGTTGCTCCTGATGAAGGAGTTATGACTTAAATCCAACTTCTCCCTACGACAAACATGAAGGGTGAGAAAACACTTAGAAGGGGGGGGGGGGGGGGGGGGGTTGAATAAGTTTTTCCTTTTTCTCGCGCAATAATAATGGAAGGACACAGGTATTTTTATCCTGGTTCTTTGAAACTCAAACTACTCCAGTCCACCCGCCAAGGTGATCTCGCCTCTCTCAATGAGGACTTAATCCACTATAATCAAACTGATTACAAATGCACAACCAAACTGTTTTGACTAACAATACATTGCACAAGCCAACTGCAAGTGACTAACACCTTTAAGACTCAACTAGTCCTAGCCATCTTGAGAAATCTGACCCAACTGGTCTCTCAAGGAACACTTACAAAGATTATCTCTTAACAATAGTGAATCAGAATGCTTCTAATAAGCTATATTACAAATTGTTATTTATCACTAAGATTTTAGCCCAGTACTTAAGAATTACCCACTATATACAATGATTTTACAAGAATGAAAATAGTGAGCTTCAGTTTACTTTGCATGGATCATTAACCTTTCTTTGAAACAAATGGTCTTCTATATATAGCTTCAAGTGTTGACCGTTACTGCCTTGAAGAGAGTCTATACATTAATGATGCGTGTTAGCTTGGTCTTTATGTTTCTAATGCTCTCGTGCATAGTACCACTTGAGTGCGTTAGCCGTCTTAGCATTAAATGATCAACGATACTATCAGAGCTTGTCTCTGGAAGTTTAAGAGTTTGCTTGCAGCATTGCTACTACAGTGTTTGATTTAACTTTTCTTCTATCAGAGTTTTCTTCATTTTATGTTCATCAGAGTTTGCGTCAGCTTGCATTATCAGATGTTGCTTTCAGCGTGCTTCTTTCAAATCTTTGCTTCAGCTAGCTTTATCAGAGGTTGCTTAAGATTGCTTTTCATCAGAGTTTGCCTTGGAGTGCTTCCTTCAGAGTTTGCTTCAGACTTGCGTAGAATGATGTTTCACTTTTGAGAATGCTTGAGTCAGAACATCATCTGAATTAGAAAAGATGCACATCAGAGTACAAAATATATTATACAAAATTTATTTCATTGTTATCATCAAAACTCTAAGATATGATTAGAACCAAACTTTGTTCTAACAAAACATAACTTAGTCGGGGGTCTTTCACATCATCGAAGGAGGGGGCCGTCGGTACGCATGGTTACTCGAGCAGGGGTTGGATTTGGCTTCACGGGGAATATTTCAATTGTTTCTCGACTCGTGGGGAGAGAAAAGTTTGCAGGATATGTCCACGTGGCGTGACCTTGGAATAGAAACGATGGACTAGGGAGTAGGGGTCATTATGACCTGAGCGCGTAGGTGGAGAGAAGAAGAGCGGTTGGTGCTCTGCTCGACACGATGTTTCATATTCCACGTCAGCTCTATAAATAGAGCCTCAACGCTCATTTTAAACATTCCAACTCTCTCTCTCTCTATCGCCTTTGGTTATATATTATTTGTTATTTCCTTCAACCGCTAACGTCATCGCAACCTCCACTGCAGACTTCCCAGATTCTCCAATCAAGTAAGTAATTACCAGTAATGATTGTTGTTTATGATTGGCTTTTCAATAAATCTTTGGTGAATTTCACTACCGCGGGGGTTTTGTCTTGGGGTGTTCATACATCCCTTCAAAATGGTCACAAATGGACCCACGAGATTCATTTGGACTATGCAACATTTGTGAATTTGCCCGTGAAATTCATCTAGTCCCCACATGATTCTTGAATTTTCCCGTGAGATTCATCTATTCCCCGTGAAATTCTAGAATTCTCCCGTGAGATTCATATGTTCCTCACAAAATTTAAGAATTCGCCCGTCAGATTCATCTGTTCCTCGCGGAATTCGTGCTTTTTCCCGACAAATTCATCTATTCCTCGCGGAATTCGTGAATTTTCCCAGAGGGCTTATCTCATGCCCGCAGTGCTCATGAATATTTTTTTCTCTTCGTCATCATCGTGCAGTTTGTTTAAGGCGTGCATAAGCTTCTCTTGGTGCTTATGAGTTGTATTTGTTTCTTATTGCACGAGGGTCCATTGACTTTGTTTGGGTGCAGCAGAGCCCTTTCACTTGTGTTGCATGAAACAACCAACCGAATTGTCATCTGATATAAAATCAATGAAGTCGCCACCGAACGTCTTTAATCCCTCCGAAAGGGAAAGGTAAGCATCGATAAAACCTGAAGAGGGTGAAATCATGGTCTTACAACCGAGAGATTGGATAAGGGAGTCTGTTACGTAAGGGGAAGGTATTAGCACCCCACACGCCCGTAGTACTCTACAGTATCCACTCTTGTTGATCTAATCTAATGGGTGTGTAAAATCTATGTCTAGGTTGTACAGGGAATGCATGCAAAAGAATGGAGAAAAGAATGTAGGGAAAATAAAAGTTGTGCTCGTTCGGCCCTACCCTAATGCCTACGTATCCCTTTTAAGGAATCAGAGTAGCCGTAGTTCGGCTTATATATTTTGGTTGGTTTGTGTTTTTTAATTAAGAAGACAAAAACAACAATCAAGATGGAAAAACATCAGATAAAATGACAAAACATCAACAACGATGATAAAACAACAAAAAAGGGATGACAAGACATCACACGGTAACACAAACTCAGATAAGATGATGACACGTTAGCATGATAGAAAAATATCAGACAAGATGATGAAACATTACACCTAACAATGATATCAAAAATTAAAGTAGGATAACAACCATTAAAACATTAAAACATGGAACTAACACATTTGAAATCATATAATCAAAACACATCATTGGTCTCATAAAACCTTTTTCAACTTCAATCAACATAAATAAGAGAGAGTCTTAATATTATACTCTCAACAACATAACATATAGGTTCAACAAATATAAAACAACACAAAAATTGTTCTCAAACCCGATGTTACATGATCAGAGAAAGACCCTACTACAATTAAACAACACTAAATGGAAGTCACTTCAAGAACTATCCTTCCACTTACTTCAGCAACGCTACTCCTGAGAATATGCATGTTACCCACTTGGAGGCAACATTCAAATAGAAGGGGTGAGTAATCATAATTAACTATAAAAGGCATAAGAGGAAAGTAAAATTTAGAAATTATAGTCTACACTTTAACATCATCAATACAACATATATTCACACCTTTATTCATCATAATTAGTTCACACAACATATTTATAACAAAAATTACACATAGTCATATCATAAGCGCAACCTTCATCACATCAAAATTCATTAACAACTTCATGAAAATGTCACATAGGATGTTAAATGAAACAACATCGACACAATGCATGTGATACCATAATATGAACATATAGGTTCACTTTACTCTATGATCTCCGCCATAAGATTGATACTCTCTTTGAACCAGAGTACACCAAATCGATGCCATCACCATAGCCAACACTTCACTAAATTATCAAACTAAGGATTTAGCTACTCTCACTCGAACCATCACCATAGGAAACAAAACCACATCATAACTTAGAACATAAGTTATGCAACATATATGCATGATTGACAACATGCAACAACAACAACAATATCACATATATGTTCGACCTCGACTAGCCAAAAGCATCCTTAATAACATAATCATCATCATTAACATAACATGTATATATATATATATATATATATATATATATATATATGAACATGGACATCGTTAAAACATCATCACAGTACCATCATTAACATCACAATAACATCATTACAACAACACTCAAGTTTCATCATTTACAACAAGACATCATAGTGCAACATACAATTACACACTTTACAACACCATTTCACATCATTTAAATTATTTCCAAAATATGAAACTATTTTTAAATAAAAGATATGTTGTCTCAACTCTATACATCTTCAAATGAAGCGTCAATCGGACACCCAGAACTAAAGTTATGAATTTTTAAAGTTTTACGAAAATCCTACCAGAATAGTGGAAATCGATTTCACGATTCCATGAAATCGATTTCAGCCTCGAAAATAGCCAAGAAACCCATTTTTTAAGTAGTAAACAATTACGCGAAACACCGTAATCGATTTTGCCTTTGCAGAAGCACTTTTCTGCTACTTTTTAGTATAAAGAACCACTTTAAATCCATCCCAAAACCCCATTTTTTTCTTGCAAATGATTTAGCTTGTGTTTTAACACGAAAAATAACTTTTCAAAAGTTTCAAACCCCAAATATTTTTCACCGAACACATTCATAAGTTAGTTCCGACTCTGACTCACAACTACACACAACAACACAACGTCTACCATCAACAATTCCATCAAATGCATAATTTCAACAACAACATTACATAATTTATCATTCAATCATCAATGACAAAGTCATCATACAATTAATAGATTCAATTTATGGAATATCAAACATCATTATCAAAAATTACATCTTGGTATTCATCATCCATCGACACATACAAGAAAACATACCTCTACCCTTCCATCATACCATTCATAATAAACCACAATCACCCACCCTTACCTTGTTACTCTTAGAAATTGACCTCTTCAAGCTTTAATGAATGATTGTCTTCTTGGTTTCTCTATGCCCTAACTTTTTCCTTCATTATCCAATTTTTACGAGTGACACACATTGAAACTATATTATTTATTTTATTTGTTAAATTTAGACTCTTTAAATGATCTTCCCTTTATGCTCTCACTTAATCATATCCACTTACTATTACACCCTTGACATCTCTACTCATTCCTATATTCTATTTTATTATTTTAATTATATAATAAACCTCATAAAACTATTATTTTATTAATTTTAAATCAGTTTCACCTACACTAATATTTTACTTTATTAATTTAGTCATAAACCAACTAACTACAATTGTTTAATCTAAATAATTATAAGTCAACACCTATATTCCACTAACAACCCAACAACATATCAACATAAAATCACATAATATTCATAATAAATTATAAAAACACAAATCTAGATTTTGGGGTGTTACAACTATCACCATGAGAATAACTTATGATACTTTGTATAATATTGCATGTAGTATTCTCATAAAGATTCAATCCAGTATAAATATTACTCCTAATATTCATATTTATGTGAAGACTTGGTTGAAGGTTCACTGAAACACAAGAAAAAGATGTTTGAATTGGGTTTCTAGATATTAAAACTTTTCTAACACCCAAAGAACAAATAATAATCACGCACAAAGTGAACAACAATAATAAGAGATATAAATATTTTTATCCTGGTTCACCATTATCAAGGTTAGTCAAGTCCACCTATTAGAGTGATTTTACCTTATCAATAAGGACTTAATCCAATAATAAAACATCTTTTGATTACAACCTCAATGACAAATCGTCGTTAACATTTCAAGAATCCTTACCCAACTGGTCCCTTGAAGAAAACAATCTCAGTGACAAACTAGCATTCACTACTACAAAAATACATTTCACCTCAGATGTGAAATGCATTTAACCTCGGCTAAAGATCAAATATTGGGTGCAATATTATTCTCTACGGATCTTGCATGCATTTGTTTATGATGAAAAAATATAAGATAATTAAAATCAATATTCAAATATATGATTTTCGGTTCAAATAAATATTTAAGAAAACAAACCTTAAACCCATATGATTTTCTGCTTTTGCAATCCATCATAGAAAACTTTTCCAAGCGTCTTTAGGTTTCAAGCGCTTCATGTTTAATTTAGGTTAGAAATGTTAATATTCAACATGATTTTATAATGGATGTCTTTTAGGTTTCATGTGGATCACTAATGGTAGAGTCTTAAGCATTGATAATCATTAAATGGACGACAAAGATTTGTTTAAGGCCGCTGAAAATCCTAAGAAACTCTTAACATATCCCTCAGTTCAAATCAAAAACCGAGGTGAATAAGCTTTTTTTGTCTTGCATTATTTATAAAAAAAATATTAAAATACATTATTTACAACAAATATTTCCTGAAATCCAAATTTTGTTGCACACCCTTATGTTGCATACCCAAAAAAACACTCTATAAGTTATCTAATTTCTGGTAAGTTATATGTTCCCACCATGAGAAATTTTATTTTCTACACTTGCGATCATCCCAGAGATCTGTTTCCCAAGTTCTTGAGCATTTATAGATTAAAACTTTCATGGAAAATCCACCAACAAATATTTTTTATAGTAGCAACTTATGAAATGGACGGTGGTAAGTATTTTCTCTATTTAGGGCAACTACATATAAGTTAGTTTTAGAGTAAAATATTTTTAACGAGACTATTTATAGTAAAATATGATTAATATACCCCTCGGATTTATAAGATGACTGAGGTAAAATATCTTCTTATTTTACCTATCACCACAGTTATGACAAAAACATAGGTGAATGATTCTGTTTTTCGCTTGAGGAAAATAACCTCAATGACAAACTGTCACTGACTTCTGAAGAATCATGACCCAACTGGTCTCCTTAGGAAAACAACCTCAATGACAAACCGTCATTTATTTCTCAAGTATTTGACCTAACTGGTCTATTGAGGAAAACAATCAAACTTGGTTAAAACAGATTTGTGTTTAAGTAAGCTTCTTAGATAAGCAGATACACAAATTTACATTCTGGATATACACAATGGATGTAAATAAAGATTGTAAGCTTTAAAGAACTTCTTTCATTATGCTGGCTTTTGCAAAAATATTCTTCTGAATAGTGCTTTTCCATTTTGCTCTTAAGTGATTGTTGCTTTGCATTATTCACTTGAATTACTCCAATAAAGATTAAGGATTTCAACTAATAATCATTCTTCATATTGCTCCTTATCTTCTTTTTCTCATGCTTTGGCTGCTTCTGGTTTTATGATCTCCCATGATATAAATTGCAGGTATCTTCTTCTAATCTTTGATATCATCATGTGATACGGTGGGAGAACTGACTTGGGAGTTTTACGTTTGATCGAAAATGTTGCGGTTAGCAAGAGTTGCCACCGACTTTTCTTTTATCCAAAAGGAAAGGTAAAAAAGCACAGGAAAGACCTTTGAGATTATTTCTTGAGTTCGGGGGGTAGATTATGAAATGGGAAAGTATTAGCACCCTTTTCATCCATGGTTTTCCATGGGCTCTTAGTTACTTGCTAGATCACTTGCTTTTGTTTGAAATTGTGCTTGGTGTGGTTTTTGAAAGTATTTTGTAAAGAGGCCTTTGTTTAGGCAATCTTTGTAATGATTCTTGTTTGTAAGAATGTATACAAAGATGTTTGATATTTTTGAAAATGTTTTCAAGTTTGTAAGATGTTCGAAAGTGTAAGTGTTTGTTTTGAAAATAGCAAGGATATTTTTTTGAAATTGAGCAAGTAATTAGGAGAATTCTACCTACTCAAAAGTCTTTCTTGTTCATTTTCCTTTTCCTTTGACATTGTTATCTTGCCATTGATTTGGTAAGTAACCCTATTTTTGGATGTAAATGGGACGGGCATGGGTCATCGTATATCCATGATTAGAAATATTAAAAGGTATCATAGCATTCTCTTTTAGGGACTAAGATCATTTGAAAGGCAACTTAGATAGCATCATCGAGGGACTATGATCTTATATTTGCTTGTTTTTGCTAAGATACCTTACATGCGTAATATGGCCATTTTTTATAAAGCAACCAAGTGGAATAACCCTAGGGGTGCTTGTGTGCAAGTGTATTGTTTTCATGCTTGTTTTTGTATTGAATTAGAGTTTTTCTAAGAATTGGTTTTAGTCTTTCCATACAAACCCTAATTACTAGCATATTATGTATAAAAGTGATAAATTGCGGAATTTAAAGTTAGTACGCTATTACAACATTTGTGGGAGGGGGTGTACAAATTGAATGGGGATTGCAAAAATGTAAACCTAGTTAGTCTATTACAACCATATTGAATTGGTATCAATGTACAAGGAAATAAATAAATACAAAGTACAAATGAATAAATGTACAAAAATGCAAAATGTAAAGAAAATGGATCTTTGTTTGATTTTCATGAGAAAAAGGGAAATTGTCTTAACCTAATTAATTAAAGAAAATAATTAATTAAACTTAAATTTATTAAGAAAAGATTCTAAATAAAACCCTAATTTTATTAATTGATCAAAAGAAAATAAGTTTAAGAAAAGTATTTTTTTGGTATTTTTGTCTTGAAAATATTTATAGCATTATAAAATATTTTTGGCCTTTTTTATATATAAATAAATATATTTTAATAGGTGTAAAAGAAAAATAAATACTAACCTAGTTTTCATTAAATTTACAAGACTAGTTAATAAAAATAAATAAAATATAGTTAAATAAAATATTTTTTGTGAGAAAAATAAAATAAACTAAGTCAAAATGAAAATCTAATTTTTTGTGATTTTTTAATATTAGGAAAAATATTTAAGAAAATAAAAATGAAATAAATAAAAATGAAATAAATAAAAATAAAAAAAGAAAAATAAAAAAACTTGGGCCAGGGGCGCAAACAGCCTGCAGGGGGTTAGCTAGCAAAAATAAAAACAAGCCAGGCCCAAAGAGGCCCAACGCCTGCCAAAAAGACAAAAGTCAGAAAGCAAAATGTGAGAAAAAAGAAAAGGGTACCACTGGGGCTCGAACCCAGGTCCCAAAGGTTACAGCCGCGCGCTTCTACCACTGGGGTAGTTATACATCCGTTAACATAAGCAAATCAATAAATATATAAGGCCAAACGCGCCCTGATGACTTCATCTTCAACCTCCAGCCAGACCAACTGTAACTTGCTCATTTCTCATCAAAAATGAAAACTGTAAACATGAAACTTGTAGCAAAAATTCTCATGGTTTCAAAAATGTAAAGCATTAAAACTATAGATCAAAGATAAGCATGAATTTTAATGGCCCTAATCTGAACCCTAAAAATCTCAGAAATTTCAGTTTCAAAATTCTCTAAGCTCAAGCAAAATTAATGGAAACTATGGACATGGTTAGCTTTAGGGCAATGATATCTACATGTTTTGTCCACAAATAAATCATTGATGATGCCTGTATGAAGAGTTCAAAGTTAAGAAAACTTACCTCAAAACTGGAAATCGTGTTTTGAGTTTGAGCTTGTTTCAAGTGATGGTGATGATCAGGTTAGCTTCCTTGAGGTCCCAGGAAGCTAATGCAATGATTAGCTTGAGCAATGGATGGCTGAAATGATCTGGAGAAGTCAATGTGCAGAACTCTATTTTTGGAAATGGAGGATGGTGTTAATGGTGTTACAGTTATGTAACAGTGTGTGGGATCAACTCTATATGATGTTTAGAAGCTTTAGAAACCAAAAGGCCAAGAAACGCACGAGTAGATAATGAGTTTCAAGTTTTTGGTCAGTTTGTGTGAAAATGGACGTGTGAAGTGTGATTCTGAGTTCTAGCTCTTTTCAGTGGTCAAGCATTCGTGTGTTTATGTCAAATGGTTTGTGTATGTATAAACAAAAGTGTTTGAGAGCTTTGGACAACCAGAAGTACAAGTTTCTAGCTTTTGGCTAGGTTACTTGATTTTGAAGAAAAGAGGGAAACAAGTTTCAAGAAGAGGTACAAGCATGGGATGGGTGATTGTAAGTGTTTGAAACATTTCTCATGAGTTATAGGACTTGTTTGATCAGAAGAGAACAAGTTCAAGGCTCAAGAACAAGTTTTGTACAAAAAGTCACTTTATCAAAATGGCAATGTAACCTTTCTTCCAAAAATGGATATAAAGCATGTCCATGCATTGAATGCTTGAAGTGAGACCTCTAACAGTTGTGTAAACCATTAATTATGGAGTGCCTAACAAGTTTAAGGCCTGCAAAGTAGAGTTAATGCAACACAACTTTGAATTTGAATTTTGTTCATCACTAAAATGACTTGTAATTAAAGTGATAAAACCCTAACTTCATCTCTTCGATTCTCCCTACTCAAGAATGATCTCAAGGAGTTCTTGGATATTTTGGAAAGCTTGCAATGTGCTATACAACCCATATATGAATTTATTTGGAAAATTCCCCTTGGAAATATATTAAAAAGTGTGATGAAGTTGGGTCAAAATCCTGACCAAATTAGGGCAAAATTTCACTAAGTGTTTTGTTTCATGACCACATGTTCTTAAAATTATAACTTGAGATCCATGCACTTTTGGAAGAAGTTGTGTGAAGCAAAGTTGTATATTTCATGGAGATCTACAACTTCCATGTTGGAATTTTCTCTTGAATCACTTTGCATCATGGTGAAAAATTTGCTCAAAGTTATGAAAAAATAAGAAATTTTCAACACTTAGAAAAAATTCTAAGTTTAGAAATTTTGACTTTTCAAAATGAAATCTTGAATTTTTGATTTCTTGATGAATAAGTTTCATATTTTGACATGTTTTGATGAATTGTGATCTTTGGCATTTGAATTTGACCAAAAAGTCAAAGTTTGACTTTTCAGTATACAGTTGACTTTTGATCAGTTGATTGAAAATTCATCTGTCAATCCTTTGAACTTGAGTAATGTTTTGGGACATGTTATTAGGTCAAAATGATGAAATTGGATTCTCGAGATCATGCATTAAACCAATTGATTATTTTATAGGTCAAAAATCATAAATTGCCTTTTCCCAATCAAAATCCTAATTTTGATCATTTTGCCCTTTTGGAGATTTGATCAAATTTCTTGGGGAATTATGGTCCAATCTTCATCAAATGATACATATGGGTTTAAAATGTTGATGTGGATAAAAAATTATGAAGTTTGACTGTAAATTGGCTATAGTTGACCTTTTCCCCAATACAGCTGAGTTTTAGGCCAACTGCTCAATTGATTGAGCAAAAGTGTGATCCAAGGCTTGAAACTTGACATGAGTAATCTTGGGGGTCCATAATGATCCATGAAAATTATATGGGGCATTGGAAGTTCAAATATCCTTGTGCAAACTCAAACCCTAATTTTGGTTATCGGCGCTTAAGTAAGTGTCTTGAGCTGATCAAACCCTAGTGCAATCTTGAGCTAAGGAAATCCTATGAGCAAATTCTTGATAAATGAGAGGGAAAATTTTGGGGTACAACAGCTTCCCATGTTCAGTCTTCTTAAACCTGAAGAGTTAGATTGGCGAGTTTTGCCATTCGTGACTCGAAGGTGGAAGATGATTGGACATTAGAGTGCCCAGAAATTTGCACTCGGTGATGTGGTGGTAGAGGGAATGGGCTTAAAGATGCCATTTGGAGAGATGGTAGAAAGTTGTTTGGAGATGGGCTTGTAGATGCCATCTAGAAATGATTGCTGAATCGTAAGCTGAAACTGAATGAGTTCAGAATAGCGTCCGTGTCTGGAGCGTATCTGAACTGTATTTGAAAACTGAAACTGAATGAGTAACAGAATGGCATCCGTGTCTTGGAGCGTATCTGAACTGTATCTGAAAGATGAGTTTGAATGAGTATCATAATGGCATATGTGTCTGGAGCGTATATGAACTATATCTGAAAAGTTGAATCTGAATGAGTATCAGAATAGCGTCCGTGTCTGGAGCGTATCTGAACTGTATATGAAAGTTGAATTTGAATGAGTATCAGAATGCAATCCGTTTCTGGAGCATATCTGAACTGTATTTGAAAGTTGAATATGAATGAGTATCAGAATGGCATCCGTGTCTGGAGCGTATCTGAATTGTATCTGAAAGTTGAATCTGAATGAGTATCAGAATGGCATCCGTGTCTGGAGCGTATCTGAACTGTGAAAGTTAAACCTGAATGAGTATCAGAATGTCATCCGTGTTTGGAGCGTATCTGAACTATATCTGAAAACTTTGAACATTGTTAATGGTAGTTGTTAACCTTATCCTGAAAAGGGTAAAATGTTAGCTAAAATGCAAAGTCATGTTGTATGAAATGCATGGTATGATACATTTGTGTTATCAATGTTTATGATATATGGATGTGATGTATTCATATGTGAGCTAGTCTGCTGCGCTGTCGTTGGATTGGGAAAAATAAATTCCTGACTATTGTTGAGGATATGGAGTGTAAATCTTCGTGTTATGAAGTTAAAGTGTTGATGAATTTCCACTTAGAGAAATAAACTCTGTTGTAAGGGAAATGCCGTGTACTGATTGTAAAGTCCTGTTGGGAAATCCGGAGAAATTGAACGACTTCTACTAGGGATTGATAACTCGAAGCTTTATTCCGCTGGGGATAAAACTGCACATTGCGGGGAATTTTATAGAAATAACTTAGAGAGATTTCCATATCTCTTTAAAGCCATCAGTGATTGTCTTTCTATTTTGTTTATTTGTAAATAGTAATTAGGTTCAAATGAATGTGTTCAAAAATAAATCATTGGACGTTTTTGTAAACAAAACACAAGAGTAAAGAAAAATAGATAGTTTTGCACTTTCAAAGGGATATCTTTGTATTGGCTTTGAGTAAGTACTTTTGTACAATGAGACAAACATTCTAGTAAGAGAATACTGTCGTAAAAAATTAAAATTTTGATACAAAGAAAAGATAGATATGTGTAATAATCCCATGGGGTTCCCATTCTGCTATAGCCTTCGTGTCTCCGAGCATCTTGTCTATTTATTGCCTTGTCTGAAGATGATTAAATTGATCAGAACCTCTGAGTTTGTCAAGTTTTCCGTAAGATGATCCAACGAGACATAATCATACGCTTTAATTCCCTAACTTTTCCCTAGACCGCCCTTTCGGGTTTTAAGTCCACCGGGATACCCTTTTTTTCCCAAGTCGCCCTTTCCGGTTTTCAACTTGCCGGGTGTACAGATTTTTTTGTTTTATCCCTAATTTTCGCCTGAACCTTTTTGATTCGCCAGGATGCCCTTGTTTTGCCTAGGTGTGTCAACCTAGAGGGTCTCTTATGCGTAGTATCTTTTGACTATGTCTGTGTTCGCAAGGTGCGGTAGGTCGTCACCATCCATGATGGTCAAGATCATTTCTCCATCAGGGAATATGTTTTTGATTACAAATGGTCCTTCATATGTAAGAGTCCATTTTCCCTTGGGATCACCTTGCGGAAGTATGATACGTTTGATCACCAGATCTCCAACTTGACACACTTGGCGTCTGACCTTTTTGTTGAAAGTCTTGATCATCCGTTTTTGATACATTTGACCATGACAGACAACAGTAAGCCTTTTCTCGTCAATCAATTTTAGTTGATCAAGTCGAGTCTGGATCCAATCATCTTCATTTAGCCATGCATCCTTCATAATTCTCAGAGAGGGGATCTGGACCTCAATAGGCAAGACATCCTCCATGTTGTATACCAGAGAATAGGGTGTTGCCCCGGTTAACGTGCTAGTTGTTGTACGATATCCGTGGAGAGCGAATGGTAGCATCTCATGCTAGTATTTGTATGTGATTGTCATTTTTTGTATGATCTTTTTAATGTTCTTATTCGCGGCTTCAACAACACCATTCATCTTTGGCCGGTAAGGGGAAGAATTGTGATGCTGGATCTTGAATTGCTCACACAAGGCGGTGATCATAGTATTGTTCAAGTTCGTACCATTGTCTGTAATGATCCTTTCCGGGATACCGTAACGACATATGATATTCTACTTGATGAACCGGGCGACAACATTCTTGGTAACGGAAGCGAAAGAAGCTGCCTCCACCCACTTGGTAAAATAGTCAATGGCCACTAAAATGAAGTGGTGTCCATTGGATGTTGTTGGCTTGATTCCCCAATCATATCAATCCCCCACATAGCAAAGGGCCAAGGAGCCGTCAAGACATTTATAGGAATCGGAGGTACGTGAACCTTGTCAACATAAATCTGACACTTGTGGCAAGTTCGAGAGTGTTGATAGTAATATGCTTCCATGGTAGACCAGTAATAGCCTGCCCGTAGGATTTTATTTTCCATTTTATGCCCACTGGAATGGGTGCCAAAAGTGCCTTCATGTAACTCAGCCATGATCCATTCAGCTTCAACCTTGTCTACGCACCGAAGTAACACAAAGTCATGGTTGCATTTGTAAAGAATTCCATTACTAAGGAAGAATTTAGCAGAGAATCTCCTTAAGAACTTCTTATCGTTTACTGAAGCTCCTTCTGGATATTCTTGGGTTTCGAGATACCTCTTGACTTCGTAAAACCAAGGCTAGTCCACTACTTCTTCGGTATTAATCTCGTGACAGTGTGCTGGTTCATCCCTTCATTCAATGGTGATCTGGGGAGCCTCGTTATCCCATATCCCTTCATTCAATGGTGATCTGGGGAGCCTCGTTATCCCATTTAAGTTTAAACATAGATGACATTGTGGCTAGTGTGTCTGCTAGCTGATTTTCTTCTCGCAGGAAGTGCTCGAAGGTAATCTTCTCAAAATGTGGGAGCAATGTCAAAACATGTTCTTTGTAAGGGATAAGGTTAGGGTTTTTGGTGTCGCATTCCCCTTTGATATGGATGATAACCAAAAGAGGAATCTACGAATACATTCAAAGATTTGATCCCCAAGTCTATGGCAGCTTTGAGACCAAAGATGCATGCTTCGTATTCCGCCATGTTATTTGTACAATTGAAGCAGAGTCTGGCCGTAAAGGGAGTGTGACATCCTCCCGGAGATATGAGTACAACACCAATACCATTGCCGAGTGCGTTAGATGCCCCATAAAAAACTAGGGTCCATCGGGATCCTTGTTCAGGTCCGTCATACGGCCTGAATTCTTCATAGTTGTTTACCATCATGATGTCTTCCTCTGGAAATTTGAACTTCATGGACTGGTAGTCTTCTATAGCTTAGTGAGCAAGGTGATCAGCTAGTACACTGCCCTTTATTGCTTTCTGGGTAGTATTGTATGTCATATTCTTTCAGGATCATCTGCCATCTCGCTATTCTCTCAGAGAGGGCAGGTTTCTCGAAGATGTATTTTATTGGATCCATTTTAGTTATCAATAAGGTAGTATGGGTCAGAATATACTGTCTTAGCCGGCGAGCAGTCCATGCCAGAGCACAACAAGTTTTCTCGAGTAGTGAATATCTTGTTTTACAGTCGGTAAACTTTTTGCTCAGGTAATAAATACCGTGCTCTTTTCAGCCAGACTCGTCATGCTGCCCCAGCACACACCCCATTAAATTTTCCAAAACAGTCAGATACATGATCAATGGCCTTCCCTCGACTGGTGGCATCAACACAGGAGGTTCTTGCAGGCATTCTTTGATCTTGTCAAAAGCAGTTTGGCACTCATCATTCCATTTGACTACTTGATATTTCTTCAGTAGTTTGAAGATTGGTTCACAAGTAGCTGTCAGGTGAGAAATGAACCTGGAAATGTAGTTTAAACGTCCCAAGAATCCTCTGACTTCCTTTTCAGTACGAGGAGTAGGCATCTCTTGTATCACTTTCACCTTGGCAAGATCTACTTCAATACCCTTATTGTTAACGACAAAACCTTGGAGCTTACCAGACCTTACTCCAAACGTGCATTTATTTGGGTTCAACCTCAGCTTGTACTTCTTTATCCTCTCAAACAGTTTCTTTAGCCTCTATTTCGTGATGTATCATGTTGTGAAATAGAGCTACCATGGCACGCTGATAGGTTTCCCCGACATTCTTCAGTCCGAACGGCATAACCTTGTAGCAGAATATCCCCCATTGTGTGACAAAGGTTGTCTTCTCCATGTCCTCAGGCGCAATTTTGATTTGGTTGTAACCTGAGAAACCATCCATGAAGGAAAACACTTTGTGCTGTGTCGTATTGTCAACTAGGATGTCGATATGGGGAAGTGGGAAATCATCCTTATGGCTTGCTCTATTCAAATCTTTGTAGTCCATGCACATTCGTACTTTGCCGTCCTTTTTGGGCACGGGAACAACATTGGCAACCAATTGCGGATAAGAGGTGACGGCCAAGAATCCAACGTTGAATTGCTTCATGACTTCAGCTTAAATCTTATCTGACATATCTGGTCGCATTCGACAGACCTTTTGTTTTACTGGTGGGCAGTCCTCTTTTGTAGGTAAGCGATGCACCACAATATCTGCATCAAGTCCTGGCATGTCTTCATACGACCAGACAAAGACCTCAACATACTCGTGTAGCAACTGAATCAGACACTCTTTGACACTGGGTTCCAAATTGGCACCCACCTTGACTTCTCTTTTGTCTCCTTCGGGTGCCTAGGTTAATTTTATCCACGTGTTCCTCGTGGGTCTGAATGGTTCTCTCTTCTTGTTGTAGTAACCTAGCGAGTTCTCATGGTACTTCACAATCTTTCTCACCATCGTCTTCGGCTTGGTAGATTAGATTTTCAGAGTCACAAAAGGCCATAGCAGAACCGTTACCCACGGGATCCCGAATGGATGTAGATCTGCATTGTGAGTGTGAGTGTGAGTGTGTGTAAAAGTATAGCTATCTTTGAAAGAAATGAAAATTTAAAAAGAAAAACAATGAGCACAAAGTTTGTATGCAAAAACATCCATGATTCATTGATGTCATATGGAAATGAGATAATAACCCTTACAAATGGACCATTGTGCCTTGGGTAAGACAGAAGGTTTTAAGAGTCTGAATTGTTTTAATATTACAGATCCAACAAAATGTAAAGATAAATTACTGTGGGATAAAAGTGATCAGGAAAAAATCTCTAGCCTCCCAGTTGCTGAGTCCTCCACGGACAGTTGGGAAAATCCAATCCTCCAGGTTGTAGTTGTCTTCATCATCTTCCACTGCATTGACTTTGAGGTTACTGATCTTCAAGGGTGGTCCTTCGGCACGAGCGCGGCGTACGGCCTTCTGGGCACCTAAAGTGAAACCCAGACCAAACTTGTCAGATTTGTATGGGATATCTAGGAGTTGTCCCCAAATAGTGCACCCACCATCTTCTATCACTTCCTTGGTATCCTTTAAAGATGACATTCTGAGTGGAGGCCTTGTGATCTTAGGAACTTGAGACACAACCTTGGTTACTGCCACATCTTGCGGGACTTCTTCAAAATTCTGGAATGGAGTTTCAATAAATTCACCATCTAGCTTCACATATCAGAAGGAATTGAGATGGCTGATCATATACTCTTCTTCTCCATGAACGGTGATGATTTTGTCTTGAATCGGATACTTCAGCATTTGGTGCAACGTAGAAGTAACAACACCAGCATCGTGAATCCATGGTCGGCCTAGAAAGTAGGAATATGAAGGGCGAATATCCATTACATAAAAAGTTGAATCAAATGTTTGGGTTCCGACCTTTTTGGGGATGTCCACTTCCCCATGCACCATCCTTTTTGAGCCATCAAAGGCTCTCACTACTATGTTGCTTGGTTTCAATGTCAATCCCTCACAGTCAAGATTTTCAAGAGCCTTTTTAGGAAATACATTCAGAGACGAACCGGTTTCAACCAACACATGAGCCAAGGTTGTGCCCCTGCATTCAACTGAGACATGCAATGCCTCATTATGCTTCCTCCCTCTTGGCGTTAAATCAGCTTCTGAAAAACCTAAACCATTGTCTGCAGTCAAGCTGGCTACGCAGTCTTGGAACTGATTGGCAGATGTTTCTTGGGGTACATGGGCAGTTTTCAGAAATTTTACCAAGGCCTTTGCATGCGCCTTGGAACATAGTAGTAAAGCCAGCATGGAAATTTTAGATGGAATTTTCCCCAATTGCTCAACTACATTGTAGTCGCTTCTTTTTATGATCTTTAAAATTTCCTCCATCTCTTTCCGGGAGGTCTCAGGGATAGCCAATGATTGTGCCTTCGTTCGGACAGGCTCAATCAGAATACTTTTACCTCGAGTCTCGGTTGACTTGGCAGCAGGAATGTCAGTAGGAATGATAACAGGGGTTGTAACAGCTTTGTCGGTTGGATTACTAGCAGAGATGATTGCAGAACTGGAAATAACCTTTGGAGGAGCAACAACAACAGGAACGATTAGGGGTCTAGAAACTTCTTTTGGGGGAGTAATTTCTAGAGAGAATATCCTTCCGCTTCGGGTAATCTTGCTAGTCCCTGCAATATTACTGATATTGGAGTCAACCTTCTTAGAACTTGAATCTTCAGTAGCTGGCCAATCTTGCTTGATATCGTGGTAGTAGACATCCCCTCCATAATTCCATGGTACGGTTTTGTCTGATGAATACGAGATTGGTCCAGGCATTGTAATTATCAAAGGAGTTACTTTAGGAGCTGATGTAATTCTAACGGGTCTTTTGGTGGAGACCCTGGAAGAATTGTCGGAAATGGTAACGATGGAAACATCATTATAAGAAATAGGTGGAACAGAAGTCTTTTCGAAAAAAATTTCCTTGTTGTTTATTAGGCACTGAACGCCTGCTTTCAACAAAGGACAACTGTTTGGTGAGGAAAAACAGAAATGGCAGCTTTCATCACAGCCCGGGAATACACCGGAAATCAACAAGTTCTTTTTGATAGTCAGGAGTGGGGTCACAAGCTCATCAACTGAAATAACAAACATATCTTCTTCAATGGCGTTGGTATTATGGCCGTGTTTGGGCATAGGGGCAAAAATGACATTGGGAATTTCTGGCGCATTGAATTCAAACTCTTTGGCTTCAAGAAGGTCTTGTACTTTGTTCTTCATAGCACAACAGTTGTTAGTGTCATGGCCGGGACTCTCAGAATGGTATGCACAGCGGGCATTAGGATGATAGTGAGGAGAGGTTGTGTTAGGATTCTTTGGAGCTTCTTTCAAAGTTACCGGATTGGATCTTAACAAATGTGGTAATACTTGAGATATTGTCATATTAATTCGGGTGAAATGTCTGACTGGTCTTTCCATTCTTGGTTGGTTGTTTCTTTGCTGATCAGGCGTAAGTTTAGGAATCATAACAGCCCTCACCATAGGACGACGTTCAGCTCTATCTTGATTTCTTTGAGGATATACAACAACCACTTCTTTCTTTCCGATGAATGGTTTCCTTACAGCAGCAGAGGATGCATCTTTTTGAATCTTTCCATTCTTTATCCCGACTTCTACCCTTTCTCCGGTCAATATCAATTCAGTAAAACCTGCCGATGAACTCCCAATTAAGTGATTGAAGAAGGGACCAGACAAGATGCCCAAAAACATGTCTACCAACTCTCTTTCAGATAGGGGAGGTTGAACTCTTCCGGCCAAGTCTCTCCATTTTTGCGCATAGTCCTTAAAGCCTTCACTTGAAACCATGGCCATACTCTAGAGTTGAGTACGGGTGGGTGCAAGATCAGCATTGTATTGGTATTATTTGTAAAAGGAAACATCAAGATCTTCCTAGTTATGAACATTGTCTCTTTCTAACTGATAAAACCAATCAAGTTGAGTTCCAGACAGACTGTCTTAGAAGAAGTGTACCCATAAATGTTTGTCAGCGGTATGGGGCTGGATTTTCCTCACATAGGATCGGAGATGCATTTTAGGGCATGAAACTCCGTCATATTTGGCGAACACAGGTGCTTTGAATTTTGGAGGGATGACAATTCCCGATACCAGTCCCAACTCCTCAAAGTCTAATCCAGACACTTTTTGGATTTCCAATGCACTCAACCGTTCTTCTAGATGCTTATATTTGTCGTCGGCTGAAGGGTATTGTTCTTTAGAATAGTCTTCTTCTTCCTCTTCCTCTTCTGAGTCAGACTGAACAACTGTTTCTTTTTGTTTCCCATCTTGGTTGTCTTTCTCACCGGACATTGTTGAAAAGTCTAGGGTCCTTCTTGTCTGCCCTTGGAATCTTCTTCCCATGTTTAGAACTCCGGTTATCTTCTTCGTCTTCTTTTTCTTCTCCTTAACCAGCAAGGTCTTCAACTCTCCTTGCCCTTTGGCCAGAGTTAAGAAAATATGTTGAAACTGTGCATTCTGAGCTTGGAGGTCCTTCACCGTTTGCTCGAGATCCATCTTACTGAAATAAACAGTAGAGAGATGAGGAGACTTGTTGCAAGAAACCTGCTTATGTTATGGTGAATGATAAATGCGTATGCAATGATTTCAAGGATCTTAAAATTCAAATTCGTTTTAGACAAAAAGGAAACACACGTTATATTAATAATTTAAAGTTTTGAGTACATCAATGCCTTCTTGGGCAAAATCAATACAAGAAACTCTAAGATAGAAAGGTAGTACGCATCCTCTTTGGTGCAATGTAGACTTTCAGATTCTGCTCCTCATGAAGTAGCCTAGTGAGTTCCAAAACCTTCTTCTCGCTTGTGTAGAATTGGGCTTCGAAAGTATCCCCCTCCCCCTTGAGTTGTATCCAATCTCTTTATAGGTCTTCAAGAGAGGTGGGCATGTCAGGATGTAGGATAGTGTATGGAACATCTGCTTCCATGACAGGCTCAATGATTACCGGGAGAATGGAGGGGTAAGGCATCATAAGACTCTGAGCACGAGTTTGTACCCATTTGAGGTAAGGCTCAAGAGAGATGGAATTCTTGTGCCCCAAAGTCTTGCTATCTACCTTGTTTAACATCCTCCAAGCTCGGATAAATCTCTGGCGAAGACCTTGATCGTCATTGTCATAGTCAAATACCAAACCTTGAATCAGCATCTCGTACGGGCCATCCCTTCGGGCATAACCAAACTGTCTTAAGGCTAAGCAGGGTTTATAGGTGATACCTCCCGTACATTAGGGAATTCTCCACAACGGTCGACAATAGTAACATTCTCTATGGATCGGGAGCACCAATGAATGTCTGAATGTTTGAGTGTCATCAACCTTTGTGACCACCTTGAGCCTTGCTCGCTTTTTAATACAATTTGGGGAAGATGCGAAGTAAACCATTTTTCTAAGAGAGGAGTGCAACATATAAGGACACCTCTTTTCCTCATTGTGCGAGTGTGAAAAGAATTTAAGATGTCCCCTAGCAATGTAGGCATCGGGTTGGGGATATGAAGATTTTGACGGCGTTCACGTCTATGAGTTGGTCAAGATTTGGAAACAAAACCATCCCATAGATGAGGAGAGCCACAATTTCCTCAAAAGCTAGCAGGTCCAAAGAATTCCAACAGTTTTGGGATTTCTCAAACAAGAACTTTGCTAGGAAACCTTTGACACCACTCATTGTTTCCCAATGAGTTGTGACATCAGATGAGTGCAAGTGTAGAGCTTGAGCAATCTCTTCTAACTTTGGGTCTCTTTTCATACCGTTGAAAGGTAGTTGATTGAGAATGGGAATTCTCAAGAGTCGGGAGAATTCTTCCAAAGTAGGCACAAGTTGATATTGGGAAATATGAAGAAATGGTGTAAAGGATCAAAGAACTGAAAGAGCATCTTCACCATGTCCTCATCTGTGTTAGAGGTGACCAAGTTGAGTAGTCGACCATGTCTCTCGGTGAATGGAGAGTTTTCAGTAATCCTTGAAGCTAGCTCCTTAAGTTATGGAGGGATCCTTACAAGGTTGACTTGAATAGTTTTTCTGCGAAGAGAATCCATATCCTACAAAACAAGAACAAAGATGAATCCAAAAATCCTTGAAATGGTTAGTGAATGTATATGATGTTATGATGTCCATGATGTTATGTACAAGTATGTATATACAAACAAAGCAAAAAAAACCTTAGGTTTAGGCTTGCATGGAGTTTTATAGGTAAGTACCCTCTTGAAGTTTAGTTGGCTCAACCTGTCCTAGTAATAGTAACCGGGTTCTAAGGAGCTCAATATCACTGGTCTGTTTCCTTGGTCATTATTTCAGCACAAGCCTCTTTAATAGCGACCGAAATATCCCAAGAAACCAAACCTCAATGAGCGTAGTATCGAGTATCTACCAACTTCGGACTGCACCAAATTCGGTTATCTCACTACATCCTAAAGGCCAAGATGGTCAAGTAAAGGTTCTAGAAGTTCATTAGTACTTTATGACATCACTCAGCGGCCCCTTATTCTCTTTGATTAACTCAAAGGCTACTGGTACCCACAAATATGTCGCACTAACCTAGCTATTGCTTAGACCATGTCGGTATACCCCACACAGTTTCCACAATGTATTGCTACTTACTTATAAGATATCCCAAATCCGGGTAGAGGATTCAAACCCAAACAAAGAACCATAAAGTAAAACATACAAGTCAAACAATGAAAGCAAATAAATGTGATCTAGCCCTAAGGTAACCCCACTTTTAGAAAAGTCCCCAGCAGAGTCGCCAGTTCTGTGATACAGTGGGATAACTTACTTGAGGGTTTTGCGTTTGATTGCAAATGTTGTTGTGATACCGTGGGAAGAGAACTGACTGTTTTTGGAATGTTGGTTCGTGTTTTGCATTTGTTTTCGCAAAATGTCGCGGTAAGCAAGAGTCGCCACCGTCTTTTATTTTATCCAACACGGAAAGGAAAAAAGCACAGAAAAATTCCTTTTCGAGATATTTCTCGGGTTCGGGGGGTAGATTATAGAAAGGGAAGGTGTTAGCACCCTTTCTGTCCGTGGTTATCCACGGGCTCTTAGGTACTTGCTCAAAGTCTTTTCAAAATTTGCTTTTCTTTGTGTTTGTGGGTTTGAAAGAAGTTTTTGTTTGAAAAGGTGTAAGTGCGAAAAGTTTTTGTTTTATTTTGAAAGGAGCAAGTACTTAAGAACCATCTACCTACTCGAAAAAGGAATCAATTTGTGCTAATATCCTTTAGACAATGCTATCCCACTATTAATGAGTAGGTAGCATCGTTGTTGGAGTTTTAAGAGTCAATTCGATTAAGGGACGTGTGGCCACTAAAGCAATGTTAGGACACCTTAGCGGTAACCGTAATGTCTTAGATCATTTTTCTGAGGCAACCATTTCGAGGCAACTATGATCTTTGGACAAGAGGGCAACCTCTAAAACTTCCTATACTCAATGACCACATTCGAAGGCAACCAAGTGAGGTGTACCCTAAGAGTGCGCATGTGCGAGTGTGTTGTTTCGGTTAATTTTATCTTTGTACATGCCAATGGTTATCTATGTTGATTTTAGGTTTAAACATTTGATCTTGTCATGCATGCCCTATTATCAAACATCTAGCAGTTTATAAGTTGCGGAAATTAAATTGCGGAAATTAAATTTAACTATTACAAGGGTCGGGTATTTACATCGCCAAAAGCAACCCTTGAAATTAAAATGAGGAAAGTAAATAAAGCGATAAAAAATATTTAAAGTCCTATTAAAATATTACATTCCGGGAAACATGTACAATAATATGATAAAATGGATCACGTGCGAGAAAATTAAATCAGGCGCAATCTAGGGTTTTGACCCTTTAATTATTAAAGAAAAGATTTTTTTTTTGTTATTTTGAATTAAAAAGAAATTAGACCTAAGTTAATTATTAAATTAAATAATCTAATTAATTAATTAAAATATTTTTGGATTTTTGATATTTAAAGAAATAAAATAAATTTGATCAAAGTTAGTGAAAACCTAATCGTCTAAATTAATTTTAATTATTGCAAAAATATTAAAGTTATTTCCTAATTAAACTAAATTAATTGAATTAATATTTATTTACAAAAAATAAAGTGCTGAATTTAATTTTAATAAATAAAATATATTTTTTGGTTTTTGATTTTATGAGGAAAAAGTTTTGATTGGTTAGTTAAAATAAAAATAATAAAACAAAACAATTAAATAAAATGAAAAAAAGAAAGAGATAGAAAAAAAAAACCCAGGGGGGTTCAAGCCCAATTTGGAGGTTTGGATGGCAATTTTGGTGGCCCAATACAAGCAGGCCTGTATTGACTTTCCTGATTCCACATGCATTGGTTGACTAGGGCGTATGATGGACTTTCATTCTGGGCCACCAGATCTGGCCTGGGGCCATCTGGCAACTCATTAGGTGATGGTGTATGATGTGTTGCGCCCTGGGTATTGCATGGAATAATCTGAACAAAAATAATACAAAGCTTTTGGGGGACCTGGGATTCGAACCCAGGTCCTGCTGATCACTGGCCAACGCTTCCACCACTCAACCAACGCGTTCTAATTGTTAGTGTATTGGATAATGATTATTATAAGGGAAAATAAATAAATGCCAGAAAATATAAAAAATAAAGCGCGAAATTATGAATGGTCCAATTGGAAAGGGCCACGTCTTCATCTTCTCCGTTTGACCCTGGTTATTTACCTGCGGATTTGCATCCACAGCTAAATCCATAGGTCCATCCTAAAACGAGTTCTAGGCCATGGAAATTGATTCCAAGACCATAGTCATGTTCGTTTTCCTCTCCTGATTTCATCCATGTCCATTAATAGGGCTGATTTTGCCTGAAAATAAAACGCCCAAAAACAAAGACCAAGAACCCTAGATTTGGGTATGGCACTACAGGTCATATAAACACAATTAAATAATGCAGAAAGTTTAGAAATTACTCAAGGATCATGAATATGTCAATGATTTGTCAAGAAAACTCCAGAATGAGAGGTTGCGATTTCAAATGCAGGGTGGTGTTTCGAAGGACTTACAACGCGATTGAGAGGGTGTGATGGCTTGCTAGGGGTTGGTTTCGCTTCAGTGGATGTTCAACAATTGATTCACGTGGAGTTTTGGTTCTGAATTGGCCTCTAAGAGTGATTTCAGTTTCAAGCTTTTTTCTAATTTTCTCAAGTTTTGTTCTTGTGATTTTGCAGCCTCCAACCCCTGAACTCGTATCCTTTGGCTTGTATATGTATGCAGCATTGGATTAGGTCAACAATTTGGACTTGAATCTTTGTGAATCAATGCTTGGAGATATGATTTGATTCACCATTGATAACTTGCTTATTTTGTCTAAAAAACAATCTCTTTGCACATGAAATGGCTGATTCGAATTTGATCCCATTGATGATGATTATTAGGTCCTAAAATAGCCAAAAAGAGATCAAATAATTAATACTTGGATTTTATTTGATTTAAATTGATTAAAAATGAAATAATTCATTAAAAATCAAATTAAATAATAAAATTAACAAAAGGTCACAAGGATGAAGCTAGGACACGTGTGGAGTGTGACAAGATCAAATCAAGTGGAAAAGAATGGGCCCATTTGACAAAATTTGAAGTTTTGGGGATAGTTGACTTTTGGCAATTTTGCAAAAATGCCCAACTTCAACAATGCATAACTTCTTCAATTTTGAACTTTTGGAAGTGTTCTTTGACTTTTTAGAAAGCTTGAGATGTACTATAACCAACCCTTTTGGTCTCATCTCATTTTGATATTCCATTATCAAGTTATAAGCTTTGGCAAAAAAGGTGTTTTTGTTGACTTTCAAAAATGACCTATAATGTCCAATTTTGTAACTTTTTGTGAGTGCATTTCTTGATCTTGGGGTATGAAGATGGATTGTAGTAAACTGCATCCTCTTAAAGATGAGCTTTGGATGGGTCATTTCTCATAAAGTATGAGAAAGTTATGCTTGGTCAAAGTTGAGTTGACTTTTCCTACAAAACCCTAATTTAGCAACTTTTGAGTCTTGATGAATTTTGAGCAATCCTTGATGAATCATGATCAACCCTTGATAAAATATGAAATATCCTTCAAAATGAGAATGTTGACAAAAAATCTTGAAGTTTGACTGTATTTGGATCACAGTTGACTTTTGCCCTAGCTCAGTCGATTTTTGGACCTCTTGAGCAATTGACTGACCAAACTTCCTCTGCAAGGCTTGAAATTTGACATGGATGGACTTGAGAACATATTAAGACTTTGGGGAGCACTTGAGGTCATTTGGATGCAAGTACCTTGATGCAACACAAAACCCTAATTTGAGGTTGACTGTCTTAGGAGATGACTTGATTGTCCAACTCTTGAGCAATCTTGAGCCACTTGGAGATTTTTCTTGCAATGTTTTGAGAAATATGAGAGGGAAAATTTTGGGGTACAACAGCTGCCCCTGTTCAATTTTCTTAAACCTGAGGATATAGATTGGCTTTCGGGCCTTTCGTGATCCGAAGGTGGAAGACGATTGAACACTAGAGTGCCCAGAAATTTGCACTCGCATGAAGTGGTATCAGCCTGGTGATGTCGGGAATGGGATTACAGATGCCATTTGGAGACCGTTGACAGGTGGTCTGAACTTCAACTGGAATACGAATCAGGGAGATCTTATTAGCGATCTGACTGAACCAGAGGAGGTCTTGGTTTACTTTGACTGGATCGGCATCAGAAAAATCTTTAGGAATCGATTTAACTGGACCCGAGAAGGTCTTGGATTAACTTTGACTGGATCGGCATCAGAAAAATCTTTAGGAATCGATTTAACTGGACCAGAGAAGGTCTTGG
The DNA here is from genome assembly GCA_948472305.1 of Vicia faba. Lineage (NCBI taxonomy): Eukaryota > Viridiplantae > Streptophyta > Magnoliopsida > Fabales > Fabaceae > Vicia > Vicia faba. The sequence goes on from OX451737.1 coordinate 1,287,647,246, forward strand.
ATTAACTTTGACTGGATCGGCATCAGAAAAATCTTTAGGAATCAATTTAACTGGACCAGACAAGGTCTTGGAATAACTTCAACTGGATCGACATCAGGAAAATCTTTAGGAATCGATTTAACTGGACCAGAGAAGGTCTTGGAATAACTTCAACTGGATCAGCATCAGGAAAATCTTTAGGAATCGATTTAACTGGACCAGAGAAGGTCTTGGAATAACTTTGACTGGATCGACATTAGAAAAATCTTTAGGAATCGATTTAACTGGAACAGACAAGGTCTTGGAATAACTTCAACTAGATCGACATCAGAAAAATCTTTAGGAATCGATTTAACTGGACCAGACAAGGTCTCAGAATAACTTCAACTGGATCGGCTTCAGGAAAATCTTTAGGAATCGATTTAACTGGACCAGAGAAGGTCTTGGAATAACTTTAACTGGATCGACATCAGGAAAATCTTTAGGAATCGATTTAACTGGACCAGAGAAGGTCTTGGAATAACTTTGACTGGATCGGCATCAGAAAAATCTTTAGGAATCGATTTAACTGGACCAGACAAGGTCTTGGAATAACTTCAACTGGATCGGCATCAGGAAAATCTTTAGGAATCAATTTAACTGGACCAGAGAAGGTCTTGGAATAACTTCAACTGGATCGGCATCAGGAAAATCTTTAAGAATCGATTTAACTGGACCAGAGAAGGTCTTGGAATAACTTTGACTGGATCGGCATCAGGAAAATCTTTAGGAATCGATTTAACTGGACCAGAGAAGGTCTTGGAATAACTTCAACTAAATCGACATCAGGAAAATCTTTAGGAATCGATTTAACTGGACCAGAGAAGGTCTTGGAATAACTTTGATTGGATCAACATCATAAAAATCTTTAGGAATCGATTTAACTGGACCAGACAAGGTCTTGGAATAACTTCAACTGGATCGGCATCAGGAAAATCTTTAGGAATCGATTTAACTGGACCAGAGAAGGTCTTGGAATAACTTCAACTGGATCGACATCAGGAAAATATTTAGGAACCGATTTAATTGGACCAGAGAAGGTCTTGGATTAACTTTGACTGGATCGACATCAGAAAAATCTTTAAGAATCGATTTAACTGGACCAGACAAGGTCTTGGAATAACATTGGCTGGATCGGAATCAGAAAAATCTTTAGGAATCGATTTAACTGGACCAGACAAGGTCTTTGACATAGCTGAGAACTTAACTGCATCTTTCTTGAAAGGTAAAGGTCAGTCATATGCAATGCATGAGATGGATCAAGCAATGATGTTCTCAACATAAATGAGATTGTATGGTATGATGTGTATATGCATGTATCATGATGTATGGAAATGTAATGTTTTAGCTGGGGAAAATAAATCTCGGAGAGCTGCTGGAGAATAGAGTTGGATTCTTTGTTTCCGCTGGGGATGGTGAACCAAGGTGATTACGAGAATAAACCTGCAGGAGAAGATAACTCCGTTGGGGAATAAACTGATGAGGAGGTTACTCTGTGGGGTAGAGATGCTCTGCTGAGGACTCCACTGATAAACTCTACTGAGGATGGATTACCGTTGCTGGTGATATTGAATCCTATTGAGGATTGATTTCCTGTTTGTGAAAGGGAAAGAACTTCGCTGGGGATGATCTTTCAGTTGCAACTTGCTGGGGATAACCATGTTAGACTCTCGTGGGGATAATCCTTTGAGCTCGGCTGGGGAGATTTATTTTGGACTCCGCTGGGGATAAACTTTCAGAGTCTATTGGGGATGATGATTCAACTCCATTGGGGAAGCTTTTTCAGACCATGCTGGGGAAATATTGACTCCACTGGGGGTATCTTGTATTCTGCCGGGGAACATTCTTATACTCTGTCGGGGAATATTAAGACTGCCGGGGATATCAACCCTTTTTAGTGCTGATGGTAGATCCACTCTGCTTGGGGAGAGCATTACTGATTCGTTCATAGTTGCAGGTCTCAGTTAGGGGAGATCTGCCATTACTATCTTGCTCTGCAGGGAGTGAAGGTATCTTAGCCATATTCTTCGGAAGAATTTACCCGGTACCTGGTGGACAGAGCAACTATACAGCTTGGACAATTCTATTGCCCCTGTTTCTGATATTACCCGTAATCGTCTTTTGTTTCACATGTAAATATTCATGAGCAGCAATTAATGTCAAATGCATATATCAAAAATGAACATTGGACATTCTTTGCAAAACAAAACAGATAAAAGAAAACAGTTTGGAATTTGTCTGAAAATAAATTGTATTGATTTTGAAGTTTGGCCTGTAAATAGGCGTTTTTGAACAAGAGGCTGACGTCCTAGTAAGAGAACGCCGCTGAGCAGATAGAATTTACACAAATTGTGAAAAACAAAACAGCTATGTGAACAATCCCATTGGGTTCCAACTATGCTATTGTCTTTATGTCCTCGAGCATCTCATCACTTTGCTACTTGGTTGAAGGCAGATCAGATTGATTAGTGTCGTCCGAGCTTGATAGTCGATACCGAAGTCTGGATGCCAGGTGATCTAATGAGACATAGTGTTACGCTTATCCCTAATTTTTTCCTGGACTGCCCTTTCGGGTTTTCAGTCCACCGAGATACCCCTTTTTGCCCAAGCCGCCTTTTCAGGTTTTCGACTTGCCGGGTGTACAAATTTTTTCATTTTCATCCCTTATTTTTGCCCGAACCCTTTTGGTTCGCCGAGAAGACCTTATTTTTTCCTAGACCAGTCGACCTAGTGGGTCTTTGGTTATGCGTAGTATCTTTTTACTATGTCTGCATTGACGGGGTGAGGAAGGTCGTCACCATCCATGGTGGTTAGAATCATAGTTCCGCCTGAGAAAATGTTCTTAACCATAAATGGCCCTTCGTAAGTAGGGGTCCATTTGCCCCTGGGATCACCTTGAGGTAAGATGATGCGCTTGATAACCAGATCTCCAACTTGATACTCTTGTCGTCTAACTTTCTTGTTAAATGCCTTGATCATCCGTTTTTGGTACGTCTGACCATGACAAATAGCAGTAAGTCTTTTTTCGTCGATTAGGTTCAACTGATCAAGCCGGTTCTGAATCCAGTCATCTTCGCTCAAACCTGCATCCTTCATGATTCGGAGAGAGGGTATCTGAACTTCAATGGGTAATACAGCCTCCATGCCATATACCAAGGAATAGGGTGTTGCCCCTGTTGACGTTCGTGCTGAGGTACGGTACCCATGAAGAGCGAATGGTAACATCTCGTGCCAGTCTTTGTATGTCACTGTCATCTTCTGCACAATCTTCTTAATGTTCTTATTAGCTGCTTCAACAGCCCCATTCATCTTCGGCCGGTAGGGAGAAGAGTTGTCATGCTGTATCTTGAATTGCTCGCAGAGTTCGGTGATCATCTTGTTGTTGAGATTGGTACCATTGTCCGTAATGATCCTCTCTGATACACCGTATCGACAGATCAGATTGTGCCGAATAAACCGTGCCACGACGTTCTTGGTTACTGTAGCAAAGGAAGCTGCTTCAACCCACTTCGTAAAGTAATCAATTGCTACCAGGATGAAACGATGCCCGTTAGACGCTGTAGGTCTGATCTCGCCGGTCATATCAATGCCCCACATTGCAAAAGGCTAAGGTGCCGTCAAGACATTCAAAGGAACTGGAGGTATGTGCACCTTATCAGCATAGACTTGACATTTGTGACATGTCCGAGAATACTGATAACAGTCGGCTTCCATTGTGGACCAATAATATCCTGCCCGAAGGATTTTCTTTACCATGGTGTGTCCACTGGAATGAGTTCCGAAAGTACCTTCATGTAACTCTGCCATGATCCTTTCTGCTTCATTCTTATCCACACAACACAATAAGGTCGAATCATGGTTACGCTTGTAAAGAATTCCATTGCTGATGAAGAACTTTACCGCGAACCTCCTCAGAAACTTCTTGTCATTAACAGATGCGCCCTCGGGGTATTCCTGAGCCTCGAGGTACCTCTTCACCTCATGATACCAGGGTTTATCTGTCACCTCTTCAGTCTCAAGATCACAGCAATGTGCAGGTTCGTCCAACCTTTCAATGATAATCCGGGGAGCTTCGTTGTCCCAATTGACCTTGAACATAGAAGACATTGTAGCCATCGCGTCCGCCAACTGATTCTCCTCTCTAGGGAAGTGTTCAAAGGTTATCTCCTCGAAGTAGGGGAGAAATTTCAACACATACTCTTTATAAGGAATAAGATTTGGGTGTTTCATATCCCACTCGCCTTTGATCTGACTGATCACAAGAGCGGAATCTCCGAAAACACTTAGAAACTTAATCCTTAGGTCAATTGCTGCTCGAAGACCCATGATGCACACTTCATACTCCGCCATATTGTTGGTGCAGTTGAAACATAATCGGGCGGTAAACAGAGTATGAGAGCCTTTAGGAGATATGATCACGGAGCTAATGCCATTACCCAAAGCGTTCGACGCTCCATCAAAGTACATAGATCATCGGGATCCTTCCTCAGGTCCTTCATCCGGTCCAGGTGTCTCACAATCAGTTACCAATATGATATTCTCGTTCGGGAATTCGAAGTTCATAGACTGGTAATCATCCACTGCTTGATGTGCCAAATGGTCTGCCAACACACTTCCCTTAATTGCCTTTTGGGTCGTATACTGGATGTCATACTCAGTCAAGATCATCTTCCATTTTGCTATTCTTCCGGACAAGGCAGGCTTCTCGAAGATATACTTGATTGGATCCATCTTTGAAATCAATAGAGTAGTGTGAGTCAACATATACTGTCTCAGCCGGCGAGCAGCCCATGCCAAAGCGCAGCAAGTTTTCTCGAGCAACGAGTATCGGGTCTCGCAGTCGATAAACTTTTTGCTAAAGTAATAAATAGCATGCTCTTTTCGGCCAGACTCGTCATGTTGACCCAGCACACACCCCATTGAGTTGTCGAGCACTGTCAAGTATAAGATCAAAGGTCTCCCTTCAACTGGAGGCATCAGAATAGGTGGCTCTTGGAGATACTCTTTAATCCTTTCGAAAGCGGCTTGGAATTCATCGTTCCAACGTACCACTTGATCTTTCTTCACTAGCTTGAAGATTGGCTCATAAGTAGCAGTCATGTTCGAGATGAATTGGGCAATGTAGTTCAGCCGTCCTAGGAAGCCTCTGAATTCTTTCTCTATTCTGGGAGTTGGCATCTCCTGTGTAGCCTTCACCTTGGCTGGATCCACTTGAATACCTTTGTCGCTTACGACGAAACCCAGCAGTTTACCAGATCTCACCCCGAAGATGCACTTGTTCGGGTTTAACCTCAGCCTGTACAGCTTCAACCTGTCAAACAGCTTCTGTAAATGGTCAAGGTGTTCCTCCTCAGTTTGGGACCTCGCAATCATATCGTCGACGTATACTTCAATCTCGTGATGGATCATGTCATGAAACAAAGCGACCATGGCACGCTGATACGTTGCCCCAGCATTTTTCAGTCCAAAAGGCATGACCTTGTAGCAAAAGGTGCCCCACTGAGTAACAAAGGTCGTCTTCTCCATGTCTTCGGGAGCCATCTTTATCTGATTATAACCGGAGAAACCATCCATAAAAGAGAATACCTTGTGTTGAGCAGTATTGTCAACCAGAACGTCAATGTGAGGTAGAGGGAAGTCATCCTTAGGGCTTGCTCTGTTCAAATTCCCGTAGTCAACACACATTCGAACCGTACCATCCTTCTTCGGTACTGGAACCACATTAGCAACCCACTGAGGGTAAGAAGTAACTGCTAGAAAACCGTCGTTAAACTGTTTCATAACTTCAGCCTTGATTTTCTCAGACATCTCTGGGCGCATTCGGCGGACCTTCTGTTTCACGGGAGGACAGTCTTCCTTGGTAGGCAGGCGGTGAACCACAATATCGGTATCCAACCCAGGCATATCTTCATAAGACCAGGCAAAGATCTCAACATAGTCACGCAACATCTGAATCAACCGTTGCTTCACACTAAGCTCCAGATTTGCACCGATCTTAACTTCTTTCTTATCTGTCTCTGTTCCCAGATTCACTGATTCCACCGGCTCTTCGTACAGCTGAATAACCCTCTCTTCCTGAAGTAACAGTCTTGCAAGTTCACCAGGCACTTCGCAATCATCATCACCTTCGTCTTTGGCTAAGTTGATCGGATTTTCGAAGTCATAACTGGCAGTAGCAGAGTCGTCACCAATGAGATCCAGAGTGGATGTGGACCTGTATATGTGAGTGTGTGTAAAATAGCTGTTTTGCAATATATAATAAAGAAAAACAAGGAGCGCAAAATTTGAAATGCAAGAACGTCCAATGCTTTTATTAATGATATATGAAAATGACAAACATAAAGCCCTCACAAATGAAGCCACGGTGCCCCGGGTAAGTCACCGGGCCGTAAAGTTTAAAACATTGTCTGTTACAAATTCAAAACAAAAAGTTTCATTACTGGGTAACAAAAGAAATAGGCATGAAGTCCTGTGCTATCCAGTTGCTTGGTCCACCGTCGGTCATAGGATAGATCCAGCTGTCGAATTCAGACTCCTCCACATCGTCTTCAATGGCATTCACTCCCGAGTTGCTGATGAACACGGGAGGTCTTCCGATTCGTGCATTCCGAACAGCCCTTTGAGCTTCTGTAGTAAAACCCAAACCAAACTTGTTAGTCTTCTGTGTAAAATCAGAGAGTCGGCCCCAATTTGCACACCCACCTTTCTCGACAACAACCCGGGCATCCTTAAAGGAAGCCATCTTCATAGGAGAATCTTCAACAACAGCCTCTTCTAACGCCAGTGTCTGGGGAACCTCTTCAAAATGTTGAAATGGGGTCTCAACGAACTCCCCATCCATCTCTACATATCGGAAAGAGTTGAGGTGGCTCACCATGTACTCTTCCTCTCCTTGTACTGTCACAATCTTCCCTTTGACCTGGTACTTCAGCTTCTGGTGGAGTGTTGAGGTTACGACCCCAGCTTTGTGGATCCATGGACGACCCAACAAACAAGAATAAGATGGTCGAATGTCCATCACATAGAATGTAGAATTGAAAACCTGAGAACCAACCTTAATCGGATATCAACTTCTCCATGCACCATTCTCTTAGACCCGTCAAAGGCCCTGACGACAATGTTGCTTGGTTTCAACTCTAACCCTTCACAGTCCAACCGGTCTAGAGCTTTCTTAGGCAAGACGTTCAATGAGGAACCAGTATCAACTAATACATGAGCAAGAGTAGTGCCCCTGCATTCAATGGAGACATGCAGGGCATCGTTGTGATTCTTCCCCTTAGCAGTCAAGTCGGCGTCAGAAAAACCCAACCCATTATCAGCAGTCAAGTTGGCCATGCAATCTGTAAATTGATCAGCTGATGTCTCTTGTGGTACGTGGGCAGTCTTCAAGAAAGTAATCAGAGCCTTGGCATGGGCTTCTGAGCATAGCAACAGTGCCAACATAGAAATCTTGGACGGGGTTTGCCCCAGCTGTTCAACTACATTGTAGTCACTCTTTTTGATAATTTTCAGAATCTCTTCCATCTCTTGTTTAGAAGCTTCAACATTAATTGTCTTTGGTGCCTCCGTCTGGGCAGGCACATCAGTGGTGATCCCTTTGCCTCGAGTGTTGGACGACTCGGAGACAGGGGTAAGAATAGGAACTTGAACAAGAATAGTAGCAGGTACACCAGCAGGTGTAATAACAACAGGCTTTCAGGCAGTTGGTGGAGAGATATCAGGTGAGAAAAGTATTCCGCTGCGGGTGACTTTAGCAGGTCCAACAATATTGTTGATGTCAGTATCAGCATCCAACTCTTGCTTAACTCCATGAAAATAAACATCAGCCCCATAGTGCCAAGGGACAGCTTTATCAGAGGTATAGGGGATGGCCCCCGGAACAGTGATGATCACAGGTGCGATTCTTGGAACGGATGTAATTCTAACAGGCTTCCTCGAGGGAGCCTTGGAAGAATTGTCGAAAATGGTGATAATGGCAACCTCTTAAGTATGAACTAGAGGAACAATAGTCTTCTCAAACAGAATTTCTTTACTATCCATCAGGCGTTGGACACCTGATTTCAAAAGTGGGAAACCATTTGGTAGGGCAGAACACATACGGCAACCTTCGTCACAGCCTGGAAATAAACCGGCTAGAAAAAGGTTCTTCTTCACAGTTAACAAAGGGGTAACAATGTCATTCACAGAAACCACAAACAAGTCTTCATCTATAACATTCACTCCATGCTTGGGCATAGGAGCAGTCACAACATTAGGTCTTTCGGGCGCCTCAAACTCAATCTCCTTAGCATCAATTAAGTCTTGTATCTTATTCTTCAAAGTCCAACAATCATCTGTATTATGCCCTGGGCTATCAGAGTGATAAGCATAGCGGGCATTAGGGTTATACTTCGGTGATGTTGTATTTGGATTCTTCAGGGCTTCCCTTGGAATCACCAGATTAGTCTTTAGCAACTGTGGCAGAATCTGAGATAAGGTCATGTTGAGACGGGAGAATTGCCTTCGAGGTCTTTCGTCCTTTTTTTGATTGTTGTACTGAGGAGCACCAGCAGGTTTTGAAATAACAACCGCATTAACAGCTTGGCGGTGTTCAGGTCTATTCTGTCTTTTCAAACTATAGACAGCACTGGACTCTTTCTTAAAGGGCTTCTTCTCGGTGCTCGATGAAGCACCCTTCTGTATCTTACCAGCCTTAATACCAGCCTCAATCCTCTCACCGGTCATAATTAACTCTGTAAACCCAGACGAAGAGCTTCCAATCAGGTGGTTGAAAAATGGACCGGACACGGTCCCCAGAAACATGTCCACAAGCTCCCGATCAGCCAAGGGTGGTTGCACTCTTCCGGAGAGGTCCCTCCACTTCTGAGCATAATGTTTGAATCCTTCGCCCGTTCCCATTGACATACCTTGGAATTGGGTACGCGTGGGAGCGAGGTCGGAGTTGTATTGGTACTGCCTGTAGAAAGCAGTAGCCAAATCTTCCCAACTGCGGATACTGGCTTCGTCCAACTGGTAAAACCATTCAAGCCGAGTCCCTGAGAGACTGTCTTGAAAGAAATGGATTCATAGGTTCTTATCAGCGGTGTACGGCTGAATCTTCCTTACATATGACCGGAGGTGCAGCTTCGGACAAGAAACTCCGTCATACTTAGCAAAGGTTGGTGCCTTGAACTTGTGGGGAATTACCACCCCAGATGATAAACCCAGATCACCAAAGTCCAGACCAGGTACTTTCTGAACATCTATCGCACTCAACCGGTCTTACAGTTATTTATATCTATCCTCAGCAGGAGGATAATGGTCTTCATCGAAGTCTGTCTCGTTGTCGGAGACCACAGGGCTAGGAGCCCTTCTTTCCTCTTGACTATCTTTCCCTCCAGATGAGGTGGTCAAATCAACTTCATCCTGTAGCCTGTTTCCAAACCTTTGACCTATGTTAAACATGATTGTCCTCTTCTTCTTCTTCTTCTTCTTCTTATCTTTCAGAATCAGGGTCTTCAGATCTTGCTGACCCTTAGCTAGATTCATGAACAACTCTTGGAATTGGGTATTCTGGGCTTGTAGGGCCTTGATGGCTTGCTCAGTTGATGGTTCAGCAGACATGATGAGTTCTGAAATAAACAGCGAAGAAGATAAGAGACCTGTAATGGGTACCTGTTATGAAGTGCATGGGATGAAATGCGTATGACATGATTTCAAAGACAATCGAGAGATTTAAATTTGTAAACCAGAAAGGAAACACACTTTATTAGATAAACTTTGAAATTCAAATTGTTCAACTGATGCCCTTAAGGCGTTACAAGAAAGGAAATACTGAAAAGTAAATAAAAACTGGAAAATAAATAATCAAAGGACAATCAGTGCTCCCATGGTCTCTTCTTGTCGGTGCGGACATAGTCATTGAGAATCTGCTCGTTCTCCAACTGTCTAGCCAACCTCTATATCTTCTGCTCTTGCTCGTTGAACTTCTCTCGGTAAGCATCCCGTTCTTCTCTCAGTTGCATCTAAGACCTTTTCAGTGCCCCAATGTCAGTGGGCATGTAAGGGTGGAGGATGGTAGGAAGAACCCCCTCTTTATTAGCAACTTCAACAATGATAGGCAGGACAACTTCATATGGCATACCCAGCTTTTGGGCACGGATACAGACCCATCTGAGATATGGCTCCATTGGAAGTGAAGTCTTTGGACCCAGCTCATGTGGATCAGATCTGTGAACTCTATCCCGAGCCCTTATGAATCTGCAGCATTGCTCGTCGCTATCCCCTTGAAAATCAAAGATGATACTAGGCATCAGTAGCTCATGAGGTCCTTCTCTTCTGGCTCTCCCAAACTGACGTAAGGCCAAGCACGGGTTGTAAGAAATTCCTCCATTGGTTCCTATCAGTGGAACATTGGGGTACTCCCCACAGCGATTAATGATAGCCACCTCGTCCATACCGAGAGTCCAGATGATGTCATTGTGAGAGAGAGACATAACCCTATAGGCCCAGCCCATGCCTTCTTTGTTCTTCAGCACTGATTTAGGGAGGTGCGAAATAAACCACCTCGCCAATAACGGAGCACAGCACATCAAGGTTCCCCGCTTTCGGGAAGTACGAGAATAGAGTTGATGAAGGATGTCACCCAAGAGAGTGGGTATAGGATTATGAGAGATAAAGATTTTTATCGCATTCACATCAACAAAGGATTCAGAGTTCGAAAACAATACCAAGCCGTATATCAGAAGAGCCAAAATATCCTCGAATGCCTTGAATCTAGACTATCCCATAAATAATTAGCCTTACCAACCAAGAACTTAGTCAGAAAGCCCTTTGTTCCACTTCTAGTCTCCCAATTAGCCATTACCTCATCCTTTGTCAAATGAAGGGCTGCAGCAATCTCTTCTGGCCTAAGTATCTTCTCCCAACCAGTAAACGGGGTCTGCTCCAGAATAGAGATACCGAGCAGTTCAGAGAATTCTTCCAAGGTAAGAACCAGCTGGTAGTCCTAGAAATTAAAGTAATGGTATAATGGATCATAGAACTGGACTAGGACACTCATCATATGCTCGTCCAATTTGGAGGTGACCAAACTGAGAAGATAACCATGTCTCCTGAGGAAGGAAGTAGTATCAGGCATCTTTGCAACCAAATCTTTAAGCAAGGTGAGAACCTGGACAAAGTTGATCCGGATGGTATTCCTACGCATGAGCATCATGATGACCTATAAAACAGACCAAAGATGAATCCCTTCTGTCTTTTAAATAGGTTAGTCCAATGCAAGATGTATGCAATGTTATGATGTCATGATGTCATGATAGAAAGCACACCACAAGTATCCACAAACAGCAAACATGGTAAAGGCACACAAGTCACACAGAGAGCCCTTAGATTTCAGGCTGGCAAGGAGCTTAGGTACTACCCTCTTTCAGTTCAGTTGGTTTAAACCTATCCTAAAAATAGTAACTGGGTTCTAGAGAATCTCAATATCACTGACTACCCTCAATCGGTCATAATTCCAGTTTAGTAACCTTTTCTTGCGGCCAGAATCATCGCGAGAGTTTAGTCTCAATGAGTGTAGCATACTGCTACTGTTCTATGGCCAAGTTGGTCAATTTAAAGGTTCTAAGGTCAGTTGGTGCTTAATGACCCCTTAGATGACCCATATTCTCCTCGTTCCAACACAAGGGATATCGGTACAATCTAAAGTGCCACACCAATGTAGCTACTGCTTCAACCGTATCGGTCTACGCCATACAGTTCCCTCACAGTTTATTGCTACTTACCTAAAGGGTATCCCCAGATCTGGGTTAGGATCTATAGTAACTCCGATACAAGCCCACAAATGTAAAGCATACAAAGAAAACAATTGAAAACACAATGATCTAATCCTAAGGTACACCCCACTTATTAATTTTCCCCAGCAGAGTCGCCAGTTCTGTGATACGGTGGGAAGAGAACTGACTGTTTTTGGAATGTTGGTTCGTGTTTTGCGTTTGTTTTCGCAAAATGTCGCGGTAAGCAAGAGTCACCATCGTCTTTTATTTTATCCAACACGGAAAGGAAAAAAGCACAGAAAATTCCTTTTTCGAGATATTTCTCGGGTTCAGGGGGTAGATTATAGAAAGGGAAGGTGTTAGCACCCTTTCTATCCGTGGTTATCCACGGGCTCTTAGGTACTTGCTCAAAGTGTTTTTAAAATTTGCTTTTCTTTGTGTTTGTGGGTTTGAAAGAAGTTTTTGTTTGAAAAGGTGTAAGTGCGAAAAGTTTTTGTTTTATTTTGAAAGGAGCAAGTACTTAAGAACCATCTACCTACTCGAAAAAGGAATCAATTTGTGCTAATGTCCTTTAGACAATGCTATCCCACTATTAATGAGTAGGTAGCATCGTCGTTGGAGTTTTAAGGGTCAATTCGATTAAGGGACGTGTGGCCACTAAAGCAATGTTAGGACACCTTAGCGGTAACCGTAATGTCTTAGATCATTTTTCCGAGGCAACCATTTCGAGGCAACTATGATCTTTGGACAAGAGGGCGACCTCTAAAACTTCCTATACTCAATGACCACGTTCAAAGGCAACCAAGTGAGGTGTACCCTAAGAGTGCGCATGTGCGAGTGTGTTGTTTCGGTTAATTTTATCTTTGTACATGTCAATGGTTATCTATGTTGATTTTAGGTTTAAACATTTGATCTTGTCATGCATGCCCTATTATCAAACATCTAGCAGTTTATAAGTTGCGGAAATTAAATTGCGGAAATTAAATCTAACTATTACAAGGCGTCGGGTATTTACATCGCCAAAAGCAACCCTTGAAATTAAAATGCGGAAAGTAAATAAAGGGATACAAAATATTTAAAGTCCTATTAAACTATTACATTCCGGGAAACAGGTACAATAATATGATAAAATGGATCGCGTGCGAGAAAATTAAATCGGGCGCATTCTAGGGTTTTGACCCTTTAATTATTAAAGAAAAGATTTTTTTTTGTTATTTTGAATTAAAAAGAAATTAGACCTAAGTTAATTATTAAATTAAATAATCTAATTAATTAATTAAAATATTTTTGGATTTTTGATATTTAAAGAAATAAAATAAATTTGATCAAAGTTAGTGAAAACCTAATCGTCTAAATTAATTTTAATTATTGCAAAAATATTAAAGTTATTTCCTAATTAAACTAAATTAATTGAATTAATATTTATTTACAAAAAATAAAGTGCTGAATTTAATTTTAATAAATAAAATATATTTTTTGGTTTTTGATTTTATGAGGAAAAAGTTTTGATTGGTTAGTTAAAATAAAAATAATAAAACAAAACAATTAAATAAAATGAAAAAAAGAAAGAGATAGAAAAAAAAAACCCAGGGGAGTTCAGCCCAATTTGGAGATTTGGATGGAAATTTTGGTGGCCCAATACAAGCAGGCCTGTATTGACTTTCCTGATTCCACGTGCATTGGTTGACTAGGGCGTATGATGGACTTTCATTTTGGGCCACCAGATCTGGCCTGGGGCCATCTGGAAACTGATTAGGTGATGATGTATGATGTGCTGCGCCCTGGGTATTGCATGGAATAATCTGAACAAAAATAATACAAAGCTTTTGGGGGACCTGGGATTCGAACCCAGGTCCTGCTGATCACTGGCCAACGCTTCCACCACTCAACCAACGCGTTCTAATTGTTAGTGCATTGGACAATGATTATTATAAGGGAAAACAAATAAATGCCAGAAAATATAAAAAATAAAGCGCGAAATTATGAATGGTCCAATTGGAAAGGGCCACGTCTTCATCTTCTCCGTTTGACCCTGGTTATTTACCTGCGGATTTGCATCCGCAGCTAAATCCATAGGTCCATCCTAAAACGAGTTCTAGGCCATGGAAATTGATTTCAAGACCATAGTCATGTTCGTCTTCCTCTCCTGATTTCATCCATGTCCATTAATAGGGTTGATTTTGCCTGAAAATAAAATGCCCAAAAATAAAGACCAAGAACCCTAGATTTGGGTATGGCACTACAGGTCATATAAACACAATTAAATAATGCAGAAAGTTTAGAAATTACTCAAGGATCATGAATATGTCAATGATTTGTCAAGAAAATGCCAGAATGAGAGGTTGCGATTTCAAATGCAGGGTGGTGTTTTGAAGGACTTACAGCGCGATTGAGAGGGTGTGATGGCTTGTTAGGGGTTGGTTTCGCTTCAGTGGATGTCCAACAATTGATTCACGCGGAGTTTTGGTTCCGAATTGGCCTCTAAGAGTGATTTCAATTTCAAGCTTTTTTCCAATTTTCTCAAGTTTTGTTCTTGTGATTTTGCAGCCTCCAACCCCTGAACTCGTATCCTTTGGCTTGTATATGTATGCAGCATTGGATTAGGTCAACAATTTGGACTTGAATCTTTGTAAATCAATGCTTGGAGATATGATTTGATTCACCATTGATAACTTGCTTATTTTGTACAAAAAACAATCTCTTTGCACATGGAATGGTTGATTCGAATTTGATCCCATTGATGATGATTATTAGGTCCTAAAATAGCCAAAAAGAGATCAAATAATTAATACTTGGATTTTATTTGATTTAAATTGATTAAAAATGAAATAATTCATTAAAAAATCAAATTAAATAATAAAATTGACAAAAGGTCACAAGGCTGAAGCTAGGACACGTGTGGAGTGTGACAAGATCAAATCAAGTGGAAAAGAATGGGCCCATTTGACAAAATTTGAAGTTTTGGGGATAGTTGACTTTTGGCAATTTTTTAAAAATGCTCAACTTCAACAATGCATAACTTCTTCAATTTTGAACTTTTGGAAGTGTTCTTTGACTTTTTAGAAAGTTTGAGATGTACTATAACCAACCCTTTTGGTCTCATCTCAGTTTGATATTCCATTATCAAGTTATAAGCTTTGGCAAAAAAGGTGTTTTTGTTGACTTTCAAAAATGACCTATAATGTCCAATTTTGTAACTTTTTGTGAGTGAATTTATTGATCTTGGGGTATGAATATGGATTGTAGGAAATTGCATCCTATTCAAAATGAGCTTTGGATGGGTCATTTATCATAAAGTATGAGAAAGTTATGCTTGGTCAAAGTTGAGTTGACTTTTCCTACAAAACCCTAATTTAGCAACTTTTGAGTCTTGATGAATTTTGAGCAATCCTTGATGAATCATGATCAACCCTTGATCAAATGATGAAATATCCTTCAAAATTAGAATGTTGACAAAAAATATTGAAGTTTGACTGTATTTGGGTCACAGTTGACTTTTGCCCTAGCACAATCGATTTTTGGACCTCTTGAGCAATTGACTGACCAAACTTCCTCTGCAAGGCTTGAAATTTGATATGGATGGACTTGAGAACATATTAAGACATTGGGGAGCACTTGAGGTCATTTGGATGCAAGGACCTTGATGCAACACAAAACCCTAATTTGAGGTTGACTGCCTTAGGAGATGACTTGACTGCCCAACTCTTGAGTAATCTTGAGCCACTTGGAGATTTTTCTTGCAATGTTTTGAGAAATATGAGAGGGCAAATTTTGGGGTACAACAGTTGCGGTTAGCAAGAGTCGCCACAGACTTTTCTTTTATCCAAAAGGAAAGGTGAAAAAGCACATGAAAGACCTTTGAGATTATTTCTTGAGTTCGGGGGGTAGATTATGAAAAAGGAAGGTATTAGCACCCTTTTCATCCATGGTTTTCCATGGGCTCTTAATTACTTGCTAGATCACTTTATTTTGTTTGAAATTGTGCTTTGTGTGGTTTTTGAAAGTATCTTGTAAAGAGGCCATTGTTTAGGCAATCTTTGTAATGATTCTTGTTTGTAAGAATGTATACAAAGATGTTGATCTTTTGAAAATGTTTTCCAATTTTGTAAAATGTTTTGAAAGTGTAGGTGTTTGTTTTTGAAAGTAGCAAGGATGTTTGTTTTAAAATGGAGCAAGTAATTAGGAGCAATCTACCTACTCAAATTTCTTTCTTGTTCATTTTCATTTCCTTTGACATTGTTGTCTTACCATTGATTTGGTAAGCAACCCTATCTTTGGATGTAAACGGGACAGGTGTGGGTCATCGTATAACCATGATTAGCAATTTTGCAAGGTATATTAGCATTATTTTTGAGGGACTAAGATCATTTGTAAGTCAACTTAGATAGCGTCATCGAGGGACTATGATCTTGTATTTGCTTGTTTTTGCTAAGATACCTCACATGCGTAATGTGGCCATTTTGTAAAGGCAAGCAAGTGGAATTACCCTATGGGTATTTGTGTGCAAGTGTGTTGTTTTCATGCTTGTTTTTGTCTTGAATTAGGGTTTTCTAAGCATTGGTTTTAGTCTTTCCATACAAACCCTAATTACTAGCATTGTATATAAAAGCGATAAATTGCGATATTTAAAGTTACTACGCTATTACAACATTTGTGGGGAGGGGTGTACAAATTGAATGGGGATTGCAAGAATTTAAACCTAATTAGTCTATTACAACCATATTGAATTGGTATGAATATACAAGGAATTAAATAAATACAAAGTATAGAAATGAATAAATGTACAAGGATGCAAAATGTAAAGAAAATGAATTTTGTTTGGGTTTTTTAGAGAAAGAGGATTTTGTCTTAGCCTAACTAAATAAAGAAAATAATTAATAACAATTGAATTTTATTAAGAAAAGATTTTAAATGAAAACATAGTTCTATTAATTAATCAAAATAAAATAAGTTTAAGAAAAGTATTTTTAGTATTTTTATCTTGAAAATATTTATAGCATTGTAAAATATTTTTTGGTCTTTTTTATATTAAAAATAATGTATTTAAATTAGTATGAAAGAAAATAACTAATAACCTAATTTGATTTATATTTGCAAGATAATACGTAAAAAGTAAACAGAGTATAATTAATAAAAATATTTTTGTGAGAAAAATAAAATAAAATAAGTCAAAATATAAATATATGGAGGTCAGCTAGCAAAAAACAAAAATAAACCAAGCCCCAAGGGCCCAGCGCCTGCCAAAAACAATAAAAATCAGGAAAATGAAAATGTGAAAAATGAAAAGGGTACCACTGGGGCTCGAACCCAGGTCCCATAGGTTACAGGCGTGCACTTCTACCACTGGGGTGGCTATACATCCGTTAATACAAATGAAACAATAAATATGTAAGGCAAAACGTGTTCTGAAGACTTCATCTTCAACCTCTAGCCAAACCAACTGTAACTTGCTTATTTCTTATCAAAAATGAAAACTGTAAACATGAAACTTGTAGAAAAATTTCTCACGATTCCAGAAATGTAAAGTATTAAAACTATATATCAAAGATAAGCATGAATTTTAATGGCCCTAATCTGAACCCTAAAAATTTCATAGATTTTATTTCAAAATTCTCTAAGCTCAAGTAAAACTAATGGAAACTATGGACATGGTTAGCTTCAGGGCAATGATATCTACATGTTTTGTTCACAAATAAACTATTGATGATGCCTGTTTGAAGAGTTCCAAGTTGAGAAAACATACCTCAAAACTGGAAATCGTGTTTGGAGTTTGAGCTTGTTTCAGGAAGTGGTGATGATCAGGTTAGCTTCCTTGAGGTCCTAGAAAGCTAATGCAATGGTTTGCTTGAGTTGAGAGTGGCTGAAATTACCTGGAGAAGTCCAACTGCAATGCTCTGTTTTTGGCTATGGAAGTTGATGAAGATGGAGTTACAGTTTGCAAACAGGGACATGGATGGTCTGTACTTGGTATGAGGAAGCTTTAGGAATGAATTTGAGGGAAACGTACGATGGAAATGAGAGATACAAGTTTAAGGTCAGAACTGTGTATCAATAGAGTTTTTTTGTGAAATTTATAGCTAGAGGGAATTTGGGAGTGTTTCAGGGTCTTAAAGCTCGTGTCCTAGCTCACAAATAGTGACTCTATTTATAAGCAACAAGTTTTGAGTGCTCTATTTGATCAGAATTCAAATTTACATGTTTAAGTTAAACATGTGATTTTTTGACAAAACAAGTTTCCATGCCTTGTGTACTTACTAAGATAGAGTGGTTATGCTTTAAACAAGCTTGCTCCTGACTTTGTGGATGGAGAGTGATCAGAGTGGACAAGTTAGAGGCTCAATGTGAACTTTATGCAAATAGCTTGCTTTACAAGAATGGCATTGTTAACTTTGTGCCATAAATGGAAATGCAACTTGGACAATAGCTCAATTGCTTGGATCAAAGCCCTAACAGCTGTGTAAACATATAATTATGGAGTGACAAACAAGTTTGAGGCCTGCAAAGCAAAGATTATGCAGCCTAGCATGTATTTGGTTCACGTGTTCATAAAAAATGACTTGTAATTCAAGTGACAAAACCCTAACTTCATCTCTTCGATTCTCCCTCCTTAAGAATGATGTCAAGGAGTTCTTGGACATTCTGGAAAGCTTTCAATATGCTCTATAACCCATCTTTGAATTACTTTTGAAGATTCCCCTTGTAACTATATGAAAAAGTTCCATGAAGTTAGGTCAAAATCTTGACCAAATTAGGGCAAAATTTCACTAAGTGTTTAGTTTCATGATCACATGTTCATAAAATTATAACTTAAGATTCAAGCATTTTTGGAAGGAGTTTTGTAAAGAAAAGTTATATATTTCATGGAGATCTACAACTTTCATGTTGGAAGTTTCTCTTGAATCATCTTGCATCATGGTGAAAATTTGGCTCAAAGTTATGAGAAAATATGAGATTTCCAACACAGAAAAATTTCTAAGTTTAGAAATTTTGACTTTTCAAAATGAAATCTTGAATTTTTTATTTCTTGATGAATAAGTTTCATATTTTGACATGTTTTGATGAATTTTGATCCTTTTCACTTGAATTTGACCAAAAAGTCAAAGTTTGACTTTTCAGTATACAGTTGACTTTTAATCAGTTGACTGAAAAATTCATTTGTCAATCCAATGGACTTGCAATGTTTTGAACCATTCCATTAGGTTAAAATGATGCAATTGGACTCTTGAGATCATGCCTTAAACCAATTGATCATTTTCTAGGTCAAAAATCAGAAATTTCCCCTTCTCAGTCAAAACCCTAATTTTGACCATTTTGCCCTTTTGGAGATTTGATCAAATTTCTTGAGGAGTTGTGGTCCAAACTTGATCAAATGATACATATAAGTTTAAAATGTTGATTTGGATCATAAATTATGAATTTTGACTATAAACTAGCCACAGTTGACTTTTTTCCAAATATAGCTGATTTTTAGGTCAACTACTCAATTGACTTGGCAAAAATGTGATTCAAGGCTAGAAACTTGGCATGATTAATCTTGGGGATCCATGATGATATATGAAAGTCACATGGGACATTTGAAGTTCAAAAATCCTTGTGCAAACTCAAACCCTAATTTTGGTCATCAGTGTTTGAGGAGATGTCCTGAGCTGATCAAACCCTAGTGCAGTCTTGAGCCCAAGGAGATTTTGTGAGCAAATTCTTGATAAGTGAGAGGGAAAATTTTGGGGTACAACACACAAAAATTGCGATCAAATGCAAAACAAACAAGTCATTTCTCCCACCGTATTAAACATATCACATGCAAAACAAGGTTCCATATATTCTTCTAAAAGGATATGTATGATTGTGTAGAAAATAAGACACAAAGCCGAAGCCAAATAATGTGATAGATGAAGATTGGAAAAAGTGTCAGTACAAGGCTATCTTTCGTATCAGAGATCGAGGGGACCTCAATGATTCTGACATTTGGCTACAATAACGAATTCCCTGACTTTTTGGAAGAACATAAAAAAAAAGTTGTATCAAAGATAGGATGCATAAAAACAAAACATTTTCTATTATAAAGTTGATAAATCTATAATATAAAAAGGAAAAAAAATAATTGTCTAACACTTGAGTGACTTTCGAGACTAGGGGATACAATTGATTTCCATGAAGCTAGTGGTGGATAAAAATTTCCATGAACTTACTTTGTCCAATGTAAAAGATAGTATGTTGAATAAGAAACTAGAAGAAAATACATGGGATCAAATATCTCTTAAGCCCTTATAAAAATAACAGAGGAAGAAGCAAGAGAAAAGGGATATTCTGTAAATATAAATATTGTTCGAAGTCTCGAATTAGGATAAAGTTTAAGTGTTATCATTGCATCAAATAAGGTCACATCAAAAGAAATTTAAATGCTTGCAAGAATTCATGAAAGAATAATTGGACGAATCAAAGACCAGAGGAAGCTGAAAATACCATAATCTCGGTAGATGATGGGGGAAGTAGTGTTAATTTATGTTAAAGAAGAAGAATGACATGTTGCAGATGAAGGGAAATCCTAAACAACCATAGTTTATAACTTCTCACCTAGTCATTACCTTGTAAAACTTCTACCTATAGACCTTCTAGATATGAGATTCCCTTTTCACTTCCAATAACCTCAGTGATACCTACAGTCATAAACCCGTGACTAGAATCAAAAGAATCAAATAGAAGATTACACTTTAAATACAATACTCAACTTTTTGCTTAAAAGCTAATGAGTGTGAAAAATACTTAGTTTTTCTTAAAATCTTCAACTAAGAATAATCACTTAACCTCAATGTATCAAAGATACATGAGTGACATGCAAAGAAAATACAAAGACCCTAAAATACTCCCAAAGCCCGAAACCCTTATATTTCACCCACAGTTTCTTCAATGTCAATGCTTTATATTTTAGGTTTAGAAAGTCCTTATTTATAAACTCTTGCATAATTGGCTTGGACTCTTCAATCAAATCTAATCTTCTGTTTTAAATCAGCTGCAAAATCTGCACACAAAAATAGGAATAAATCTTCAAAGTTTCCTAAAAAAGTCTCCAAAATCCTTTTTAGGAAATCAAATTAAATTTGCACTTGTTACTAATAAAATCTCATTGACATGCGCAAAATAATGAGATATATCCAAAAGGATCTCACAAAATAAAATAAAATTTGTCAAGAGATATAATAGCAACACCTGATGTACAACAGGTCAAGATATCTGGCTCAACATCTATATGTTATACATGACAGCAGAACATGTCATGGTAGTTGGTCAAGATGTTGTGACATCTTTCTCAATATCAATTCAGAATCATGTTTTAGCAAAATTTACACCAATCATAAAACCATATATCTAACAAACATCTTTGATGCAGAATAAGAGAAATAATCACGAGCGTTGAATGAAGAAAAAGATCTCTACTCAGTCCACATGAACAAAGTGGATTCAATATCAGTGATAGTTACTACAAATGAAGACTTTGAGTGAGAGAGAGAGAGAGAGAGAGAGAGAGAGAGAGAGAGAGAAAGAGATAAACTAAAGCTAGGGTTTCAAAAACCTAATTTAAACAATTTTAAAAGCTTCTGCACAAAGGTTCTATTTATAGAACCACTTATGTGGGTTGCGAGCTAAAAATCCCACTTAAGTGCATTGTACTTTATGGTGTATCATATTTCACTTAGCATATTGTACCTTTCGGTGTCCTACCATTCACTTTACCATACCTTATGGTGTTCCGTAATCATATTAAGTACATCGTACCTTACGTTGTTCCTTATTTATTTCATCTCTCATCAATCTTTCCTTATGTGTGTGACCCTGTAGGTTCTCGTGCCGTTGGCAATTATATTAAATCATACATTTAATATAATAAACGATGAGTGGTATCTAGCGACACATAACTTTTACCCAAGTCACGAAAATGTCATGTTATATGATAAAACCTTTTTGTGATAATGCTTATGTATATAATTACCATTTTTCCTCTTTGTCACCCTTGTCCAGTTCAATATTAGGTCCTTAGACATTTTACATGTTACGCGGGATGAGCGAATTCCATTTAGGTCAATCATGTCCCTCAGTATGATTTATGGAGTACTCATGAACTGTCTTTATGGTCATCTAGTTATAGACAATATTTGATCAATAATAAAATACTCGACTCCACATCTAGGGTCCATAGTGGTTTCAACTCGAAGGGTGGTATGTACCATTATCACCGTGAAAATAAATTATGACATTTTGCATAACATTCTATGTAGTATTCTCATTGTGGGTTAATCCATTATAAATATTACTCATAATATTCAAACATATGTGAATACTTGATAACTCTTTATCCATGATTCATTATATGTGATCATCGGTCTATCCACATTATAGTCCCAATGCTTTAATGTTACCACACTTCACAATAAATATCGACTGTAGATACCTTAAGAATAATGTCCTTATATTTAATGGAATCTCATGATTAAGTCACATTTAATGCTTTATTAAATGGACTAACTATTCTAGGGACTTTATTATTTTGGAAAAGCAAACATAATAAATAAATGCCTTTTTAATTATAAATAATTCAGTTCTAATAAAACTATGGGTCTCTAGGACTTACACCAACAATCTCTCACTAGCACTAGAGCTAATCAGGCATACACCTAATGCCCATATATCTAGTATGAACATCATGTTTTTGGTGCGGGAGAGGATTTGTAAGTGGGTCAACAACATTGTCAAATGTTGGCACTCTACATATATTCATATCTCCTTTATCTATTATCTCGCGAATGAGGTGATATTGCCTAAGTATATATGTGGATCTTTGGTGAGATCAAGGCTCTTTAGCTTGTGTAATAACATCATTGTTATCGCAATTTATTTTCAATTGGATCCACAATTATATGGACTATGCCAAGTTCACTAATGAACTTATTGATCCAAACAACTTCCTTTGATTCATTTGAGGCAATAATATACTCGACTTATCTTCATTTTTGTTGCATTTTCTTCACAATAGATATCATGCTCCCACTAACCTCCATTTTTTATGAATCTATATTGTTTTACCGTTTCATCAAAACAAAGATTCCAGCTTCTAGAAGCTTGCTTCAATCCATAAATTGATTGTTGTAACTTGTATATCTTTTGGGATTCTTTTGGTATGTCAAACCCTTCAGATTGTGTCATGTACACATCCTTAAGAAGATTCCCATTAAGGAAAGAAGTCTTGACATCCATATGTCATATTTCATAATCATGATATGAAGTGATAGCATGCCAAATTCGAACAGATTTAAGCATTTTAACTTGTGAAAAGGTTTCATCATAGTCTACTCTATGAATTTGCTTATAGTTAGCAACTAGTCTTGTTTTATAAGTATGTGTGTACCTTACGATCCATGTCAATATTTCTTTTGAAAACTGACTTGCATCTTATAGGATTAACTCCTATAGAATACTCTACCAAGATCTAAACTTATTTTTTGTACATGGAATCTATTTCAGATTTCATGACTCCTAGCCACTTCTTAGACTCAAGACCAATAATGACCTCTTGGTACATCACAAGCTCATCTTGATCCATGAGCAATACATCACCTTGATCAATTATGAGATAGCCATTTCTCTCAGGTTGGTGATGTATCCTGCTTGACTTAAGTTGGTCTTATCTATTACAGCAGGTCGCTCTTCCACATCTACTTCTATTTCCTACTCTAGTTCCTCCATAGGTGTATTAATGCTTGTGATTTTTGAATTTCTTCTAGCTCTACTTTCCTACCACTGATTTCTTTGGAAATAATTTCATCTTCAAGGAATACATCAGTCTAATAAACAAACACTTTTCCCTCAAAGAATTGTAGAAGTAACACTCTCTTGTTTCTTTAGGAAACCCCGTAAATAAGCATTTGTCAAATTTGGGTTCAAGCTTAGTTGAAATTTTTCGTTTCACACAAACTTTTTTACCGTAAATCTTCTTGTAAGACATATGTGGTTTCTTACCACTTCATATCTCAAATGGTGTCTTCTTAATTTTTTTTGGATTGAACATGATTAAGTCTGTAGGTTGTTGTTAATAGATCATGTCCTCATAAGGTGTTTGGAAGATCAACGTGGTGTTCCAAGAGGAGTAAGTTGGGATAAAGTCCCACACTCTTTTAGACGGTCACTAAATTCAAAGTTTAAATATTCACCACCTTGATCTGATAGGAGAATTTTAATATTTTTATCTAGTTGGTTTTGCACTTCATTTTTGAACTCCTTGATCTTTTCAAAGGACTCATATTTGTGTTTCATTAGATACACATAACCATATCTACTGTAACCATTCGTAAATATGATGAAGTACTGAAAACCTCATCTAGTTGGTGAGTTCAATAGTCCACATACATTAGTGTGTATGAGGGCCAAAAATCATTAGTCATTTCATATTTTTTTGTAAATGGGGTCTTTCTAATATTTCTAATTAAATCAAATTTACATGTCTCTTACGATTCATAATCAAAATAGTCTAAGATATCATCATGTAGTTTGAAAATGCGCTTCTCATTTATAAAAGAAATTATGACTACTATACATTACTCCTCAGCGCCTGCTGGGAGTTTGATGTAGGCAATGGTTTCTAAGGGACGAGATATTGCTCATGTAGACAGAGGTATTCGAAGGTTTCTTTCCAATCATAGTAAAGAACATTTGAAAGATATGAAATGAATCTTGGAATATTTGAAATGAAGCTATAATAAGTGCATATGTTTTGGAGGATCATAATCGGTTCTTAAAGGCTACACATATATAGATATGGCAAGTGACCTGGGTGGTAGAAAGTCTATTTTAAGAAATCAAATTACTTTTGCAGGAGAAATAGTATCATGGCAATCTAAATACAGTAAATGTGTACTATCAAGTCAAAATACATTGCCATGGATGAAGTTGTGAATGAAATTCTTCATTTAAAAATATTTCTTCACCAATTCACAATGAAGCAAGAAAGGTATGTTATCCAATGTGATACTCAAAAGGCTTTGAATTTAAGTAAAATGAAATGTACCACTCTTGTACAAAGCATTTTGATGTCTGATATCATTTGTTGCGGCAAGCGGCAAAAGAGTAATGTGTTACCAAGTTTGAATTTGTTATTCCTTCGGTCATAAATTATAAGATATTTTGCACATTTCACATAAATTAAAATTTTTAATTAATTTTGTATGGAAAAAAATTAGATATAGTTTTACAATATTTTCTTTCATTTATTACACACGAAAAAGATATATAAAAAATGAAAAGAAAAATATTAATAATTAATAAATAATATATTAGAAAAATATCACTAATATTGCATTAATATTAAAAAATAACTTAGAATTTAGAATTATATTCTTGCAAAAATAACTTATAAATTGAGACATAAATTGGGATAGATATGTTATGTACAAGTGTGAGTTGAAAGTCTCATATTACTTAAAAAAGTGGAGGTTGAGCACTTTATAAATTAGAGGACCCATACACCTATCACTTTAAGGTTTTGGGTGAATATGTGATGTCTCTTTCACTTGTGTGTTGCTCTTGGATCAATGTGGATGCTCCTCATGATGACTCAACAGTGGTATTAAAGCAGATGGTTCAATTAAAGGACTGACTCCTTGTATCGAAAGTCTTCCTGACAATGTGGTGGTCAGGCGGCGTGTCCTGTTGTAGTTCCTACAAAGGTGGCACAAGTGTATGTGAATGAAAGAGTTTCCAGTTGAGGAGGAGCATAGTAGATGGACTCAAACTCGAGGGGGATATTGTTGTGTACAAGTGTGAGTTGTAGTCCCACATTGCTTGGAAGAGTAGATGTTGAGTACTTTATAAGTGACGTGATCCATACACCTACCACCTTAAGGTTTTGGGTGATAATGTGGTGTCTCTTTCAATTGCGTGTTGATCTTGACCTAATGTGGATGCTCTTCATGATGATCCAACAATGGTATAAGAGTTGATGGTTCAATTAAGGGACTGACTCCTTGTATCGAAAGTATTTCTGACATGGTTGTGGTCACGCGGCATGGCTTGTTGAAGTGCCTCAACAGCAGCACAAGTGGTATGTGGATGAAAAATTCTTTCACTTGAAGAGGATCATAATGGATGAACTCAAACTTGAGGGGGAGATTGTTGTGTACAAGTGTGAGTTGTAGTCCCATATTACTTGGAAGAGTAGGGGTTGAACACTTTATAAGTGATATGATTCATACACATATCACCTTAAGATTTTGGGTGAATATGTAGTGTCTCTTTCACTTGTGTGTTGCTCTTGACCCAATATAAATACTTCTCATGATGACCCAACAAGAGTGAGTATAAACTAATTCACTTACTTCACAGAGGTAATGACAGTTGAGAAAAGCATCAAATCAGAAGTGAGAGAAATTTTTTATGAGAGTGAGAGCAAAAATAAAGTGTTTAATAAATCCTGAGCGTAGGAGTGGAAATATGACATGCTAATAATAGGGTCCTAGGTCCTATCCTACATAAGCCCGGGCTCGGTCAAACGCTTTTTTAAATAGAAAAGACTTAGGCTTTTCTATAAGCCTATTTAATTAAAAAGGTTAGGTCACATGCCATAAAAAACCTTTTAAGCCTATCAGGCTGACCAATTTAAATAAATACAAATAACTTCATTATTATTATTATTATATTGCATTTTAAATTAAAATACAAAAATAAAATTTAGTTATCTTGAAAAACTTAGAAAAATAAGCTGAAATTTTTTTATAAAAATTGTCATAAATTATTTTAATAAGTTCTCTCAAACAAAAAGTATCACAAAATTTATGTTAATATGTAAACTTGAATAAGTAAATGCAAATAAGAATTTAGACTCTTTGAACTATGACTTTGTTAGTCTATTTAAACTTTAGTTGAATTTCTTATTCACAAATGTTCAAATAAAATAGGCTTTTATATAGGTTAATATGTCAACCAAGCCTTTGAAAAGTCTGTTAGAATAATAATGTAGGTGGGAGTAAGTGGGGAAATAGTCCCACATTAGATAGAAATATGGTGACTTGAACATTTATAAATGGGAGAAATCACTCACCAATCACCTTAAGGTTTTAGGTGGACAAGTGACGTGTCTCTCACAAAGGTGCATAATCCTCAACTTTGTATCAATGCTCCTAGCAACTCCCCCCTGAAGGTGTGAAAACCCAAGAAAGAGGGGTTTGAATTGGGTTTTTAAAAGAAAATCTTTTCTTTAAAATATTCCCCTTTAAGTTAAAATCTTTTTTCCTTCACTCTTGATGATAACAATAAGTAAGAACAGGAAGTAAAGAACAATGTATGTTTATACTAGTGCACTTGAAAATTATCAAGCTAGTCTTGTCCATCCATCAAGGTGATTTCGCCTCACTCAATTGAGGACTTAATTCATTATAACCAAACTGATTACAATTTTCACAAGCTACCCGCAAGTGACTAACAACCTCTAAGACTCGCAAGTCAAAGACTTCTTAAGGATACAGACCTACTCGGTCCCTTAAGGAATATCAAATAATAATCAACCTGATTATTACAATGCACAAGCTACCCGCAAGTGAATAACAATATCTAAAACTCGCAAGTCCTAGACTTCTTAAGAATACAGACCTACCCGGTCCCTTAAGGAATATCAAATAACCGTTTGAATACAAGTTTTGTTTACAAGAATATTTCTTCTACACAAGCTGAATATGTAAACTGTTTTAAGAATAGTGACTTAAGAATATGAAAGCTATGAATAGTTCTTGTGCGTGAATATTTCATTGATTGTCTTCTTTCTCTCTTAGTCTTCAAGCGCTTATATAGCTGATAAAATAATATTATCTGTTGAGGGTTACTCTTGGGATTTCCAAAAACATTTGGCAGCTTGAATAGTAACATGGGGGACAAGATCGTGTGACGCGTCTGTCCTTTCATGGTAGTGGAATGAAATGTTAATTGTAGCATGTACTATTTGTACCATGTTAACGTTATCTTCTTTCCTTCTGCATTTCAGAGGCTTCTGCGAGTATGAGTTTAGAAGCGATAACATTACACAAAGTCATCAGAACTTCAAGTCTTCAGAGTCTTCAAAACTGTGTCTTCAGAGTCTTCAGCACTTAATTGCGATAACCTTTTCTTGGAACCTTAGGTCTTTAGAACTTCAAGTCTTTAGAATCTTTAAAATTTTTGTCTTTAGAGTCTTCAACACTTGGTCTTTAGAACCCTTATCTTTAGAACCTTGGGTCTTTAGAAACTTGAGTCTTTAGCATCTAGACTTGAGTAGAAACTTATGTCTTCAGATCTTCTGACTGTTTCTTTAGAATCCGTTGTCTTCAGAAACATGAGTCTTCAGCATCTGGACTTAAGTAGCAACTTATGTCTTCAGATCTTCTGACTGGTTTCTTTAGACAAATATCAGAGCTTACACTTCAGAGCCTTCTAGAGTGTCTTGCTACTGTTTAACAGAACTTGTGTAGTGCATAAGCGGAACTAATTCTCTTATAATGTATTGGTCATACCATCCATCAGAAGCAGAACCTGTTTATTAAGTACTCAACAATAAAAAACATTAGTACAACAAAATTGTTCACACAAACATACTAATTTGTTATCATCAAAACTCGGATAATATTATAGAATCAAATCTTGTTCTTACAATCTCCACCTTTTTGGTGATGACAAAACTATGAATTTTTATGACACAATTTTGTTCATATAATCAGAAAAAGTTAAAATAGAAAGGTAAGGAATACTTATCCTTTTTATGATACTCCCCCTGAGTCAATGACTTGATGAAGATTGAATATCCTAACTCTGAACCATTTGAGTTGAGTTCCCCCCCCCCCCCCCCCGATTCTAATCGATCAGATATCGAGAGCTTGAGAGTCTTAACTTTGGATGCTAATGGAAAAATTGACATCTTGATGCCAATAGAACAATTGAGATCTTGATTTCATAGAAATTCTTCTTATTGAATCTTGACTTTAGATGCCAATGAGAATGAAATCAAATTGAAATCTTTGAAACTTTAAAGTCACTAAGACAGCTTATAGATTCTTAACTCTTGGAGTCTGATTTATGATTTCATTTTTTGGAGTCTGATTATGAATTGAAAAACATCTTCAGGGTATGAAGCCATTGGGTTAGACATAAGCCTTGCACAATGCTTCCAGATCTTTGTCTTTAATCAGAGTTCTCATTTCCTGAAAAAGAAAAACAATTCTAACAGAAACAGAAGTTTAACTGGGTTAGAATGTAAGCAGCTCTTTTTGGAGAACATTTTCCAGAACTTGATTTATTCAAATCAAAAATATGTTAATTTAATTACTCCCCCTTTTTCTCATAATCAAAAAGGTAATTATGTGTGAAAAATATAAAAACCAGAAGAACTAACAGGGAAAGATAAGAAGTTTCATTGATAGGTCAAAAGAAAACTTCATCAAATTCAAACAGTCACATGATAGGTAAATAGAAGGAAGTAGAACAAACTAATCAGAAGAAACATAAAAAATTAAGAAGCAAGCATAGTTTTATGGTTTAGGAGAAAAAGGAAAAAGAAAATCCTAGAGCCTAAGGTTCAGGAGCAGGAGCAGAAATCTTTTGCAGAATCAGTTGTAGCATGTTCTGAACATTCTCATTGACAACCTTTTGTTCAATGATACTTTCTATGAACACCTGTTGTTCTCCTCTAATCTCAATAATTGCGTTTTCCATATGCGTAATGGCAGGATCAGAAGATGAAGCAAACAAAGCATATTCTTTAATCTTAGCAGCTTCTTCTGCTTCTTTAGCCAATCTGGCTTCTTCAACTTTTATGTCTTCTTCTACCTCTTGAGCTTTAAGCCTGGCTTCCTCTGCTTATTTTTGTTTTGCAACAAGTAGTTCAACAAATTTGACTCTTTCTCTTGTTTCTTTTCTTTCAGTTACCATTGAACATCCCCAATTTTGGATGCTTCAGCAAAAGAATTCATTTGTTCAACCTCAGAAGACATCCACTTCCGAAACTTCTTCCAAGAACCATCCATGTCCTGAGGCTCGGTACTTGTACTTGTCACTGCCTTTAACTTAGCAACCTTTTCTTAGCTTTGATTCTCAAAATGTTTATGCATTCATCCAAGGTTTTTGGAACATATTTTTCATAAACAATTATGGCTAGGTCCTTTTCCAAAAGAATGACTTCAGAAGTTTTAGGTTCAGTTTGATTGAGTTGTTCAGTTAGATCAAAAATATCAGACATAGAGCGTGATTCAGTTGTTGGGTTTGCAAGGGCTTCAATATCATCAGTGATTATTCTCTCAGACATTTCAGGAACAGAAGATGTTTGGAGGTCATGATTTTGAGATTTTTGGAGTGATTGACGATGATGAAAGGCAACATAGAGATTTTGACAAGGATCAGAAACAATAGGAATTTCTAATGAAGGTTAAGATGTGATGATTTGTGATGACGATGAGATAAGTGGGGAAGAAAAGGTAGAGATGGGTTGAGATGGTATGGCTGTATAGATGAATGAAAGTAAGTAGGAAATATGTGTGGTTAATGAGGTCGCAAGGTCGGAAGTGGTTATGGTGTTTGGGGTAGAGGAAATTATTGTTTCAGGTAACATTGTAAAGACAGTTCCAGAATCAAGGTTTTCCATATTTAAGGGAGCAGGATTAGAAACATGATTAAATATGGTGGATGGTGGAATAGAAAAAAAATTGAAATTGTCAGATGGAGGAATGGTGATTGTTGGTTGATATACAGGAATTGTTAAAAATGATGGTGTAAAGGAAATAGATGAAAAAATAATAGAAGTAGTAATAGAGTCAGAAACAATTGTAGTTCTGGTTGGTGGTGAAAGAGGATTAATTTGTGCAGTGGAGGTTATAGATGAACATATGTTAATGGTATTAGAAGCAAACAATGAAATGATTATAGGAGTATCAACAAAAGACTTACTAGTTGTTACTGAGGTTTCATTTCCCAAAATTGCATCTTCCAGAAAGCCAGACTTCTTTTTCTTTTTCTTTTTCTTCTTTGGCTCAGAAGCATCTGAGCTTCTCTTTCTTTTACCAACAGAATAGTCAATACCCTCAGCATGAAAATATGAGTAATTAAAGTTTGACATATCATGTTCTTCTTGTTGCGTCATTAGAACGTACGCAGCCACATTGGATACATGATCTTGCTTGGAGAACAGAGGATAGTCATTCACGGGAATTCTTTTGTGATGATAACTCTTACATGGTTCAATAAGAGGCTTGAACTTGAGTTCTTTAAGCAACCTCATATTTCTCAAGGTTTTCCCATTAAATGAATCTCCAATGCTTGGAGTTAGATCCTCTTTATTGTTGGTTGCTTCAATCAAAAACCTTACCAAGCCACTTTCAACAAAAATATCAGATAAAAGACGTCCACAAGGAATATTTGGAGATACCTTTTTGTGGGGAAGTGCGGTTGTTCTGGACTTTCTAATATAATCCCTCAGATAATTAAACATGATGAAGGTAAGATTAATCCTCTATTTGGACAGAAGAAAGTACAACATGAACTTCTGATTGATGTTAAAATAATCAGAGGAACTTGAAGGAGGTCTAGGGTCTATGCAGCCCAAAATAATCTTATGCCATACTCTGGGATAATCATGAAGATCCCTTCTTTTGTACTTGGATTTTTCAGTAGAGAAATTCGTAAATAGTAGTTGATCTAGAGATTTATTTGCAGCTTTTGATTTATCGTCCAATCCATACACATATTTTCCTTTCAAAAACTCCAATCCCAATAGTTTCGCAATGGAATATTCAGTGATAATGACTCTCTGTCCAATGACATCTGAAATGATATAAAGGTCATCACAATCAACATTTTTCCAGAAATATA
The DNA here is from genome assembly GCA_948472305.1 of Vicia faba. NCBI lineage: Eukaryota > Viridiplantae > Streptophyta > Magnoliopsida > Fabales > Fabaceae > Vicia > Vicia faba. The sequence goes on from OX451737.1 coordinate 1,287,678,889, forward strand.
TCACTAACGCCTCATAGACAAGACCATGAAGCATTTGAAAATAGTTTTCCCATCCTTGAGCCTTTAATTCTTCTTTTAAGTCACACTCATTTGCAGCAAGATTATCAAAATTAACCATTAATTCCTTAAGAACAATCAACTCCGTTGGTTTTAGATTTCAATGAACTTGAGAACTTTTCTGCATAATGTGATTGAGATCAACAGGATTTGCAGAAGATGAAGGAACCACAGTTTATGAAGATGGAGCGATGGTTGATGAAGATGGAGTTGTTGAACTCATACTTTGTTCCACTTCTTTTGCGAACTCAATGACAACTTGTTGATTAGGAGTCATCATTGTTGGAGAGAGATAAAGAATGATGGAGGTTTGTTGAAGAATGCAGAAAGCTTATTGAGTGTTTGAGAGAGAAAAGAGGGTTTAGGGTTTCTAAAGTGTGGAAGTGAAGTGAACGTGTGTGATTTAGTGTTTGATAAGTGAGAGAAAATAAAATAAAAATGAACCCAATTAAACATAATAATTAGGAGCATTAAATGAAAGTAATAATTATGATATCAATCAAATTCCAAGAAATACGCACATTGCCCATTGCATAGTTTAGATAGTGTGTGATGATTAAGCATAACCAAAGGTTACGCATGTTAATCAATACATCTAGCTAAGTGACACAATTGATATCCTCCGGGTCTGGATAACCCAAAGGTTTCCATCAAATCAAAGACATTTCTGACCGAAACATCTTTTGATTATTGAGGTTCTAAAAGAAATAGCAGTAATAAGGTTTAAAGAGAATAGAAACATTACTCATAGAAGTCTAATAGTCTATCAGTTGATTCTTCAGACAATTTTTAGAATCCAGACTTTATTCAGAAGAAGCTGGCACAAGCGAGATCATTAAGGCTCAGAAGCATTTCTCAAGAGATTTAAAGTTTGGTCTTGTTCTGACAATAACGTCTTGGATTATAAGAATTTCAGAGCCAATAATCTTTCTTTTTTGGTTGCTTCTAACACTACCCACGCCTCCAGACTTATGTTCCAAATCTTGGAACATATGCCTTTCGCTCATCATGTGTTGCAACTATCCATTTTCCAGGTTCCATAATTGGTGTTTCTGTTGCGCCGTCAAGAACATTTACAACATAGATTATCTAATATTTGGGTACCCATTTTATGGTTCTCTTTTGTTAGAAGTTCTAGAGGTTCTTACACCTTTGAACTATTGTGCAACAGGATAATCATATGAAATGTGTGCATGATACTTTGGTTTAGAATTTTCGTTATGTGTCTATTTTTGCTACAGTAGTATCAGAACCTTCTTGTTCTGGACATTTCAAATATGTCCCAGAAAGCACGAAATGTTCAAAAAGAGGTTTTGATATGACATTCAAAGTCTCATAAATTTTCTTTGATGGTCCTGAATATCCCAAGCCTCTGCTTCCATTTCTACTAACATCATATATCATTGAAGAAATTTTACTTCTATCTATACTTTTAGCAAGGAAGTGTTGAAAAGCTCTATCATATCTGATAATTCTTCAATAATAGATGTGTTAGAGAAAATCTCTTCTTCTAATCTAGACACTTTACTTTTCAGAGCGATGTTTGATTTTTATAAAACAAATAGTTTTTCATTTAAGTCAGAAATATTTTTCTCATTTATAGTAGTGTTCTCAGAAGTAGCTACAAAACTCTTTTTCAAGATTTTGTGTTTACTTAGAAGAGATTGATACCTTTTCATTATTTCAGATAAACCAACTTCAAGTTCAGAACGGGATAAGGAAGAAATTACCTCTTTGTCGTCATCAGATTCTGACTCATAGTTAAGTGGCAGTTCGTCTTCTGATGCTGCTTCTCCCTTGTTGGTCCTGGCCATGAATGCCATGTTTGCATGCTCTTCATCAAAATATTCATATTCTGATTCTAAATCATCACATGTTTCCATGAGACCTTTCTTAGCTTTGTAAGCCTTCTTATGCTTCTTGTCTTTCTTAAGCTTTGGACATTCATTTTTGTAATGTCAAGGTTTGTTGCATTCAAAGCAAGTAACTTCTTTTCCAAAATCATTCCTTTGACCGAAAGTGGATTCACCTCTTCCATATATCCTTCATTGACCTCTGAAATTGCTTTGTATGTGCTTCCAGATTTGACTTATTCTTCTAGATATCAGAGAGAGTTCATCATCATCTAAATCTTCTTCAGATTCTTCCTTAGCTTGATAAGCCTTGGTTTTCCCAGAAGTAGACTTTAGAGAAACTGATTTTACCCTCTTCTGACGTTCATCTTGTTCCACCTCTATTTCATTACTTCTTAAAGAGCTAATAATCTCCTCAAGAAAGGTGTTGTTCACATCTTTTGCCAATTTTAAAGCAGCTACCATTGGTCCATTTTATAGGAAGACTTTTGATAATATTTTTAACATGATCTGCAGTGGAGTAACCTTTATTCAGGACCTTAAGTTCTGCTACAAGAGTCTGAAATGTTGAAAACATCGTTTCCACACATTCATCGTCTTCCATTTTGAAGGCTTCATATTTTTGAACTAAGGCCAAAGCCTTTGTTTCTTTTACTTGTGTGTCGCCTTCATGTGTCATATGAAGAGAATCAAAGATAGACTTTGCAGTCTCTCTATCTGTGATTTTCTCATATTCATTATATGAAATAGAACTTAGAAGAATGGTTCTTACTTTGTAGTGATTTCTACACACTTTCTTATGTGCTTCTGTCATTGCACTTCTGGCAATATTATGACCTTTATCGCCTAATGGGTAAGTGTAGCCATCAACTACCAAGTCCCATAGATCCAAGTCATATGCCAGAAAATAACTTTCTATTTTATCCTTCCAATAGTCAAATTTCTCCCCATCAAACATAGGAGGTTTTGAACTATAATTATCTCTATCATTATCTTATCCATATTATCAATAATAGAAGTAGGTGTAGCCATTGGTTTTTCATACACACTGGATCGATACTGGACACTGTTAAGTGTTGATAAAAATTCAAAATTTTTATCTCCTCATAATCGGAGCTCTGATACCAATTGAAGGTGTGAAAAACACAATAAAGTGGGGGGGGGGGGGGGGTGAATTGGGTTTTTAAAACAAAAACTTTTCTTTAAAAATATTCCCCTTTAAGTTAAAAATCATTTTTCCTCCACTCTTGACAATAACAATATGTAAGAATAGGAAGTAAAGAACAATGTATGTTTATACTAGTTCACTTGAAAATTATCAAGCTAGTCTAGTCCACCCGCCAAGGTGATTTCACCTCACTCAGTCGAGGATTTAATTCACTATAACCAAACTGATTACAACTTGCACAATCTACCCGCAGGTGACTAACAACCTCTAAGACTTGCAAGTTAAAGACTTTTTAAGAATACAGACCTACCTGGTCCCTTAAGGAATATCAAACAATAATCAACCTGATTATTACAATGCACAAGCTACCCGCAAGTGACTAACAACCTCTAAAAATCGTAAGTTCTAGACTTCTTAAGGATACAGACCTACCCGATCCCTTAAGGAATATCAAACAACCGTTTAAATACAAGTTTTGTTTACAAGAATATTGCTTCTACCCAAGCTGAATATGTAAACTATTTTAAGAATAGTGACTTAAGAATATGAAATCTATGAACAACATTTATGCATGAATATTTTGTTGATTGTATGCTTTCTGTCTTAGTCTTCAAGCCTTTATATAGCCAATAAAATAATATATCCATTGAGGGGTAGTCTTGGGATTTCCAAAATCATTTGGCAGCTTGAACAGTAACGTGGGGGACAAGATTGTGCGATGCATCAGTCTTTTCATGGTAGTGGAATGAAACGTTAATTGTACCATGTACTATTTTTACCACGTTAACATTATCTTCTTTCCTGCACTTCGGAGGCTTCTGCGAGCATGAGTTTAGAAGAAATAACATAACACAAGGTCATCAGAACTTCAAGTCTTCAGAATTGTGTCTTCAGAGTCTTCAGCACTTGGTTGTGAGAACCTTTTCTTGGAACCTTGAGTCTTTAGAACTCCAAGTCTTTAGAATCTTTAGAACTTCTATCTTTAGAGTCTTCAGCACTTAGTCTTTAAAACCCTTATCTTTAGAACCTTGGGTCTTTAGAAAATTGAGTCTTTAGCATCTGGACTTGAGTAGAAACTTTTGATTTTAGATCTTCTGACTGTTTCTTTAGAACCGGTTGTCTTTAGAAATATGAGTCTTCAGCATCTGGACTTAAGTAGAAACTTCTATCTTCAAATCTTCTGATTGGTCTCTTTAGTCAAACATTAGAGCTTACACTTCAGAGCCTTCTGGAGTGTCTTGCTACTATTCAACAGAACTTGTGTAGCGCATAAGCGGAACTAATTATCTTTTAATATCTTGTCCACACCATCCATCATATGCAGAACATGTTTGTTAAGTACTCAACAATAACAAACATTAGTACAACAAAATTGTTCACAAAAACATACTCATTTGTTATCATCAAAACTCAGAGATAATATTGTAGAATCAAATCGTGTTCTTACACCCCCCCCCCCTCCAACAAATGGTATCAGATCCTGGTTTCGATAAAGGGACCAACTTACTTGTATCAAAATGCCCAGGAAATTGTGTCATGTTGCAAGGTGTCAACAGGTGTACAAGTGTATGTGGATAAAAAAATTTCCACTTGAGGGGGATCATTGTGGACTCGCACTTGAGGGGGAGTATTAGAATAATAATGCTGGTGAGAGTAAGTGGGGAAATAGTCCCATATTGGATAGGAATGTTGTGACTTGAACATTTATAAGTGAGAGAACTCACTCACTAATCACCGTAAGGTTTTGGTGGAAAAGTGATGTGTCTCTCACAAAGGAGCATAATCATCAACTTTGTATCAATTCTCCTAGTAACTCCCCCCCCCCCCCCCAAATGGTATCAGAGTCTGGTTTCGAGAAAAGGACCAACTTACTTGTATCGAAAAGTACCCCACATGGGCAAGGGTAAGCGCCTCGCGTGTGGGTAAAGAGTGTCCTGTTGAAAGAGTTTCATCGGCAGTACAAGTGTCTTGAGGGGGAGCATTATGGACTCACACTTGAAGGGGATTGTTAGAATAATAATACAAGTGTGATTAAGTGAGGGAATAGTCTCACATTAGATAGAAATATGGTGACTTCAATATTTATAAGTGGGAGAACCAACTCACCTATTACCTTAAGGTTTTAGGTGGACAAGTGGTGTGTCTCTCAGAAAGGTGCCTAGTCCTACACTATGTATCAATTCTCCCTAGTGAAATCCCCTAACAAATACCTGGGCTCATATCTAAAAATAAGTCTATGATAGGCTGTAGACTATATTTAGGCTTTAAAAATTTTAGCAGGCTAGGTTCAAGTTTAATAAAGCCTAGCTCGGCTCAGCTTATTTGCACCCCTGAACGTATGAAAATGTATATTGGATAAATTTTGTTGCTCGTTAGTACTTGAAAATTATTAGAAGATACACAAAATAAGTTGGTGAATTAATGGTAAAATATGGTTAATTGAAGAAGATGAAGTTAGAGAGAATTTGGAGATTATGAGAGAGAGAGAGAGAGAGAGAGTAATTGAGGAGAACATCTTATTTTTCATTAACAACAAACATTACAATGAGGGAGTATTTATAGGATACAAAGCAAAATAAGTTGGAACTTCAACATGCCTATAAAACAGCAAAACAACACAAAAATCATGTTGGAAATCGATTTCACGAAACAAGGGAATCGATTTCATGAACTCAAAATGCAAATCCAGAAAAAATCTCAATTGTGGAAATCGATTACCCATTTTGTGGTAATCGATTTCCTCTGTGAAAATTCCAGATTTTTGATTTCCAGAAGTGCTTCTCAAATAAGTTATTTCGATGTATTGCTTCCTGAAGCTTCCATATTAAATTTGAATTATTCTAAACTTCCAATACACCACATTAATTCAAATTCTCCAAGTTTTTCATACCCAAACTCACCACAAGCTTCTTGAACACAACATTTGTTACCCCTTCCGTTAACAAATCCAGAAGTTGTTCTTCACTTTGATAGTATCTTAACCTCAACTCGCCTGCACACACCAGTTCCCTAAAGTCATGAAATCTCATCTTGATATGCTTGCTCCTCCCATGTGCTATGGGATTCCTTGCAAGATTGATGGTTGAAACATTTTCAACCAAGAGTGTGACATATTTTTCAACCTTGTTTCCCAGCTCTTCCAGCAGATTCACAAGCCACACATCTTGACACACACACATTGATGCAACGATATACTCGGCCTCACAAGAAGAGAGTACCACCATAGGTTCCTGTTTAGAGCACCAAGATAATGGAGCTTCTCTGAACATAAAGACATAACCAGTCATAGACTTTCGATCATCCTTATCTCTACACCAATTGAAATTCGTGTAATCTAGTAACTCACATTTTCTGCCCGTATCAGCCGCGGGAATGAGTATTCCACAACCAAGAGTTCCTTTGATGTATCTTGGGATCCTCTTAACTGCTTCCATGTGAGACACCTTAGGTCTCTCCATGAATCTACTTACAATACTGACACTAAACGCCAAATTTGGACGCGTATTGCACAAGTAACGTAATGATCCAATCAACCTCCTATACTGAGTTGGATCTACTTTATGCTTATCATCACTTTTGGACAACTGCAATCTTGCTTCAGCAGGTGTATTTCCAGCATTACAATGCTCCATACCATACTTTTTCAAAATCTAAAGAGCATACTTACTTTGATGCATGAGCACTCTCAATTTTGACTTGTGGAACTCTACGCCTAGAAAGTAAGTCATGATTCGAAGGCCACTCATTTAAAATTCTTCCATAATCTCACTCTTAAACTTAGAAATATTCACCTCATTACTGCTAGTGATCAATAATTTGTCCATATATAAGCAAAGTATGATCACATCTTTGCTTGCATCCGTCTTCACATAGACACCATGTTCGGAAACACACTTATTGAATCCAACTTCAACTAGAAAATAATCAATGTGTTTGTGTTGTACCCTAATTTTTTATCCTAAGATTCGTCTATCATCTCATATCAACTCAATCATATTAAGATCACAATTGTGTTTGGTTCTTCCACCTTATCTCTAGGTTTTCTCGTGGGGAAACACCAAGCACCTTGGTTCATATATGTTTTGTAATGATTAACTTTTAACTAATAAATACAATGAATGTTTTCTCTAATTGATGATATTATAGGTGAGGGCACAACACATTTCATCAAGTTGATTCATAGGTGCATAAGTTTATTTCCATGCCTTCTTCAACAAAGCTTCATTGAGATTCAAGCTTCATCATTGAAAATGCTCTGAAGTAATATCATGACAAGGTCTACTATGATTCATCATGCCTCAATTTGTCAAAGTAAATCAAAAGATGCAAGAGTTGATTGAAGAAGTTTTACCTAATTGGTCAAGTTCTTGATTTCTTGATCACAAGTGCATAATTCCATTAATTCTTAATATTTGGAAGTGGTTATGGTTTCTAATTATCATACCCAACAACTTCTATTCACATGACATAAGTATTTGTGCAATAAAGTTTGTCAAAATTGAAAGGGCTTTCCAAGGCATTTTGTTTCTCTAGGAGCTAGGGTTTTAAACTTCCAAGGGTTATATCTTGCTCATATTTTGGTATTTTTGAGTAATTCCAAATACATGCTTATCTTTAAAGGGTTATCAACTACTAAATTCAAAAGTTTCAAGAAAATTTTATGTGGAAGATGCCTAATGATGAAGAAAGATTACATGTCCTCTAGAAATTCCATCAAATTCTCTTATGTGACTTCAAAAGATCATAACTTGGATAATTTTTATCTCCTTGAGCCCATTATTTTTCCATAATGATCTTAAGGATGTGAACTTAAACTCTTATTTTATTTACAAATCTTGAAAATGAGTGGAAGATGCCCTAAGCACTCAAAAGATTATAGGTCACCTCATGGATTTTCACCATTTTCAAAGGATCATAACTTGTTCAATATTTGGAATTTTTGAGTGATTTAATTTTCACAATGATCTTTGGGATGTCTACTTCAAGCTAGCATCAATGATCAAAGCTCAATTTTGAAGGAAGGTCTTGTTTGGAGTCAAAACATTATAGGTCACTTTTGAAGAAAAAACTTAGAATTTTCCGAAGTACAAAAAGTCAGCATCTTTTTCTCATCACAACTTTTAGCTCAAGCATCCATTTGATCTCACTCTTTGCACATCGTAAATCTTGTGACCTTATCTTTCAATTTCTTCAAGAATCATGCCCTAAGGTTCCCTAAATCATGCACACCATGAGTTCAAAAACAGCCACTTGAAACTAATTTTTTCCTCCAAGTCAGAGTTTGACATGCACAATTCAGCTTCTAATCACTAAATTGTTGCGCGTTTTTACTTCTAATCATGTTTAACAATCTTCCAGAAGTGATTAGCACCTTGAAATGCAAGTTTTGGCTGAGTTTTGAGCAAAATATGAGTCACACTTTTCATGCTTGCAACTTCACACAAATTCCCTCCAAACTTCATCATTCCACACGTTTGAGCATCCCATTTGCTTCCCTATAAATAAAGGGTTATATCTCACTCATTTTCTCAAGCTTGAACAGCCAAAATCACTATGTCAAACTCCCTCCAAAACACCCTTTTTTGAGATTTCAAATTCCTCTTTTCACCATTTTTCAGTCCAATTTCTTCATTGATTTTTCATCCTTGAACTTCACTGAAGCTAACAGAAGAAGAATAAAGCCTTGAGGTACCCTGAATCATGCTAGCCAAGTCCATTTACAGAGCAAGTTCATCTGACTTTGTTCAGGTAGTTTAAGGCACCAAATCTTCTAACTCAAATTACTGGAATGGCCTATGATGTTCACTGACGCTTGCTATTAACTCAATTTTGGTGAATCAATGTGTTTGATACTTCTGTTTTTTATTTCAATTTTTTCAAAACATCTCTGATTTTTTACAAATCGAGTAAGTTGTGTTTATATAAATTTGGCGCGAGGATATGGTTGTGATCGTCTTAAAGAGACGCGTCTAACGATACTACTATGAGTGTATAAATTTACAGAAATAAGGATCATGGTATTGCCCTAGTTGCAGGGTAGTTGGAGGTTGAAGATGACCTACGTGGCCTCTTCAACCAATGAAAGCAGGACAATTGAAATATTGTGATTGGTTTGACTTTCGTGACTCCAGTGCGCGCTTGTTAACTGTGGATCACCATACATCATCATTTTTGAGCCATCTAATGCGCCATTGTGTTTTAATGAATTAGATCCCACGCCTCACATTATTTCTGATATATTTATTTTTACAAAATTTGTTTTAAAATTGAATTAATTTCAAACATTCATAACTCTCTTATTTATCCAAAAACTATAAAAAAAATACAAAAATACTTTGAATTATTTCTGATTTTGTGATTATTTTTTTATATTTTTATTTTAATGTTTGATATTTTTCATAATTTTTGTTTTGTTTGCTTTATTTTAATTGTTTTAAAAATACTTCTTGGCATTTTTTAAATTCCAAAAAATTTTATCAAGATCATTTTCTCTATTTCTGACTTTTCTGAAATTTTTCTAGAATTTTATTTTGTTTTCTACTATTTTTTATCTTTTTTTTTCCACTTATTTGAGTAATTTTAATTATTTTAAAAATACTTTTCTATTTTAAAATATTACCAAAAATTTATAAAAATATTTTGAGATCATTTATGACTTTTCTATAATTTCTTCTAATTTTTCTTTGACGCTTTGAATATAGTTTGCTATTTTCCCTTTTATCTTCATTTAAAAAAAACAATTTAAAAATCATTTTTCTTTTTATTTTATTCAATAAATGCAATTTATTTTTTTAATATATTCTGATTATATGATTGTTGATCATAAACTTCATTAACATCATTGGATCTTGAGTGTTAAGTTTAACTCCACCAAAATAGATGGATGATTTTAATGATAGTTTGATCAAATTTTTTTATTCAAATATTCTTCTTTCCTCTTCATCGTATCCTCTTCTTACTTGTACCAAATGTTGTTAGAGAATAATCTACATATTATTTCTCTAAACATATGGTACATAGATTGTTTTTTACCAGCCTCAAAATAGGTGTGACTTCTATATAAGTCCACTTACTATTGCTTAACATAGCGCTAAATTTTGTCCCGATTCGAGAAATGATCATTCGTGGCCCAAACTTATGTTTGCAAGCCCAAGTATGTTTAATTTGAAACTTTTAATCCAATAACCTTGAGATTCATTGTTATGAGGCTTTGTTCTTACCAATCCTCTGGATTAAACGAATCATTTAAACGTCGTTGATCATTTATTGTTGCCTTGAGATTTTGAAATGAATGATATACTTGACAAAAAGCAAATGAAACTTGTTGTTGAGAGGCTTTAATTTTATCAATCTTCTAATGAGTTTTCAAATGTAAGTTTCAAGATGGTTATTCAACTAATCTCTAATTTCTAACTCATTAACAATTGACTTTTATTTTTTTACTTTTACTTTATGCTTTTACTTTAAGCACCATTTATTTTAGCATTTTCATTTCATGCTATTTTCATCTTTGCTCATTTGAGCATTTATCTTTATGTCATTTTGTTTTGCTCACTTGAGCTTTTCATTTTCTTTTTGAACAATAAAAAAACTTCAGGGTTACTTAGACTATTTGGTTACTATCCTTGGCATGATGGAGTATATGCACTTCTTGAACTTAGGAGTAGATACCTTGACCTACCTTGAAACCTTGTGACTTCTATTGTTATTTTGTCTGGCGCTCTTGGGCTTTACCCCGAGACATTGGGTTGTTTGTTTTCTTTGTGTGCAGGTTATTTTAATTACATGCTTTGTCTGTGATCAGGAATTCATCTGTATACATCCGTTACTCTGCCCAATTTTTGTGAAGACTTAATGCATTTGAAGCTTGGTTTTCTTAAGAGGTTTATTATCTTTTGCTTGCTTGGTTTCAATCCAAAGGATGAAAATTCTATATTGACTCATTATGTCAAGTGTTGGCTTCTTGTTGGTTAGACGGTTATTTTCCCTAGCTTTTACCTTATGATTTAGGATAGTCCCTTCATCTCCTCACATCTTCTTTAATTTTAAAAATCTTTTTCTTTCTTTTGAAAACTCTTCTTGCTTTTAAACTTGAGACACTTTCAAAAATATTTTCTTAATCAAACTTTAACCAACTTAATCATACTTTGACATTTTTTTCGTGAGAAGACTAAAAGTCAATCAATCTCATTCAAACTATTTTGCCACTTTGTCTTTTTACCTTAAAATTTTCTCAAAAGATTAGACTTTTATCAATCCTTGTAGTGATGTGAGCTACTATGCTTCTATGATATGTAGTGAAGTGAGATATTGGTATTGAGTGAGGCTTTGTTGATTTTAAAATCCAAGCCATATCCTCCACTTTGAGATGACGCAAATTCTCCTTTCTCATAATCGTGGGTAGTAAGTATGTTCTTCCACTCGGATATGACGATGATGTCTTGACTCTTAAAGTTAACCAACACACTTGTGTTTTAATTTTTTTTTAAAGGTGAACTATGAGTACCCTGATCCCCTATTGCACGGAAGATGGTACGTAGGCACTAAAGGTTCGCAACAGCGGCGGGTGCAAAGATTGTTAAAGAATACTTCTTTTCTCATCCTCACAATCTATTTTTGTATACAACTCTTATAGCCAAAATACACAGATTTTCAAAGGGGTTCCTGCGGAGTACCGTAGATGTTTATGGTGCTAATACCTTCCCTTTGCATAACCAACCCTGAACTTAGATTCTCCCCCCTCTTTTTGGGTTAATCGCTCTTTTCCCAATCCTTTGGAAACAATAAAGCGCAGTGGCAATTTTTATTTGATCTGTGCGAGTCAAGTCAATCTAATGGCTTAGTCTCAACATTTCCATCGCTACAGTTTGTTCCAAGATTTAGGAGCTTGTTTCAAACCATAAAGTGCTTTCTTCAATTTGTATACTCTTCCCTCTTGATTTGTGACAACAAAACCAAGGGTATGCTCTACACAGACTTCCTCATCAAGTGGACCATTCAAAAATGAAGATTTTACATCCATTTGATAAATTGACCAATTATTGATATTCGCAATACCAACAACCAGTCATATGGTTTCTAATCTAGCTACAAGTGCAAACACCTCATCATAGTCTATACCTTCTCTTTGCAAAAATCACTTTGCAATTAGTCGAGCCTTATGCTTGACAATTTCGCCTTTTTGATTTTCCTTCACTTTATAGACCCATCTCACTCCTATTGGCCTTTTCCATTTCGGTAGATCGACCAACTCCCAAGTACTATTTTTCTCAATCGATTCCAGCTCCTTTTTCATCACAAACACCCACTTTGGATTACTTAATGCCTCTTTCGTTTTCTCGGGCTCGGATTCGGCCATAAGCGTAAAAGTGAATAAGATCACCATCATTGTTGATCTCACTATCATGGAATACTTCACAATCTCAGAGACTTTGAGGTAGACCTTTGCACCTTGTTGGTCATCAATTGTATTCACTATTTTCAATCTCAACCGGCTGCTACACAGGACCTGCAGAATCTAGATTTTCTGCATTTACTTCAGGAAATCGATTTCCAGAATTGGAGGAACCGATTTCCGCTTCTGAAAATACAGTTCCAATAGCTTTTGTATGCAAAAATCGTGAAGGAAATCAATTACCCTCATCTAGGAAATCGATTTCCGCAACTGATATGCCCTTTTTTCTACTGTCAAACAGCCTTATCTCATCCACTACCACATCTCGACTTATTACTATCTTCTTGCTTTTCACATCAAACAACTTATAACCTCCGGTAGGATGATAACCAACAAGTAACATCATCTCTCCTTTGTCATCCAACTTCTTTCGAAGTTGACCTAGAATATTTCGAAATGCTATTGAACCAAAAACATTCAAATGACTCAAACTTGGTTTAACTCCAAACCATACCTCTTCTGGAGTCATCTTGTCCAGCTTCTTTGTAGGATACCTATTCAACAAATAGGCAGTTGTAGAAATGACTTCTCCCTATAGTTCCTTCGACAAGATTTTTCCTTCAACATGCTACAAACCATATTCATTATCCAACAATTTTTCCTCTCGGAAACACCATTTTTTTGAGGCATATAAGGTGGCACAACCTTGTGCATTATACCCTCACCATCACAATAATTCTCAAACACATTCGAGGTATACTCACCTCCATCATTCGTTTTAAGAATTTTGATTTTGTGACCACTTTGCCGCTCAAACCATGAACTTGAATCTTTTAAACACGTCAAATATCTCATCCTTTCTAGTGATTAGCTATGTCCATAGCTTCCTACTAAAATCATCAATAAATATGACAAAATACTTATTACCATCATACGAGTCGACTTACATTGGACCATACAAATCGAAGTACACCACCTCAAGATAATGTTTGGTTTTATAGCTTGCATTCTTTCTGAAACTATTATTGTGTGTCTTCCCTTGAACACACTCTTCACAAATCTCAGTTGGAACATTGATCTTAGGTAGTCCGGTCACCATACCATTCCTTTGTAAACACGTCGAGGTCTCAAAAATTGAGATGTCCAAGACGATAATGCCATAACCACTCATTGCAACTTGTCATTGTAGCAAGACACCTATGTTCCATCACTTTCAACTCTTACTTGAAAGTCCGATTGGCATCCATGGATGCTCTAAGAACTAAAAACTCTGTTTCAGTCCAAAATGCGTAAAATCTT